>JAWNLD010000679.1:1200000-1800000 GCA_035041545.1 Drosophila colorata
TCTTTCTTTAGTTTTCTAACCGAAATGCGTTTTTGTATCTTTCTACTTGAAAAAGTGCAAAGTTCAGGATTCAATTTAAATGTTACACCTGTTTTTTTTGTTTATTATTCAACTAAGCGCAAAGCACATTAAAAGACCATTTCGAATATTTGGGGCAGCTTAGGTGACAATGTGGGTATATGCGCAAGTACTTCATAAAACTTGTTAGCTTTATTTAATTTAATGGTATTTTGCGGCACTTTTGTAGTTGACTCGATTGTTGTTGTTCTGGCTGGTTCGATTTTATTTTTAAAGCACTTAAATTTTCTCAAGTTTTACTTTTTTATGTTGGACTGCCTGATTATGTCACGCTTGATGCTTAACAATTGTTTTTTTTGTATATTTGTTTTATTTATTTTTTATGCAATTGCCTTTTTGATTTTCTTCAAAAGCCAAATGCGTTTTCATTAGACATTCATGTGAAGTAATCGCTACACATGTATTTATACGATTTTCCCTAAACTAAACACACACAGTACGTACACACACACACACACACAACACACAGAAAAATTATAAACAAATTCGCGACAGTTAGTAAGTCAGAGTGAGATAGGGAGATAGAGAGTAGACGCGTCTAGGAACTCGTACCGTTACACGTTAGCTAAAGGCCTCAAACGACGAGAGAACGATACACAACCGACAAACGAAGATTTGAATCTGTTTCTGCTTCTGTTTCAGATTTGGAAAATGCTCAACCGAAAAAACATCCCAAAGCGAAGTGGATTTTCTGTTTGTTGGCGTGTGGTATATTTTTAATTTCCCCAACGACGGCGCAAGGCGAAAACTGATTTTGAGCAAATGGCAAACACAGGCGCTAGGTGGAGCAGCTGCGCGCGCATCCGATCAGCTGGGCACGAGAGAGAGTTGGAGAGAGACAGATCGACAGAGAGAGAGAGAGTAGTTGATGGGAGAAGGAAGTATGTAGAGAGGTGGCATGCAGCATGCAAAGAGAGAAACAGAGAGGGAGAGAGCAAACTCTCACGCTCTCATTCGCTCACTTACTAAATAGTCATCGTTGTGATCAACAAGGTACTCATCGAGAATCCAATTGTCGCCGGCGTATCGGTCTACGGGCATATCGCACAGTGCAACCAAGTCGAATAGATTCCGTTGTCGCTTCAACAATAGGCAACGGCTGACCTGAGCCTTATCGTCAGCTGCCTCCTCCTCCTCCTCCTGCTCCCCGTCGTGCCCCCCATTGCTGTTGCCATTTGAAGTTGGCGCCGTCTCCTGCGCATGCTGCCGCCGTTTGTATTGCTGCTCCAATTGCCGAAAGTACTGAATCTTGACGAGCTTCTGCGCTAGCCAGTTGACGCGACAGTTTACAAATTCTGTGTCTGCTCAGCCACTCAATTGCCGTCGCAATGGCCACCGCCGCCGACTGGCAGCCCGCCCCAACGAGTTAATGTCAAATGATCAATTGAACGAAAATAACGAGGACAGCACCGCATGCCGAGGGCAGAGCAATTAATTTTGCAGATTATCAGCAATATACGCCATAGGGCCACAGACGACAACACAACAACAGCCAACGAATCTTAACTATGCGATCTCTATAGATGTGGAGATACATATGTATATTAGAGGATCGGTCTAGTTTTAATATGAGAACTCAAACAAAGTTATTTAACAAACACTCCAAATTCAAGCGTGAACATACCTTGAACCACTTTAAATAGTCATGTTTTATATTATTGCAAAGATTAGATTTGGTATGCATCGCGAGTTTAGTTATATAATTAAACTATATTGGTATCAAAAATTTCGATTTTTGAATATATTGTTTTGCCATTTCAGGTTGATCTTGCTATACTATCGTCGGGCCAATAAATTCTTATAATTTTGCAATTAAGTAATAAACGTTTCCTTCATAATATACAAAAATTTATAATTAATAACTAAATTCATAAGAACAATTAATTGTAGTTCTTATTAAAAAAAAAAAAAAAAAACCATAAAACTAGGAGTGAATTTCAGTTTCAAAGCACCCCAGAGATTAATTATTTACTAAATTATAATGTACTTTATGTGGTATAGCAACTCATTGCAAGCTGTAGAACCACAAAGAGAATTCCGATTGATTAAAATTAGCTCGTATGATTACAACTTAATCACAAAACTAGCACAATGCCGCAAAAGATAAGACCTGAGTGCAATGGCGCCCACAGAGAGCTGAGAGAAAATAGTGCGAATACGAATATGAGAATTTTGTAAAGGTAAAAAAAAAAATAAAAAACAAAGCGATGCATACAAAAAAGAAAGAAGCAAAATACGACAAGGCGCAACACAATTGTGCTGTATTGAAACAGTTGGTTTTTGGGCAGGTGGTGAAAAGGTTCGACGAAAGGGGTTTTTGACAGCTTACAAGGTAATCACTATCGTGATCGGCAAAGTACTCGATGACAATCCAATCCTCTGTGTATGGCATATAGCTCAGCGACGAACATTCCAGCAGCAGGTCGCGATAGTGATCGACGCGAGGCCGCGCCGGCCGTTCACGCATTTTGTTATAACATGGTATTTGGGAGCACTCAAACTGTTTGGCAGTCAGTTGGGACTTTTCCAAATAGCGCTTGAAAAACAGCATCGCGACGGGCGGTGATTTGATAACTGATTGAAAGACAACTACACAACAAATAAATACAATGTTGCAACAAAATTGGCAACCAGAGAGCGAATACACCAGCTGTGATATCAGTGGCGAGATAGGAATACATAAAATATACTAAGAAAACTTGATCGATGTTACATATACATATATATATATATATATATACATATATATATATATATATATATATGTATATACTATATAAGTGTTTCATTAACGAATTGCTTAATTTTTCTTTTACCATATTGCATTTTTTTTTGCTTTTCTTATAGATTTTTCATTATTGTTGATTGCTCAGCCTGAATCGTTCGTTTGTTTTGATGGTTGGTTTAGAAAATGAAAAGTTTTTACCTTAGCTTGCGATTGGCGATTGTTGCGCCCGCTGTCGCGCTCATCCTTGGGGCGATCGCGATGTCGGCGTCTAGAGCTTGAGTGCGAGGCCTCATCCCTGTAACGGTACTTGTGCTGCCGCCGACCAGGGACGGGCGATTTGCGATGCGAACGCTTGGAGCGCTCCTTGCGCCGACGGGAAGACGAGAGACTGTCATCAAAACTGCAAAAACAAGGGGTAGAGAGTTAATTAATAAACGAGTTCACAAGCTTAAGAATTACTTAATACTTTATATATTTATTTATATATATGTCTGTACACATCCGACAACAGATGAATGGCCGTCCTTGACGTAACGCCCAGCAACTGTCGAATTATTAGCGCATGCACGAAAAGTGGCCAGCCAAGAGAATTGGACAGCAAACGGAGTCGACATGGAAAGCTACTTAACGTCGCTAAGCTGCCTGCTGCGGCTGCCGCGGCTGCTGCTGCTCCGCCTTCCCGTCGAGTTCTTGGGCCAGCCAGTGTGTTGGCGAATATGCGAATTTGCGTTACCAATCAAGTTAATCAACTTGGCCGGATGGCTGGCTGGCTGGCTGTCTGCCCACCAACGAGCGACATGCCTTTGAGAGTGCGTCGTCTGACTGAAAAGTAGTCGGCCGAGCAGCAAGGCCTATGACACGGCACAAAATCCCCAACGTAAAAGCTTAAAGTACTAAGCTGAACCCAAAGGCAGGGGCAAAAACTTTGCGAGGCCAGAAACTGTGTCAATAACAACAGCGGTAGCCATATTACATCAATGGAACACACACACACCAAACACACACAGACACCCGATCAGCTAACGGCACGCCCAAGCGAGCTCCACTTGCGGGTGGGCAGGCAGTCAGTGGCCGCCATGCAACCAAGATCTCGACATGATTCAGCAGCTACTTTGGTCTGATCCGATCCGTTCCGATCTGATCCGAGCGGAGATAACTGACCTAGGCAGGCGCTGCCGCCAAGAAGTGAAGACAAGACCGTATGCAAATAAGGTAAACACACAGCTAAAACAGCTGCTCTCAAGAGTTTTTTTTTTGCCTACAGCCAAGCGGAATACGACAAAATTTTGATTTTGATTTTCGGTTTATTCTCGCCCACACGTGCTGCTGCGAGCGCCTCTAAATTTGGTCACAAAAATTATGAGAACGCAACGAAGCTGAAAGTGACTTTGACTACAAGTACGTTACACTCACACACACACACACACACGTACACACATTCATGCCGAAAAACACAACGCCTGCGCTCACTTCAAGTCAGCTTGAACAAACAGTCAAGAAGTCAGCGCCCGGCTTTGTATGTAGGCTCAAATCTGTTTGGCTCTTAGCCGTTTGGCTCTCGGCCAGCATCAGTCGCACAACAAAAGATCTTTGGCTGGCGTCTGCTGTAAGCAGCAGCAAATGCCTCTTAAGGCGATACGGTAGTTAATAATAGGAATATTCAATCGAGAGTTGCTTAATAAGTATGCAGCTTAAGAATATCTTTTAAAAATCTCCTAAGTGGCATGAAATGGCATGAGACGGTTTTATTTTATTTATAAATAATAATGTACGTTTTAAAAGAGCTGTGTACCCTTGTTATTAACATTCGTATGTTAAGTTAAATAACCGAACAAACATTTGTATATAATGTTAAGTTGACAAATATTTGCAAGTTATGTTAAGTTAACGGAAAACCGTTGTAAATGGTGCTATCAACATATGTTAAAATAAATTGCATTACAAACCGTTGTCTGTTGTGTTAAATTGAAAAGATTAACATCCTATGTAAAGTTAACATACAAATGTTAAATCTTAATGTTTGTAGATGCTTGACTGAATTTCTTTCTATTGCAGCTTATATTCAAGCTACCCCCGATCTAAAGACCAATAGGCGAAAATTTTCCAATATGTGGTTTTTCTGGTCTGGATATTGATTAATGACGCGACGCGTGCAAATTAGAACAACATTTATGGCAAGCTTTAATTGGATATTAATGATGATATGTCGATTTTGGACTTGTGAAACTGTTCACACTTGTACACACGAAAGTCAAGCTCTCATTAAGTAGCTACCCGATTTGGCTGGAGCATATTACGTTTTTGTTGCTGTTGTTGTTCAAGGTAATTGGCCTGGCCAGTGATTGCCCTCAGGCCAACTGATTTGGGCTTATTAAAATTGGAGCAAATACAAGATATCAAACTGGGCGTAACAGTGTTCACGGTAGGCATATACTTAAGTATATAGACGATCGAAGATACCCAGATAGGCACTAAAATCCGAAAGAAAAGTGGTTCATAGCAGATAAGATAAGAAACATATGAAAATGATCGATAAAATCTAGTAACTATAAACGCACTACATAACTTGGATTATTGCCCTGCTAAATAAAGCGGCACTGCCGCAATGCGCTCTTCAGTGACCCACTTATCAATGTTAAATGATAAAAGTATGCCTATTTGTGATTTGTAATAAGAAGTTATGGCTATATATGATAAGATATGGTCTTCTATCATGCAATAATATAAAGCAATATCCGATTGACAGTCGCACCCATATTTATATATGTGTATATCTAGCTCGCTATTTCCTTGAATAGTTAATCGAACCGTAAGCATTGTGTTCTAAGGTTATTTTTTACAATAAGCTATGAGTTTTCACAAGGTGTTTACAGATTGCCCAGCCCAGCCCCTGTTCCAGGGTAAGTACACGTTTGAAGACATGTAGTACTTATGAACTGCTTGTGATCAGTAAATACTTGTTCTGCCTAGGGTTCTATACTGGCCTTGACCGACTCTTGTTATTACTTAATTATCTTTTTATCAAGCGAAGCTCCTTGTCTAAATAAACACTGCAATATAAAGACATCGTCTTGACCAAGTTCTTGATATATATCTTATGACCGTCAAATATTTGCAGATTTATGACTGCTAATTGTATGCTTAAGATGTGACAAACGTCTAGAAATTGACAGTGGAAACAAGCCACAATCCTGGAATTCACTTCAAAACTCCCTGAACGTATTGTACGCTATATGTTCATGTATATGAGCTCGAAACATTTGAGAATAGTTTCTTTGACTCTTGCCCGCGTGCTATTGAGTTATGAAATTAATCATTCGAAAACCAGTTTCTCGCATGATTTACATAGAGCACAGCTGAGACACTTTAAGCCCACCAGCAGCAGACAACAACTGCCGACAAACATTTGCTGCGATGCGAGAAATTTATATACACATATAAATAATATTTTTTTGTGTTGACCCTGAAAATGCCATAAATACATTAAGCAAAAGCGTACCATATCCCCCTCCCCCTTTTTTCCTCCAGCCACATAAGACAACAAATGCATAATAAAAAGCGTTAATAATTTGTTATTATTGTGTTCGATTCTGTGCTTCCATTGAACTGTGAACGCATGCGTCACTGTGGGCTATGCGGCTTAGAAAATAAAAGATGGGGTAAATAAAAAACCAATGGATGGGAATACTTAGGAATGGTATAAGCTGTAAAAGAATGCAAAACAGAAACCACAAACCAATTGCATGTGCACAGAAATAATTATGCCACAAATAGAAATCAACTTGATAAAGTCACGTAGCATATTATCAAATGGTTGTTCTACTAGATAGTTCAGATGATTGGAGCTAGCGTTAGATATTTCGCTTGTACTTCCACGTTGAAGCAAACTTTTGGAAACAGTTAATTATAGCCTTGGCTGTTTTGCATATTTCTATAGAACAGAATGCAGATATAATTAGGCAGCCCTGGTTTGGCAAATCTTAAATAACTTTTAAAGACTCTTTTTAACGTTTTTTGTCTATATATATTTTTTCGTTCTCCTATTTTTTGTTGTTCACTTTGATTAAAGTAGAGGTCAGTATTTTTTAAGTGAAACATAATGAGAAACCGGAATTTTTGGCATGTGTTTGGGCTAAAAGCAAAGCGATGACAACAACTCTGGCCAATGGTAGTGGTGGTGGCTTTGTCGTTGTTGCCTTAAATGACACAATAAAGTGCCGTTACAAATATTGTAAAAAAAAAGTTGATATAAAGAATGTATAAGTAATCCAAAAACGTAAAAGAAAACGTATTGGGCGCAAGGGGCGCATGAGTAACGGCAATATGCAAATTGAACTGGGCGGCGATGCGAATCGAGGGCGTTGCGGCGAGCCTTTGAGTTAGCCCAACGCCAAGGTCAATGGTTGCGTCTGCGCAAACAGACCCGACAACAAAGAGAGATCCCAAGCACAGCAAACAAATTGCGAGCAGTGCAAACAAAGCAGCAGACGGACGAACAGACGGAGACAGAGAAACTGGCAACTGTCGGGTGGCTGCTTTGTGCGTCAGGCTGGCTGTTTGATCATGTCAGGAGCAGAGTGCGACGCTGAGTCAGCTTCAGTCTCCAGTCCAGTTCAGCCAAGCTGGTCGTCCGTCAGTTATGCAGGCGTTCAGTATTCAACCAGAGAGCGCATGCGTATGCGCGGTTCAATGAACGTAATGTAATGTACACTCTATACAATACACAACAATGTACACACACGGCTCCCCAGACGGACAGGCCGAAGCCGGCCATTACAGTTAACAAAAACAAACAAACAGTTAAGCGAAGTCAACAACAAGCTAACGAAATTTGGCAAATGGCCGCTGTTGCTGCTCTCAGTCTCAATCGCTGTTCGATCAACAACAACATCACAAACCCAAACAATTCAAAAAAGGAAGCAATAAAAGTTTTATGAAATATACAAAAACAGATCGCAAAGATTATACGATATTGCATTAATATTATTATTTGTTATTGTAGTCAATCACCTTTTGGCTGAGTGCATTTATAGGAAGTCGATAAAACCAATATAAATCATTTCGCAACAGCATTTCCCCAACTTGCGGTTTAACGGGGATTCTAAAAGGCGGAGCGAGGGGTGGGCATAAAAAATAAAAATAAAAAAAACATTGCATGTGTAAATTTTCGGCCTGCCTTGCAGTTGTCGGAACTGCTCGAGAATAGTGAGCTCAAAAGTCAAGACAGCGTCAAGTCGACTTCATTGTTCTTGTTGTTGTTGCTGCTGCTGCCGGCGGTAGTCGCATCGATTATGAGCGTATATGGACTATGGAGACAGGTCCGGTTTGTTTTGGAGCGCGATAAACGTCAGATAAACGAGCCCGAGAGCAAAACAGAAGCAAAAAAAAAAAATACAAAAAAAATACAAATTGTACGAGCAATTCGAAACAAAAGCCATGACTACGGCATAGCTGAAGTATTTGAGCCCCTCCCAAGACGTGGTTTTTGTGTACCACACCCCCTAGGGGCAACAGGCAGACAAAAATACGCTGAGCTGGGGCAGCTGCTGACATAATTGCAGTCAAAATATTTGTAATAAGGACTAGCCGAACTGAAGTTTCAGATTGTATAGGAAATTATGTAAAAAATGAATTTAATCAAGTCAAGAACTATCCAAAATCCATACACAATAGAGGAGAGCAACAGAGAGAGGAGCCTTAAACATATGACGAAATATTATTCTCATCAGATTCACACATCGTTTTTTTATAAAACCAAGTTTTTGGCTAATATTTCCTATAGTTACAGATATGTAAATAAAGAAAAATTATAAAACTCAGGCAACAAACCGGTTTCAAACGCGAAATTAATTTTTTACTTACTATGAACCGAAACTTCAACCAGATCAGTTGGCAAAATACAAACGAACAGCAACCTCAATCTAAGTTATATTTGGATATTTTAAAAGATAACCAAGTTTTTCAGTTTGTAAAATATTTTTTTTATAATTATAGATCGTGGAAAATTAATAAACTAAATTTTCTTGCAAAGGCATTTAATTATTTGACATTTTTAGGCTTATCTTTGGATGGGTTTGGATCAATTTCGTCATAGTAAGGACAGGAAACAAGCTTAAATCTGAAAATAGATGCCCACACCCTCGCCCTTGCTGATGGGCCTATATGCTAATGAGGCCACAAAACTGAACAAATCGTTCGCTCCAAATGAAGTGTGCCACTCTAGCGTGGAGGGCCGAGCGCTGCCGCAGGCGGCACGTAGAACATAAAAAACGCTTTCATCGAGCAGTGCCCGAGCGGCGCTTAGTTTGTCTAATGAGTTGAGCTCCAGCTATGGGCTCCATAGCCGCACTCGTAAGTTTTATAAGTAGGGGCGGCGTGCTTGACCAAATTTGGCAGAGAGATCTTGAGCGGGCCGAGCGTCAACAACATGAGGAACGACTTAAATTTAAAGTGCTGACAGAACGCTTAGTCAGCGGCAGCACGAGCAAGCGGTGCCACCGATGAGCAACCGCTGGTCAGCACTTGAGTCTAGCTCCAGTTTCCGCATACTCACTTATACTCACACGTCGTGGACCCCAAGTGCTCGGACCGACGTCGCGTTTGCTGCGGCTGTTGCTGCTGTTGCTTGCTCCTGAGATTGCTGTGGTTGCTGCAATTGTTGTTGTTGCTGTCGGCGGTTGTCGGCAACAGCACGCGGTCGGGATAGAGCGGCTTGGGTGCCCACGATGCTGCGGCCACATAAATATCCGTTCGAGGCGTGGGCGGTGTTTGCGGTTCGGGCGTGCCAGCCGCATAGCTGTAGTAGCCATCCTCGGGCTCATCCACCACCGAAAGTCGATGCTTCGTTGTTGTATTGTTCGTGTTGGCGTCGTCGCTATATAAGTAATCGTGCATGGAGCGCGCGTATTTGGCGCTCTTGCGTCGCTGCTGGGCCGGCGTAAGTGGAACGCTGTTGAGACTAGTTTGCCGGCTCCGGGTTAGGCGCTGCAGTTCGTCGTGATCGGGCGAGGCGCGTATCCAGGAGCTGGCGGGCACATATTGACGCTGCTGCCGGTGGCTGTGCACCACCTTGGAGAAGTCCACATAGAGCGCCTCATCCGTTGCAGGCTTGCGCTGAAACTCATCGTCATCGTCATCGTGGGGCGTTGCCGGTGCGCCCACGGAACTGTAGAAACTGTAGTTGCTTGAGGATTGCGAGTAGGATCGGTTGCGGCAGCCATAAAACTCATCCTCGAATGGCAGTCCTTGCGGGAACTTCTTTGAGAAGGCCTTCTTCAACTTGGGCGAGTCATGCGAATCGCTGGACCCCGTTGAGGAACCACCGCCCTCGACCTCGCCCTCGCCCTCTACAGCACCCGCTGCTGCTGCTGCTGCTGCGCGCTGTCTTAAGCTAAGCTTGGGCGTTGCCGGCAGCTGTCGGCGCTGCGCCAGCGGCGTGGCCTTCGACGCTATGAGATCATTGGGTTGCTTGCGCTGCGGCTGGTGTGGCGGCAGCGGCGCTGGATAGTTCTTGCTGGAGCGCTGTGTATTCCGTGGCACCGGGCAGTTCTCTTTGGCGCAACGCGCATTTGTGGCCTGGTAGGCGCGCTTCTGTGACGGATTAGCAGCCTGGAACTGCTGCGGACCAGCTGGATTCGGTTTTCTGGTCTGTTGCTGAGCTGCTGGCGGCGCTGGCGCACGTGGCTTGCCATAACGAGAGCTCGAGCTGGAGTTGGAGTTGGTGGCACAGGTATTCTCAATGCGCCGAATCAGCTTAGGCGTTAGCGGTTTGACGTTACGCTGCTGCAGCTGCTGCTGCTGCTGCAGCGGCTGTGGCTGCAACTGTGTTCCCTGCATTCGGTGCCTGTTGCTGCTGCAGTAGCTGCTGCGCCAGGGCTGCTGTCTGCTGAAGCCGTTGCTAACGCCCGGCTGCTGATTGAGCGACGAGGATGAGGAGCAGGAGGAGCTTGAGACTGTGTTGGATTTTGGACTGCTGCCGTTGACGGCTGTTGTCGTCTTTGTCGCTGTTCTGGCGTGGTTGGTGCCGTTGCTGCTCAGAGGTTGTCCATTCTGGCTGCTGCTGCTGCTGTTGTTGCTGTTGTTGTTGTAGCCACAACTGCCACGCGGCACTCGAAAGGAGCTATATGGACGAAATCCATTAGCATATTGCTGTCCCACGATGGGCATTTTGTTAGCTTTTTTCGTTGTTCTTGTCGTTGGTTAAAAGAATTCGTTGTTTCTTTTTATGTTGATCTTATCATTGACAATCGTTGTTGTTGTTGTTGTTACTGTTGGCGTTTAAATTTAAACGGCTGCTTGCATTTACTTTGAACGCGCGCGCGAAATTTTAATTCTGCTTTATCTATATCTTTATCTTTTGTATCTGCAACATTTGAAAATGGCGCAATTTATATATTTTTTAATTGAATTCTCAATGCTGTGCACACACGCTGCCTAACCCAAGCAACACGCTACATGAGCCCCGGTCCGCTCTGTCCCGCTTCCATCCTCAGCGTCGCCCACTCATTTCATTTCAATAAATTATCGAGCACTTTTTTTGTGTAATTAACACGTTCCCATTGGCTTACGAATTTTGCGCGTGTCAGTCAGTTTACAGTGTTGCCTAAGCCCCATCCCCACCCCCACCCCACCCCCGTCAAAGCTGTGCCCCATGCGGCATGTGTAACGATTGCATTTATGCGACTTCTTGTTGGCCGCATTTGTTTCTGTTGCACATGTCAGCATTGCGAAAAATTGAATTAGCTGTGAAACTAACCCTGAACCTAGCCGCGATTTTGTGCCTACCCCGCCCGCGTCAGCAAAAGCAAATCCAATTGACAAGTTCATTGATAGGACCCCGTCAAGACCGTCTAACCAGTTTACTTTGGCTTTATGCAATTTACAAACTTTGGTAGAAAGTGGCTACAACAGGTCCTCCGACCAGTTTTCATACAGTTTTTACTCATTTTTATTTTTTCACCTGATTCGAAAAGGAAACGCAAACGGGTCAACAAAAGTTGAACCACAACAACTTGTTGCGGCAGCTTCGGCTAACAGCTAACAGCTAACAGCCAACAGCCGCTGCCAATACCTTGGCTAATGACTCAAGTGACGACAGCAAACAGGCCATGAGTAATGCAAAGAGAGCTCGTATACGAAATGTATATCGGAAATGCGTGCAATCCCTTGCAGTCGGCCGCTATCACCATGTCCGGTTACGATAACAGCTAGCTGTTACATATATACAATTTATATAAACATATATATGTATACGCAAGCACAAGTACAATCACAATTTGTGTAGGCGTCTCAGCGTCGTCGTCTTCGTCATATCTTATCAAAGTTAGTTAACCCAACCAAGCGAACTTCTTGGCCAAGACAGGCGTGTTTTTGACGTTTACAAAATGTGAGCAGCATTGAAATTTGTTATGAATATATATTTATTTTTTTATAATTTAGAGAATTCCCCCTAACAAACGGTTTGTTAATTTGCAGAATGCATGAACAAATTGTTTGAGGCTGTTTTAGATGTTATTGCTGCTGTTGCAGCTCTTTCAATATGCACTAAACAAACACACACACACAAATAAATCGCGCACTTGACAGCTGCATTTGTTGAAAATGATAAACACAATTTGATATATTTTTTTTACATTTCTTTCATAAAGGCACTTGGCTGCTGTTGCTTGTTGTATTTATTGTTGCTGCTGATGTTGAGGCTGCACGGCGGCGACGTCCGAAGCCAGCACCTCCATTCGCTTGCAAGTTGTCGTTGCGACTGAGCTTTCGTGCGACAAGTCCGCAGCGAACAAGTGTCGGTTGCTTGAAGCTCGCCGCAACGACGAAGCTGCTGGCTTTTCGCTGCTGCCACCGTCGCCGTCGCGTCGCCGCTGCGCATTTCCAGTTTACAATTCGATCATGCCCAGCAGCAGCGGCAGCGTACGTCGCCGCATGTTGAATTCGCCGTGGCGCATATGCTGTGCGTGTGCGTTCAATTGACAGCTAACACACACACACACACACAGCAAAATACATTTAAACAATTGAAATTTTAAATATATAAATGCATATGTATGCAATCCAAAAAACAAAAAAAAAGAAGAAGTAAAATACAATAAATAGCGGAAACACTGCAACGTTTGACACTTGAGTATAATTTATATACCCTGTAACCAAAAATGGGTAAGTCTGAGTATAATTTAATATTCCGAGTGTACGTAACAATCCGTAGAGCACCTTTCATTCTCTATATAGTATTTACGTTCTTGTACATTATCTGTACATTTCATTAGTATAAACTCATATATCTTTTCTGATTTTGTTATGTCTCATTCGTGAGATTGTGTCTCAAATTAGTATTTCTATGCACGTGATGCCTTGAGTTAACTGTTATTCTCAAAAAATAATTTTATTATCTTAGATATTTTATTTTGTTGGCTTCATCATTTTCTAAAGCAAGATGACTATATTTTTTTCAGTTCATTTTTAAAATAGTATTTTAAATACTTATGAATCCCATACATTTAGTCATTTCTTATTATATTTATAGTATTCATTTATTATTTAGTATTAAGTTAATTTGTTGTCTTGAAAAATATAATTTCCAGAAAATATGTTTTTTTTTTTGCAGATTAGTATCAGTTCTGGAACTTAAGCGTTCTAAATTGCAAGTGTCAACCGTATAAAATATTTGGTTTAACAAAAATAAAAATATATTGCTCATTTTTAATAAATTCAGTTTGACTAGTACTGAGAATAATCTAGTTTTTATTTGGTTTATGATTAGTTTGGTACAGTTTTCACCTGTTAAATGAATGTAATATATTTTATAAACAATCCCCAAGCAAGCATTTAATTTTAAAGCAATGTTTAATTTAAAATTTGGTTTTTGGTTTTTTACAGATTTTTTTTTTGACACTTCCGCGTTGCAAGGTGCCGTTGGATGAATAATGAGCCAAGCCAAGCCGTCGCTTTAGCAATTAATCTGGGTGCTGGTGAACACTTGGCAAGCGGGTTTTATTGCAAAATGAAAAGGTTAATAAACAAGGCGACTGTTGCGCATGAATTCCAGAAGTTTACGACAAAGAAAGCGACTCTGCTAGTGGCAAATAAATTACAAATTGCGACACTGATTAAGCCAAACGCAGCCAAGACACTCAAGAGGGGGGCGGCAGCAGATGCTGCTGCTGCTGCGGCCGTGGCTGAGGCCATGCCTAAAAAGGCCAGGCCAAGTTTATAATAAAAAACAATAATAAATGCGACAACGTCGCGCCTCAGTTGATGTCGTTGTCTGCGCTGCGTTGTTTTGAGTAATATGCAAATAAGTTTTAAATACGCAGGCGAATAAATTATATCAACTGCAGCAAGGAAATTCAACGGGCAGGACTCACGCCTACGCAACGAAACTTCCCCAAACTCTGAAGCGGGTTAATTGCAGTTGGCACAAAGAAATCGCAATCACTACATAAATTTACAGTAAGCTGACTAAGTCAAGAGGCAAGCCAGAGGAGAAGGAGAATGACTCGCCACACTTAACTTGTGACACTTACAGGAACACGAGTTTCACCTGCCTTATATGGCCAAATGTTAATTTGTCTCTCGCTCCGCGACTACTTGGCTGCTGCGCGCTTTTTTTTAATGCCTTGGCCATTAAAGAAATTGCCGTTTAAAAGCCACATTGGAAAGAAAAAGCGAATACTGCAGGAGTCGCTGCGTGGGCAGGACACTGTCCTGACTTTGAATCACAAAATACTGCATACACACTTTGCTGATAGGACAACAATCAGACGTGTATTGTATGACAAAACCGGAATGAATAGTTGTCTTCTGGTTAGGAACACAACGACTGTCATATGTAATATATAAATTACTTTTGTAATTATTCGTGATTGATTAGTTGTCTCAAGATATTTTTTAAAAAACAACAAAGTAAAAGTGCTCTAGTAGGAAGTCTTTTATTTTCCGAGATCCCTACGTTTATACAGACGAACATTTTAAATTCATTCAGCGAATCATCCTGTTCAAGAATTTATATACTTTATTATACTATTTTCTGTTTACTCATTTTCAGTGGGACCAGATAGCTGTATAAGATACAAGAAATTTATTTTATTTTATGAATTTCGCAATATACCTGCATTTTACTGAATTATGAACATCGGAAGTAAAGATATTAATAGAGAAAAAATTTCTCAAATTGACAAAGAAAATAATTCTAGTGATGGCAGTGATTTTGCAGTCTTACGAAAAGAGACCTTTATTGTTTTATATTAGTGAATTTCTGATATTATTGAATTTTTTTCAAACCATAATTTTTATTTTTTTATTTTTAAAATATTGTGTATTGTACGTTTAAGCTGCTTTTTTTTTGGTCTAGAACCAAATATTTTTATATTTAGCTAATAACTTTTTACACAAATATTTTGAGAACGAATCTATTGTGTAAAAAGAGATTTAGTTGTACATATTGTTAACACTGAGGTACTAGTTTTTACGGAAACAGACAGACGGAGACGGACTTGGCCATATTAACTCGACTGTTGATACCAATATTAGAATACCCTCTACAATGTTATACAAATAAAAATGGTGATAACGATAACAACTACATTTCAGGCTACTCACGTTGGCTCCTTGGATATATGTGATGTGTTCGCATCAATTTCATGCCTCCGTCGCTTGGCTGCCGACCTGGTGTGATGTGTCTTGGTTAGCCGCGGACTATTTATAAAGAACAAAATGTCATAGATATAATAATGCATCAAATAATGACTAATTTTTTTTTTTTGGCTAAGCATATGCAAACATTCATGCTGCTGTATGCTTCTAAATATGATGAGAAGAAATGTGCAACTTACGGCGACGGTGCCTCAACTAAGGGTGGCGACAGATCGCCAGTATCGAGCCGTCTACGTTTGTCTCGTGTGCCGGCCGAGGAGCGATCCCTCGAGTGATGGCGACGCCTGGTTCGTGGCATCTGTAAAAATTCAAATACAAAAACAAATATACTTATACATATATACATTAAAACGTTGTGCCTACGTCACAGATTCAATGCAGTCGCAGCAAAGCAAAGCGTAGTATATTTTACAATTGCTCAAACCAAAGGCAAAGGTGAGTATCAATGTGCGTGTGTGTGTGTGTTTTTTTCAATTGTGTGTGTGGGGCTTTACTTTTGCCTGTACTTTGGGCAGCGGGTACAGGGGACACAAATGAAGCATACCTTTAACGCTTGATTTTCAGTTGATTTTCGCTTATGGAGCACGCTAAACTTGTTTTGTGCTGATGCAGCAGAGCCCCAAAAGCAGCGCGAAAATTGATTTTTGTCTGTATTGTCGTATGTTGCTGTTGGTCGCGTTGCAAAGCGTCTGTTTTAATTTACGCAGCTGCCCGTTTTGTGGTCCAATTTTGGCACGTGTGTTAACTGTGGCGTCGCAGATGCAGACTTGTTTTTGCAGAGTTTTAGACTCAAATTGAGGTCCAGAAACACACTTATCACTTTGGAGTTAATTATTTTCTTTTTGTGAAAATCGTGTTTTTTCTACACATACTTCACGTCACTTTCATTGAATTCACCACGTCTGCTGAGAGCTACCATCTTGGCGTAGCCAATGACGGTGCTGCCAATTCGTGCAAAACAATTGCAATAATCGGCTCAACATATACATATATATTACTTATCAAATCAGGCGGGAATTGTTTAAATTGCTGTAGTTTGTGTTTTCTTGTGCAATTGGTTTCCAAAAATTAATTGCAATTATTTAATAATAAATTTCAAAGTGTGGCAACACCACAGCAGCTGAGTGCTCTTTTTTTGCCTTGGATATCGCTTAAGCTAGCAGGTAGCCGCAACGGACTGCAGACGAGTGCGAGTGCGACAGCGAAAGAAAATCGTTTAGCGTTTATCATTAGCTTACCTCTTCCTCCTGCCGTGTGTACACTGTGGCTGTTGTTGTTGTGTCTGTTGGCGGCGCTGGTAATGCCAGAAACGGCGATCGAGGCAAATACAAACGATTCCACAATCCACCAATTACACGATTCAGCAACTGCCAAGTTTGATATGCTTTTTGCGATATGTTTGCGCTCATTAGTAAATGTATATAGATTCCCAAATCGGAAACAAATTGCACTTGTCGACTCTTTGGCCTGCGTCCGTTTTGTTATTGTACTTTTTGGCGCAATTCCTGCTGTTTGCCGTTACTTGTGGCTGCCCGGCTTGGGCAGCTTTTTACCTTTTCACAAATGTTACAGGCATTACAAGCATCTCGATACAAACTCTTCGCTTTTAAATGATAACAAATGCAAAGCTCGAATGTAACTAATACGTTTAGAAAAAAATTGAATTACAGTCAAGCCAAGCGCGTCAGCAGCTGACTATATCTGCTTCTTGCGCGTCGGCGTTGCCACTTCAGCGCCGGTAATGCAAAAAGGCGCCAGTGTTGGTAATGAAAAGTGTGCAGAGTTGCCACACCGATACTTGATTTTAAATCTATCAGCTGTCATGTTCTGCGCGCGCGCGCTTTTTTTCTTGTTGGCGCCTTATGAAAATACTGGCAATTCAATTGCATAACAACACACGGTATAACGGTATCGTTATCGTGTGTACGCTCAGTCAGATATTGACGTGCTAACGCCAACGTGCGCTGCGACGCCTGCTCCCGCCTTGTAGTGTTTTCCGTGTCCGCAAAAAAAATCAAAAATCGGACTATACAAAATTGATGAGGAAATCAACATTAACGCGCATCAATGGCTAAATAATTAATCGAGTGTCTGCCCTACGGTATGCCGCGCCTACGTCAGCGCTGTTGTATCCACAAACTTAGTCGCAGTTCATAGCAGCAGCCTTTTACAGTTATCCAAAAACGTGTTCACACCCCGCCCACTCGCTTCCACCAAATACAACGAAGAATTCGCTGCAAGTGCAACGCGAATGAATGCATGCAAATTGTTTGCCTATTGGCCATTTTGTAGCCTTTTAATTGCATTGAACAGAATTTACACGGCGAACGAAGCCCATGCCAGAAGTAAGTATAGTTTATCGATTTTTTTTGTTTTTTTTTTTTGTTCTTTTTTGGCAAAGTAGCAGTAGAAGCCTGTCCTGCTCTGCAAGTCGCGTGATTCACAATAAATATTCACTTTCGACTACCTCCAAAACTGGCCCGTGCTAGCAGAAAAAGAAGAGGCACTCGCACACACACAAGTGTGTGTGTATATGTATGGTCGCAATACAAGCGAAATTCTTTTTGGGTCACGAGGCAGCTGCGGCTGTGTGTTGACATTGTCCTGGTCTCTTTTTCGTACGTAAGCACGTGCTTTTTTGGCACAGGACAACGAGGCGTATACGTAACACATAAAGGGCCGTTTGTGCGGCCAGTGCGAGAGTGAGTGTGTGTGTGTATGTGTGTGTGTGCGTGTGTGTGTGCTTGTGTGTGTTGGGGGAGGGTTTTTGTGTGAGGCGTTTTTATAGCACTGCGCCGTGGTTTATAATTCATGACGAACACTTTTGATTTCAGTTGCTGTTGCCGCCAATTTAGAGACCCAGCCACTGTACGCGCTTATCCTTAAGGCATGGACACTGCTGCCGCCGCCGCTGCTGCCGTTGTCGTTGACCTGAGCGCCGAGCCGGGCAGCAAGTCCACCGCCAGCAAGCTGCTCAGCAAGCCCAAGTCGAAGCTGTCGTCCAACTACCCTCAATCGGCAGCAGCAGCAGCAACAGCATCCACACAGCCAGCTGCATGCAACGTGGGCAGTGAGCACGAGATCGCCAACTGCCTGGGCAGCACCGTCGAGTCCATGTCGGCAACGCCGCCAACAACGCCGGCGCGCACACGCGGCCATCGCGGCATCAGCAGCAATGAGGTACCGGACGGCACATGCAACGGCATGGCCAGCGGCACGGGTAATGGCGAGGCACATGCTCATGCCATGATCAGGAACGGTCTCATCGATTCGGCTGGGGAGAGCGGCCATTCGGAGAGCATAATGCCAGCGCTTGCGCCATTGATTTCCACAACATTAACGTCTTCCACGAACGCTTCCACAACGCCAACGTCTGCCTTGCTTACAGCACCATCAACAGCGACAACAGCAATAGCAACAGCAACAGCCACGCAAGCAACAACAGCAACTGCATCGCCAACAGCAACGACAACAGCAGCAACAACAACAGCAACAACAAGCGGCACATCGAGCACCGCGGCCAACATGGACGAGCTGCTGCATTGGCAGGACATGCCGAAATACCTGCAGTTCAATCCATATGTCCTCAAGGGATACCGTCCGCTCCAGACCTTCAAAGGCTGCCTGCTCAGTCTCTTCTATTGGCACAACGAGACCATCAACATACTGACGCACGGTGAGTGTTGAGATAAGTGCCCCCTGCTCCCCCCACCCCAAGCGGGGCTGTTGCTCATTTATCGACCCGTCTCAGTGCCATTAACAATCACGGTCAAAGCCAAGTGCAAGCGTATGTGCACATAAATAGATTGGCTCAACCTTTCTTACGACACACACGCGCACACACACAAAGGATTGCTAAATAATTGGTTTTATGTAGAGTATGTCTTTGCATATATAAACGATTTTATAATGTGGTTGCTATTTGATAACTTTTGAAATAGATATGATACCCTTATACCCTGTACCTAAATGGGTGACCAAGGGTAGATTGGTTTTGTACAAATGTATGTAACAGGTAGAGATAGGCGTGCCCATCCCATTAAGTATATAATTTCTTGATCAGAACGATTTACTGAGTCGATCCGTCTCCGATCTTGGGAACCATAAATGTTGTGGCTTTAAATTTTTAGTAAATATACCATATGCAAAACAAATTTATCGTTTTTTTCGATATCTCAATCCTAGTCAACATCATCGATAAATATCGATTTTAAGATATGGGTTCTTAGCATATCTCCGAGCAAATTAGATACGTCATATTCTCGCAAAGCATACACAGATCAAACATTTCGAAATAATTCCGAACCGGGCACTCCCGACTTTTCAATTGCTGAGTATGTGGAAAGGGTATCTATAAAGTATTATTCAATTTTATTATTTAAAGTATAGGATTTTGTTATAAACTATCAACCTAACTATGTTTTAAATAACAGTGGCTGCTGTGGCCTTCGGCTAAGACAAATATGTGGGGTAATAAATGGAAAATAAATGGGATTCGAACCCGAATTCTCGTTGTTCGGTTGTCTAAATGCCTGAGCACTTAGAAAACTTATCTACCTAGGACTGGATATTTTCCCAAGTTGAAGAACAGAAACTGGTTCTGATTGCTATAAATTTGTCAAACATGGAAAACATCAAAAATAAGCCTATCTATGCATGGTATACCTAAACTCAAATTTTAATTTACACTTATTGTCCAATTTATGGATGCAGAGTAAAAAACCCGACTTAAATAAAAACATAAATTAACATAAAATTAAACCAAAATATGATTTTAAAGAGCAATAAGAGTTGGTTCGACATATATTTATCACATTTATAAATAAACATCTATTTTTACATAGCACATATATCAAAAATCTTCCATTTGTTGAAAACACAATTAGTATATTTTACATTTTGTGTGGGGGTTCATGACTGTGCCCACGCAACACTGAAACTCTTTGGCGAATTCGTCGAAATTGGCAAGCGATCCGATCGCCCGGAATTCACCGGGCATATGCTGATCCGTGGCGACCTGTAAATGGCGGACGCGCGCGTTCACATCATTGCACCAGATCTGCGCGTAGCTAACGAAGAACAGCTGCAGGTTGGTGTAGTTCAGCGTGGGCAGCTTCTCCTTGAGCAGCTGCCTTCTGCCCTCGACCGTGGTCTCCAGTGCGTCCTGCAGGCTGCGGTAGGCGGCATAGGCCAGACGGACACCGCCATTGTCCGCAATATTCTCGGACTGCGCGATCGTCCTGGGCAAGCGAATGCCGTGATAGATATACTGACTGTACTGATTCGTGAAGCACTGCTGGCGCTCGAGAAAATTGGCCGTGGACTGCAAGTCCCACCAGTCCTTGGCGTTGCCGCGTCCATCGAACTTGCGGCCCATATCGTCGAACCCATGTATCAGCTCATGGCCAATTAACGAGGCCAACGTGCCGAATTTAATGGCATTCGGATAGCTGGCGGCCCACAGATAGTACGGCTGCAGCAGCGAAACCGGCACCTTGATTATGTTCTCCACCAAAATGTTGGCTGGCGTGTAGCTAAGCATATCGCCCGCTTCCAGCGGCTGCACTGGATTGTGCAGCAGGTCGCGCTGCGCGCTGGCGGCCACCATGCCGATCTGCCGTAGATTCTCAACGTAGTCCTCGCTCTGCAGCAGCAGACCCTCAAAATCCTCGGTTAGATTTTCATTGGCATGCGAGTTGATCTCCAGGGTCATTGCGGCCAGCTTTTCGATGGCCTTTTCGCGCGTCTGCCGACTAATCCAGTTGAGCGACTGGTCAGATTGCAGAGTCTGCTCGAAAGTGGTCTTGATCTGTCGCCAGATGAGCTCCACATCGGCGGCGGTGGCATTGTTGTTGTAACGCCGAAAGATCATGTTGTCCAGATTCTTGGCGAAGTACTGCTTGGTTGATAAGATGCACTTCTCCCGGCGCTTGTCCAGCGTCTTGCCCGGATTCATGGCGAACTCGTCAATCAATCTATAGAATATATAGTTGGCCACAATGTGCTTGGGCGTGCGCTGGATAACCTTAATTAAATTCTGCTTGAACAGCGGATTATAGTCGTACACATGATCCATGATGGGTTCACCCATTGATATGTTGACCAGCCGCTCCACGTTCAAAACGGGCGCATAGGCAAGCTGCATTTCCGCCACGGTTGACAGCTCGGCCACTTCCGTGAAGTCCTGGCCATCGTTTTCATTGAGCAGGCCGTGCGCCAGCTGCACCTCGAAGTTCATCAGCTCGGCGGCTGTTGCCAGTGCCAGCTTCTGCTTCAGTCCCAGGAAAGTCACGAGCTTCTTCGCGATGCTGTCACGGAAAGTGTTCCTATAGACGGCGGTGCTCGCGTCCAGGTACATGGTGCGCGTTTCGAGTGGAAACTCCTGCTGGCCAATGTACGCCACATTCACCTCGTTGCTGGCAAAGTCCTTGTTCACCTCCACGCCCAGAATGATGATCTGCCCGTAGCGATGAGCTATGCGCGCCGTCGTTTCCAGCCAGTCAAAGTCGTCCTCCGGCCAGGCCTCGCCCACCAGCGCCGGCATCGAACCGAACTCGGCTATCAAATCCTTCAGCCGTTGCTGATAGCTGCTGCCCACCTCGCGCACATTCATGCAGGACTGATAGAAGTTCTTCACCTGCTTATCCTCGGCTGTGTCCAGTTCATCGTTTTCGCTTGTGAGCGTCTGCTTCACCTTGCGGTTGAGCCCGTCGTTCAGGCGCTCGAACAGGCCCGTGGTTAGCTGATTCAGCGTTGAGGCCGGATTAATACGGGCAAAATTGCCGCAAGCAAACTTGTAGAAATCGTCGCACGGGTCGATGCTCTCGTCCATAAAGCTGGCCACTTCCGCTGCCTTGGCTTGACGCATTACCTCGTCAATGTAGCCGGAGTCCAGCTGGCTGCCGGATATGGAATCGACATTGCCGGGCGCTGCTTGACCACGTTGCGCCCGGACCAGCAGCAGCAGCAGCAGCAGCAGCAATGCGTCCGGCAGAAACCAAAGAGTGTGACTCACACGGATCCGCATATTTCTTTTGGCGTTCTTTCCTATTCAATTTGTAAATGATGACTGAGCGCGCTCGAACTGAATTCCACAAATACAGAGTCCATCTAATATATGAAAAGATGTTTACATATTTTTTCACTTGCTGATAAATGAGAGCAGATGTGGCCGAGCTCCGGTGCGACCCCGTTAGGTTATCTCTATCAATACGACGTCGCCACAATTGAGATCCCCTCTCAGAATACGCGAGCTCAAACAATTGCAATTCATCAAGTTCGAAACATGTACATATGTAAATACATACATACATGCATACGTGTGTGTGTGTCTAAGAGTATTTGTATTTTTGTTACCCACCCCAATTTCTGAATAGCTCAAAATTCAATTCATCGAAAGCTAATAGTATTTCCGCCTTCACTATATTTTTTTAGGCTCTTTACAAATTCTCGGATTTCTTTTAGTATCTTCGCCAAAAATTTCTTAACTACAAAAATTAAAAAATTAAGTTAAATTAAATAGTTTTCAATTCCGTAATTTTGGGAAAACGATTTGCTACTCAAACAACTATGAGAATGTTTATTGAACTTGCTAAAACCAGTTGATTTGCAATCTATTCTCGCATTATTCTTTTGTTATACATACATAAACGATACAGCACATATCTTCTGGCGATCGACGATTAATATTTTTATTTATATATATTTGTATTTGCCGATTATCACTATAGAAGTTTATATTATATAGTAGTTCGTAATGCTGATATTTTGTTCATATGAATAGATAATTTTGACACTCTTAGTTGCCAAGTTAAGGCGAATTATTTGCAGAGAAACAGGCAGACGGACATGGTTATATCGACTCAGCACTCAGCAGTTAACGTTAATCACGAATATATACACGCTTAGGGTCGAAAAGTCCCCTTCTATGCGTTGTACACTCGGCAAGGGTATACAAATAAATATGTACATTGACCGCTCGAAAAAGGGAGCTTATTAAAATGCATTTAAATGCCTATTATTGTGACACTGCACAACAAATATGAGTAATGAGCAAATGTTAGAGAAAAAGAATACAAATTAAAATTGCTGTAAAAACATAAAAATTCTGGAAAACAATCTCTTGTGCATGAATTTGTACTTCTCTTAAACTATCCCACAACATGGGTTTTTTTTTTAATGCATTTACCTAATAATGAATATAAAACGTTTCTTTTTTTAAAGTTAAAAATCAATCAAATTAAAATAAATTCTTATTGACTATATATTATTATATTATATTACTATGTATATGCCAGTATTATTTTAATTATTTTGTCAACTTTATTTTTCTAAAAAGAGGAACTAAAATGAAGATTTTTTCGTAAATATTTAATAGATATAACTTTTCAAAGTTGACAACCACTTTAACATGCAATTACATATTTTAAAACTCAATTGTGTAATATTATTTTTCTGTCAGCTTAGCTGCAGCAGGCAATTGATGTAGCTATTAATGGGATGATAGATAAGATTTTAAAATTTAGTTAGCATTATTGTATAGTATACCCAGTATTGTATACGATTTGAATACCATTTCTTAGACATCTTGTCAAAGTAAACTTGTTGTTTACAAAGATGTGTAATGGGCTTTGCCATAGACTGTTCTATTTGGTAAAATTTAAACCAACCTTGAAATACAAATATCTATCCATAATCTCTAAAGCTGAATTTATTTTTCATATGAGTTATGGATTTTTGTATATTAGTATTCAGTTGGCATAGGTGCAATTGATGGGTGTGATTCTTATAAATGTATGTGTATGTGTATGTGTATGTGCATGTGCATGTGTATGCGTATGTGTATCTATATTCTGTCGCAACGGCAACGTGAGCAGTGACCTAATCACGTTGCCTTCACTATGCGGCTTTGCGAGCGCCGTTCGTATTCGGACTTGGCGTCGGACCAATGACCAGTCAATGCGATAAGGAAAAGCTCACAAAGCTGATTGAAAGTGCGTTGCGGATGCCGTTTCAGTCGCGCTCTTCAGCCATGAGACGCATGTGGTTCAGTGTGGTTACGCGCGCTCTGCTGTGGCTGGGCTGCGTGCAGGGCCACTTGCTGTCGCAGCCGGCGGTGGACACGCACATTCAGCTGCAGGAGCAGCTCATCTCGCAGCACAACGACAGCGCCTACGTGCAGCGCGTGATGCGGCTGGCCAAGTCCGCGGAGATGCGCAGCTATATGCAGCCGGAGCTGGATGCCTGCGAGGACTTCTACGCCTACAGCTGCGGCAACTGGCCCAAAATCAATCCGGCCAATGCGGCCCAGCCGCGCGAGACTAACTATCAGCAGCTGCTGGCCGACGGCTACCAGCACAAGCAGCAGCGCCTGCTCGAGCAGCCCGCCGACGCGGACAGCGACGAGGCGGCTGTGCTGAAGCTCAAGCAATTCTACGCCAGCTGCCTGCGCTTCCGGCAGACGTCCACGGCGCTCTACCGCCAACAGCTGCTGGAAATCGCCGCCGAATTCGGACGCATGCCCGCCCTGGTGCCGCCTGGCCAGCAGTGGCCGGCCAGCGAGTTCGACTGGCTGGCCACCGTGGCGCAGATCAAGCGCACCTCTGGCCTGGACATTTTGCTGCTGCTGCAGCGGGCGCCGGATCCGCTCAATAGAACGCAGAGTCGGCTGTACGTTGGCCAGCCGGCACGCTGGGTGGTGGAGCCCGATCGGGAAGCTGTTGTCGGGCGCATAGCCGAGCAGCTGGAGCAGCACCTGGGCGTGGAGGCGACACTGGCACGCGGCACGGCGCGGGAAATTGCCGAACTGGAAATGCTATTGGCCAAGGGCATGTCGAAGCGTCCAATCGGAGCACTCGCCCTGCCGCGCACCACGGCGGAGCTGGAAAATGCCTATTTGCCCGGCTTGAATCTGACACGTTACGTGGAACTGGCTCAGCCACGTCCACTGCAGGAGGGGGAGCTGCTCTACGAGCACGTGGCCACCTACCAGGCGCACCTGCTGATCGTGCTGGCGCAAACGCCGCCCCACGTGCTGGCCAACTACATCTTCCAGCAGCTGCTGCAGCACTTCTACTACGAGCACTCGGCGCCGGTCGTTGCCCAGTGCCTGGCCAGCGCCAAGGGGCTGTTCCCCGAGCTGCTCAACAACATGGCCTATCGGCATTATGGCGCTGCGGCCACGCTGAGCGACATCGATGCCATCTGGCGGCAGCTCAAGCGCAGTTTCCACGAGGTGCTCGAGAGCTCGGCTGGCGACTGGTTGTTCGGCGCGACGCGCCCCCTTTTGCTGGCGCAACTGAATGCCACGCGGCTGGAGATCAACGGCCATGCGAGTGTGAATTTCACGGAGCGCTACCAGCAGCTGGAGCTGCGGCCGCAGGACTATCTGTTCAACATGCGCGCTGTGCTGCGGCACAACGCTGAGCTTGCCACGCCCCCGATGGCGCCCAGTGGTGTGCCCACTTACGATCCCATGGAGAATCTAGTGCTGCTGCCGGTGGCACTGCTGCAGCCGAACTTTCTCTGGTCACGCTATTATCCGCGCGCGCTGCGCTACGGCAGCTTGGGCACAATCATCGCCGAGCAGCTGGCGCACAGCATGGACGGACGAGGTGGCTGGGACAAGGCAACGCTGGCCGAGTTTGGCAAGCGCAAGGCCTGCTATCGGTATCAGTACGAGCGCCTGCGCTACGCCGGCGATTACCTGCCGTCCACTGAGCTGCAGGATGCCAACATTGCGGACAACACGGCCGTTCAGCTGGCATATCTCGCCTACAAGAACTACTTGGCAGATCTAGCATCCTCGGCGTTGGCTTCGGAGCAGCTGCCCCAGCTGAGCCACAGCCCGCAGCAGCTGTTCTTCATCAGCTACGCCCAACTCTGGTGCAACGATGCCAACGAACAGTTTCGGGACAAGCAATCGCTGCTGGCCGCCGGCACGCCAAATGCTCTGCGCATCCAGGGCGCGTTGGCCAACCTTGATGCCTTTGCCAGTGCCTTTGGCTGCGCCAGCGAGTCGCCCTTGAATCCTGCAAAGAAGTGTCGCATGTACATCCCAGAAGTTTGAGCTAATTAGCCAAAAATCCCATTTCTGCTGGGAAAACTGTCAAACACATTTTGGTTTTGAATATTCTTAAATTAAACTATGAATCTTTCTTTAACTCATAATCCACCGTTTAAATTGTTCAAATAAAAACGAAATTCTTGAATTAAGTAAAAGCAATTAACGTTACAGTCGACCACGCAATACTCGTGCACAGACGAGAAAACGGTCTTAACTATTATTGTCATTTTGGAAAAATATAGCTTTTTGTCATTTTTGAGCTTGATATTTAAAGGTCATCAGAAAATTGCTGGCTAAATTTGGTGACTCCAGCTCTAAAATTGTGCTCTCGACTTACCACCAAGATATATGGATTTTATCGATTTGCCACGCCCCCAGTGGGCGTATCAAAAAAAAAAAATGTATGTGCGCTCTTTAGAGGTGGTCAACAGTAATCTGTCTGAATAAAATGTACGAATCTGAGGGAGATATATCGATTATATCGATTTGCCACGCCCCCAATGGACGTATCCAAAAAAAAGTGTATGCGATATTTGAAAAAGGTCACCAGTAATCTGTCTCAAGAAAATTATGTAGCTAGCTTTAAAACTAAGGGGTATATATCGATTTTATTGAATTGCCACGTCCCCAGTAGAGGGTATATGTGACGCGGGAATACACGAGTATATATATATTCTAAATATTGCGTCCATACGAAGAGACGGACGGACAGCAAGATGTGCATTGGGCAAACCCAATATACTCTTCACTTCGTGGACGAGTAAAAACATTTATTACAAGAATGTTTTAATATATGACATATTCCTGCATTTTGGAGTTCTAGAAAAGAGTTCTTGAAATAAATGTCCTTGTTTTCAAGCTGAGAAATTTCTACGCTACTTGATTTAAGTACAACATTCCTTTGATTTCTCTGAGTGTACCGCTATCAGAAACAATTAACGCAGGCAAAACTTTATTCTTAAGCCTTCAGCTAAAATAAAAGAAGACCACAAACTGTGGCTTAGTAAATGGCGCACTTGAACTCCGGATCCATTGGCGCCTGCTGCGAGCAGTTGAAGACCCACGAGAACTCCTGGAAATTGGACAATGTGCCGATGACACGGTACATGCCCGGCGCATGGTTGTCGAAGGCGGCCACAGCCGTCTTAAACAGCGACTGGACGTCGTCGCACCACAGCTGAGCGAAGCCCAGGAAGAACAGCTGTCGATTGTTCAGGTCGAAGTTGGCCAGTGTCTCCTGCTCAAGCACCGCCGGCGGCTGTTGGTCCAGCCAGCGCTGGTAGGCCTTGTAGGCCAACTTGATGCCCGCATTGTCCGCAATGTTCTCCGACTGCTGGACGCTCTCGGGCAGCCGGACGCCGCCGTATTTGTATCTGTGGTATTGCGCCTGGAAGCACTTGCGCTTCTCCTCGTACTCGTAGCGTGACTTGTCGTCCCACCAGGGCGCCAGATTGCCGTTGGCATCGTAGGTTCTGCCCTCGTCATCGAAGCCGTGAATCATCTCGTGCGCCAGCAGATAGCCGAGTGTGCCATATTTGAGCGCCTGCGGATAGTTCGCGTCCCAGAAGTAACGCGGCTGCAGCAGCGCCACGGGAATGGTGATGTTGTTCTCCAGTATGTTGTAGGCGGGCGTGAAGCTCAGCACGTCCAGCGCCTCCAGCGAGACGGGCGCCTTGTGCAGCTTGCCCAGATTGTGCTTGGCCTCCGCCTTGAACACCTGCTGCAAGTTGCGCACAAAGTTCAGCCTGTCCACGTCCACCTCGCCGTAGAGCGCCTCGAAGTTCTCGTCGTCGTAGGCGTTAATGTACAGCTGCATGCGATCCAGCTTCTCGATGGCCAGCTGGCGGGTCTTGTTCGCTATCCAGTCGAGGCTGTCGCCCGCCAGCTGCTGCCGGAACGTCTCTCGTATCTGCTGCCAGACGCTGTGCACCTCCGCCTCGGCCGCGGGACTGCGATAGCTCTCGTAGATCATGTGATTCGCCAGCTTGCTGAAGTATCTCTTGGTGCGCTCGGTGCACCAGCTGCGCATCTCGCTGGGCTTCGACTCGATGCGGTAAGGCTCCAGCAGCCGCCAGAGCACATAGTTGCCGATTGTCGGCGTGGGCGTGGCCTGCAGTGTGTGCAGCGTGTTATTCAAGTAGCTGTCGCTGTAGACGTAGATGTGCTCCGGCACATTCGCCTGGCCGAGCACCAGGCCCAGGAACTCGGTGATGTTTAGGTGCTCCGCGTATTTCTGCTCCAATTCGGATACCGCGTAGAGGGTCAGGTCGTCCTCCAAGTTGACGCCTTGGCTGACGCTACCCGCTACCAAATTGCGCTCGAGCTCGTTCATCTCCTTTGCGGCTTGCTTGGCCAACGGCTTCTCCATGTTGAAGTATTGCATCAGCTCCTCGGCCACGCTCGCATCCTGGATCGCAGCGCCCAGCGTGTTTATGGGCTGTTTGTTGTCCGGCGGGCCTAGGTACACCCGATTCACCGTATGGTTCTTGATGTCGGACATGACGTCCACGGCCAGAATGATCTGCCGGCCGTACTTGTGCTGCATATTGGCCACGGTGCGCCACCAGCTGAAGTCGGAGGCATTCCATTGCGGACCCTCCAGCATGGGAAACTCGCCGTACTCACGATAGATGCTCTGCAGCGCCAGCCTGTAGTGGATATCCTCGCGATTTATTAGCAGGCAGGATTGATAGAAACTCTGCAGCTTTTCCTCCTGCTTCGATTTCATGTCTCCGGACTGCAGCAGCCGTTGCAGGCGTCGATCGAAGCCCTTCGAGATGAGCTGGAATGTGTCCGTCAATATGTTGCCGAACAGCTGGGCGGGATTCTGGCGATGCCAGTTGCCGCACGCATAGCTGTAGAAGTCGTCGCACGGCGCGATGCTCGTCTTCAGCATGCCCTTCATCTCCGCCACCTTGGACTGCCGTATAATCTGCTTGGCGTATTCCGTGGTGAGATCATCCCGTATGGGCGCGCTGGCGTTCTCAGCCGGCGAGGCCAAAGTGCTGGCCGCCACCAGCCAAAATACAGCCAGCCGCAGAGAACCGTTGAGGCACCGTCCTGACATGATTCTCGCCTTCAATTCAACTGAGCTTCGACAGTCGCTTTGTCTGGCTACACCTCCTTATCAGCTGGGGTAGGTCAAACTGTTATCGCTCGTCTTGAGAGCGAGCTCCAGCCTGCATATACTCTTATAAAAACGGGCTGGCTACAAGCATTTGTGGGGTATATATATTCCCGGATCATGGATGTACATGGCATGCACACTTGGAGAAAGCTTTGTTTGAAATCGAACTACGAGCGATATTCAATTTGTGCCGTTTTCTTATTAAAGATCAGCTTCTTTAGACTTAAGCTTGAATCTTTCCTGATTTCATTTGAGGCTTGTATTTGGGAACTTCGAAAAAAATTTTTAAATAAAATTTAAAATTTTGTTCTCAAGAAATTTCCATTCTGGGGTTTTCTCTGACTGTACGGCAATTTTGCGCTTAGACCTAAAATAATGATAAAGAGATAAGTTGGGCTATGGATTATCATTATCCATTTTTGTTCAATTCCATTGTTAGTTGTTGCTATTATCAAGAAACTTTTTGTATATACTCGTTCACCAAGTAAAAAGAGTATATTGGGTTTTGGGCAATGCTCGTCTTGTCCGTCTATTCGTTCGTCTATCCGTCGCCGCTGATGAAACTGGAAACTTGAAACTTGGAATATATATTTGTATATTACAGATTAAAATTGACAATATTTTTGAGGTGTCAAGCTGTCGTATCCATAGCTCCCATATTTCATATGTCAAAACTGAACTGATTTTCATGACCCATTCAATTTTGAGCCTGGCATCTAAGTTTTTGATATATTTTAAATTACAATTTTTATTTATTAAAATTTGTCAAGACTAAACCGATTGTTATGTTTGATGTCTTTTCTTTTTTGATTTGCTTTTCTTTTTTGGTAAACAAATTCACCAACTTCCCCTTACTCATTTTTGAAAAATCTTTGTTTTGGTTGTGATTACATAACGAACGAGTATTGCGCGGTCGATTACACCCGACTTCCTCCAACGTTCCTACTTGTTAATTAGTTTTTGGCAATCTCATTATTACGAACTTCTCGATGGTTCTAATTTGCGCTAAATCGTATTAATATTGAACTAAAGTATAAGTAGTTGCCATAAAAACAATTTGAATTATTTTTGACATATTTAAATCAAACTTTCCAGTTAAAAAAATAAAAATTAACTATTTTTTTTCTACTTTCTTCTATGATATCATGTAAATGAAAGAATCGGCTGAGTATTAATTCTTTGTATAAAAAGAAACAAAGTTTGTAATATATTTGCAAGACTTAATCATCAACATTTTTCTGGGTCTTTTTCAATATTTTATAAAAAATCGAAAAAGCTTTTGGCCGTTTAAGCTCCTGCTTAACAAGTGGAAGTAGTTGCCATTAAAACAATACAACAATTTGAATTATTTTTGACATATTTAAATCAAACTTACCAGTTAAAAAAAAAAAATTTAACTATTTTTTTCAACTCTCTTCTATTATGTCATGTAAATGGAAGAATCGGCTGAGTATTAATTCTTTGTATAAAAAGAAACAAAGCTTGTAATATATTTGCAAGACTTAATCATCGACATTTTTCTGGGTCTTTGTCAATATGTTTTATGAAAACTCGAAAAAGCTTTTAGCCGTTTAAGCTCCTTCTTAACAAGTGGAAGTTCATAACTGTTTTTTCTATTTGCAGCCATACCAATATTTTATATACTGGCCATTGTTCCGGGCCTCATGCCGTGGGACAGTGGCTACAAGTTCCTTTCGTTTTGTCACGTATTCGGCTCAGTGGCGCCCTGGTGCGGCAGTTTCGTCTACCATCTTTTTATGAACATTGAGAAGGGGAGAATGTTTACTATACGCTGCTCAAGCTGGACATGGTCGGCATCTGGGTGAGCCAGAGTTTCGGTAAGTGAGCGTAATCTATAAATAAACACTGCTCGGTAACGGGAAGTATATACAAACACAATATATTTCAAGTACAGACAGCTTATAGTAGTAGTAGAGCTTCTAATCTAAAGTTGAAGGACAGGCTCAGTAGATAACGCACTTTTCCGTGGGATTCATATGGGCGCCTTGCCGGCACTCGTAGGCCCCGGCGAAGGCATCAAAGTTGGCCATAACGGCATAGAGTCTCACCTCATCCGGGGCGTGCGTATCGATGATGGCAACCTGGTGACGCAACTGAGGCAGCAAATCCGAGCACCACATTTGGCCCAGGGCCAAAAAGAATAGCTGCTGCGGCGTCTGCGACATGCGCGGCAATGCCTCCGCCTCCGGCTCCGCCGCCAGCGGCGCCTGCTTCAGCCAGTTGAGGTAGGCGGCATGGGCAATGCGCACGCCCACATTGTCCGCTATATTCTCGGCCTGCATCTGCATTCTGGCCAGCTTCTGGCCGTTGTAGCTCAGCCCGCTCAACTGGTGCACCAGGCACTGTTTGCGCTGCTCGAACAGCTGCGTCGCATTGCGCGCCCACCAGTCGCGCAGGTTGCCCTGGCCGTCGAACGTCCGGGCCAGGTCATCGAAGCCGTGGCCCATCTCGTGGGCCAGCGAGAAGCCCACCGTGCCGTACTTGAGCGCCATTGGGTAGACCTCGTCAAAGAAGTACCGATGCTGCATGTAGCTGGCCGGCACAATCACGCGGTTGAACTCGCGCACGTAGAACGGCGACGTGTAGACGCCGCTGTAAAAGTGGTCGTTGGGCGTCCGTTGCAGCATCTCTCGCAAGTGGCGGGCGCGCAGCTCCAGCAGCCGCTGCACGTTGCCAAAGTAGTCGGCGGTGCTAATCACCAGGCCGCCGTAGTACTCCTCAAAGGCGTGCGCCTCAGCGCCCAGTATATGGAAACTCATGGCCTTCAGCTTGGCCCGGGCCGCGTTGAGCGTCTGTTCGCCCAGCCAGCTGGTGCCGGGGCCGCTCAGCATGTCCCCAAAGGCGGCCTTCAGCTCCTGCCACAGCTGACGCAGGTGGCCGGGTATGTGCGGATTCTGCTTCTCCAGCGACCGATACACCATGTGATCCACAAAGTCCGTAAACAGCTGCGTGGTTCTCGCCGCGCACAGCTCGTGCTGTTTCTCGGGAGCGGCAGCCGGCTCCACGTTGTAGTCGCTGAGCAGCGTCGAGAGCATGTAGTTGGCCAGCACGCGCTTGGACGTCCTGGCCAGGACGTTCTTCACTTGCCAGAGATAGCGCTCGACGTATTCGTACACGGGCAGCTGATAGTCGTGGCCCAGCCAGGTCTGCACGAAGCGCGTGAGATTCAAGCTTGGGCCGTAGATGTCGCTCATTTCATCGAGCATGCGCAGGCGATTCATCTCGCTGGGCGACAGCTTGTCCTGCGGCTCAATAATGCCCGCGGTCAGCTCCACATTGAGATTCGTAATTTCGGCAGCCGTTTCACGGGCGCGCTTCTCGTCCAGGCCCAGCAGCTGCTGCAGGCTGTGCTGCATCTGCAGCTGGTTGATCACGTGCACGCTTAGGGCCTTGACGCCGGGCAGATCGTCCCGCTGGCCCAGGTACAGGCGATTCTGCTGGCTGTTGGCCAGGCCCGGCGAGACGCGCACGCCGAGCAGCGTTTCCTTGCCGTAGCGGCTCAGCAGGCGGGCCATCACTTCAATTGGCTCGAACTGGGACTCATTCCAGGCGCTGCCCTCGAGCGCCGGCAGACCGCCGAACTCCTTCAGTACGTCGAGCAGGTGTGCCCGTTGGCTCAGCTTCAGTGTCGTGGCATTCAGGCAGGACTCGTAGAAATACTTGACGCGCGTCTCGGTGGCACTGTCGGTGCTCAGCTTGGGCTGCCGGAACTGCTGTCGCAAGCGGCGCTGATAGCCTCCGTTCAGTTCCTTGAAGAAGTTCGTGCTGACCGTTTCCCGGGTGGCCGGATTGATTCGGGCAAAGTTGCCGCACGCATAGCCATAGAAATCATCGCACGGCGCCACGCTGCCATTTATGTAGGAGCGCATGCCGGCGGACTTGGCCTGGCGCATGATCTCGTGCGTCAATGGTGTGTTGATATTGAGAGCCTCGAAAACGCCAGCGTCAACAGCGTCTGGCACGGGCAGCAGCAGCAGCAGCAGCAGCAGCAGCCAGCCGATAGCCCCAAAACTGACGGAAGCGGAAACGGCTCTCATCTTGCGCTGTGCTACGCGCTCGATTGTCGTTCTTCGACTGAGCCCCGTCTGCCGGCGAGGCGCCTTATCACTGACTAAGACCAGAACAGGTGCCGGCGGCAACGACGTCTTCGGCTTTCACATCTCACGTCTCTCACGCAATTCTTGCACTCTCTCTCTCTCTCTCTTTCTCTGTGTCTCTCTTGCAGGTGCCTTGCCTCTGGTGACGGCGACGACGCTGTGCTTTACTCCAATCCTTAAGTGGCTCATTATTATCTCATACTGTCTGCTCTCGCTCTGGGGGCTCTACAAGGTAAGCTAGCACTTTCAAATTATTTGCGTAGTTTTCTCAACAGTTCCTACCATAATTTTATTACGCGCAAGATTCACTTGAATATGAATAAATGCCCTAAATAAATCTGTTTTTAATAAATGTATTAGTGCGGCTCTAGCAGAAGTTTTTCTTTACAGCTACACAGAAGGTCTTCTTAATTATTATTAACTTTTATTTTATTCCTCGATAGATTTATCTACATATCCCAACTTATCAAGTAAGATCGTGGCAGTCGGGTGTAACCGACTGTGCAATTATCGTGCACAGTATAATAACCGCTTAAAACAGTCGACGCGGTCCTAATTAATATTGTTTTGGATAAATATATAGGATATAGGAGGTCATTAGAAAAGTGTCTGCCAAATTTGGTAACTCTAACTCAAAAATTGTCTGAGATATACATTTTTGATTGATTTGCCACGCCCTCAATGGGCTTATCAAACAAAATTTTTGCGATAATTAGAAAGATCATCAGTAATCTGTCAGCAAAAATTTGATGCATCTAGCTTGAAAAGTGAGGGAGATATATAGATTAAATTGATTTGGCACACCTCCAGTATGCGTAGCCAAAAAATCTCAAGACTTTATCTGACGCGGGTATACACGAGTGTATATAGCCAAGTTTCAAGACTCTATCTTGAAAAACGGCGGAAAAAGTTGAATTCATACGAACAGCCGGACACTGCACATAAAATTAGCATTAAAAGAAAACTGATAAACTTATTAAAAAACTTGACAGAAAACCTCTCAGGTTTTACTTATATTTCACAACACAAAAAGAAGGTCCCATTTTATTTTTTACTTAATTTCATTTATTACAACATTTTTGTAATATTCACATAGATGATTCTTATAAGCTTTAGAAGCTTCACGGAGGTCTTACCTAACAGCCTCCACATTTAAGTATTTTTATATAACTTTCCCACTATATCTGCATACCCCACACAGCAGACTTTACCTTATTCGAGATTGACATTTGATCCTTGTTCCGAACAGGCTCTGACCGCCAGCTCTCCGTGGCAGAGGCGCCTTTGCTTTGCGCTTCCCTTCACAATGCGCTCCGTGCTGACCTTTTTGCGCATCCGAGGAATGGTGGGCGGCAGTCACATGGCCCTTTCCCATGTCTATCTGCAGGTGCGTATGTCAAGGCATTCCAATTGACTAACTTGCTATTTTTACCAAATATTTTCGGCTGGCCTGTACGCATACTTACTTAGGTTGAAGTTGTAAGTTAAATTTTCATATATTGTACACGTACATATGCATATGGACTAAGTGTAAGATTAGGCCGTATGCAACCGCTGCGCTTGGTGTCCGTTGACCACCAGCGAAAACAAAACCAAATCGATTGCAATTTTACCCTCGCTAAATCAAGTCTCTCCATATTTTATTTGTTGGATCGCTTCAGGATGGTGTTTCCATACTAGGCGGTGCTATAGGTGCCATGCGCATACCCGAAAAGTGGTTTCCAGGACTGGTGGACTTCTATCTGAACTCGCACAACATCATGCATGTGCTGGTCGTGGTGGCTGTCTACTCCATGCACAAGGTGCGTCTCCCCCCATCCCCCATCCCCGATCCCCGATCCCCGAATGTAGAACTCCTTTTAACTGTAGCTCATTTCATTTGGCAGGCCACAATCATGGACTTTGAGTGGATGTCGAGCCAGACCTGCAATTCGCTGGCCAATGCCACGGAACAGACGCTGACCCACGTGGAACTATGACCCGCTTATTGGCTGCTCCTTCTCCTGCTTCTCTCACTGCTGCTCTTGCTAAAGCCCCAGCCACGACGCGCCCCAATCACCTGGAAGCCGGAAAAGGGGCATGCGCGGGCTGACTAAAAGAAACTAAAATCGAACACAATTAAGGCAAAGCTAAATGCTTCAAATGCTACTCGAATATACCGTGTATAAATGAGCGCGTGCTGTAACAGTAACAATATGTATAAGTATATAGCGATTAGTGAAACATATGTACATATGTATATGTATAATTAGTACATACTTCGACTGTGGTATTTAGCATTAAGGTGATTATGGAATATTATGAATGAAATGGATTACGAAGCGCTTTCAATTACAACTTCTATGCGCAAATTTTCATGCAAAGTCTCTGAGTACTATATGAACGATAATTTTCAATGATGTTGATACATATGTACCTCATTATGCTTACAACAAAAACAACAAAAACAAAAACAACAAGATACATCTAATTTTCAAATATATAACTTTGTACCTCGTCGACTATAAAACAAAACAAAACAAAAAGAAAATCGAAAATTATGCAATAAGAAAACTTACAGTTAAATTTAAAAATTCTTCCTAGTTGAATTACAATAATATGAAATCTCCTTATTTGAAAAGCTTAGTATTAGATCACATTGTGAAAAACTGAGCCACTAATGCGTGTTTTGTGCCATTAGTTAGATGTAACAATTGGACAAGTGTGAACAAAATCTTCAAGCTAATTCGCTGCTGAATCAAATTAGAAAAACTTCCTAATGCCTAAGTTAAAACTTTCTTTATCTAGCAAATCATTTAACTCTCCGCAATATATATTTGAACTACTTTCCTTAGGTTTTAAGGGGCAGATGTAGTAGTATATTAAAATTACAATACGGCAAAGTATTTTAATCCAAACAGATGGAACAATTATGAGTAACTAGTATTTAGTAGTTTCAATAATTTACACCACACAATTTAAAGAAGAAAACAAAGAAACATTATGAATGAAACCAAAGCTAACAAACTTAGACGAACAAAAGCAATAACAACATATAAATTAAATGCTTGTAACAAGTTGTAACTATATTGTAAGGAGCAATTATAGCAATAATATTATACATACATATATATATGATTTTCCGAGAAAGTTAATAAACACTAAACGCGTACAAAATGGAGAAGGAGAATTGAATTTATTACAAATATTTCTTTGCAAGTTAAAACGGTATCAATAATACTGCAGAGCCTATACCTTAAATATTTTTATTTCAAATGTCTGTTAAAATAAACTACGTACTAAAAGTATTTGAATGATGCGCTCAAGTTAAGTACTAAATTCGAAATTCAGTGTTGATAAACGGTAACAGTAGCTCAAGTTAAGTAGCAAACTCTGTTTTCAGTGTTGATAATTGGTGAAATAGTATTTTGTAATTTGCCAGAAATGAATGTGAATAGCCTAAAGCGAAGAAATAATTAAATAAAAATATAATGTTTCATATTGATTCACAGCAAGATTTTAGAAAAATACCAAACACAAAGTGTGACCACACCATTTTCAGATTACAAAAACGTGCCAAGTTGGCAGCACCGTTTCCATTCGAGCTACATTGTGATTGTTGTTTTCCATTTTGCCAGCTATTGTTTGAAAATTTTCTCTAAAAAGCACGCTAAAACGATACGCAGATAGGATGAGCGCCCAAGTAGCAGAGGCCGACGCAACAGGCACGAAGTCGGCCAACTTCTTTGCGCTGCAGTCAGCCTTCGAGGTGAGCATGAGAAGAGCAGCTGCCGAAAAAGACGCCGGTTTAACGTACTCGAAAATGCTTGCAGAATGCTTTGGAGCTGGCGATTACGGAGGACAACGTGGAACTGTTGACCAAAGAGTACCACAGCTTTCGCGCCAATTCCGAGCACGATAAACGCTCGCCCATGGACCAGGCGTTTCGCGAGGTGCTAATGAAGCGCCTGAGCGACGATGTGGAACGCATTGGAGCCCTAGTCCGGCTATCTGTGGAGGCGGCGCGTGCCGAGATCGTTTCGAATACGATACCAGTTGTGCTGCTCGGGGACACCTTTGACGTGGTCACGCTGAGCAAGTGCGAGCAGATATTCAAGTTTGTGGAGCAGCTGGTGGAGGTCTGGAAGGAGGAGATCTTCTTCGCCTCGTGCAAGAACAACCTGCTTCGCATGTGCAACGATCTGCTGCGCCGCCTGTCGCGCACCCAGAACACCGTTTTCTGTGGACGCATTTTGCTCTTTCTATCGAAGTTTTTCCCCTTCTCGGAGCGTTCCGGCTTGAACATTGTGTCCGAGTTCAATTTGGATAACTTTACCGAGTATGGGCTGGACAGTAAGGACCACGATGACATTGATAACAAAGAGCTGGAGGATACCGCGGAGGATATACCCCTTAAGATTGACTACGATTTGTACTGCAAGTTCTGGTCGCTGCAGGACTTCTTCCGCAATCCCAATCAATGCTACAGCAAGGCACAGTGGAAAATGTTTCAAATGGTAAATCGTAAAAAACCATTGCGTAGAAATTCTCGTTAAATGCTTTTTCCTTTCTTATGCTTCTACAGCACGCGGAGACCATTCTGCAGTCGTTTTCCAGCTTTAAGCTGGAGGATGTGCGCCAGCACAGCGATTCCAATGGCAATGGCGACACCTGCTCCCAAATGATGGACGTGGACATGGACGATGCAACGGTCGATGCCGCTGCGTCGCTGGCCGTGCGCAAGGAAACCAATTTCTTTGCCAAATTTTTGACCAATCCAAAGCTGCTCGCCCTGCAGCTGTCCGACTCGAATTTCCGACGCGCCGTCTTAGTGCAATTTCTCATATTATTCCAGTACTTGCAGGTCAGCGTCAAATTTAAAATGTTAGTATCGAAAACCGGCTCGGGAAACCCACTCTTCATGGCGATTAAACACTTTGTATGTTTTGCAGTGACTCCTACACCCTGACGAGCGCCCAGTCCGACTTCATCAAGGAGACGGATCAGCGCGTTTACAAACTGCTGGAGGAGACGCCACCCTACGGCAGGCGTTTTGCGCGCACCGTGCAGCATATGCTGCAACGCGAGGAGATGTGGAACAACTGGAAGAACGACGGCTGCAAAGAGTTTAAGAAACCCGAGGCGCCTGAGCCCAGCGAGGATGAGTCGAAACCCTCGCCGCCCAAACGCGCCAAGCGGCCGTTGGGCGACTGTCTGCGGGATGCTGCACGCAACGGCAAGTTCTTCCTGGGCAAGTGAGTAAAGTCAATTTGTGGCGTGCTCCAAGTGCTCACCAATTTTGCTTTTAGCGACAATCTGACGCGTCTGTGGAACTACTCGCCCGACAATTTGCAGGCCTGCAAGAGCGAGCAGCGCAACTTTCTGCCCCTGCTGGAAACGTATTTGGAAACGCCGCATGACAAGACCGATCCTGCGTTCGAGTGGCGTGCTCTGCGCCTGTTGGCCCGCCAGACGCCGCACTTCTTTACCTTCGTGTCGCAGCCGTCGTGCAAGATATCCGACTATCTGGACGTGGTGCGCAAGAGGCTGACGCGCGAGAAGGAGCTGGTCAAGCAGACCAGCAGTGCGTCCGCCAATGCGTTGGAGCACAATAATGGATTGGCTGCCAGCAGCGCACCCTCCGAGCAGGAGCACGAGGCGTCAGTTGCCCTGCAGGAGACGGAGCCCGAGCCAGATTTGGAGGTGGAGGATTCGGAGCCCGTGGTGGAGGATGTGGACGAGACGCCGGCACACGAGAAACCGCTGATGGTCACACACGCTCACATCGTCGAGATAACGCCGCTAATTGGCGAGCCCTGGATGAAGGTGGGCAAAAAGATTGGCTTCAGCAATGACGAGCTGCTCTTCTTTCAAATGGAGAATCCCACGGCCGTCGTGGCGTGCACAAAAATGCTGACCAATTGGATCTCAGACGACGACGACGCCACGCTGGAGAACTGGGCCTACATGCTGGAAGGCCTAGAGATGCACAAGGCGGCCGATGCCGTCAAAGCGATTATTGAGCGCGAAAAGTTGGCCAACGCGCAAGCCCAATCGCAGCCCCAGACGGATGGGTCCAGCAACGACGTGGAAATCCTGTCCGACTAGCAGAGGGCAAAACGGTGATCAGCTCGATGCTGTTTTTTTATATATTCATTAAATCTTCTATCACATGTAATAAATGGGCAATGATGTCACCCCAAACCCAAATTCAAATTAGCGCTTCTTCGCGGGCTGCTGCGTGTTGCTCCTGCGCGGCTTGTTGTGGATCATTGTGGCACACCGTGGAATATGCCGCTCGGCGGCCTGCTGATTGAAACGCCTGCCGCAATGCGGGCACTGTATGTAATCCGGATTCTCTGACGGCGGCGGCGGTGGCAAATCGCTGAGCTTACCGCCGCGGGCCAAGTGGGCCTGGACCTTTTTGGCAGCCCGTATGGCCTCAATGAATTCCTCGTGCTTCTTGCGCCAGTTGCTCTTCTTCACGCCGGTCCGCAGGCCCTGCTGCTGGGCGGCGCTGCTGTACGTGGACTGCGTGCGGGCCAGGCCCGGCTTCTGCTGCTTGTTGTACTTCTCGTTGTCGGTGCCCTTGACACGCTGCTTGGAGGCATCGAAAATCTTGCGCTTGGTGCTCATCGTGCGCTGGCACACATCCTCGTGCTTACCCAGCCGGTCAGTGTTGAAGTGACGGCCGCAAAAGCGGCAGGTCTTGGTGCCCTCCGGCGCCTGATCGTCCTGCAACACGAGTGTGTGAGTGTGTGAGCGCGTGTGTGTGTGTGTGCGTGTGCATATCGCATATCTGTCAAAGACAGATTACTTACCATTTGAATTTTGGTAACTGGAGATTTTGGGTTGACCTATTTCCGTTTAGACATGATTTAAATGATTGTTAGCTTTGAATATTTGAACGCAGCCAAGTTGATAGGACTTACGTGACGCACCTTTGGCGGAGAAACGCGCCCTCTTTCCGACGGCGGCGCACGTCCGGCCGCCGGCGCTGCGGTCGCTCTCATCGTCTTGGCCCTGGCGCTGCTTGGGGGCGAGGAAGTTGTGCGCGTTGGAGTCGCCTTCTCCCTAACGGGTGGCGTTTTGCGTGTTATCACTGGCTTCAGGCGATTCGCGTTCAGCGCCGTGCCAGAGGCGTTGTACTTGCTGCTGCTGTTGTTGTTGTTGCTATCGCTGGTCACCTTGCGGCCGGAGCCTGGCTTCTCCTTCAGGCTCATCGTAGACAGGCCTTTGTTGAGCAGCTGCTGCTGCTGTTGCTGCTGCTGCTGCTGCTGCTGCTGCTGCTGCTGCGGCTGTGCGCGCGATTCCCCAATGGGCTTGAGCGGATTGCTGCGATCGATGCCGGCGCCACGACGCCGCTCGTCAAACATCTGGCGCACCTTGCCGTTGCCTATGAGCCGGCTGGAGGCGGCTCTCGGCGACGCAGCGGCCGCCTGGCCAAGCTCGACGCGTCGCTGCTCCTGCTCCTCCTGTGTCTTCTGCTGGAAGCGCATCTGAAACGAAACCAGGTGTTAGTCGTATTATATAAGCCCGTCTGTGAGAAAGCTAATACGGGCGCCGAGTTGCTGGGCGGCAGATGGCTAAGCGCCTCCATGAGCCGCCTGGCGGCCCACGACTCGTTGAGCTTGAGCGGCATGATATGATCATGCGTGTGCTCCGCCTCCAGGTCGTCGTAGCCATCGTGCTCGCCCTCGTCCGTCAGCGACGTGTTCATGTTCGTGCGAGGCGCGCGTGTCGACTAAAACGTACGTGGAACTGGGCATTAGCATGTCCGTTTCCCCCGAGTGCCAAATGAAGTGTGTGTGTGCACGTAGCTGTGTGGGGCAGGGCTGTGAGGGTGGCTTTGTTGTGTCTATTCCACGCCCAACTGACCGAACGATGAGTCGCCACCCGAGCGAAATCAGTGCCCACTTACGTGTCGCCAGTACATAAAGCCGCGCGCCACCCGACCCGCCTGGACGAAGCTAACCCTGGCGGTGGTCTTCGCTGGCCTGGCGAAGTAGTTGGGGTTCGCGGGCATGCTGCTCTCCGGAAAGTCAATCACGGCCAGCCATGGCCAACGGACAAAGGCGCTCGACGCGCAGCTCGAAGAAATTGAAATTTATTTTCCTTATATTGAGCACTTGACAAACCAACGTGGCTGCCACTTTGTGCACCTCTAAAGCTGCCGCTCAATTGTTGTTGTCGCTGTTGCTGTTGCTGTTGTTGTTGTTGCTGTTGCATGCCAATAACAAAAATCAATGGCTGCAACGCGGCCCCCGCGGTTGCCATGGAGCACGGCGCTCGAGCTAATAACAAAAACAAACCACAGGGGGAGCGAGAGAGAGCACACACACACACACACACACACACACACACACACACTGGCCATGCAACATTTGTTGCACGCTGACAAAGAGACGAGCAGCCCGAAAAGGTGACAAAACTCAGGGGTTTGCCCCGTCTCAAAAGGATTGTAGCCGACACCTGGTGCCGACCCAGTCAGCGATACAAATCTCGCGCAACAATTTTCGAGCTTGTTCAGTTGACGTTCCGTTCGTCAGTGTGTGTGTGTGTGTGTGTGTGGGAGTGTGGGAGTGAGTGGCAAGTGTGTGCGTGTGCTTGCATATCCTTATATTAAGTATACGTCAATATGTAGGACAGTCAAATAGACGAAAACAAACTAGGCGGCTTTATCGAACTAATAGTATTTTAATCAGAGACCAATAATAACAATAATTAACTAAATTAACCATGTTAAACGTTTTTATATCCACATATATATATATATTTGTGCATTTCATTATTCTATCAAATAAATTATTTATTTAATTTAGGGAAAAATAAAACGAATATGAACGTTGCAGTCGGGCGTAACCGAGTGCGCAATACTCTAGCACAGTATACTAACAGCTTATAATAGTTGAAAACGGTCATTTTTATTATTGTTATTTTGAAAGTCTTTCAAGGAGGTCATTAGAAAACTGTCGGCAAAATTTGCTGAATCTAGCTCTAAAACAGTGGGAGATATGTGGATTTTCGCGGCTTACCCAAAAAATTCTTGTGCGATCTTTAGAGGAGATCATCAGTAATCTGTCTGCAAAATTTGATGTATGCAGCTATAAAACTGAGAGAGCTATATAGATTAAATCGAATTGCCACGCCCCAAATATTCTCTTTTCATTTCCTAACTGAGTATAATGAACCAAAACAATTTAAATACAAGCAGAAAACTGTAAATCAACTATAAGTATTTCTCAGAGCATGTTTTACCGTATTTAATTAAACAATTCACATGGAAATTGAGCGTTTGGCTTGTAAAGTTCAAGTATTTAAAAACGATGGCCAAATAATATAATTAGCTCAGATAAGGTAAATGTCAAACTCATCAGTCATTCAATCATTAATTATCTATAGCTTACCACAGGTTAAATAAATATTATTGTGTTTGGTAATAAATAAAATGAGTACATACTTATAAATATACAAATATGTACACAAATGATGTTATTAATTCTCGTCTAAAAGCGGCTGAGAAGTGGTTTCTAATTTCTTGGCAGGGGCGTTTGTGTTTAGAGTTCCCATTACCAAATATGAGCTGAAAGCTTAACTTAATTAGCTGGGAAACTTTGGCAACAGCAACAGTCGGGCCAAGTCTAATGATGAGCCAGGGCTAGACAAGAACAGCAAACAACGGCTCGTGCCCATATAAGGAGTGCTACGGAAATTGACTGTCACACCAATAATTAATGGCCAGTGGCCAGAGCAAAGAGTCAAGAGTCAAGAGTCAAGAGCCAAGAGGCAAGAGCTGCTTTTGTTGCCCTCGGCACGCTTCCTGTCAAACTCCGCGACTTACCCGCATCTGAGCCAGCCTCGAGTTCGGGTAATCCGCGGCATCTTGTGACGCCATCGCCTAATAAAGTCGGCTCTCGCAAATTGAGTCCCAGTCTCGCAGCTGCGTGGTGTGGGCAGCAGTCGTCGCGACGCTGATGCTGATGCTGATGGCGATGGCGATGGCGATGACGCGGCAGAGCTGCTTGGCGAGTGTAGACCCGGCTTAGAGTCGGCGGTGAGTCATGCACAGTCAGCCAAGAGTTGTGCCTAAAAATAGCTGTAAAACACAACAACAACGAGAAGAGAAGAGAAGAGAAGAAATCGAAAAGCGTTTGAGTAACAAGCTGAGCTTATGAATGTCGCGTTTCCAGGAGGCGTCAATGGAAACAGGGCGCAATTTGTTGCTCAACATGTCGTGTGGGCGCCATCTGGAAGTCGAAGATCGAGTCGAGATCGAAGTTGAAGCCGTACCCAGTTGCCAGCAGCTCTGGGGGCCGTGGGCCGTGGGCCGTCTGCGACATTGAGTTGCTCCAAAAATGGGCTGCTCAATGAGCAAACTAATTGAATTGAATTTTATTCGCTTACCGAATTGAATATCTATGTATTTATATAGACTCTATATATATATATTTGTCTTATATATGTGCGTATGTGGGCGCCAATAGAACCTTGCTCCTGTTCAAAGAGATGATGGACACAATTTACGAATGGAATTTGCTAACGAAACAATGCGACGATTGTGGCTCAGCTTTAACAAAATATAATCATATAATAATCTGAATACGTTTCTGCTTGTTACGGAATTTAATTTTAAGACATTTAGAAGACGATCTGGAAATGTCAACTGGCCAGTCAGCGCCAACTAAGTGCTGAAGAACTGCCCAGCCGAATTGTAAAGAATAAATTGGATCACAAACAAAAAAATAGATATATAAAAAAATAATTTACTAAAACCTTTTTTTTTTTTGAGTACTGCTTAAGCTCTTAAGGTCGAATATAACAGCTTATTTGAAAAGAAAAAGATGAACAATCCAAAATCTGAAGTAGTAGACCTTTGGCATTATATAAATTCGAATATGCCACCCAAATACCGTATTAAGCTGTGCGCTTATTAGCATGATAATCTATAAAAATCAGACAGATTTGGTTACTATATAACTTCAACCTGCGCTTAGGGTATTGAGTAGTCGCTAATCTCGCCCACAGCACAGCACACAAAGCAATTAATTTATGTTTATTTTTTGGCACACGTCTGCATCTAATTGTGTGTGTGTGTGTGTGTGTGTGTGTGTGTGTGTGTGTTAACTGAGGTGTTTTGTGTGTTGCTTTTTTGACTGCGTCAAGTGCTTTGATTTGCATAACTTTGAAGCTTTGCCAGCTATGCGCTGACTGCGATTGAGGAATGTGCTAGGGGGGAGGAGGGGGAGGAGTAGGGGTCGTGCACAGGTAGTTGCTTATATACACACACACGCACATACCAGGTGAGCCTGCTGGCCAATCCACGGTAAATGGCACACAAGAGTTTATTGACACATAAAAACGGCTACTCGAGCGATAGTTAAATTTTACAGCGCACGCCTCAAACTGGGCCACAGGACAGCGTTCGTTGGTCAAACTGACAACGGCCTGCAATTACGCATACGTCGCGTGCGCCCGTACCAAAACAGAAAGAGAAACAGAAACAGAAACAACGGCCAAGCGAAATCTGTGCCAGTCGCGACTCGGCTTGGACTGTTTACTTAGAAGTCTGCCCGCTGACTGAGACAAGATTGCGGCCAGCCAAACGGCCAGCGCCAGCGCCAGCCGAACGAGTTGTGAGCAGGCGGCTGCAGCAGACAGAGGCAGCGACAGCAGCAGCAAACAGCGATAGCGATAGCCAACGCATTCGCAGTCGCAGTCGCCTTCTCAGTCACTGCACTGATCAGTCGTTGACGATGACGATGACGAGACGATGTAGAGGTCGATGCAGATGTCGATGTTTATAGCGTGCGAGGGGGCGTGGCGCGTGGCGCCCTATGTGCTGCAAGTTAAAGCGAGTAGGACAAAATAAAACCAAAATGTGGGTGCTTCGTTCCACAAATACATATATTTATCGCTCAATTGCTGATTTCGCTATTGTTATTGTTGTTCTTCATGGATTTTCGAACATATCAACGCTTACTTTTCAGCTATAGCTCTCAGTCAACTTTAGACACACATGGCAAGACTCGAACGGTGTCAGAGTACATTTTAAGAAGTTGCCTCAACAAGCTTAAATCATAATTAATCAAATATTACTGGAGTTACCCATACCCTTTCGCCTGCAGAGAGTTGGCTTAATTTGTCAACGATTTGGCACAATCAATCTATATAAAATATACAAAATACAAACATTTTTCGAAAAACACTTTAAAAACTTGTTGAATAGTATTGCTCAAAGAAATTGCAAAAAGTCACCTCTTGAACAAATCGTTAAATACACTCTGCAAGGGTATTAAAACTTCGTCACTTAGAAGTTGCTTTTCATGCTATTGCTCACATTGCGTTTTGTTGCTCATCATTTGTTTATATAATAATTATTATTCATTACTTTTCTTTTGTTTAGCTTTTACTGCGGTTTTGAAACCTAATAAGTGCGCTCTTTGCCATGTGTTTATTTATTTTGTTGTATTTCTCTGTTTCTTTTTAACTAAAGTTTGAGCGAATTATTATCATGTTTTCTCTTTCAACATTTTCGTTTACATATCATGTACATATGCATCGTATGTGTGTGTGCCCTCTTCGTGATATTGAGAAATAGCTTGATAGCCCCTTTCACAAATATATATTTTGACTCAAATGCGAGCTCGTGAGTATTCGTACCTTTGCCATTTCTTAGTATTGCCTTTTGTTCTTTGCGAGTTTGTGGCTTATGAATAACTTTTTTTGAATTTCTAAGATACATTCATGTTATTGCGTATTTGCATATGATTAAAAACATAGACACATTGTATGTACATGCATATAATTTAGCAGCTCGTTGATATAGCTACCTTGGCCATAGTTCGAACATATTTGCACGTAAGAAAACTGAAAATAAGGATTATTAAGACGTGGCCTTGTGAACTTGGCTTAAGTACGCTATCTGCTTGCCGAATTTACTGACAACTTTTTTTTATATCCATGTACGTACGTATTTCTATTTGTGTATAAGCATTATGAGTTCCATGTAGTAGTCATTAATTGATTTACTGCTGTTTTCTGTGGCATGGATCTATTTCATTCATATTGCATGGTGTTTTGTGTGCATGTTGTTTTGGCTTATATGCTGCTTACATTGACTAGTGCTAAAGGTTTGCATTTTGCCATAAATCAAATATAAAGTTTAGAGCGATTACAAATACGAATACAATTACAAATATACACATACATAACATTCGAAGCCGTTACAATACACATACGAGTTCGGGTACATTTAACAATGACACGGCAACATCAATATCAACATCAACATCAACAGCAACAGCAACAGCAACGACACTGGCAGCTGACAGCTGACAATAAACAACAATTACTTACTACTCTAAGTACTAGGCGAACCGGACGCAGGCCTACGCGTCGTATACGTAATGCGGCATTCGCAAAAGCTGCTTGAAACATTGCCCTGCTAACTGGCTCGCACTCTCCGTACGAATCTATCGTTTGTCTTACAATTGCATTTCTCTTTTCTAAAATACATATATATTTTATATATCGGTTGGCTAATCTTGTATAGTTGAACTATGCTACTTTCCACTGTTTAAAATGCAGCAAAAATAGAAATCATAAATTTGGCCGTTCAAAAAACATTGGAAATGCATATTTGACGTGTACAAGTGATCTACAAAAAATGTACATACATCTAAAGTATAAATGTTATTGTTTTTTTTATTTTTTAATATATTTTTTTGTTTTTCATACATTCATTGACTTGAATTGTTGCGTGTTAATAAAGGTTATAAAATATGTTTTGCAATAAATTAAGAGCGGAGGACTAAAGTACATATACATACATATGTACACATGTACTATAATTAAAACCTGACTTTTGAGCTCTTCAATAAACATTTGCTGTTCACCTTAGTCATGGAGTTCTTGTGCGATATTTGCGGCTTCATTAAGATACCTTAGTTTCTAGTACAGTTGCCACAAAAAACTCCGATTGGACGTGCCTGCCATCGTCCCGATCAATTTCAATTTAAATTTCAATTACAATTTCGATTTCGATATCGATATTGATTCCTATTACTATTACGATTACTAACCAAACACAAGTCGGCGCAAAGCCATTTTATTTATTTTTTTAATATGATTTACTTCATTCTTAATATCCGTGATTGTCGAAGTTGGTTTTGTTGTTTTATTTGCATTTTTTGGTTTGCTTATTCATTTTGGTATTCAGGTTTATAAAGTGAACAATTCATGCAATGTTCTGTCGCTTCTCGTTCCTGTTGCGCTTCGATTCTCTATAACATTCAATTACATATCGTTTATTGGGGCTACACTTCAGACTACAAGATAATGCTGACGATAAACTCGGTCGCCTGCCTTTAAGCACATCGCTCAGTTGTCGCTGCTTTTAACTACTTATAAAGATACATTTCTAAACATTTTAAAGCCAACATTCAATGCGCTCTAATTTAACGTCTATACGACAATTGCTTAAGTCTTTTAGTCTACATTATTTTATGTTAGGTTTGGTTTTCCGTTTCTCTTAATACATATAACATTTATTTATTATAACAAGTATACCGATTTTCGGATCTCTCGTGTGGTGAGTAAGTGTTAACGGTAGCTTCTTTAACTAAGGCTGGAAGGGCTCAGGTTAAGTTTTGTTTTGTTGTCACTGTGCCTGTTAAGATATCGTCATCAGTGTTAATATTGATTTCGATGCGACTTTGGCTGCGTTTCGGCTTTCATCGACTCTTCAATATTTTGGTTTTACACATATATAAATATATAGTTAAATACATGCATATGCTAGGCATTGCCTACCGTTAGTATACAAGTACATACATATACACACTTATGTTGGGCTACATTTAAGGGGCATACGGTGTTAAGTACTGACTTTATATGCAGAGAAGCAAGACTTCTCTTGATACCCGTATTTTCAAAGAATTTTCTTGTTTTTGCTATTTGACTAGTTCTTGCAACATTATGAAAACCTGCACATTATTTTTGTAAGTGAATATCTTTGGTTTTCAACAATTTTTTAAGGTATGCTCTGTCCTTGAAGACACATTTGACTTATTCTAACATTAGATTTCTAAACGTTCTTGTTCAAGGTTTCCGTAGCGGCGTTTTTCCATTTTTGCGCACTTGTGCACAAAAATGTTAAAAGTTTTCAAATTCAAATGCGACTTTGAAAAGTTGCGTTTGTTAAAAAAGAAACAAATTGTAAATGTTTGATGAGCTTGTTGAAATGGCCGTTGAAATAAGCATCACTATTTGGAATGAACGCCCCTGATTTCAATTGTATAAAATTAATGTTATCTGAAGTTTAAATATGAAATAAATGTTGTAAAATCCAATCTTTATTTGCCAAGTGAAACACAATTTTAGGTGATTTCCTAAAAATTCGAAATCATTTCAGGTGCATTCATTCTAAACATTAGAACTTTTTAAACGCTCTGGCGTCTGCTAAACGGTGGATAATTGATGCTTGTTGCTGCATTAAATCTTAGCTATAAGTACATATAAATTGTTATTTATTCGGTTTACTTACGATATTAAACGTTTTCGGCTAATTTAGGTTGTTTATCTCATAAACTTTACTTTATCAGTACGGGTGGGTTTTGTGTATTTCTGTTTCTACAAACTTGCCTGGCTTGGAGTGCTTTGGGTTTACATATGCGCATTACAACTAGGGTATTCTAAGTATATTCAAGTGTACTTGCTATTAACCTGGTTTTCCTCTTGCTTGTTTTGAGCCATTTCATTCAACAGCAAAACTCCTCGCCTTCGCCTCTATATACGTAACTCTAAAAATGCTGTATGTGAACATAACCAGCATGTTTTACGCAATTACAAATAACATTTATCGATTTCACTTAATTAGCTGCGCTATAAAACTGTTTAAAAATTGCACACTAAAAGCGTACATAACACAATTGCGATCTTCGGCATTGAACCTTTTCGGGGGATTGTTTACAAAATTCATAAAAAGATACTTCAGGTATATATTTTGCTTTCTATGCAGAATAGATGCCTACTTTTTGGCGCACGGCGAGACTTTTTTGTTGTTGCTCTGTGTGTCGATTGTGTGTGCAATGTGCAATGTATTAGCTACACACAATTTGGCCATATGTTTTCCACACACACACACACACACACATAAACAGACACATATCTTTAATTGTCATTTCTGGCATTAATTCAATGTTACGTTCAGATGTCATAGCTTAAGTTCTTAATTGGATTCTACGTGTTAATTGGCAAACTAACAACAAACACCAAACACACAATCAAAAACACAAACACACACAGTTAACACAAACATGCAGATACTCTTACATATACATGCAGGTGCACCATGGTGCGTATACGCAACGTGAATTCAGCTACGAGCACACATATGTATAGATATGTATGCATATATATATATACTATATATACGTATATATAAATATATATGTATGTACAGCTTTGTTAGTTGCAACGCCTAACACAAAGGGACAAACTAAGCACTGGCGATTCTACGAAAGCGTTAGCGTTTACCGTTAGATTCTCCGAATTGTTTTTGTTTCGCAACGCGACGCCATTATTATTTTTCTCCTAGTTATTATGTGTTTGTTGGTTGTTTTCTTTTTTTTTATACTCATTTTTTTACACGTTTTTCTTTTTTATCGCCGCGTGCTTTGGGTGGGTTCGACTGCTGCTCACGCTGGCAGCGTGTGTGGGTGTTACGTGGTGGTGCATGAATTTAAAATATGAAATCGCCACAGTCCATGGCATAGTCAAAGTCCTCGCCGCCCAGATCGTCGACGCCCGCGGAGTGGAAATCGAAGCCGCCAATGTCCGTGTGGTAGACGGCGCCGCTGCACGAGGTGTCGATTAGATTGGTGCAGTGTGTTGTTGGCAGTGCGTGGAGCGTGAACGTGTCTTCGCACTGCGACCAGGTGAGGCCGCCGCTCCAGACGCCGTTCGGCAGCGTGGCCCAGCCCCACCCGTGTCCCCAGGGCAGAGCGCAGGCCAGCGATGCCTTGGAGTCCGGCTTCTTGCTCAGTATGGCCACGGCCGCGTCGCTCTTGACCAATGGATTCTGATTGTACAGGGTGCGCTGCGTGGTCAAAGCCGCCGACGAGCTGCGATGATGCCTGCTGGTGCCGTGGGCCGCCGACTTGCGCTGCTTCACCTCCGAATTGGTGGCTGCTGTTGGTCACAGAGCGGCGGGCGCTTAGTGGCGTTTGGAAAGTGCCGTTAGGCTCTAATACTTACGTCTAATGCGCACAAGCGGGCGCCGCAGCACGTTCATCAGATGCGGCTTGTCCACAACCAGTTCGATTTGCGGTGGCGGCGGCAAAGTTTTGGTTATGGCGTCAATCCAGTCGCTTACCTCCTGCTCGGACTTGGCCAGCATCCAGTAGACCTTGGAGCGCTTGCGACGCGAGCCCAGTGCAATTAGCTGTGAGACGCTAACGCCATCGGGCAATGGCGGGCGACGCGGTATCTGGCCGGTCCAGTGTGCAATGGCCAGCATTTCGGGCGCCTCCTTGACCAGTATTTTGCCCGACGGCGATGAACGTCCCGGCTCCGTAAACCAGGCCATGGTGGAGTCGTCATACAAAATAACCCATTCCTCGGCCCAGCGATTCCATAACATTTGCTCTGCAAGATTAATTGGATTTGTGTGGCTCTTCATATATATACTAGATTAAATATATATCTTGTTTGGTGCATCCGCAGACCAACTAGCAATTATCAACCCTTGTTCCTACTCGCATGCATGCTAACTAAGTTTTGCACTTCTGATTTCGTGGCTTATGCACACAATATATTACAATAATGCATACCACTGGTAATATAAATATATATCTCTTCCCCTAATTAAACCACTTCGGGGAATCACTAAACACGCCTAGCTATTACTAGGGGCATGGCTTGCCGGAAGGGCCTTTAAATCCTCCCTCCACGCTTACTCTTACTACTTTTCAATTGTTATCCTTGCTTCTTTTTAATTGTTTTTTTTTTCTTTATTATAGTTGGTTTACTTATCCAATTACAATTTATTGTTTTCTTGAAATTCTCTCTGTTTATTATTTTATTACTTTTTAAGTACTTATATATAATCTTTTTTTCTCTCTAACAATTCTAACAAATAAAGTTTTAGCAACATGTCGGTGTCCTTATGGGAAAACTTTGTAATTTCTTTTGGGATTTCTTTTACTTAGATCTGACTTCCTCCTTGGCAAGTATTGTATTAATTTTGAAATGCAATTTAGTTATTCATTAAATTAAATTAATTACACTTTCGCTCTTTAAGCGCTACCTACTGTAATCAACTGCATCATCAGCTGTAGTCAGATACAACAATAATTATTTCATTGCTTGCTTTATTTTTATCACTGCCAGCAAGTCAATTCAAATATATTCAAAGTATTGAAGCTGTCAATTCTAATTGGCAGTTTATTTTACTTGGAACAATTCGGATTGCACAAAATGTTTTTATATAGAATACTTACTCTTATAGCGCAGTAGGTAGCCTCCTTTGATTTGCTTGCCACCGGTGCCTAGGGTAAAAAAAAAAACAAATTAGAACGTTGCAAGCCGAGGGCAACCGACTGCGGTTTACTCTGTTCACACTGAAATAAAAGCTTATCAATTGCTCAATAAAAAAAACCTTTTTAGTTTAGATTTTAGTGACATGTTCAAGATAGAGAAAATATATTTGATTTTTAAAGAAGCTAATTAGTAATCGCGCTGCTATATTTGATTTAAATATATATTTCAAATCATAACTCTCTAGCTTCAATTGATGTCAGATAAGCAGACGGACTGATGCCACGACAGACATTACACAGAACGCATATTCTCGTATATTCAACTTGTGAACAGAGTGTAAAAAGGAACAGCGTAGATGATTGAAGAATGAGCGCAACATTCAGATAGCCGTAGAACTCATCTAATCCGCTTCCGCTGCATTCGTTCGATGCTTAATTGAAAGCGCCGTCGCCATTGCCACTCTCCGATTCCAATGACCAGTTGCATTGGCATTGCTCTCCAATCTGGCCGAAAGCCAAGTTTGCCTGACAACCGGACCTCTATTCCAAATGCCGGATTGTGTGCGTGTGGGTGAGTCCGTGTGTGGGTTTCAAATGCTTTCATGCATAATAACAGCGTGCGACACACTGAAAAACATGAAACTCTAATTTCCCAGGCCAGCTGCCCCGCCTGGCCGTCGCCCCACTTGACCCCCTTTACGACGCGCGCCTCTTATTGCACATGTACATATTTCCACTCGCTTGCATATTAATGAAGTTGATTAAATAACAGCCTAGGAATAATTGGCAGCACGGAAATGAGAATCTGTGGCTGAACGAATTAATTATTTTAATATTGATGGACGTGATGGCCACGGAGTGTCCAATTCGCATTTTCTCTGTAAACGAAAAAATGCTCTATGCATTTGCATTTGCATTTACAACTCAAATACGGTATTTATAGCTCTCTTTTATGCATTTAAAGGACATTTTTTTTTGTCGTACCGCGAAAAAAGTTTGCACACACACAGAAAAAGTCAATTATTCAGTGTCTGAATAGATTAAATCGCACGGATGGCTAATTGAATCAGCCAACGGGTAAATGGAAAAATGTTGTTTTTAGCAAAGAGCGTGAAATTTGTTTATTGCATTAAATATGCAGGTATAAAATGGTTTTTCTGTGTATTTCATTTTAAAAAACTCTTGAGAAGCTAAAGAATTTATACGTGCCATCCATGCCAGGACCTGCCATGCTCCTTGACATCCGATCTGGAACTTGTGCTGAGTATCTCGAAAGTAAAGTGAAGCACTTCAATTGTCATATAACCAATCGATACACAGTGGTCGCTCTATTGTAAGAACTATTTGATTTCGAGGTTCAATTTATTGAAAAGTGTTGTATACATACATATATTTATGCCCTGAATCCATGGAAAATGCATAAAAAGGGTATATTGGTTTCGTGCAAATATTTGTAATAGGCCCCAAAAAAAATTATATATTATTGGTCAGCGCCAATAGCCGAGTCGATCTAGCCATGTCCGTCTGAAAACGTCATAATAAAATTTTAAGATTGTAAATTTTTTCAAATTACTTGCCTTTTTTCCAAAAATCAAGAAATTTATAATTTATAGTTTAATTTCGCAAAATGTATATATTTTATATGCAAAAACAATCTTAGGCAAATTTGATAAATTTTACAAGCCAATTGGCAGCAAGCGCAAGAAGTAAAGGGTATCCGCTAGTCGAGTACCCTCGAGTAACCTCGAGTATTGATACTTTTTATTTTATTGTTTTCATTACGTTATAATACTGATACTGATACTGTACGGTATAAGACTTAGTTTGAAGTCATATGTTAAATAAATAAGAACGTTCTAGTCGGGTGTAACCGGCCGCGCCATACTCTTTCAACATCTTAAACCAGTCAAAAATGGTCTTAATTATGGTTGTTATTTTGGGAAAATAACGGTTTTTGAAATTTATATGATACGGGAGCGGGCGCATCGAAATTTTTCGAAATTGGTTCAATCTCTAGAGGACGTCATCCGACAACTGTATTTGCTGTAGAGGAGGTTATCGCTAGTCTGTCTATAAAAATTTAATTTATCTAGATTTAAAACTGAGGGAGATATGGACATAATTCGATTTGCCACGCCCCCGGTGGGTGTAGCCAAAAATCGTCTGACGTGGTATATACGAGTATACATTGCAAGTTTCAAGTCTATAACGGACGACGGACATGGCACAAACCCAATACACTCTTTTGACTTCGTAAACGAGTATAATTAATATTTCTGCTTGGTTGAATTTTCACTTTCACTGGACAGAATATCTAAATTGACAGCTTTGAGTCGCAATTTTCGACGTATGTGTGTGCATGTGCATATGTCCATATGTACATAAGTGCTGCCCGATGAATATGATTAAGCATACGAGGGATAGTGGCTGGCAATAATTTCACTTGACTGCCTGCTGATAGCTTGTCAATGCAATAAGCTGACACAGCAATTGAAAAACGCTCAAGGCTCGGCTGCAAATTTCTTGGCAAACGCTTTGCTCGAGCTAACCCCAAATGAAATCTAGACGATGGATGATATATAATACACACACACACACACACACACGCCCACATGTATGTGAATAAGTGTATATATGTATGCTGGCAAGTGTCGACTGTGAGGGATAGAGACAGAGTGTGGTTGGCTCTGGCGCTGAGCTGGCGAACGAGGTCGCCGAAGGACACTGCGCCGCTTGTGCAAGCAGGGAAGCAGACAGTCAACTGACAAAGGACACGCCGGACAACGGACATCATGTGTGCCACTTCAGTGCACGCACACAACCGCATCCATATTTCACATCCCACATCCTACATCCTACATCCTACATTCACAATCGCATTCACGTGACAAAGCAGCTGAAATTGCAAGTGGCTGCAACAGACGACGACGGAGGCAAAGACTTAGACGAAACACGGTTGCAAAATCAACTCGTACATAATTGTTGGCCCGACCCGAGGAGGGAACAGCGAGGCGTGGCGAGGGCGAGGGCGAGGGCGAGGGCGAGGGCGAGGGCCAGGCTGCAGCTGGTGAACGCTTTCATGATTTATGCACGTGGGTGCCTTCAACCCACTGACATCGACGACGACGACGACGACAGCGCCAGGAGCGCCAGTCAAGCTGGCTGCCCCGCGACGTGGGATGCATTTTACTTGCAGCCACACACAACTGCAGCTAGGTGGCAACGAGTGGGTGGCTCTGCCTGTGTGTGTGTGTGTGTGTGTGTGTGTGTGTGCTTGCACTGCTTAATGATTTAATGCAGTTTACGTGCTTGCGGGCCAATGGGCGTGGCAGCGCCATTGGCGCTGATTGCAGCAAAATAACCGCTGCTGAATTCCGCTTGATAAGTCGGGCACAAGTGGGCGTAATGGGGGCGTACTTACATATGTCCATAATGAGCGGGTCAACAATGCGGCCGCAGCGTCAGATAGAGAAACGGAAACGGAGCGCTTAAGGCTGAGACTGAGACTGAGACTGAGAGACAGCAAGTGCAAAGAATGAGAGAGACAGACAGAGAGGGAGAGAGAGTGATAGGAAGAGAGCGCAAAAACACAAAATCAAACACACACACACACACACACACACACAGGCAGGCATACGCAACCTCTGTGCGTCTGTGTGTGAATTCATTGAGGAAAATTGGCAGCCAGGCACGCGGAGCAACGAGCGAGCATCGCAAAAAACGAGTTCAAGGGTTCGCTCAAAAACGGGGACAGCCCCGCGTTACACACCCACACCCACACACACACACATACGCACACACGCACACACAGGCGCTCATGCATACAGATCTATCTACACACACACACACACACCCAACCAGCTTTAGGGCTGTGGCTCAGCTTAAGCTACCCCCTTGACTTACCCATGGGCTGCTGCAGCTGCATTTGTTGCTGTGCTGTCGTTAAGAAGGACTCCTCACTCCTCGGCTTCACCTTTGAGCACATGGAGAACATGTTTCTTGGCTTGCTCGATTGCCCTTTATCTTTGGCTCGGGCTGGGCTTGCGTGTCTCTTCTTGGCTGTGCTTGGCTTGGCAGCTTCGTTAGTTGTTTGTTGTTGTTGATGTTGTTGTTGCTAATTGATCAGTAACTGTTTAAATGGTCGTAAGGATGCTCGTCTGCCACGGCGTCTACTTCATTAACGCTTCAGCTGTGCTTCAGCTCAGATTCCGATAAAAAAGCCAAGCAGTGATGTCAGCAGCCACATACACTCACACACGCACGCACACACACACACACACACACACACACACGCAAGAGGAGAGTCCTGTTTGGGCCGCCTTGAGTTGCTGGGCAGGACAAAAAAACGCGCGTGTTCCGTTATCAAAGTTACAGCACACTCACAGGCACCTCAATACACTCGCACTCACACTCGCACACACACACTCGCACACACACACACAGACGCGCGCGCGAAAGTGTTTGCTGGCGTTGACGTCGCTTTCGCTTTCAATTGGCCGTTCAGCTCTAATTCTTGTTGTTGTTGCTGTTGTTGGAGGTGCGAGCAACGCCTTTTCTGGTCAAGTTGTTGTTGCCGCTGCCGTTGTTGTGCTTCGCATCGAGTTGCCGCTGCTGCCAATACCCTGATGATGATTGAAAGGGTCGGGGCCTGGCCTCGCCTGCCGCTAATTAGATTTCCAATTGTTTTTTTTTTCTTCCTGCACTTATTCGTTGCCTACTTTCCCGGGCACTGGCTCAGTCGCATCCGGCACGCCGACAACACATGCACTGGAATGCTGATGGGTCTCTCCCGTCTGCTGTCAATCAACTGGCCACCGAGTGACACTTTCAGAATGAAACAGAGCGCGTAGCTGAAGCGTTCACACAGCGACACTTATTTAGATTTCATTTGCTGTTGTTGCTGCTGCTGTGTTTTTGTTTTTTTTTGTCTCTGCGATTTTGGATGGACTCTGCGGCTTGGTCACAAGCTGGTGCTGCTGCTGCTGCTGCTCTGGCTCCCTGGTGCTGATGCCTGTATCTGCCTCGGCTGGTTGGGTTGTCCGCTGTCGCACCTCTGTTTGGTTAAACGGCCGAAACTCGACTGACGGACGCAGCTCGGCGAGACTTCGGTGGTTAGCGTTGTCTGGCTGTGCCAGCAGCCGAGTCCTTGCCGAAGCTCGGACGAAGCCGCATTAAAAGCTCTCGTTTAAGGACTAGGACAACACAAAGCATACACAGACGCATGTTGGGTGCGGGGCGGCTCCCGCTGCTGCTACTGCTGCTGCTACTGCTGCTGCTGCTGCTGCTGGTGTCCTTCAACGTCCTACAGCAACAACACGACGCGATGCGTCGAAATGCCGATTCCACTGGCGGCAAACGGCCCGCCAAACAGATGACAGCAGACAACAGACGGCAGTTAGCATCCACCGTCCCAGCACGCCAGCATACAGCATACATCAGCCATCAGCCAGCAGCCAGCAGCAGAGCAGAACGCAGCCGCAGCGTCACTTTCACTCGTCCTCACTTTCGATGAAGCTGAAGCTTTATGTTTGTTTTTGCTCTCTCTCACTATCTCTCTCCCTCTCGCTCGCTAACTCTCTCTCTCTCTCTCTCTCTCTCGTTGTCGCTCTCCCGTGCACTATGGGGGAATTTGATTGAAAAGTGCTTAAAATTACGATTACATCAACTAGCCATTTTACATAACAGAAATCTTAACAGCATCCAAATCTGTTAAGATTAGTGCAGTTTAACACAGCTGTTGCTAACAGAACAAAATCCTTTCATTAGGTGTATTTTTTTTTCAAAAATTTTAAAAAGTTTTAAACTCAAATTAAATGGTCTTCGGCTGCCCATTTTTGCTTTTACATTATATTTGTGATTTGTAGACAGCTTAGTTTTCAAAATTGAACGTAATTGAAGCCACGCGTGTCAACTTGAAACAATTCATCTTTAAGTGGAGCTCCAGGGTAATTAATTACGAGTTCAGTTAATTATAGAATACTTCTTTTACGCTTTTTATAAAAGTCATGTTTTAATCAAACAACCCCAGTTCTACGCATTCGAACTTTTTTTTTTGCAGTACATGTTTCTAAAATATTCTTAAAGAGTTTAAGGAACATAAACCAATCGAAAAGATTCAAAAACTTCGGTAAATCAAACAATTATTAATAATAATAATAAGTGTCCCAAAAAAGAGGTCAACTTCCCCACAGTGCCGTGTTAGTAGGTTACACGCACACTCACACATACTTGGGCACACATGTATGTGGATATTCGTACTTGCAGTTGTCGTCGCCCTCATTCGCCTCCCTCTTCATGTTGTCGTCGCCAACTTCTGTCACCGTTGTCTTTCACTTTCGGTGTTCATGTTTCTGAGCATAAACAAGTGAATTTCGGGGTCGTGGTCGGAGTCTGAGCCGGAGTCGGAGCTGGTATCGGGTTGGGTCGCTGTCGTCTCTTTTGTTTGTGGAACCCACTGGCAGCAGCTGCTTGAAGTCTGTTTTTCTCAGTGATAATCGGTAATAATGCGTTGTGTCACTAGTGAAATGGACGTCTAGTAAATAAACAGCTCTCGGTACAGTTTGAGCACTTTTCACGGGACTAACAGGATACTCGGGCTTGCGCACTTCTATACAGTTAGGATATTTCAAATTGCGAGTATATATAACGGTTACATTAGGCCATTGTTACTGCGATTTAGTTGTTATTGTAAAATGTTGCTTTATTTTTAATAACAATTAAGAGATTTGCAGTTGGGTGTAATCGACACAATAATAATACAACACGTAATAAGAACACAAACATGATATTGTTTACCATAAAACTCAACAGAAATGTTATTTTTAATAATGCATTTATTTTAAATTCAGTATCAATCTAGAGGATACAAAAAGTTAAGGGACCTTTAAATATGGGAGCGATGAAACCGAGAGGTTTACAGGTCAAAATTATTGTCAGTTTTCGCTTGATTTTTGACGAGAAATTTGATTCACACAGAATCAATTTTAATGTTGTTTTTTACACTAATTGTGATAAGCATAATCGAAAATATAAATTTGAATTCTAAATTATTAAAATTTTTAAAATTAGTAAGTGGAATTTATTTGTTTACCAACAAATAACGCATATATTTTAAGCGCTGAATTAGTCTAGAGGACAAACCAATGTCAAAATGCCATCAAACATGACAAACTTAATTTCAATTAAAAAAATGTTTATCTATTATTTTTTCAAACGCAATTCGAGTATTACAGCCCTGCGTTTTGGTGTGAACAAACATTTTAAGTCCTGAAAATCTCATAGGTCAGACGCTTATTTTATAAATTATCCAAAAATGTAGTTGCCATAGTCAAGCGCAGCCGCTGAGTAAAATGCGCAGCTTGCGGCATGCATTGGTGTATGTATGTATGCCAGGGGTTGAAATGTATGTATGTCTGTATGCAACGGCAGCCCGCAGCTGGGTTCAAGGTATCTAGCTAGTCGAGCTGACGTTTAAGCTGGAAAGCACTTCGAGTAGGTATTTATGCCTTAATGAAATAATCAAATGAAACAGGCAACTGAACGATGAGTCAAGTGGTTCGAATACCAGACAAGTCTATTGATGTGGTATTGTCATCGAAATTAAGAAAAAGATAGATTTATAGTTAAGAGCTCTGTGCTCTGTTCATGGTAATAATAATGGCAACGAGGCTTGCATTCGCCGTCTGTGGATCAGTTTGTTATCTAATTACAGGGGCACGCAACAAAGCACTCTGCCATAGATAAATGCATTATAGTGAATAACAAAATTACAACGAAACTGCGTTCGGGGAATAAACAGGACACTATCCGCTTATGTATGCATGCTGTGAAATGCTGCGCAATAGCACGGCATTGTGTTTTTCGCTGTGTCTACCTTGTTATTGAACGTAAGCCTCTTAACTGCCAGTGGCCCAGTGCACATACTCAATTATGTACATACATACATATACAAAGCACTCGTATTAGCTGGACGGGCAACAGGGCAGGGGGAGAGAGAGAGAGAGGGAGAGAGGGAGAGGAAGGGAAATAGGGAGAGAGAACAATGCATTTATGGATGCCATCAAGCAGATCTTTCAATAAACGAACGGCAGCACACCTGCAGCCACTTAGCCCGTGCTGGGGTCGGTCCCAGTTTTAGCTTTTATCGTTGTCGGCTGGCGATTCCTTTGTTCCAGCCGAGGCGGATGCTAATGCTGGGCTCGTGCTTTTGCATGCGAACCCCCAGCCCCCCCAAATCCCTTAAACGGCAAAAACTGGCTAAGAGGGGATTGGGTTAGTGGGCCAAATAGCGCAAAAGATGCCTGAGCCAAATGCTGGCTTCCAAGGCTCCTACATATTGAGACCTAATGCCTTTGTGAGTGGCATTAATTTGATGCTGCAGCACTTGCTGGTGCTCGAGCTGGTGCTGGTGCTGGTGCTCGAGCTGCTCCCTCATCGCGCACCGCTGCAATAATAAATCAATTTTAAGTTCATTTCTTGTAGAAAATGTGTCGCCCGTGGCCTGCAGCCTCTTTCAAGGCCTGGGCGTTTTCACTTTCGGTTTCCAATTACACACAGCTGCGCTCGCAGACTCGCTCTCCCTCTCTTTCTCTTTCTCTTTGTCTCTCGCTCTCTCTCTCTCTCTTTCTTTTTTTCTCACACTTTCTCTCGGATTCCCTCTCTGCCTCATTGTGTGTCTAAAACACACACCCACACACACACACACACGCACCAGTTTAAAGTGTGGCACGGCTTTTGGTTCGGTCTCGCAATGCGCCCGTTAACGTCCGGTCCCACTCCTGACCGTGACACAATTTCCATTGTGGAGCACTGACTCAACCACAGTGGAGCCATCCTGCTATTGAATCACTAGCCCAGTAATAGGAACACATATATAATAGCGACATGACCTGCTCACATATTATGCACACCTACACACACACACACACACACACACACATATATGCACGTATACCTGCTTGGCATATATATTTTATCAATTGAGCGACGACCACTTTAGTCAAGGTGCACACAATTGAGCCATTCGATTGTCACTTGTTGTTGCTTTTGTTGGTGATTAAAATAAACTTTATTATTATCATTTGGTGATTTGATTTAAGGCTCTATCTTGTACGACATTCATTTACTTAATACATACACTGAACAACAAGTTCGCCAATATGTAAAACGCTGCATTCGATTTGTTCTTGTTGAGTCCAGACTCACAAATAGATCCTTTTCCTACATATATACAATCGTGTGGCTGTTCGAATCCATTTTAGCAAGCAGACACATTTGGTTTGTGGTTCGTGTCCTCATTGCTTTTAGCACAGACAACGTTGATAAACTGAAACAATTCTAGCTGTGTCTTTATATAACTTAGCATACATATTTGCACTATCAACTAGATATACAATTTTCACTATAACATGGTTAAAAAATGCCATTTTTACTTGAGTCAAAGCGTCTAATAATATTAGCCAATTGCCAAAAATTATGCTACGGTTATTCATCATTCATCATTCATCAATCATCATTTTCATTTGGTTATTGAAGCGGTGCAATACTCAAGTTTTCATCACATTAACATTAAATGGATATGGAAACGCACAGATTCATAAACAGAGGAGTACACAGTAAGGACACCAGTGCAAAACATTATAGGCTACATTAAACATTAAATGAGAGGCCAAGTTAACAGTTAGCAAAACAGCTAATAACAAACCATGACGCTGAATACTCTATCCCGATCCGCTTAGTTCTGCAATGCGGCGCGCAGCAGGCTATCCAACGTGAATTGGATTGTTCCGTTGGCAGCCGCTTGCAATACGGATGGTGGCTTTGGTAGCGCCGGAAACTTTGCGGACGCACCCGCCGACATGGGGGGCTCCATGCTGCTGAGGCACTCCACAACGGTGGCTGGCAAGGGAGACGGCGCCGTGGCGACGTCTACGTTGGCGGATGTATTTAAAGCATTGTTTGAGCTGTTGCCTTTGCGCGGCGGCGATGGCGGCGTTTGCAGCAAGCCCGCAATCAGGCTGTGCTTGCCATTGGGCGTTTTGTGCAGCGCGTCCATCTCCACTGGGGGCTCGGGCTCCAAGCCGACATCGGCGACGGCATTCGCATCGGCATTGGCGACCTGCAGACTGGTGGCGGAAACCTCCGCCGATTCCGGCTTCTGTTGTTGCGCAATAGCGTTGTTCACCTTCTGCCACAGATTGCAGATGGTCGCATCTTTGCCGGCAGCCGCCGTGCGCTTCGCAATCTTTTCAATGAAGCTCTCGCCCACGCTGCTGACTGAGGCGGTGTCCACCACATTCTGCTGGCTGCAATCGTTACGCGTATAGGATATTAGACGGGGCCGGATTTGCGGTCGCTCAGCGGGCAGCTCCGGAAGTGTGGCAGAAACGGCGCGTCCTTCGCTCACCAGCTTTTGGCTTATGCGATATGTAATTCCCTGCACCGAGGCTTTCTTGTCCTCGGTTATGAAAGGCTCCCATTGCTTGGGCTTGGACTCCTCACTGGTCGCAACTTGGCCCGGCTGGCGACGCAGTTTGGCCCGCATCGATTCGACGGCGTTCGCAGCGGTCAGTGCTCCAGCTGGATCCGCCTTGAAGCTAACATGGTCATACACAAAATCCTTGTTAACGGCCTTGACCCGTTTCCGGATGGGCCGCTTCTCGGCGCTGCGCTCGCCGGAGTCGGGCGAAATTTGCGTGCGCGACTTGCGACGCTTTCTGCTGGGCATGGGCTGTTGCGATGGCTCCCCCTCTAGTTCCTCCTTGATGGCAAAGGCGCGTGCAGCTTCTGCGGCAAGAGGGGAACTGGGCGCCATCTCCGGCGGTGGCTCAGTAATGGTTTTTATACGCTTCAAGCGCTTCTCATATGTTTTGGTCGCCGGCTTCGAGTCGACAGCCATCTCCTGCTCTGCCGGCAGCTCCTTGTCCAACAGCACAATGTCGCCGTCGACATCGTCGCGCGAGTACTCGCATTCGTGCGTGGACACGTACTGCTCGTCCAGCCGTTCGCGATCGCCGTCGATTTTGTGCGTGAAGCCCAGGTGGTTGACAATGTCGTAGCGGCGAAAGGCGCGATAGTCGCATATGGTGCATCCGAAGCGGCGGGCGCGATAGTGGAACATGGAAATGTGGCGCCGCAGATTGCCGAGTGCATTGAACTGCTTGTTACAGATCTTGCAGCGGCAGCGCAGCTGCTTCTCAATGGGAACGTTGCGTTTCTTCTTAATCTTGGTCTTTGTGTCGCCCACATTGGTATGTTCGCCCTGTTCGCGCTCCTCCTGGTCGTCCTGTTCGTCCTCACTGTTGGACGCCTCGTAGCTGGCCGAGTCGCTTTCGCGATGCAGCTGCAGCTTGTCCAGCGACACGGTCTGCAGGCCAGGCGCATAGTTCTCATTTTGCTCGGCCAGGCCGGCGAACATTTCGTTCAGCGCAGCGGAGTCAATGCTCTGCATGTCGGATGCCACTGAAGTGGGACTCTCCTCGTGCATGTCCAGGCTGGACATGCTGCCACCATTTGAGTTGGCCTTTAGCTTCTTGACGGCTGGTGCTGGCTTGGCCAACGCCTCCTGCTTTGCGCGACAGTTAAGCAGATGCGTGGAGAGCGCAGCGCGACGCTCGAACGACTTCTCGCAATAAATGCACAGCGACATGATCTTGCGCTGCTCGCCGTTTGCGTCAACGCGATCTGGCACTTGGCCGACGACATCGTCGGAGAGCTGCAGACGCTTCAGCTCGCGGCTTGGTCCCTTGGGCTGAACATCGCCCTGCTGCATGCGGCGCTTCAGGATCGTGTTGCGCATCATGCGAATGCGTCGCGTTGGTTTCCTGCCAAAGAATTAAGCAAATTCAAAATCAATAATTCAGACTGTGATATAATAATTCAGACACACTTGTGATCCTTGGACAGGTGGCGTATGACAGCTGCCGCCTGCAGAAAGGTCAGCGAGCAGGCTGGACACTGAAACACAAAGGCGGACGACGAATGGTGCTTCTGAATGTGCAGCTCAAGCGTTTTTTGCGTCTGAAACGTCAAGTTGCCTGGGGTATGGAGAGAACATATGAATAAATGCAAGGCCTACTCGTATCACGGATATTATTTGGGTATTTTACATATTTCACAGAAGATGTTTGTCTCGGTCTCGTCGCTGATGGACTGTTCCGGTGTTTCAGCCGAGTCGCTGCCACTGGGTCGCTCGTACTGATGATTGGACAGAGCCTTGCCGTCGGGTCCCACAATGGTTTGCTCCGGATTGAGCATGTGGTGCACTTCGTTCAGCTCCGTTTTGATGCTATCCTCCTGCTCGACCTTGATCGTCTGGTACACCGCCTGGCTGGACGTCGGCACCGACTCCAGTTGCAGCACCGGCGACTGCGGCTGAACAGCAGCCGACGGCGCCTTCTCGCGACGCAAGCGCTCGATAACGCCGCTCAGATCGCGCATGCTACCACGCATGGACGGCACGGGCGAACAGCCGGTGCTACGACTGCGCAGCACGCTCTCAACATCCTGTTGGCCAGCCGCCTGAATTATCATTGTGGAGTTCTGGTCCTGCAACACACAATTTTTTGATTAGTAAGCGAAACAAAGCCAATCGAGTAATTAAATTGGACACTGGCTTTACGGCTAACTCACTGTGTGTCCGGCATTACGGCCCGTGCTGCGGGCGCTGATGCAGCAGAAGACGCGCTTGTGGCTGATGAAATTGGCCAGGCTGCGGAACATGTTGCGGCACACGTTGCACTCGTAGATCAGGCTGCACTCCTCGCTGAGCAGGCGGCGCACCTGTGCCAGTGTAGGACAAACGGGATTGAGTACTTTGGATTACCCTTACACTCACACACACACACAGATTCTCATGCACTCGCACACACACACCACACGTTGTTTATATTACGCCATTCTGGGACTCAGTTGGGTCACGTACGCAACGCAACTCACGCACACGCTTCCGCTTACCTCGCTGGTGCCGTCCTCGTAGGCGCGGCGCGCCTCCTCGAATCCCGTGTGGGCCGTCTGCAGCGGCCGCTGCAACAGGCTCAGGTCGCTGCCATCGCCGTCCATCTGTCGTGTGTCCGAATTGCAGCGCGAGTTGCGCTTCTTCATCGCTGCTGCCTGTTAATGGGAGAAACGCACGAGACTTGCTTGTTTTATTGCAGATTGCACATGTGCGTTTCGCACTTGCTTAAATGTCAATTTGATTAACAATCGGGTTTTCGCATTCGAATTTACGCCTGCATATTGCACATTTTCTAGTATTGCAGTTTTCGCTTAATTTTGTTCTCGCTGCTCACGGAGAGAATTTAACTCGCCTAATTCCGTTCTCGCCCAATATTGTTTTCTTATTATCCAGCACTATTTGCTTAGCAACATGTAAGCTCAAGTAACCTTAGCAACATGTAACCTCAAGCTGAGCAACTTGGCAACATTTTGGCTCACGATAGGTTTCTTATCGATATGTCAATCGCACAGCAGCTCTGCAGGGCGCGCGCTTCAAGTGTTGGAAAATTTAACGTATGTACTTTTCAAAAGACTAAAATATCGTTATCCCATTGGCATTTAAGTTTGTATCTTTGTGTATGTTTTAGAAGATTTATTCGCTGAAGCTTGTTTGTTGACATTTAGTTTTCTAATACATTTTATTTATTATTATTTTACTAATGCTAGACAAAATTAGTGTTATTATAATTTACGAATACATAATTATGAATTTCAGTTATTGTAAAAAGCGTTTGTCATAAAATAAAGTGGATTAATATTCTTTTGCACTGCTGTTTACCGTAGTTTAAGCTTGGTATGTATGTTTATGCATATATTTATTGTTATTTATATGTACTGTTGTTTAACACTCGTTTCAAAACTCATTTACTAAATATACAAACATGTGTATTCATATTTTTATTTATTTTTTCTTTGAGAGATAAGTATATTATTATTACCATTCTGTCTGTTTCCAATATACATTTATAGTTATGTGACATTAAATTGAATTTATGAAAAAATATGCATTTATTGATCCATCTCATATATAGTATTGGTATTTGGTGTAAATAGCTTGTGGCTTTATATAGGTATGTATATTATTTAATTGTGTACATTTATAAGCAGAAATGCTGCAATGCCCGTTACATATTAATGGATGCATGTATGTGAATATAATCTTTTACATTGTCAAATACATATTTTAATAATAAACGCGGCAGAACTCGAGTTTGACTTGATTCGCTAGCGATAAACGTTCGCCTTCCGCACTTTCCGTTAGCTGCTGCGTTTAGTTTAATTTGTGATGAGTAAATTTGTATAAAGGTAAAGGTAATGCGTTTATCTTTAGTAAGGCACTAGTTACACGTTCGCCCCCATATCAAAGTCGAGGGCGTGGTTTAACGTGTAACTACTGACTACAACATACAAATCCCTCTTCCATATTCCATATTCCGATCAAATTTTAAAGCTTACGTGTACAATTTCATTTAGCGTATTCTTTTCATTTAGTTTTATTCTTTTGTTGTATTTTAGCTAATACAGCGCTGCACTTAGGGCAAAACTAAACTGATTACAAAACAAGCAACGCCTACTAAAGATAACTGGGAGGAGGGTCTGGGATCAATGATCGATTTATCGGTCTCGATATGGAGTGTCGGCCACTACGCAATGCGACAATTTAGCTGCGTATCGCTACAATTTGTATTACATGGGTCGGGTGGTTGGGGTTGATTGGTAGGTTGGTTGCGTGACTCTTGTTGACAGTGTGTACGTTTAGGCTGATAGTTTACTGTATTTCTTGACTTGGATAACACAGGTATTATTCTGTGGTAGTACGTTTGTCGCGCAGTTTGGTTGTGAGCACACACACACACGCTAGTTATTATATCTAACCTATAATATTATGTAGCATTATAGGGGAGAAAGATAGAGAAAAATAGAAAGAGTTTTTATAGTTAGCGCTCGGGTTTTTCCAAGTTCTTAGTACAATTGTTTGATTTCTGCCCACGACAGACTAAAACTAGGTTTAATTTTAACATGACAGTTACATACAAAGTTGAAAATGCAACTGCAGTTGGGAATATTTCTAATCCAAACATCCTTGCATCTTATGCACAAGCAGCTATGTTAAAATGTTGTATCAAAATCCTTTTAAGTGAGTTATCATGTACACATATGATGTTTCTGCGTGTTTATATGTAAGTGTATCTGTGTCTGAATTATGCACAATGCATTAAAATTACTCTCAGTTACACACATAAATAAATACGTATGTCAATATGTTTCGTAGTTTTGAGGCAGTTTTCCAAGTGGCTTTCAATCCAACCAACTTGCATTGTTATTAGCTGCTACATGTGTGTGTATGTGAGTGTGAGTGTAAGTGTGTGTGTGTTTATGTGTATGTGTGTGTGAGTGTGTAGTGGGTATGCGCGTGTGTTTGGGGGCACATGCAGAGCAGGGCTAACAACTATTATAGGTGCAGGATGGCTTCTACTCTATGTACGGTTCCTCTCTTTTTTAGATTATTTGTAGGCATACAATTTAACCTAATTAGGCATGGATGCTTGCTTAGAATGTACAATTTTGGTATTGTTCTCAGAATTGAATTAAATTAAAAATGTTTAGGTTTATTATAAAATTTCACGTTTTTTTTTTAAAGGTTGCCATGATTTTCGTTTTGTTACATGTTATGTATAATGTATAATGTATTTATATAGTGTATGTTTCGTCTGTATGACAGTGAGAATGTGTGATGCGCTTATTGCTTCTGTTTTGACATGTACAATGAGATTCGCATTCTTCTTACATAAGTTAACTCCACAACTTACAAATCATAAATTAGGCATAAATTAAAACGAATTGACAAAAAATGTACACTTAAAATCAAAAAAATTAACATGTTTAAAACTTAGCGAGCAAGGAGATTTTAAAATGAACTTAAATCATAAAACATACATGTATGTCGAACATAAGCATAGAACGTAATTAAGAATAGTTGTATATTTCATATAATACATAAGGCCTTGATAGGGATATCGAGTTCAATTCTTAAACTTTACATAAGAGTTCACATAACGCTTTGTCAACAGTTAAAGCCAATCCGGTAAAGAGTGTCTTTATGTTTGTGTGTTTCGTATGAGGATGTGGCTGGTGAGCGTGCCCTTGTGTTATGCGGCGTGTTCCTTGTGACACATATAATACAGTTCATCATATATGTATGTATGCAAGTATGCATGTATGTATGTATGTATCGTGTGGTTATGCACGCAAGTATGACAACATGTGCTAAACATATGCAATATTATCATATCATATTAGTTTGGTATCGTTTTTATTTTCGAATTATCTTGTTGTGGTTCTTTTTTTGTTTTTGTTTTGTTTTTGTTTTTGTTGCTGCTTTGTAGACGACTGTTTTGTTTTTGTTTAATATTTCGTTTTGTTTTTGATTTTTTACATTGTGAATAATGCGTTTAGTTTAAGAACTTTGCTACTGTTATCATTATGAGGTTGGCCAATATGATGCAAATGCTTGATTCTGGCAAATAGCTACCTCCGGTTACAACCACATCTTTCTCCTCCAGGAGCGGATAGTCGATAACATGTATAATGCCGTTGGTGCACTCCACATCCGGCCGATATACGTTGATCTTCTTGTAATTCCACAAGATCACATATCCTGCAATGAGATTAAAAAGTTAAGCAAAATATTTCGCAAAGGTTTCTTAGTTAAGTTCTTAGGTGCTAAACTACGGAGCACACGGTGATTGTTATGTTATGCATGGAAATGGCCAAGTTTGATGGCTGTGGTGGGTGGTTTGTGCGATGGGTTGACAAACGGCAGCACTCACCAGTCCATTCGTGACTAGCATACTCATCATGTAGATCTTTTACATATATTGTTTTGATTTGGTTAAATACAAAGCATGAGATTTTGGTAAAGTCATAGAGAAACAGCAAAAGTTAGTACAGATTGTGGTACCAATAGCATCGAATTGAAATAGAAAGCATTTTGGGTGACCTAACTGGCTACAGCTCAATGGTACTTACGTCCAGCCTCCTCTTCGACCTTCATTTTGAGTGAATCACGGAAAGTGGGCAGCACCACATTATCGGTGGTGAGCGACATTTGCACCAGATCATTCATGGTAAACACATGGTCCGCAATCACCAGATGACGCTCCAAAACGTATTTCGACTGTTATTTGCGAGAGAAAGGCGGAAAGGTAAGTAAAGGTGCGTTAAGCGGAATGGATATAAGCTCACATGATAGGCAAAGTCGCGCATGAATAGCTTCTTGTGCGCCGAGGGATAGTCCAGTTCAGTCTTCTGCCAGCCCTTGTCGCGGGGCACGAAGAACGTGTATCGGCGCTGGGTATTGTTCAGCTGTTCGTTAAAGTGCGAGAACTGGCCCATTTTGTAGGTGTCGCTGTTGAAGTAAAGGCATTAGCAAAAGCAGTTAACAACAGCTAATAGGCAGATGTTACCTCATCATGGGATCGGTTTCGAGCTTGCCCAGCACAGTGGTATGCGGAATGCCCAGCACACGATCAATAATATGCACGTAGCCATTGGTTTGGGCCACATCGGCCTGCAGCACGGTGGCATTGACGCCGCCTCCTTCAACAGTGATCACAGAATCGGCATCTTCGCCCTTGATGTTGAAGTACAGGAAGGTTCTGTTATTTACAGTGGGCACCTGGGCGATCTAGAAGCCGAGAAGAGAATTAGAGAATGCGATTTAGAAATCTTTTGATGAGCTCTTACCATATTGGCATTCTTTTGTCTGATCTTTTCGACGTTCAAGCGATCCTTGATAATGTGCATGTTAAGAATATCGGTCATCCTCTTGCGATCTCTGTAAATACATATTTCAGTTTAGATTTGAGCGTATCAAGTTAATGTGAAATGCCAATTTACCTGATAATATTGTCAATAGAGGACGTGTTCCAAGCCTCGTTGCTGGGCGCCAAAATGGTCACTTCCGACAGATTGTTAATGCCCTCCAGCACTGCTCCGCCAGCGTCCATGATCACCTCGTAGAATTTGCGCAATGCTCCATTCTCGCCGTTATCCTTTAAAATAGAAACAATTGATTATTGGTCAAGGAAAACATTTAGTTGTCGTAATCAACTAAAATGTAACTAGTTTCTGTTTCTGAAGTGGGAAAAGGGCGCTCAAGCTATATATGTTTTAAGTATAATGTGTATTTTTAGGGGGTGTACAAACATCAAACAGCGAATGTATTTCTAAAAATATTCACAACATTTATAAGGTTAATAAGATATAAAGAAAAGAAGAAGTGAAATCATATTGTTTAACAAAAAAATGAAGGCGGGAGCGCTCGCTGCGATTTCGTCTAATTGAACGAAAGTTTCGAATGATCCTGTGATAATCACTGCGATTGTGACTGATGATTTTCGATATTTCTATATTCTAAATGGTGATCACTAATATGGTCTCGGTGCATGGCGAATGAGAAACAAAGCGGTAAAATGGAATGTGGGGCCAGGTGGCGATTGGTGCGTTCAGTGGGTGGGGTCAAGGGGCAAACGGATTAATGTTGTGGTTGAATTGGATGTGTTATACAGTTACTTACGTTCAGAAACTAAATCGGTACAATCGGAGTACAACGAGTGAAGAGTAGTAGTAGAATAGAGCGTTAAAATGCATATTCAGTTTAAAAATTGAACAAGTGTCATAAAAATTGTGTTTGGTTTGTGTCGTAATCATTTACGAGTATTGTTCAGGTTCCGCGCAGTGTGCAAGTTCCGCCACCGAGTTGGAAAAATGTTTGAAATAAAGTATTAGGGAAATAGAGTTTATTTACTTTTTTGTTTTTTTTTTTTTATTGACGAGTATTTATATTGATGTATGGAATTTGGTCAAGCACAGTTTTTGACACACACACGTTTCAGTTATACAAAACAATACGTCAAACTTTTTTTCAATAGCGTGCAACAAATGCTAAGAAGCGAAAACAAATCAGATGTAAAAAAGGAATTGAATGAAACAAATATCATTTAGCGAAGAACAAATAATTGAAATAATTACACCAAAACTGTCAGTTAATTCTTTTCGGCTAAGCATGCAGTCACAAAGGGAAATATGAAATGAAAACAATACAGTGCAATTGTCTCCAAATGAAGAAATGGATTCGAAACATCTAAGCAAACCGTTCAACATTTGAATTGTGTTGTGATCGAGACAATAGAAGCTACATCAATGATATGAAATTAGGTCTGTTCTTCTGATTATTATATGTATATCATTAAAGTGAAGTACAAGTTGGTGTTTTGACAAGTATTTCAAACTAGTACTTAAAACATGCCTCAGAAACATGCAGACATACAACGTAATAAACAAATAATGCGACAACAAATGAGAATTCAAATACTAACTCAGATTTACACTTTACTTATGTATGTACAGCGGTACACATTCTATTCTATATACATATAGCTTCAACTTCAGTTTGAATTGTTTACCTTGAACGACTGTGTTTACGCATTGTTGGTCAGTTGTCGGTTATTGGGGATTTATCAAATTAAGTTTCAATTTTCGGGCGATAGGGGATTTGCATGTACGAGAAACAGAATATAGAGCAGCCGGTCAGTAAAGCGAATATGACGAAAGGACGTATTACAACAAAACGCTAAACAAACAGTCAGAAATGTTAAGTAAAAATAAACAGTAAGATGAGCCGACATTGCACTGATTTCGAATGTACAACAATGTTTATTATGTATGCATATGTTTATTTTAATTATAATGCGATCAGCGATTTCACATGGACGAGATGTGTCTACAGTTAGGCTAACACTTAGAATTACGATCAAAGCATGCCGACTGAGCGAACGATCGGGCGAGCTGAGATGAGAAGCCATGAATGCAGCTAGTTTTGAGCCAATTATGACTGTTTTACAAAGACTGGACGTGGTTCACCAATGCACTCGATAGAGATATATGAAGGAACTGTGGATGAAGTTTTTGATTCAAATTTTTTTTTTTTTTTTTTTTTTTAACATTCGTCAGTTTGAGCAGCGCATTAGGAAATTTTATTTTGAATTTAATTAATTAAATTTTTTGTAGAGCCAATTGAATGGGGTTTTAATTTTGGGTATCTAACTGCTTGCCACTGCCACAGGATCGAAGTCGAGGGCGTATTGAGCTGCAGTTTGAAAGCAAAGCATTTGAACAGAAAATCAATTTAATAATTGTACCAATTAGCGCATTGGAAATTGCAGCTCATGATTGGTATTTGATTTTTTTTTTATTTTTTTATTTTTTTTTTTTTTTTGGTGTGTGGTAAAGATAGAAAATTGAAATTTGGTTCATAAGATAAATTTACATTAAATACATTTGTTTTTCATTTGGTTTTTGGTTGATTTTTGGCAATACTTACATTACACCCAAAATTTTTTTAAAATAAAATTTATATTTTAAAAATTATTTTAAAATAAAATTTTTCATTCGATTTTACATGAAACCGAACCAGTTAACATTACGAGCAAAGTTCGAGGCGCTACTTGGCCCCCCCGAATCTTGCACCAATCTTCAGATCCCACAGAGAGGATCTTGGCAAATTCAGTTCTATGTAAAATCAGACTTTGGGTTTTCGTTTTTTGGCAAAGTGTAACTATTGAGTTTTTGGAGATCAAGCGTCGCTTTATGATCTACATACGTATGTGTATGTGTATGTGTATGTGCATGTATCTTTGTATGTGTATTTCTCTGTCAATATCAAGTTTATCGTGCAATTTGATACTTTGGTTTTGACTTTGCATATAGAAGAGCGCTGGAAATCTTGGGCTCCCAAGCAGACTCAGCAGACCCAGCTCAGCTAAATGCAAAGCTCTATTGGCCTCTATTATTTGTTGTTTCTGTATGTGTGCATATGTTTGTATGTGTAAGCATTTGCTACGTCAGCTGATAAGCCCAGCAGCCCAGCAAGCCAGTGCTGCGTGCCGAGCCAATCAAGATGCCAAGCCTTATCGCCTTATTGCCAGCCATGGCAATTTTGTCTATTTTAATATCTATCTGTGTGGGTGTAAGTTTCTCTGTTGTGTTTTGAAAATTGGGTGCTACGTCCACCTACCTGTAGAAACTGTGTGACGGTTGTGTCGATGATCATGAGCGGACGATGGATCAAATGGATCACGCCGTTTTTCACGGGTATGTTGGCCTTGACAATCTCAGCCAGGACCACGCCCTGAGGATGCTTGGCATCGCCAATGATTGTATTCGACTTGACATACACTGCGAATGGAGAGATGAATAAGTTGGATAAGTAATTGTGCGACGGCTTCTGCAAATGTTCATCTCACTTTTGCCATCCTTTTGTTTGAAGAAGCTCACTGTGACCTTGAGCTGATCCTCAAAGGCAGCGGAAGTCTTGGGTTCGTCGTGTTGCGAGGCGGCAGTGAAAATGACAGTGTTCGGTATCACATGACCGTCGATGACCTTGCCATCCACCAAACTGCTGCGGGTCGACAGCTGTGTGAAACGAACACGAATACGAATACGAATACAGATATCAAAACTGATCTAAAGAAAAACCCGATGCCAATTGAACGCACCTTGAAACCCTCGTCCACGGGCAACAGGAAAGTGTGCGCTCCAGGCGCCTGATAGAGCAGTTCCTTCTTCATGAGCGTCACCTGGGAGCGATATGTGCGCAACTTGTTATCGCCCACGTTCAGTTGATCGGCCTTCTGCATAAATTGTAGGGCATCTAGATTGTTAATTTCCGTTTTGGCAGTTGGCAGCGCAGTGAGCGGATCTAGCACTTCGTCGATGATGTGCATGACCTGCAAAAAGAATTAATCATATGGTTACGGTTAGTGGTTAACTAAATGCGTCCACTGGATGCAGATCCAATCAAGTGATTGGTCACTGACCTGTCGCTTGCCCTCCCGATTGGTCAGCTCGACGCTGAGCGAGGGTATGATGCGCGCATTGTTCACATAGATGTCACCATTGCGGCTCTTTGTGATGTACAGTGGCGGATTGCCATCCATGTCCGATGACACGGTCTTCTCCAGTTGGTCTTTGCTGAACGCCGCGGTGGCTAAGCGTGGGAGGGAATGTATTTAAATTAAATTCATTAAATCCACATGGATCAGAGGGCAAACAAATACTTACAGATGTGATAGAGGACATGTGTGGGGCCCTTGTGACGCTGGAAGGCTTCGTTAGTGGGCACGAAGATCGTGCAGGAGCGCAGCGACAGCGTCGAATTGGCAACAGGGTTCTGCTCCAGCAGACTGTAGAACTGCAAGCATAAACGATTGGGCATGTGTGAGTGTGGAGTGCTTAACTTATGTTGGACAGTGCTTTGCATGCTAAGCGCCAACATTGGAAAATATCGAACCAAACAAAAACCATGCGTTGGCCTAAAAGGGGGGCGCCTGGCCCTTTTGGCAAACTAACGACCTGCGGGCCAGTTTTATTTCCAATTCCATGGCAACGTCAAACAACTGCGAAAACTGAGCAGGGCTTGTGTGGGCAGAAAAAGGTTTGTTGAACCAATTACGTAAGCAACGTAAGGCCCAGCTCAGAGGGCGGGTTTATTGCCTTGCGCCCATTTCAATAACAAAATACATGTACTTAAATTGTGTGTGAGTGTGTGTGTCATTATTGAGCGCCTGATGTCTATCAGGACAGTGGCAGTGGCACATGAAAATGCATTTTCCAGGCGCAGCTACCCTACATAACAGACGCTGACCCTTTGGGCCAGCTACCACCTGCCCGGCGACACATGCGACCGCACACTTTGCGGCTTCCCAACGTGGCACCGTCACCACCAGCGTCGCCACGACACGCCCTGCTGCACATTCTCAGCCAGCTTTATGAGTGCTACGCCGGGCCACAGACGAAGCTCACTTTTTTTCAAATTGACCGCCTCTCGATGGGTGTGTTTGCGTGTGTGTGTGTGTGTGTATTTGTCCTGCACCTTTTTCTCACTCTTTCGCTTTGTACCACTTTTTGTTTTTCTCGTCCTGGCATACCGTGTGAGTCACGTCAATTTCAGTTTAAGGACTGCCTGGTCCTGTCCCTACCCCTACCCCTACCTCTAGCCCTAGCCCGTGCTCGTATCTTTGTTTTGTCGAGAACTTTTTGGTAATTGGAGACGCTCGTTGTCGCTGTCCTTATCGTCCTGCTACGTTATCGTCGCAATTTGGTTGCTTGGTTTCCATTTCGCTTTCTAAAAGCTTTCGTTTATCTCGCTGCTTATCGGCAAATTGCAGCGCGAGAATGTGTTTATTGGGTAAGTGACCTGCGGCTCGTTGAGTGTGGGTATCATGGGACAAGGATTGGGAAAGGGTGCTTTGCACTCTTGGTAACAGCTTAAGGCTAACAAGTGAAGAACTGCAGAAAAGTTAGTTGCAGGTTTCAAAGGTGACTTTGATTTCTGAACGACATATAATATATACAAAATTAACGGATGTCATATTTCAAAATTAACCAAACATACACACATAAAATGTTAACAAATGTAACCATATAGATTGAAATCGTCTAATGCATTAAATGAAGATTTGTACACTGTATACACATAGTTAAAAGTTAGTTCTACTTTTTGAACAACTTTTCAAAACATAAATATAACACACTCATATTAACATGCCATACAAGAATCACTAAGATAATATCTCTGATTACAGGCGCTGCTGTGACCAATGAGGTAATTCAGTTGCAATTACTTATTTGCATAAATTTGGTAGGCAGATCAGTCTTAATGGGCTTCATAGAGATAATCCTGCCTGCTGAGCTGTCATCGCATAGCGATTGCTCCCTTGAGGGCGCCAACTGTCAACTGTAATTCATTGCCAACTCCCATTGACAAGCAATTTCAACAGCGTGCCACAAACTTTTCTTAAATGTGGCAAGAGCTCGTATGATGGGAAACACCCTCGGAGCATGGCGCTGCCTCGAAATGCATTTGATTTTCATGCGCCGTGCCATTGAACCCTGTCCGGGGCAGAGGCAGGAGCTAGAGCTGGCGCGTGCTGATGTTGGTACGCACCCCGATACCCTGGCCAGAGTCAAGGGCATCGTGAGTCAGAGCGCCAGACGGCGGTGCAAACAAATTCGGTCATTGGTCAGTGCCAACCCTTAGCCCCTTATCGAGGAATGCGGGGGATGGATGACGCCCACTCAGAGACACAACCCTTGTTATAAAATGTATTAACGAAATTAAGGCAAAAACATGTAACGGTTTTTCTTTTTCAGTTTTAAAGATAACATTTGTTGTTGTTGTTGTGAGTGTGTTGTTGTTGTAGTTTGTTTTTGGTGCAGCTTACCCTAACTGGCAAAAGGCGCCTGAAGGATTTGGCAGTGCTCTGAAAGAGAGAGAGAGAAGAGAAAGAAAGAAAAAGAGAGAGAACCGCTGGCAGTTCAAATTTGGTTTGCATCTCACATGTCATGTGTTCTTTGTATGTCTTAATGGAGTTTTAGCCAAATTTATTTAATTTGTCCTAGTCAGGTAACAAAACAAGCTACGCGTACAGGGGCTGTAAGTGCATGTGTTTGTTTATGTGTGTTCGTGTTGTTCAATAGGGCGTGGCACATGAGGGAATTCAGTTCGGCAGCTAATGGAGTAATTGCTACACTTGGAAAGGGAATGTTTAGCCTGGCCAGCTTCCTGAGCAGCACTCGTGATCACCATCATGATCACGATCAGCTGCAGCAGTTGCATAAACTCAAATTTAATTGGTACAAATTATGAATAAATGGTAAAGTTTTTGGTATATAATTGCAGCAGCCCCCTTGAGTTTTGTCTTAATTGGTGTCGCAACAGCCGGCGGCAGGGAAGGGCAGAGAAGCAGGCAAGGGCAGGAGGCACGATCGCATGTGAGTTTCGCGCCCGCAATGGATCTCTAATGCATCTGGCGTTATCTTCCAGTAATTAAACGTGTAGATGTGCGTTTCCATTGGCTCCATTAAGGTCAGTCGCTCATTCACATTCACATTCACACTCGCACTCGCACTCAACGCCTCAGAATAGTTTAACGTATTCGTAGAATGAGAAACTACGATGGAGCTCACATAACGCTGCCTGTCGGTTTATATCACGCGTCGCGGCATGGATTGTATAAGTATTGTAATCTTAAATTAAATTTAATTGAATTCGATGCTGTCGCTGATGGTCCATTTAATGTATGTGCAAGTCTGTGTCAGTGTGTGTGTGTGTGTGTGCCTAGGTCGTTCAGCGCTGCCGCCCACACTACTCACACACACACACACACACACACACACATGCCACAAGCGTGCCCCAGCCAAGCCTGGGCCGATTGCAGTTGCAGTCACTGTCGTCAGTCAAAGGTTAAAAATTAAAATTAAAATGATAAATATAAATGCAGAGCGCGGCGAAGATGACGTCGCTACGTCACAAGCTGCACACGCTCGACAGGAAGTTAAGGGTCAGCGTAGGAGGTCAGCCGTACAACGGCCGCACATTGCCAGCAGCGGGGGCGGAGAGGGGGAGATGCTGATGCTGATGCCTCACTCACTGATGCGCACTCTTATGTAAATGAGTTTCGATTGAAATTTCTCTCTCGGCGCACTTTTGTTTAGGGTCTCTTCGAGGAAAAGAAACCATAGTTTGTATTTATTATAATAGCTCTATGAGGATCAAAAATGTTTGCTTCAATGTTTGTTTGAAAGCATATAATTTAAAATAGAAAATTTATGCATGCATTGAAAATGGGGCAAAAAGGGCGTTAATCATTGACTATGGAAATATAATTTTTTTTAAATTGTTATTTAGATACCATTTGAATATTTATTGACATTACAATAAAAAGTGTTTATCCATTTATTTTGAACAGTAATAAGATAATCACTAATAATTAGAACAATTAGTTGTCGGTAAATAGTATACAAAAGTGGGTTTTCTCTACATTTCTGGAAGCGAAAGTCTTCGCCAGAGGTTCTCAATGTAATTTAAACAAAAAATAATGTGAAACGTATCCTTCAAAATTGGGAGATTCTCAATTTAATTTTGATAAAAACCATTTGGGACTTATCATTCAAAATTTGGGTCATATTATATTGTCTCTAGCTGATGTAAATCATCGAGAAACATCAATCAGATTCATTGTTTTGTTCTCAGTTCGATTGATATTTGTTTTTTATCTTGATGTTGTTCCCGGATATGTTAATATGTAAAATCAACACAGTCCAGTTACGCTAACCAAAGCTCATATACATATATATACTTACATATATGTACATATATATCATACGCACGTTTATCGATCTGTTCAGAAAATCCATCAGACTGTAATGAGTTTTGCACATAATGAGCACATTAGCGCGTTTTCGAAACCTCAAATGAATATTGCAGCCGTGTTCTCGTTGCCACAGTGCACGCTAGATAAAGTGAACCGTTTGCTTAAAAGCAAAAGTGTAAATGGTTTGATGATAGTATGATGCTTAGTTCAATGTGGATTAACAGAATCCTACTTGCAACAAGATGTTGCCCATAGAAAGAGGGCATATACACGCTCTGTTTCTCTGTTTCACTGTGCCACAATCTGCACCAGTTTAGACCACATACACACATACGTGGTATATAGTAAATAGATACTATATCTGTGCAGGTAACGGCAAAGGTAATGCATGCCACTTCTATTCATTGTGGCGACAATTACAGGTGAGGCAGCTCGCAGTTTGCAGCTCGCACGCTTTCTTTTCAATTGTGAAATTTTTTACTTCTTGGTTTTGAAAAATGCTTGCTGGCTAACAACGATTTTTGGGCATTAAATGCTTAACAGAGTAGAACGGCAGACAGGCGGCCAGTTGTTGTTGTTGTTGTTGCTGCTGCTGCTGTTGTTTTAGGTTGGCAACCTTTAATGGCTTCTGACTTTTTACACTTTTATGTGTTGCCCATCTGTCTGTCTGTGTGTGTGTGTGTGTTGGTGTTTGAAGGTGTAAAAGGCAAACCATACTTTGTACATAAATATGTAGGTAGAAAACTGTTATGCTCGGTCGACGGCAACGACCGGCACTTTTGTGCTCCCGCTTTTGCATAATTTATTTAGTCTTTTTTTTATATATGTATATGTATGTAATGGGCTCAGCATGCATACCAAATGTGGCCAACAAAGTTGGACTTTGGACTTTAGGGCTGCGGCTAACAAGGCGTTTTGGGTAGCATCGATTTTTCAACGGCAACAACAAGTGCAAATGTTAAAGGTCAAGGACGTGAAAGAAGCAGGCAGCTGCTGCGGCTCGCAACTACCTGTGCGGATATTGCCCTCTCTCTCTCACTCGCTTTCTCTCTAGCGCCCGCACATGCCTCTCGTTCTTCTTATCAATTTGCTGCTGAAGGATTTTCGTTTCAAGGACATTTGGCGACAGTCTTGGCCTAAAACGTGTCCGCAATCGTGCGTGGGTGTGTGTTGGCCAACAGCTAATTACATGGTATGAGCAAGTGTACAAGTGCGAGTGTAAACAACTTTAAGTACGGCTAAAAACAGCTGGCTAAGCACCTACATACATGTGTTTTCTATTTTGGGCAGAATATTTACTCTGTTCTCTGTTTAATTGTTGTTTTCCTTTTGACTCACCTGTGAAAGCTCCGAATCATCGCGCAATTTTTCCGCCAAATCGGCGGCAGCTGCATACGATGCGCAGCAGCAGAGCAGCAGCAGCGCCGCTAATGCGCTCGGCCCACAGCGTGCAAACATGTTACAACAACACTCGCGCACTTGTTTGTTTTTGTTTTTTTTCGGCTTTGCTGTAACGAGTTGCTGCAGCGACGTCGACGTCAACGGCGGCTTTGGCTTCGGCGGCGACTTTTGAGGGTTGGCAGTATTTGTTACTGTGTTGGTGAACGCGCGTCTACCACAAATATCTGCAATTTAACGCAAAGAACACACACATGAATACATATGAAATAAATGTAACCCCTTCCCCTCACCTCCTACGGGACAAACTGCAAATAAAATCTGAGAGCTTAAAAAAAAACTGCAGCTTGGCTTTAAAAGTTACACTCACACACACACACACACACACACACACACACACACACGACAGTCAAATACCGTTATGTCACATAAAAAGCACAGCAGCTTATCACAAAAACAAGAGTCAAAGCTAAGGTGAGCTTATTGTATTTTGTTTTTGCTGATTATTTCGCTTAATTTTTTTTCTTCGCTCGCTTGCATTCCGTTTATCTATGGTCATTGTTCGTTTCTAACGCCGCTTTGTGCTTTCTGCTGCCATTCGCGCATCTCAATCGAACAACGCCAGAAGTTTTTCGAAGGAAAAAAGCAAAAACAAAGTCAAGCCAGGCCACGCCACTGCAGGAGGCACTAACTAAATTATGCAATGCGCCTCCAGACAACCGTTGCCCGCCGTGTAACACTTTTAGTGTCTATTAAAGAGCCTATTTCCATATTAACAGATATTGGCAATCAATTTCTTTTTAAGTTGCTTACACCACTTATTCTGTGCTTCTTTTATAACTGGAGCAGTAGCTGAAAATCTATACTAAGCGCAGCAGCGGACGCACGGTTTTGAGCAGAGCCAGAGTCCCACTGAAGCCACCACAGCAGCCAATACAACCAAACAATACCGAAGCACTAACGTACGCCACGCTTCAACGTTTTATTGCAACTAAGCCGAGAACAGGTTTTCAAGAGAGCGCGCACATAAACAGATATTAAATATGTCTGCAAAGAATGATGTTATTCCAATGTTGTGCTCATTATGAACTGTTATTTTAGACGTTAAAACTGAAAGTGAACGGCTATCGATAGCATGAGAACAAAACGATAACTTTTAAAGAATATTTAGATATTTGTGGCGATAGTTCAGCGGAACATCATTAACGATATTTTAATCGATATTCTTATGTATTATTTATCTTCACTTAAAATGGTCACACAAATTTATTTAAAAATTTAAAAAAATATCGTATTTTGTTAATTATTAGTCAGTCGACATGATACTGACCACAGAATTAAGCAAAACTAAACCTGGCTTATGGGAATTAGCAGAATTCAGAATAAAAATAACACTGCATACATACAAATAAAAGCCGCATATGAAAAAAATATGAGCCCATGCAAAATGTGCAAAAATAGGAAGAAGTTATTCAAGAATACGTGTGGTAAAATTTAAAAAATTCGCAAGCCAATAGCAGCAAGCGCAAGCAGTACACGCGCAAGCAGTGCATGCGTACATAAGTGAAGACTTGTTCTTAAAAATAGTTTTTTGTACAGTTTGCGATTGTGGTGTTTGTGTGTGTTATTCAAGAATTAATTGAACAAGCGCTGCCGCTAAGTAAAGTGCACAGCATGCGGCGTTTGTTTGTCTATGTGTGCGTATGAATGCCAGGGGGCATTTTTCTTATTGCTGTTAAAATAATCAAAATTGAATAATTAAATACCTTTACCCCAATCATTGCCCATTTAGCACTTTGGCCCACCAATCTATACCCAATAGCAATTTCAATTAATTTCTCCCTTATAAAACCAAGTATTTATTATTAAAAAAAAAGAAAATGTAAAGTTAGCATTATATGTAAATGGGAGCTACGTAGCAATTATGAGGTTCTTCAGCCACCATATAACGGCAACAGGAACGCAGCCGGCAATAAAATGCACAATGCAATTGGCTATGAACAATCTGCAGAGTTGAAGAAGAGGAATTGAATAAGTTGTGAGTTACTGATGCACAATACGTAAATTGTGACTTAATATAATATAAAAAAAAATAATAATAATTAAAAATTAAACGGTCTCAACCTACTTTTTGTTTCGATTAGTTCCAGCTGTAAGGGATTTCTCTGTTAACGGTTCCTTTGCCAGGAACTCACGTGCTCCAGCTAAGGAAATTTTCACATATTCACTCCAATTAATGGCATCCATGTCGAATTCAAAGACTTTTCGATCCTGTGGCGACATACACTCCAACAGTCGAGTCGAATTGTGCATATCAAAGGTCCAGTTGATCACAGAGAACGGGGATAGTCTCCGAATGTTATTATGTATTTTTGCGTAGATTTTCTTCATTCGTGGCTTTCGGCCCTTTAAACGCAACGCCGTATCGATGATTAGACCGGGAATATGATGATAAAATGTGATCAACAGCTCATAAAACCAACGATTTGTGGTGCAAATCAAAAAAGGGAACCATAGCGCATTTTCTAATGCCCATTTGCTCCTTCGCTCTTCAATCGCACCTGTGAATTCGCCCCATTTCAACGGATTTTTAGCGGTGGGAACAAAGTTGTAGATAGGTGGTTCTGGCGCAGGTAATTTGGTGATTGACTTCGCTTTGCGCTCGGCAGCTTCCACGGCTGTGTGCCAGGCACTGGCTAGAACTATGTTGACACAATAGTCGACTGGTACAATATTCGAACGGGATTCTTTGCCTAAAATCATGACGCGTAGAACGCCATAACTACAACCTAATAATACAGAGATGGGTCCATAGAGATTGTCAATCCATCCCGCGGAGGGCTCCTTATAGATGGGAAGAACTTAAACAGAAGATGACAAAGTTTTATCAGTTGCCTGGTTATCAACCTACTCATGCCAGGCCGGAATATGCAAATTGGTAGATCCCGCGCCTCTTTTTGAACGACTTGTTCCGCCAGCGCCTTCGTATAGGTGTAGGTATTTGGGTGTTTTCCAAGCAGCGCTGGTGTCATGGAGTCAATCAGCTCGTCGCTCAACTGCTCTTTCAGCGCCAAGGCCTTGTCGGCGGTGCAGGTCAATAGCTCTGGGTAGAAGGCTTCTTTGACGTGCCCGATCGGACAATTCGCGTACGCCGTAGACACATACACAAACGCCTCCAGGTGACGCATCTGCTTGGCCAGTTGGATCACCAGGCGAGTGGCGAGCGTGTTGATGCTCAACGCGATACTGAGTGCCGCCATAAAGTCAACCGTGGCTGCACTATGCAACACCACTTGTACCTCATCCACCAGCAGCTTCCTATCTGCCTCACTTAAGCCCAAATCCGGCTGTGCACAATCACCTGATATGGCGGATACCCTCTCCAAGTAGTTGGCATCTGCTTTCAGCAATCGGCTAAACAGCTATTTGAAAGCGGATTGAGATCAATGCATCTTATTTCTTCGGCTCATTCTCTACTTACAACATCGCTGCTAAGCGCGGCAATGCGGCTCTGAATTTCCACGCCCTTTTTGGGTCTAATAAGGACATAGATACGTTTCACCTGTGTTGAACGCAGCAGTTTTTCAATAATAACTGAAAGACAAGGCAATCACACACTCTTCGTATAGCATTAAAAACCCAATTAATTCCAAAGCTCAATATTTAAAATAATTATAAATTTTGGAACTCTGGGTCCTTAGTAAATATATCCTTTGTTAATTTAATTGAAGTACCTCTTCCGAGAAATCCACTTCCACCGGTTATGAAAATTGTTTTATTTTTATAGAATTCCTTAACTTTTGAATCCATTTTATGAATAAATAAGTTTTCCTTATCCTATTGTAATTGTCACTACGATATTGCTAAAGCTAAACCTCTACGCGATTGATCGACGTTTAAAAAAAATATTCGCGGTCATGCCTTTTATAGTAAAGGTACCCCAGACTAGGCCGTATAAACTTAAAATAACGTAACCCATCGAATTATTATGCGAATATGCGAATGAGGGCCTGTCCAATGAACCTACTCACAAATTAAATGCATATATGACGTTCTGATTTTCTGTTCAATACTTATATTATGTAATGTCGAACACGAGGCCCTTCAGTGTTAATGCCATATAAAACAATATATAATTAGTCATTTTGTGTTTGGATCGCATTGGTCTTAGCTAATCAAGAATCCACTTAAGAGATGTATGTGATAAAGATATATAGCTCTATATAAATATATATGTATATATATTTATACATACATATATATTTTTTTCTTTAACATTTAATTGCTAATGCCAAAGGTAACCAGAAAATGCAATAGTGCTACGTTTACCCGCATACGTAAAAATACCAAAAAACGCAATTTGCTAAATACCAAAAAATAAAAAACCAACTCAACGCGATGGATTTTAAGAGGGGAGCAGTATCAAACAGTTTAATTTGAACTTTGGGATATTATCTTGTTGAATAAATTTAATTGTAAAGTCAAAGCCACCCAGAGTCAACAAAATAACGAAAATTAAAAAAAATAATAAGTGAAAGCACGTTTTTAAAAATGTAAAAAGCGTTGGAAGAAAAGCAATTTGTACGCGTACTTCGCAACACTGAAATAATACTGAGCTGACAGCTGTTTGTCAGCTGTCTTTTGTGCGTTGTGTAACTTCTCCCGACTTTATTTGTTTCGGAATGGAATGCGCTCGTAAAATTTTACGTATTTTCCCAAAAAATTCTCAAATATTTACGCGCAGCATAGCCATGAGCTCCTCAAGCCGCGCCAAGGAAGTTATCGAGCAGCTTAAAGATACAAATCCCTACTACTTTAAGTATGCTGAAAAAATAGCTAAATTGCAACAAACTTCGGCCGAGGAATTTTTGGATCGCGTTGAGCGCGTAGTAACTCCCATTAAAGACGGACAAAGTCAGGCCAGGTATGTGAAAAAAAGACCAGTTATTCTAAGATGCTGACATTGGTAATGTGTCCAACTTTTTAGATCCTACTCGGAACTATTGAATCCGAAGGAAAAGCTGGCCAGGGAACAGGCGGAACTGCCCCACAAGAAGCTTACCGACATTATGAAGATGGAGCTGATTGCTGAGAAGAATGCCGAGGAAATTGCGCAAATCTGGATCGAATATCATAAAACCAAGGACGTGCTGGCTGCCACACTGACTACGGTCCAGTACGAGACACTAACTGCTAAAGCCAAGGAGCATCCAATCTTTCTGTTGCCACTTCCGCGCAGTGAGGGATTCGAATTCATGATGCTGCAGTTTGCCGCTAATTCTGTACACTTTACGCCACTGCTGGCCTACCAAGTGCATCATGAGAATGCGCCCGAGTGCCTCACATTGGTGCACTACACGGAGATGCAGGACAAGGGCATTGTTCTAATGCGCGGCGAGTATGACACGAAGGTGTTAACCGCACAGGAGGCCCAGTGCCTGGCCAACGAGATGCAAATGTTTTACTACAAGTGCGATGAAAATAAGTTAAGACTACTGGAGACATTTACCAAGCGTCCAGATGAATTCAAGCACATGGATCTTATAAAGGAAGTTGAAAACATACAACTAAGCTAGACACTGAAGTTGCGCTCTAAAGCTGATTAAAAATATACAAATAACATTTGAATAATCGCTAAAAAATTGAATTGAGAGCAGCACGACTTTGTCGACGTCTCACGTTGAGACGCCTCATCATTAATGAAAGAAATCTGGAGTTTATTTTGCAATGAACATTTAATTGTATTTAACATTCATATTTAAGTACTCTTTGGTATTTCGTTACCAACATTTTTGTTTTATATATTTAAACTATTGCTCCAAAATTATGCAACAAGATCTTAAACAATATTTTCTTTTTGTCATTAAAACATTTCCTCTCCACCCGCGGCGTGCATCTGCAAAAGATAAAGACTTGGTTACTGGTCGTGTTCGTATTATCCTATGAGGCGTTCACCTACCAATTCACCGCCGTTGTTGTCACCGATAATTTCGTTGTTGTTGCTGCTGCTGCTGATGCCATTTTCAAGTATTCGATTGCGAAGTGCCTGCATTAACGAGCCGCGCTTGCCGAATCTCACGCGTGCTCTGTCGCCATAGTAGACATCGAGATCCTGCAGATACTTCAGTGCATCCGCCATGGTGCTGATTTCATTGTTGCGCGGCGGGCGAGCCTTGGATGCCTCCACGTTGCAGCCAGCGGCGAACAGAGCGAGTGCCACACAGACAACCAAAGTGCAGCGCATTGTATTGTACATGATGCGATTAGCTGCGCATTATAGAGAGAGAGGGAGAGAGAAAGAGAGAAATAAGCTAAAGAGTGGGACTGATGCGCAAAACTAAATCAACGAATATTAAGCGCAAAGCTTAATTAAATTTTCTGCTTGTTATTTGCCGCAAAAGTGAACTGAGTCAATCAATAGTAAATAATACCTAATAGCCATATTAGCGTATTCATTTGCTTCAAATTAAGATTAGCTTGGGAATTCAAGCGAATTGCCCGTTATTATATTGTGATTTGCATAACCAAGTATTAGTTACTTGATTTCCAGTTACTACCTTATATTATCTGGATCCGATCGCAGCATACTGGTACATTAGTAGCCTATTTACGGCTCCTACTAAGCCCCACCACTTGTATGGGGCAATCTAACAAACTCATACGATAATTTGTAATGGGCGTACAATTATCGCTTTGTTTATGAAGTTCACAAGCCTCTGATGGTATTAGCCGCAATCGCACGGCAATCAAGGGTTCTGACGTAAACAGTTAATTGCCTGAAGAAAGCTAAAGTTTAGTTGAAAAAATTACTTAGTATAGTTAGAACAACTCCAGTATGATTATCTCAATTTTCTGGTACACAAAATAGACTGCGAGAGCGGCGAACACGAATCTGTTTTTATAAACACGTGTAAAGCGAGCACTCATTGTTTTGCGTTTGATTCACATCTATGCAAATCTTTATTGAACTGTACTGGCTTCTATATAATTTACAACAATTTTCGTCCAATTAAAAAAATATTAATGTAACCCATCAATGGAAAATAAACAAAAAAATAGAATCTAATTTAAATATGAACATTAATTAAAAAAAAATAAAAACATGTAAGGGGTGTAACCGTCTTAAATATTATTGTTATTTTGAAAAATATCGATATTTGTTATTTGTGGGGCCGAGATTTAAACGATGTCATCAGAAAACTGTATGCCAAGCTTGGTGGCTCCTCAAGTGGATCCTCAAGGATATCAGAAATATATTTGAAAAATTTGGTGAATCTAGCTTCAAAACTGAGGGAGATATACAGATTTGAGGAGGTCATCAGAAATCTGTCTGAAAAATTTGGTCAATATTGCTTTAAAATCGAGGGAGATATACAGATTTGATGGATTTGCCACGTCCCTAGAGGGCGTCCTAAAAGATCTTAAGACTTTATCTGACTATTGTCTATACGAGTACATATTCCAAGTTTTAAGTTAGAGAGCCATAGTTTTAATAGTGGCGAAAAAAGTTTATTATTTTCACTTCTTGAACGAGTATAAAAAATACATTTGACAAAGATCAATTTTCTCATTATTCACATTAAATAACCGAATTTAAAAGAATAAATACTATAAATATAGTTTCCGTACTTACCTTTAAATGCTGAGTATTGACAAGTTGATAACAAAATGTAGATTCGTATACTGCATGCAGTGCGGGAATTTGTATATATGATGCCCGGACCGACAGAGCAAGAGGCAAGAGGTCACACGTGTTTTTGATTAACCACAAATGCAAAGTTGAGGAGCCAACCGACAGGCAACTGGAAGGACTCAAAGAGCGCAGGTAAATGGTAAACGAATCAGCGCAGCAACAGGTATTTATACTCCACGTCCACGTCGTACGCAACATGACCTAGATAAAGCCGCAGGATTTGCGGGCTCCCCCGCTCAAAGTCGCGTAGCAGCGGCGAAGCCTCAAAAAATATACATTTTCATATTCATGCTAATTATGTTGGTAAAGTTTTGGACCAGCTGGAACGGAAGCAGGCCCGACAGCAACGACGCCAACGCTAACAAATGCTGACAGTTGTCTAACGAGATATCGCGAAATGCTGCAAGATATTAATGACAAAATGCGATGCGAAGGATTAGCGCCTGCTGCCCCACCTGAGTGTTATTGGGACCCGCTTGTTTTGATATGCAAATGCCAGTCGCCTGGACACTATCATTAATTAGAATTATTTGATTACTATTTAATTGCTGGCCGGCTTTGGCGGCGGTGATTTGAGATTGAGCGACGCCGTTACGTGCTCAAGTAAACTATGTATTATTTAACGGGGTGCCAAAGCCTTCGATCTGTATTGCTCTTTAATTTGGGGTCATTTTCTACAATCGCAACAATAAATGCATTCTATAATCTTTAACTTCTGGTTGTGTGCGTATACGTAACATGCAGTTACCGTCGCATTGCTTATTACGTATGCGCCGAGTTGGCCGTCTATTATCACAGCTTTCGTCATAGCCATGATATCTTTTTTAAATGCTTATTATTATTTTCATATAAACTCTAAATGACCTGGCTAATTGTCAAGTATCAAACATAGTACAACTATTAATTAAATTTTTTTTTATGTTATTGTTGGCTTTGTTTTTATATGTGTATATAAAGGCTGCTGTTAAAGTGCAGTTAATGCAATTAAGCTCGTTAAATATTCATTAGAGCTGGCTGGCAGCGTATAATATTTAAATTTAATTGGTAGAACGCTTTGCTGGTTCCTCATTGTTGGATTTGGAGTTTAATATAGTTCAATATCCCTGTATTATTAGTTTGAGCAATCAACAATAGATTTATCAATGCTCTTGACTCACCTTTACGTTAATATTATGTCTGATATAACTTGCCTTGTAACAGTACCGTAGGTAAGTGCTGGCTTTAGGGGGCTTACATCACAATTAAAGTTTCCATAATTCCGTCAATTTACATAGTGTTGTCAGTTATGTACCCAATGTCCGCAATTCTATGCGCCTACTTCTTGTTGACTTTGTCAACCAACGTCAAGTTAAGTGGCTGACGCAGTTGCACCTGAGGGGAATCCCAAGCGTTGAGTGCTTTACACATTGCCCAAGTCATGATTTGGCTCTGTTTAGCCCAAGGATGTTCTCATTCATCTCAGTTTTATGTGCAGCTCATTGTTCTGTAGGTCTTTGGATTGGCTTTTCTCGCAACTGTTGTCGTTTCTCATCTTTCTCACCTGTCAAGTGTTGAAATGACAATTTAAGTTAAGTATTAGATTTTACAACCCGTAATCTGGGTACAAAATGCATGTATTTACCATTTACAGTTACAACTTAAAGTTGCATGCAAAATGGGTTTCCCTTCTGGAATCTGGCAAGATAATGCACGAATAGCGTGATTTGTTAACTGATGGATAGATACAAATTTACGTGATCTTGAAAGTTGCTGTCTATATATTGAAAATGGGATATGAGCACGTAAGGTTATTATACTATAACATTTCTAAACACGATGATCATTTGTTTTTCTTGTAGATAATATTCATCTATTTGTGTGAATTATTTATTCTATTTGCCAAGCTATTAGGAACCTTTTATTTTACAAAAAATTTAAAAAAAAATTGTGAATGGAAACGTGAACAAAATTTTCGTGTAAATAATAGAAAAAACTCTTGTTAGACTGGAATATGTTAAATACTTTATACAAAATAAATTATGATTTAAAAAAAATTTAAAAATATCTGAAATTCATCTATATAAAAAAAATTATCCTATTATAAACGTAAACAAATTGTATTTATTGTTACTTTTTGACAATAATACACTTACGTTTGCGTAAGACTACAATATTACTGATATCACATCAGATAGTAATAGATCTCTATTTGCCTTTGTTTATAATTCAATAAACCAATAACTTGACCTCGAGTCAGCCAAACTCACTCTTACCCAATAGAAAGGTCGCTAAAAAACCACTTGCATTATATAATTCATAATGCGAAATTCATAAAAATGATTCATAGAATATTTAGAAAACAAAAAACAATTCGTGTAAAAAATATTTTGTAACTTTTTCATGTAAAAAGAGAATTGGGTGCATGTAGCATATTCGAATTAGAATTTACATTTTTAACAAATTAAAAACTAGAGTTAAGCTTTAGGATAAGTGCTCAAAGCATACACATTTTCCGGCACTATTTTCCAATTTAATTCTCATAGCTTTGAATAATCGTAGCCAGGAAATATACCTTGATCTCTGGTTTAAGTCCATGCATGACTTACGCCTCAGCTTTAGGTAGTTAGGAACTCATATAAATTATATAAAAGCGCAAGATATAAAAATTGCATGCAAAACATTAGTTAAATCGCAAATTAAAAATAATTTATAGTTTTTGAATATAATTAATAATTATTGTCAGTGACGTTATAAGAACCTACAGCTAAATAGGAAGGCGTTAGTAGTAGAAATACTGTCATAAATGTAAATCTAGTCTAAAATATTTACAAAATGTTCAGGAAAAGTGAATGGTTTTAGACAATTATAAAGCCCATATATTGCCTAATATTCAAGACAAACTGGGTTCTATTGTTAGGACACAATGGACAATAGTTTTAGCCATATACCTGAAGGCAAGCAAGTTGTGGACTATATTTAAGGCTATGTGTTGCCCAATAGCTAGGAAGTATTAAGCCTATAAGGAGGCTATTATGGCCTAAAGCATTGGGGCTGTTACATTCCCAAGATCTACTTAAATTTTCCTTAGTTGTAAATTAAGATAAAGTTCTCCAAAAATTTAAAGCAACATATTGTGGACTATATTTAAGGCTATGTATTGCACAATAGCTAGGAAGTATTTAACCTATTTAAGGGGGCTATTATGGCCTAAAGCATTGGGGCTGTTACATTCCTAAGACATACTTAAATTTTCCTTAGTTGTAAATTAAGATAAAAGTCTCCAAAAATTTAAAGCACCTAATTTTTCCGGGTATATCGAGTAAAGTAAAGTAGTCGATTAAAGTTCTTCGATCTATCGGCCGTATACATAGTAAAAATATTGAGTAAGATTGGTTTTTGCACCCATTCACATCCTCGATCAAAGCTTGAAGCATAGCGGAAAGCTTTCTGCCTTGGCAGGGTGCGGCCTAACTTTCCAAAGCATTTAAAAGCACTTTGGGCGTCTTAATATGCCATAATTATGGGGTGACTTGCTATAAATAACAATTAACAGTTTACAACATGGCAACTGCTAGTTAGTGGGACCCAATGACTGTACATTTAAGTTAAATTTCGCGTGTGCTCGAACAAAATACATATATATATGGCATCCAGACGAAATTTGACGCCAGAACATAAGACAATGGCCATAAAACAAAAAAAACGCGCTGTCAAATGTACGCTATAATAATTAAGTACATAAATGAGAGCATTAGAAACATGCGATCTTTACGTGGAATCAGAGCTTAGTTTGGCATTAGATTCAGCCTGCTCTTAGGTCACTAAATGCCTAATGGACCGCCCTGCCCCGAGTGGTCACTATTTAGTTTATTTAGCTAAGCGCTGCCACAAAATGAGCCTAATGGCCAGACGCTTTGAGCCGTCCAGCCCAGCGGCCGCACTGTACACGTGACTTGGGTATTGGCCACGATCTAAATCGATCAGATGATCATTATCCGCATTGTTTCTTAATAGGCATTACCCATTAAGTAGCAGCCCCGGGTGCGGCCAGAAATCGGTTCTAAATGTGAATGCTTTATGAATATATTCAAAAGCTGAGGGACACGTGTGCGTGCCCATTAGGGATTAAATAGAGTCATTTGAGCTATTAAATGTAAAACAACGATAAAGCGGCTAAGTGATCTTTTAAAACGGCGTATATGCACAATTACAACTACAACCACAATAGCGAGCGCAAAAACAACGGCTTGAACAAAACATATCGACGAACTTTAGTAACCCCCGTCATGTCCACGTCCAGGTATCCAGATCCAGTGCCGATTAACTCATCTTTCTGAAGGGGTTGCGAGCAAATAGCAGTCGGGCAATATTTGAAACAAACTACTTAGTTGCAAGTACTTGACGTAGTTTATTAAACGTTGCCAGTTATGTTCGTGTTGTTGTTTCAGCTATTGACACCCAGGGACCGGCGTTGACGTCGCGACGACGGCGGCGTCAGCGTCGCCGTCAACAGAGGCTTGAAAGTGGACCGGTTCATGAAAAGATTTTTGCGCTTTGACGCTAGATGCTTGATCGCAGCCCGGTCTACGTCTCGATCTGAGCTTGGCCGCAGTTAACGTCTCAGTCGGAGCTCAGCTGCCCGGCCCAAGAGTCCATATAAAGGTACTCACTGCCGTTGAGCTCGGCGCATTAAGTTGTCAAATATCGTGAGAATAGGAAGTGCGTGTCAGTCAATTCAAAATAGTCACAACATTATCAGCAGCGTTAAAAATCAAACAGCGACTAAAATAAAATCAATGAGTGCATGTACATTATACAAATTAACAGCGATAAGGACCCATGCAAATTAATCAGAAGTCATAATCTTTGGACTTGTTATTGTTAATCGTTTTGTTTGCCTGCAATAAAGAAAATATAAATATAAACGGCTGAAGTAATTGATTTTCGTCATAAAACAGTCAACTGTAAATATCTGTTAATTGATTGCCACACGGCTTCAAATAGTTGAAATAGTTGCGAAAACAAAAAAAAAACAACAAAAAAGTGAGATAAATCAAAAACATTTGCAGCTCTTAAAATGAAACTGTTCACAAACAAAACCCAGCGCAATGCAAGTGAGTAAATTAAAGTGTAGCCCGCTCTTAATTAAGCCATACCGTTTATTGTCCAGTTTAACCAAATTCAAAGCCCCATAAAAGATAGCTCGGGACGCCTTTAAAGTAAAGGGTACCTCCCGAACGACCGTTAAAAATATTTAACACTTGCAAAACTGGTTGTAAAAATACATTTTGCAACTTGTGGGTCCAAATGTTATTAAGCAGGATTTAGTAGAATGTCGAAAACTTGACGAGCAGTTGCATGCAAATCACGTCAAAAGTATGCAGCAATATCCAAGAGCTGGGATTTACAACTTTAAATCTATTTTTAGTTGGACACTTATAGTTTAGAAGCTGTAAAAAAAAATTATATATGTATATATAATAACAGCACAGGAATCGAATACTGATACAAATGAATTCCGACATTTATCTGTTACTTTAAAATAACCAAAAACTTATTAACAGTAGAAAAAGTGCTGTCAATGCTTTCGACTGCGCAATACTCTGTTTACGGATTACAAGGCTTCTGTCGTCTATTAACCTTATGATCATTGCGAATTGTAACTCCTTAGAGAAGCTTATCAGTAGTCTATATGCGAAATGTGGATACCCCATTTTGGAACGATTTTCGAACGCTCCCAAGTATACAAGTTCAAAATCAACACTATCTGACGCGGGTATACGAGAATATATATACCAGGTTTTAAGTTTATTGACGGACATTGCACATACCCAATATATTATTTTAACTTTGTGTTAAAAATAATTTTTTATTATTTTTAAGCAGGAAAGAATCCAAGGACTGCTTAGATATATAAAATAGATTGTAGCTAATTTATTGAATCGAGCACACAAACACTTATTTAATCCAGTTAAAAACTAACCAATTTTCATTTCAATATTAAATAAGTTCTGATTATGTTGCCAAGACGAAGGAGTATGTCAATTAATTGCCAAAAATAAATGTAAAGCAAAAAACAAGTAATAATGCATTTATGTAACACAAAAATGCCATTTGAATAATGTTGAATGCCGCTGTTAATATCTGATTCACATCTATTTTACTTTACAAGAAACGAACAAACACAAATTCAAAGCAAAACGAAAAAAAAATAAAAAATTGATATAATTAATTAACATAAATTGATATTGATTTGCAAGCGTAAAAGCTAGCCCGTGCCTGGGCCCAGGCCCAATTGGTCTGCTTCTAAATAAATCGATGTACTTGCCGTAATCTGTTTGTAATTGCTGTCATACTTACATTAGATCGTTTCGACAAAGCCATTGAATATAAAATAATTCCAAAGTTTAGTCTAACACGCGCACAGACAGGCACACACAAACACACACACACACAGATGTACGTGTATTAACGGAACTTAATTGTAATTAAGTTTGAATAAATTAAAATTTGAAGTTGAAGCGATTGTGGCTGTAACGTCACGTACTACCTTACCATGAAGTCCGATTTGATGACGATTTGAATCAACAAAGCGCTTTGAAATTGAAGGCGAACTTTAAGCAATGTGCAGCATTGGCCTCAAAGATGAATTGGGTGTGATTAGGCATCAGACATTTTTTTGAAAAAAAAACAAAAAAAACAACAAAAAAAACGACCTGTTTCCAATCTGACCCACATCTGTGTAAGTGCTATTATTGGCAGCTTTTCTACTTTTCCTTTCCACAGAAAAGCAAATACTTGGAAAGCACGTATGCGCGATAATCGTCGCAGCGTTCCCATGTAGAATATTTGGCAAAGCTTAATATTTGCTAAATTCTTTAGCGCTCTGAGAATCGTCACTCTTAAAAAATAGATATAATGCACAACTTAACGTTTGCTAAACAATGCAAACAAAACAACACATTGTAAAGGCAATAACAACAATAGTAAGAAAAACACAAAAAAAAACGAAAGAAAAAAAAGGCTATCAGTTTCAAAGCCAACTGCCGAACGGAACTGAGATCTGAGAGCAAACTATTTCCGATGAGCCTGTTCCTGACGTTGTTTGCATTTCCTTATTGGCAGGCTGTCTAATTATCTATTTGCTAGCGAGACTTTGACTGCGACTATTTAAGGGTTTTGGGTTTTTTGGTGTTGATGAACAACGGCGACAGCAACAGCAACAAACCATGTAAGATTAATCATTAGCTAAACACAATCAGACTGGCAAACAACTGCGATGACAAAGCGGCATGTGCGAAACAACTTGAAACGCTGTGCGAGCGTATCTTGTAGTTACATACGTAAGCCTAAGCGCGAATTTAGCTGGCTGGCCGACTAGCTGGCTGGCTGTCTGGCTGGCTGGCTGGCTAACTTGGCTAATACAAATGCTTAATTTATTGTCATTTGACGGAAGTCACACACACACATACACACACACACACACACACACACACAGACATTTTTGAAGGTGTCTGAAATACATGCACAGTTTGTTTGCCGTAGCTCTCAGATACAAAACAATTCATTCTTGACTTTTAGTGGGTCAGCAGCGACGCGTCTGACAGTTCAAAAATTTCATACCGTGTGCATTTTGAGCACCTTTGTTTTGAACTCAGTTTTTTGTTTTATTGCTACGCCAAATTGCAGCGAACTTGAACTTCAAACTGCTGCAGACAGCCGTCAACCGACAACCTAATAGCCGCGAGATACAAATGTATCTGTGGATTGCATATCGCTCAACCGCTGATGTTGCGCCCCATTGCGTTGAGCCGCGGCCAAAAAAACGGGTTCAGAGCTCAACTGAATCAGCTGGCGAGCGGACAAGCGCCGCTCATTCATGCTCAGCTTGGACGGCTTTTCGCTTTTGGGAACGCCATCTCAGTAGCGATCGCAACTTTGGCAATGCAGTTGCATAATTTACCACAGTGTCCGCTGTTAGCCGATGCTTGTTTTTTGGACTGTCCTATGAGATTTGAGAGATTCGTTGCAGCAGAATAATTTGCGCGCTTTGTTTGGCGCTTAATTTATGGCATGTCTTGTGTGGCGACTGGAAGCCAGCGAAGTCTCCGACAGGCCCGGACCAGTGGCCACCACTTATGGCCATGTGTGTATGTGTGTGTGTGTGTGTGTGTGACTCAAGGCAAGGATACATTCAAACCATATATATGTATGTATATATTATATACGCACTCATTTGTTATCATGGATGGTCTCTTGCGTTTTGTTTTGATTTTGAAATCTTGAACTTATTTGCGCTCATGGCGTGACAAAGCTGACATCAAAACAAAAACAACGACAAAAGTGTTAATGAGTTTATGCTGTTTAAATGTTGTTGTTGCTGCTGTTGCTGCTGCTGCTGCTGCTGTGGGTGATTCAAAGATACGGCTTAGGGGCTTGGTAGGCGGTTCATTGATCTGAGCGGGTGCTTAGCGCGGGTTCTTAGTGCGCTATTTTATTGTTTCATATCTAATTGTCAAGTGCTTGCGGTTTTGTCATTTTTGTCTCGGGGGGATTTTGTTAAAATGATTTCTCTGATAAATGGGCTAAGACTTCAGTTTTTGATTTATGAGCCGCGGCTGAAAGTGCGGTAGGTTGGGCATGCACGGCCGTGATCTTCAATCTTGAAATCGATTAACCATGCGATAAAGCTGCGCACAGCTTGTAATCAGTTTAAGATCACATCCGCAACGAAACGGCTTCAATGATAACGGACTTGGCTTGGCGGAAGGTGAGCATCTAGTCTGAGTATTTCCAAGCTGAAACAAAACAAGTTTTCACACGCCGCAATAAATAAGATTAATCTTAAAGAATGTGGGCTAAATTGGCGTATTCAAAGTATTTCATATTTCATATCTACTATTTAAGAGCATTTACTAATATAAATATAAATTCTTATCAAGTGTGCTGCAACTGCCACGCGAGGTCACCGCCAGATACCTTCAACCCAAGCGAAATTCCGACAATTCGATCGGAAAACTCAGCATAAGAACTTAAACTGGGATTGGTAGCGAGGCGGGTGACGGGTGACCGGTGTCCGGTGTCCGGTGACGGGACGGGGTAAGAGACGTGACGCAACAAGTTTATGATTTCGTTGGCATCACAAAATATTGCCCCAGTGCCTGTCTCACCTTCTCTTTGTTTACAAAGCCGAAGAACGTTTATTGAACCCCATTGGCAGCACATGTGCCTTGTTTTCTTTTTATTGTTTTTGGGTTTGTATGTTTCGTTGTTTTGTTTTGTTTTGTTTTTTTTGGCCAAGTTGCGGTTCCTGCTCCTGCCATTGAGGTAGGTCGCAGATCTTTGCACCGAGCTGCCGTTGACAACTACAACTACAACTACAACTACAACTACAGCTACTGAGAATCGCGAAGGTCAATAACACGGCTGGCAACCGCACGCGATCCGCAAGCTGTCAGCGATTTTGCAAACTTGTTGAACTTCGACTGCTTGCAACATTCGCAATGCGACACACAGACTGAGAGCTGCGATCGGGCTAATTGCATAACTCACCTCGTACTCCAATTTATTTCGCAGAGCTATTACGATGTGCTGCACTTGGCATGACGCTCATTTTCTGTGGAGCTGCGATCTTTATGACAGATCCCGTCAAGCTGATCGTGGATTGGGTAAGAAACGCCTCTAAGTCCCAATTGTTCGCCTCTGATATCCACCGATCTGCTCCGGTTTAGCAAATAACTCTGAGCCCCTACGCGCTGCTGCGCAAGCTGTGGCTCTTTCCCCCGCTGGACGTCTACATCGTGGTCTATATGTTCAACTACACGAATGTGGACGCGTTCATCGCGGGCACGGATGCCAAGATGAAGATCGAGGAGGTCGGCCCCTACGTCTACCAGGAGGTGCTGTCCAATCACAACGTTACCCTGAACGAGGCTAATAACACCATCACCTATACGCCCCGTCGCGAATATATTTTCGTGCCGGAGCGTTCGGTGGGCGACCCAAAAGTTGATCGCATCCGGGCGCCTAATATACCCTACATGGGCGTCAGCACGATGGCCGCCAGCCTGTCCATGTTCGCGGCGCTGGGCCTGAGCGCTCTGACCAAACGCCTCAACGCACAGCCCATGCTGGAGGTCAGCGTTCACGACTACATGTGGGGCTATGAGGATCATATGGTGCACTTGGCCTCCAAGTTTGTGCCCAGCCTGATCGATTTCTCCAGCTTTGGCATTATGGAGAAGGTGAGCGTTCGAAACGCCAGCGCTTGCGCCATGTGGCCAGCTAAACTTTTCCCCCCAATTAACTTTCAGCTATTTCGCGAGGGCAACGAGAGCAACGTGATCAATATGCATCTGCCAGAGCGCAAGGATGCGCATGGTGTTAACCTGCCTGGCTCGCCACGCGGCTATTCCATCAATAGCATCAACGGGGAGCGCGGCTTCAAGCGCTGGGAGTACGACGAGGCCACCAAGTAAGCGCTAGCTAAACATTCTCCTAGCTGTCCGCAAATTAACTTTGCTGCCCCTTCCTGCAGCGGCACTCAATGCAACCGCATTTGGGGCGCCCATGATGCCACCCTCTTTCCACGGGACATGAACGAGAACGACACTTTCCATATCTATCGGCGCACTTTCTGCCGCCGTTTGGCCATGAAATTCAATCGCACGCTGAACTTCAAGGGCTTAGATGCCTATGAGTATGTCATGGAGCCCAATATCTTTGATAGCGATCTGCACGATGTCAACTCCTCGTGCTTCTGCAAGAATAACCAGTGCCTGAAGCGGGGCATCGGCAACGTATCCCCCTGCTATTACAGTAAGTGATCCGCTCTCCCTCCCTCTCTCTCTCTCTCTCTCTTGCTCTCTCTGTTATATCCTCTTTCCATCTATTTTCCAGATATACCCTTGGCTATAACCTATCCGCACTTTATGAACGCCGATCCCAGCTTGCTGGAGCCTTTCGAGGGCCTCAATCCAAATAAGAGTCGATTTACATCCACTTTCATGCTGCAGCCGGTAAGTGAACAGGACATTCGCTCTCTTCTTCTTCCGCCCAATCTCATCACCTTTTCCCCACAGCTGCTGGGCGTGCCCATGCATGTTCATATGCGCCTGCAGGCCAACCAAGTGGTGGGCAACATCAAGTTCAACCGGCTGATGGAACCCTTTGAGAACTTGGTGCTGCCCCTGCTCTGGGTTGATCTCACCATTGAAAACCTGCCCCTGAGCCTGCGCGTGCTGGTGCACGCGCTGAAAACGGGCTTCCCGCTGCTGCAGCTGGTGTTGTCGCTGGGCCTGATCCTCGGCGGCCTCTACCAGCTGAGTGCGGCGCTGCTGCTGTGCTTTTGGTCGCCGCCAACTGGGCTGCACAAGTCCGAGCACGGCGAGAAGTCAACGAATATACTGGCCGGCCTGAGCCTAGCCGCATCGCTGCACAAATCCTCGACGACGGAGTGTGTGCCGCCGGAGGCACAGCTGCTGCTGGTCAATGGGAACGCCCACAAGCTGGCCGACGTCTAAGTAGCTGGATTAATCCAATTGGAACAATACCTCAACTTACAATGGACAGTCGCTATCCGTGCTGTCCACACTCTGTGATATTAAGAGCTAAGCTAATCAGGAGATTCGGTGTAGACTATATTCTGCTCAACGGAAACAACTTAGGGAACATTCTATGCTTACTTACAAATTAAGGTTAATGGTAATTCTAATTCGTAGTCGCATGCGATGTACAGCTGAGTAAGCAGTCGAGAAATACACGTAATGCAGCATGATAGCTGTTATCAAGCACCGAGAGTCCTTCCTTTGAGCAAGGTCCTAATGTGAGCCGATGGTGTCCTCAATAGTACGAGATGCGAAGGTATATATCAGTCGATAAATACACTTACTGCAGCGTGACAGTTGCTATCAATCATCTAGAATCTTTCCATAAAGCATCATGATAGCTGTTATCAATCATCTAGAACCCTTCCTTTGAGCAAGGACCTAATGTGACCCGAGGTGTCCTCAATCCTGTTTAAATAGTACGCGGTGCATATGTAGACATCACTCGATAAATACACGTAATGTGGTATGATAGCTGTTATCAAACATCTAGAACCCTTCCTAGCGGTAGTCAAGCATCGAGAATCCTTCCTTTGAGCAAGGACCTAATGTGACCCGAGGGTGTCCTCAATCCTGTTTAAATAGTACGAGATGCGTATGTAGACATCACCCGATAAATACACGTAATGCGGTATGATAGCTGTTATCAAGCATCGAGAATCCTTCCTTTGAGCAAGGACCTAATGTGATCCGATGGTGTCCTCAATCCAGTTTAAATAGTACGAGATGCGTAGGCAAACATCACCCGATAAATACACGTAATGCGGTATGATAGTTGTTATCAAGCATCGAGAATCCTTCCTTTGAGCAAGGACCTAATGTGACCCGAGGGTGTCCTCAATCCTGTTTAAATAGTACGAGATGCGTAGGTAAACATCACCCAATAAATACACGTAATGCGGTATGATAGCTGTTATCAATCATCGAGAACCCTTCCAAGCTGTAGTCAAGCATTGAGAATCCTTCCTTCGCGCAAGGTCCTAATGGGAGCCGATGGTGTCCTCAATCCAGTTTAAATAGTACGAGATGCGTAGGTAGACGTCTGGGAAATTCTCGAGCGCGCAGCCTGAACCAAACGAGGTGACTCCGGCCAGTATCCAGGGACCGTCCGGCGAGAGTCGACACTGCAGTGGCCCTCCGGAGTCGCCCACGCAAGTGCCGCCCTCGCCGTTGAGCTGCCCGGCGCACAAATGGCCGCCATGAATGTTTACAAAGCTGCCGTAGGCGTCCCTGCACCTGCAAGCAATAGCTGATCCATAGAGGTCACCTGGTTGGGATTGCCCTGCCCGACGCGAGACTCACCTGCGATTCTGATGGAGCGGCACATGGGTCTTGAGCAGCTGGTGGGAGAGGTCGCCGCTGATGTTCGCCTTGCCCCAGCCCGTGGCCACGCAGTCGATGAAGGGCATCTCGCGCGAGTCCTCGCCCCTGGCGTGCTGTGCCTCCTGCTCCGACTCCAGCGCCAGCTTCATGAGCTTGTCGTTGCGCCGGCGCGTGCGGCGCACGCTGCGCGGCGAGCGCTGCGATTGCATAAGGCCCTGACGCAAGCGACTCAGGATTTTCATGTTCATCAGCTCGCGCATGGACATGTTTATGGAACTGGGCGCGGTCACGTTCCGATAGCGCCTGCGACTCTGCGCGCTGCGCAGAAAGTTATCAATCTTCTCGGGCACGTCGTCCAGCTCCAGCTGCTGGCTGAGCACATCCTCTGTCGCTGGTGCGGCCGCTTCCGGCGACTCCCTCAGCATGAAGGGCAGGCAGATGCGCCGGATGTGCGAGGCGCGCGAGAGATCCGCTGGCTTGGACAGCTTCATGAGCACCACATCGTGGCGGAAGTTGTGATAGTGATGATGCAGCACAATTTTCTCAACGGGAATGCGCTGCTCGTTGCCCGATTCCACATTGCGATCGTGCTCGCCCAGCACCACGGTCCACAGCGGCGGAATGGGCAGATTGAAGAGATCGCTGCAAGAGGGGGGAGGTGGGGGGGAATCATTGAGCTCCGGCGCTGTGCGGGATCGAGTCGCACTTACTTGTGCACACAGTGGGCGGCGGAGAGTATCCAGTACTGGTGAATGAGCACGGCACCGCACCAGTGGCCCAGAAAGCCGAGCGAGGGATGCAGCAGCTCCAGCGACGCCTGCCACGGAAACTGTCCCTCGTGCGTGGCAGCGCCGGCAATAATGCGCGCCTCGCGCCGGCCCGGACGACAGCCGCAGTCTAAATTGTCAAAGTTCACTCAAGTTGTGCTGGAGGAACCATTCTGGAGGCGATCGACGGCACTCACCTGTCTCGAACTGCGCCGCGCTGTGCACCAGCAGCAGCAGGCACAGCCAGCGCAAGGCCAGCTGCAGTTGCTGTTGCTGCTGGTGTTGCCGTTGGTGGTGTTGTGGTGACGATAGCTTCATCATGTTGTCGCTGCTCGCCAAGCAACTGCACGGCCTCAGCGTCTCATCGCGCGCATGACTGACCCAGACCCAGACCCAGACCCAGCTGTGGCTGCCAGTTGCCAGTTGCCCGTTGCCCGTTGCCAGTTGGCTGTAGCGGTATCCTGCTGACGGTGCCGTCGACTATTGTTACTGTTACGGCTGCTTTTCACTTTCACGCTCGCAGTCAAATGAGCTGCCAAGTTAAACTCTGGTGACTCTGGCCCCGGCTGACTTCTTTAATAATACGCGCTCGCGTCTCAGACCTTTTTTATGTCTTAAATATTATAATTTACGAGATTTCCCAGCCGCACTTTGGTTTTCTTTTCTTGCTGCGCTGCGCATTAATTAGCCAACTGTGGGCGTCAAGCCACAAAAACCGAAAGCAAGAAGCAGAATAAGCCAAGCTTCAAATTTAAATACAAATTCAGGTGAAGACTGCCCACGGTTATATAACGTCGAAGCTCCCGCTGGCGCTGGGTGGCCTGAGGCGGGCCAGCATTAACGGTTTCGTTTTCAGTTTTTAGCAGCGCAGGCGCCGCGATTTGGCGTTTTGGGAAGTTCCGCTCGTGGCTGGCTATTAATGCGGCTCATGCGAATCGTTTGCGACGGGCGCCAAAATGCAACTGTGCGCTGCCCAGGTCTGCCAATGAACTTTTACCGTTTCGGTTACAGCGATGCTGCGCAGTCGGCGTCGAAATTTGACTGCGGATAGTGTTGCATGCCCCGCGTCCGCTGCCAGTTACAACAGCAACGGCAACGGCAGCAGCAACAGCAGCAGCAGCAGCAATAATAATAATAACAAAGCGACGCCAACGAAAGTGAAAAGACAGCGCGAGGCGGGCAAAAGAGCAGCTAACAGCCAACAACAGCAGCAACAACAAACACCAGCAACAGCAACAAACACCAACAAATAACAACATCCACATTGATGACGATTACGCTCGGTTGGGATTGAAGAAAAAAAAATAAGAAAAAAAATAAAATAAAAATAAAATAAAGAAAAAAGGGTAAGTTAGGCTTGCCTCAACATTGGCTAATCATTCACCTGAGCAAATTATGCTCCATGGGTACAGAAACCAAATTAAAAATATTGTATAAGAGCAATTAAGCGCCTTTGATTTAATAGGTTTTAAACGATCAGTCGACAACAGCAATTTACATTTGTTCTAGTTATACGTGATCTATTGCTATAATTAAAGCTGCTGCTACTGTGGAAATATGTAAATACTATTTATATATGAGAATAGCCTGTGTTCTCAAAATATGTCAAAATACATAAATAACTGCACCTGCTACGATTGCCCATGTGCTAATAGTATCGATACCCAATCGAGCGTGTTGCAAATGTCATTGGACATCTTGTAACACTAGGCAAATCGAGCATTAAGACTCGAGGATTTCTCGTATTAAATCAGTTATAAATTACACAAAGCGCTCTATTAATGAGTCTATTTAAACTAATGCACGTATTTACAATTATAATACAGCATGTTTAAAAACAAGGGCTCGATGTATTCCATTAAAAAACCAACTGGATTCAGACTGATATAAATTGAAAAATAATTAATCTGTTGGGTCAATGCGCTTGGGCGATTTGTATAGCATGCGAAAAGTGCCGGCGTTACGTGCCCAGTATTCTGATTACATATTGCAAATGCATTGCTTGGAGTGGCATTTAAACATGCTAATGACAGCGTTTAAGTACATCATTTACGAAGGCTTGAAATATTCATAGGCCCGGAATTGGACCACATCTGAGTCAAGTTGGTTTTATATAATTCGCACTTAGATCGCACAGTTTAATGGGCTACTCAGACAGCTGCTCGGCATTACGTGATGGATCAGGGTGAATGATGTCGGCCCAGCGAGCCAAGCGAGTGAATGCGAGTGAGTGAGTATCTATGCGAGTGCAGCTGAATGTTAGTGCGAGTTACTTTCGTTTTCATTACATCCACAGCCGAAGCAGCAGCAGCAGCAGCAGCAGCAGCAGCAGCAGCTGACTCTGCAGGCTGAACGTCCGCCCGGGCTGCCACCCGGACCCGCGCCCGACTTGAATTCCGCGTTGATGCACAAACTCATAAGTCATTTGGCTGCTGCAACAGCAGCAACAACACACACACACACACATTGCCAGTGGGCACTGTGCAATGGGGAAGTTGTTAAAACAGCAGCAGCCGCATTGGCAACAACAATAACAACAACAGCCTCAGTCTGTTTACCAATTGATCGTTTAACCCAAGTTAAGTCTAATCTGCTGAGCTGACAGCCTGACAATTTGTTGTTGTTGTGGGCGTTGTCAGTGATTGCATCAAAATACTTATCAACTAAAATAACATAACATTTTACATTTTCAGATGTCCACATCTCAGTTAATCTCCGGAAATTTGAAATAATGCTGATTTAAGCTTAGCGAGGGTTTTACAATTTTGTCACAATATGTGAAACGCTTTAAAGGAGGCATCTCCGACTCCATAAATTATAAACTTATATTATCCATGCCTGTCTCTATGTTTACTGCATGTAAACTAACTAATCGAATTTAAAAGTTTTTGCATTGCAAAACTTATTGTTTTTCAAGATTTTCTAACCTAACTCAGAAATAATGGACTCTATGCAATATACTTTTAACATTTGCAATAAAATAGACCTCCGCTCATCTTGTATATTTTTACAAATACCCAGAAGATAACTGTTCTTTCTCTGATAAACTTGCATCTATAATTTTGACATTTTGAGATAAATATATATACAATTTTAATTTTCAATATTGCGCCTTATCGCAATTCGATTTGGAATTTGATGTCGTGCTAATTATAGGCTGTTCACAATGTTTTCTGTATCAATATAATGATACTTGGAATATATGAATATATAGCTGGTGAATACCCGATTCAGACGAATAAATCGCGAAGATCTTTATCATCCACAATTTAGTAACTAGACAGTTAAACTACCGATTATAGCCCCTGAAGATAGACCGGCTACGCCCATTTAATGTGTTGAACAAATATGATAAATATCGCTGGAAACATATGATAAAGTCGATTCTTGTGATACACATATTAAGCTTTAAAAAAATAAGTTCTCTGTACGAAAACGGACGACTCTTGTGAATAAAACCACATATGATTTATATGCAGCGCGATATGATCTTCATGGGCACATAATGAAGAGGATGGGAGCAAAACAGTTATAGGTAAAGTAAATTGTTGTACAGTAAACAAATATTGTTTTGGATTTTACTATCGTATTATTTTCTCATTGGTTTGATGATTTATTCAGGTATACAAGGCTTTTGCGTGTTGCTCGAATTAATGGAATTGTCATCTTAATCGACTTTAATATCTCATTGGATGTGGTGTGACAGCAACATGATAAAGCTACAGATTAAGCAATTTAGGCAAGTCCGAGAACGATAGTCGCTTACTCGTCATAATTGCTGTCTGCAGTAAAGACATATTCCGTGGCATCGGATGCAACTGCCGTATATCCAAATGTACGGCTGCCAAGTGCGCCCAGCACCATCTGAAAACAAGTAAGAACGTTGCAGTCGGGTGTACCCGACATCGCAATAGACAATAACTGTGTAATAAAGCCTAATCATGTTCCCTAGCATTATTGAATTATAGAATTGATCTAGGGTTATGGAAGTTTGAAATATGGGAGCATTTTTGTATATTTTGACATGATCTCTGACAAAAAATTGAGTCCCTTCAGAATCTGTTTTAATGTTTTTTTTTTATACTAAGTATGACAACCATGAACAATCAAAAATATAAATTTGCAATTCAAAATTTTTAGATACAAATTTTTTTAACCAAAAAATTAAAAATATTTTATTTTTAAGACAGGGTATCACGCGAGTATTATTCCAATTTTTAAGTCTTTATCTTTAATAGCGAAGAAAAAATGACGTTCATAGGGATGGACGGACAGCAAGACGGACATTGCACAAAACCCAATATGCTTCTTTCACTTCGTGAACGACTATAAAACAGACTAAGGATATGGCGTTGTGCTGCGATCAACTGTATTTGTAGTACCCACATTATGGATGTTAGCTGCAAAAATCCGCCAATTATGATAATTTATTAAATAATAAATGCTGCATAGGTAAGTTAGTTAGAGTCCCATAATTCTTTCTTTCTTTACCTTTATTTCCACTAAATGCCCTAAAATACCTGATGTTTTATTTAAAAATATACAAGCATTCTTAACCTTGCATTGTATTATAACTCATACATTCGAAATAATGATTTCTGCAACAAGAAATGCTAGCGATTGTATTTGCATTTTTTTATATTTAGGTCCAATTCAATATAATTCGAATATTTGCCCCATAAGTAATACATTTTTTGAAAATTTGCTAAGATTTAAATTCAGTTGGTTGATAACCCAACTATCGAATTATGTCACTCATCTCTATGTATTATCGATATGCGACTCATTTGGCACTGTATGTCAATCAATTTTTTTTTCATTATTTTGTAATTGTTTTGGCTTAGGCTAAATCTATGCAGTTTTGCAAAAGTAATAAATTTTAAACTGGTTGACTCTATTGAATAACAGTGTCATAACAGTACCATCTCAAACAGCTGTTTGGACTGTTGTATGTCAGACATAACCAAAAATTACTAGCTGCTGACATTGGCGCGATAAATGTATTTAATTTAAATTAAAAAAAAAGATTAATACGTACAAACGAACAAATGTTAAAATGTAATCCATGTAATATAAATGTATGAGTAAAATAAATCCTTTTAATTGTGCTTGTCCTGCGAACCTCTGAGACGACAACGGTAACAGTTGAGACCTGTCGGTTTAAATGAGTAGCGCTTATCGGGGCTGTATTCATGTTTCGTGCACATCTGTGCCCTCAGTCTCTCCTTTACAGGGCGTCCCCTGCGACGAGTTACATATTGTTTCGGTTTGGAATTCGTAGACACTGGTTTGGCTGGGGACGCGGCAGATGTTGTCGGCAGGAAGTGCGTACTCTTCAGATCCTCTCGCAAGTGGCTGTACTGAGCATTTTGCATGTTTATTTCGACCATCGCCAGAGGCACGACTGTTGTATGAGCAGGAATTTGTTCCTTATCGCAAGGTTTACCATTGGAAGTCACTGTTGCTGGCGGCTGGGATTGCAGAGGCGGCTCATCTGAAATAGTCGTTCAATAATAATAGCGCGCTTTTTGATAAATACACATATTTTGGGATCTTACCGAGCACTTCGACTACACTCATTTCGCTAGAACTCAAGATTGTGAGCTCGCCCTCGCAGACATTGCTATTTCCATCCGCTAGCGTAGATAAGCTGCCCAGCTCTGCGGCATCCATGTCCGAGATAATCTCGTCTGAGCCGTATGTCATCTCGCGAACGGCGTTATTCCGTTTGTGAACAAACAAGGTTTCGATTTCGTAGAAGAGGTCGTCCAACACCTTCAGCCGGCATTCCTTTCTAGCCTCCGCCAGGAGCAGGTCGCCCACTTCCTTGCGAATCTGTTGCTCGATCTCCTCGCGCACTTGCTGCTCGATTTCCTCACGCACTTGCTGCCTGCACAGGCCAAGCAGATTATTTTTGTACGTGTCTATTTCCGTGCGGATCACCAGGGCCGCATCCCTGCGCCACTGTGCGTTGCTCTCAGAGCACGCTGTGGCTGAACACTGTGCCACATCCTTCAGAAGAACCGCATCCTCCTTGTCAGCATCCACTAAATTATTGGAGTGACGGTTTAAATTGTGGTCGAGTAGCTTCAACTGGCGCAGCCGGCGATCGGCGGCATGGCAGCGCTTGCGAAAATGGTGGAACTCCTCCAGACGGAGGCGGCAGGCGTGGCAAATGACCTGTGGCAGCTGATCGTTAGGGTCAACTTCGAGGCCCGTGCACGACACAATCCTCACTGCTATTTGGCCATTGGAGATCACGAAATTGGCCTCTTTCGCCAAACACAGTCGGCAAACAGTTAACATTTCTCCAAAGCAAATTCTAAATAAGTACTTATATTCAAGTCTTGTAAACAGTTTGCAAAAAAAAGAGATTTGTAAAAGGACGCTTGCTAACAGTGTGACCAAAAACGTCTAACTTTAAAATATTTTCTAGAAAAAATACTAAAGTTCCCTTTGACTTATTTATTTTGTTTCGATTCCATTTCATAAATTTCCCTAATGCAAAGTTGTGTTTAATTTTGTTATTTTTAAAAACGAAAAGTTGCTCTAATTAATTTATTTTGTTTTATTTATTATTAACGCACGGAATATTATAGCTATGCTCTAAGTTATTTAATGCTTATTTAGTGTGAAAATAAAAATAAAAGTTTTTTTTTATCATATGCGTTCAAGTAATAATTTATTTAAAGTAGTTAAGATGGTAATTGTAGTTTTGCAAGTTCAAGTTTAACTAAATATTCTAAGTCGTTTTGTGTGTTACTGTTGTTAACAAATTGTAATGAGGTCTCAACCCTTCATATGCCGCGACTCAAAAGTGTTAAGTTGGCTGCGAATGAAAAATACTGAATGTAAATTTCGATACTTGTTGGTCGATGCAGACAACAATAAAACCGTTTTTATACTCTAGCGGAGGTTATTATAATTTGGTTACGAAAAATGTAACTGACAAAGGAACTATCGGTGGAAAACACAGTTTTCGTATGAAAAACTTTTTGTTTTATTTTGATATCATAAAATACGAGCAAACTGATACAAATTTCTGAATTTAATACTTGTTCACGAATTGAAAAGAGTTTATTGGTTTTGCGCGTCAGATAAATTGCTAAGATTTTTTGGATAGGTCTATTGTGGGACTTTCTTATAAGTAAAAATCTATATCTGACTCACTTTTAGAGATAGAGTGATCACGCCAACTAGGGACGAATTATCCGCAAAAATCTATATCTCCCTGTTCAAGAGCTTTCCAAAGTTCAGTTTAAAGGTCATGGCTTTAAGGTTAGAATAGACTATGAACAAGAATAGCGTAGTCAGTAACGCCCGACTGCCACGTATTTACTTGTCTACAAATTCCCAAGTTCGGCGAATACGAACTTCATCACACAAACCATAGAAAAATATCTTACATGGGCTATATAAGTTTAAGGTTAGATAATCTGCATCATCCCAAAGATAAATGTTTTTTTTTTGCTACACATAAAATGGTGCTAAGAAAATGCTATGCAAAAATCAACCCAAGAAAAATATTTTCATAGAATAATATAAAATTCAACATAACCTAACCTAACCTAAAATAAAATATATAAGCGATTTCAGCCTGAAGGTCCTTGCTAAACTTTTGTAATCTAGAAAATTATTCTAAGATACAATAAATAAATCATACGCAAGTAAAAACACATTCGTCTTTATCAAACAATTTTGTTATAATTCATTAAATATTAGGTATAAATACGCAGTTAACTATTAAGTATTATATACACAATTACAATAAGATATTCAGTCACTATTATGCTTCTATATACACAAAATACACGATATATCAATACATATATATTTATTTATATAAATTATATATTGTACGCCATAATTTGAACTCATATCCGCACTTCAATAAATATGCACTTTCAATTTAAAATATACAACAGTCGTCGTGATCGTCGCTTCAAGAATTGGTTGGGGGCTTTAGGATCTCTGCCAAGGATTGCCTACTTACAGCTAAGGGTTCGTTTACAAAAAGTCAAAGATATTTCGTTCGCGATAAATAAATAGTATTGATCAGCATTAATCATAATTAACATTGAAATACGATCATTTTAAGGCATATATAGTACACATACATAACTACAAAATATATTACAAATACGCGCTTATCGTCGGCCCGTGGAACTGCATAATATTATTTGCATTTATCTGCTTGGCTGCTGCCGCCGTTCGCCTAGTCGTGACGCCAGCTCTGCGGCAGGACATAGTCCTTGACCTTGTAGAGCGCATTGGCGTACCAGTGCAGGCCGTTCTGCTGCGGCTGCGGCTGCGTCGTGGCGTCCTTTGGCGTCGACTTGTCGGGCGTAAGGCGCAGCTTGCTCTTGGCTGGCATCCAGGACTGCAGCGTGCACCAGAGCCGCATGGGCGCCAAGCCCCAGTGCGCCAATGATTGGCTGCTGATCACAGCGTAGCAGGAGGCGGCCACGGAGTTCACCACAATGGTGCCCTCGCGGGTGAGCGGCGCGACGACGCCGCGGCTTCGCACGCTGCTCACCCTGAGCACGCGCTGGGGACGCAGCGCGCCCGTCGCGTCGTGCACCAGCACATAGTTGAGCTCCTCGACGCGATCGGCGAACACAAAGTCGAGGCTGTGCCGTTCCGGCTGCCAGACTGTGATCAGATGCGCGGGCGTCACGGTCAGCACGGCGCCGCCGTCTGTGTGCAGCTGCACGAAGGTCTCCACCTGCTCCAAGTTGCGGTCCATGAAGAGTATGATCTCGCTGTAGACCGGCTGCCCCGTGACGTCCATGCTGAGCACACGATCGCCAATGGCGAGCTCGCCCAGCGGCTTCCTTGCGCCGCTCTCCAGCAGCGCCGTGCTCTCGGGCGTGAAGCAGCCGTGCACATGCGAAATGGAGGGCGAGGAATCTGCAATAGGAACCAGAGGAAAACGAAATCAGTGAGTGTGGGAAAGAGGTGGAAACGCGGCCAGGTAATGGCATTAGTGAGGCTAATCTAATTTGGCGTTAATAATGCCGGCCCCGGCCAGCGTCCAATTGCCAAGCCCTACAAGTCAAAAAGGTTTTCACAGTTACAGCCAGTACCCGTAGCCGTAACCGTAGCCGTAACCGTAACCCAGCCCGGCCCAGCACAGGCAGCCCAAACAATGGCAACTGCCTTTTGCGGCTTTCAAACAAAGCCGCCGCCAAACTGCACGAAGAACGCACAAAAAGCGATCTGCCAACTGATAGCCGTGCATATCAATAACATGCGCAACAACAACAACAACAACAATAACAAGGGACAGGGGCAGGGGCAGCAACAACGCCAGCGAGGATGTTTTTGCTTCGAGTTTAACAAATTTGTGATCTTGTTTTTGCTTCAAGATTAGCCCTGGGATCAGCTTGATGCGGCTGAGCTGAGCTCGAGCTCGAGCTCGAGCCAAAGCAGCTTAGCAGCGTGGCCAAGTGCCAAAGGCTGTTGTCCTGCTCAGGTAGCCAGGATCGGCCAGGATCTGATTGCAGACCGGGCAACCTGTGCACAAATTCAATTACAAAACATGTTGCAACCCACAAATAACAGCGGCAACAACAACATTAATCAACATTAATGGCTATTGGGTTACTAGACAGGAGCGGGGGCCGCAATTGGGCCACCCAGCTGCTAACTGAAACTCTCGGCCATTTTGTTCTAAACAGCAGCAGCAGCAGCAGCGCCAGCGGAGAGCGCAGCCAGAACTTTCTTTTCCGCATCTCGTGCACATATTTCACACCCGAAGCGCCGTCCGCTCGCCGCTGCTGCTTGTAAAATTTAAATTAAAAACAACAACAACGACAAAAACAACAAAAACAAATTCCAGACCAACAAAGCGACCACTAACCGTGCGCTTTATTATAATGAGTGGCCATAAAAGTGGCATTGTTGCTGCGGTTGCCGCGCAACCAAATTCCAATGAAAATGCACCTTCCATTTCCATTGATATTGACGCACACACGCACAGAGAGAGAGAGAAGGGAGAGGGAGAGGGAAGAGTGTAGAAACAATAAAAAGCGGATTAAATACAAGACAGCGGTCTATAAAGCGGTCCATAATCGATGCTCAGACGGGAGCAGCCGCCACAAACGGTAACCCTAGACAAAAAAAAAAAAACAAAAAACAAAAAAACAACAACCAAGGAAGTAACTGAGTAACGAGCTAAACCAGCAAGAAAATTTGGTGTGAAACCTACAGATATAAAAAGAAAAAAGACAGAAAACAGCAACAGCAACAGCAACAAAATAAATGTGTGTGTAGGTACCCACAACACGAGAGCGGGCCAGAGAGCTGGCGAGAAAAATCTCAGGCAGCGGCGGCGAGTGGAAAGTGAAGAACTTGAAGGGTCATAAATTAATAAACCATTAAAGTGGTTAAAATTATCGTTATTTTATCTTTGTTGTGAAGACTAAACTGATAAATTATTACAAAACAGAGGACAGCCGCACACAGTGACACACACACGCACACATACACGCACACACACGGGCTATATGGCTAGTTGTGGTGACTGATCGCTGGGACAGCATTAACATGAACATGCACACAGCACAACAACAACAGCAGCAACAACAGCAGCAACACGACAACAACACGCTTTGGGGCTTTAATCGCGCGCGCGACACACACAGAACAACAACAGCAGCCACAACAACAACAGCAACCACAACAACAACAACATGCTCGTAACAAAAAAAGAGTGAAAAAAAATTAGTGTCGACAAAAAGGTTTACAGCCATTACTCTTCGTTGCCGCCGCTCTTGCTGCTGTTTAGGCCGCAAACAAAAGACTTAGGCAACGAACTGGCAGCCAGAGCACTGGACACCGCATACGCTGTGCCAAAACTGTCATAAGCGTGTGTTTTATGTGCCTCGGCCTATCAGCAATCAATCGCCCGGTTATTTATTAATAGCTGCGAGGCGCAAGCAACAAGTTGCCAGTTGGCAGTTGCGTCAAGGCGCAACACATGGCGTTGCCGCCATTTGACACTACAGCAGGACCACACACACGCACACACGCACACACACGCATCCTGGCAATAGCCACTTGTTTAGCATTTGTCGTTTGTCGGCTTATTGTCTGACCTTTTGATACTTTCCAGGCCCACTATTGATAGCCAATGACAGCAAAAGGACCTTTTTTTTTGGTTTTTATTTTTATTCTTGGCGGCCTCTTTCAAGAGCAATTAGAATCAATGAGTCCGGTGCCCGCAAGGACACTCGCTCGTCCTTTGATCTTTTGTGGGCCGCACTAAAGTCAAAATATTGTGATGCCTACGACCTCGTGTGTGGCTGGCTGCCTTCTTGTTTTCCATTTTGCTTCCATTTGTAATTTTCCTTTTTTGTTTGTGTGGGAAATTCCGTAGTCATCGTGTAATTTTAGTAGCTAGTTGAGAAAATCTGAATCATATTGCAAAAATGCCGCACACAACTCAACTATGCCAACAACTGTCCCTATCTCCCTCTCTCTCTCTCTCTTTCTGTCTGTCTCTCTTGTTTTCTCTCGCAGCGAGAAAACTTAATTGTTTTGGCCTTTTTGGTTGGCTAACTTTGGCTGCAAGAGCATTTTCTCTGGCTCTGGCTCTTCTGGCAGTTTCGTTATGTTTCGGGGAAAACTGGTTGCCTGCCATAATGGCAGCAACTTATACACTCGCACACACCTCTTACACACGCACACACACACTCGCACACACACTCGCACACAGTGTTGCTAACTTGTTGGCCGTTTCAGTTTTTCAATTAGGCCCGCGCGCAGGTTTTAACTCGGCATTTAATTCATCTTGGCCTGGCCTGAGAAACGCTTTGGGTGTCGTATCATCAATTCGTTTAATTTGACAGGCGCAAACCTAAACATGTCAAAACAACAACAGCAACAACAACAAACAGGAACAGCAACAAGACAACATGCGGTTAGTCGCCGCTTGTGGACCCGACTCTCGGCTCTCGGATCTCGGATCTCGGCTCTCAGGCTCTAACTCCCCTGGACTTGGACGCTGGCTACGGTTTCGGGGCCGGTTTCGACAATGTTGCCGCTGCTTCCCATTTTTTCTCTTTTTTTCTTTGTGTTTCTGTCTTTCTTTTATTTTTTGTTGTTGTTGCTGTTGTTGTTTTCTGTTACCACACGCTCGCACTCGAAATAAACGAGCTGGGGCTGGTCGGCCCGAAGCCTCTGGACTGGCGAACTGAGGAGCTGGGGACTGGGTAACTGCAGCTTGGCTAATTTGACTGGGCTGCAAAAATTTGCCAACGCCTGTCAGCTTAGCGGCCGTTGTAAGTTGGGAAACATGTGAAATTACGCTTGTTAGTGTCACTTCTGGCTAACTGGCCAGCCCATTGCCATTGGCATTTGACATGCAACTAAAGGCCGATATATGCACGAGTAGACACACTATATAGACATTTATATATACATATATATATACATGTATATGCTTATGTTGAGTTGACAAATCGCTTGGCGTCTGCTTACCTGATTTGACGGAGCAGTAGATGTGCCGGCGACTGACGTAGGACACCCAATCGAAGCCAGCCTCGACGGCCAGGCGCGCCAGCATGCCGTATTTGGATTGATCGCGATCGGAGGTGGCAATGGTGACCGCACGTCCCTCGTAGTGCAGCGATTCCTGGCCATGCTGATGATCCTCGTCCCAGCTTTCGGTGACCAGCAGGCGAACGCCGGGCCATTCGTTCATCACGGAGTAGGCCAACAAGTTCAGTTTCTCCTTGCAGCGCTGCGGGCGAACAAAATGAAAATGAGAAAATCAATTAAACACTGAAGATTGTTAATAAGGCGGCCTCTTTAACGGCTGCTGTAAATTACCAACTAAACAAAAAAAAAAAACAAAAAAAAAATAAATAAAATACGCCATATTTAACGCAAACACACGCACAATAAGCCCAAGCCAAAAAGAGAGCGTGAGTGAGCGAGCGAGAGCAGCGAGAGAGCTGTGTGTGCGTGCGTGTGCGTGTGTGTGTGTGTGTGTGTGCGCTGGAGAGGCGTGTTATTTAGGCATTCATTTCATGGGCTGCCCAAAAGGGCCAGCGTTCATTTTCGGCTTTCAGTTTTTCTCCGTTCACATTTTTTGGGAGGCCAAACGAATAACTTAAGCAACGAACTTGGCCCGTTGCCTGTTGTCGTTTTGGCCGCATCCTTTGAACCTGTTGCGACTCAACCTCAACAAATACATGAGTCTGACTATTTTGCTGTGTGGCTCTTGTTTGCCTTTTCCTTTTTGTGTGTGTTTGTCGTTGGCCATGGCCATGGCCATGGCAAAGGCAAAGCCAAAGGCTTAGTTTTCATTATTTGCCCGTGCACAGTTCAAACACTGACCCAGAGCCCTGACCCTCGTGCGCATAAGTAAATATTAAAGATTAGACATTGTCTGACCTTTTTTCTTTGCCTCTTTCTTAAGGCTGCCTTACACTTGTCTTGTTTGCCAATGCGGTGGATATAGCTATACTAAACTACAAATACATATATATATATATATATATATATATATATATATATATATATATATATATATATATATATGTATGTATCAACAAAAATGTAAAATATTTTTTTTGAATTTTTTTGTCGGCGCTTTTTGTGATTTTTCTCTGTTTTTTCTGCTTTTAACGCTTGTATACAAAAAAAAAGAAAAAAGAAAAAAGGATTCAGCGGCAATGCAAATATTGAAATTTCATAAAACAACAACCAATTTGAGTGCCCAAAAAAAGAAAAAAAATAAACTGTTGTCATTGCTGTGCGCAATCGCCAGCCACAAAATCAATTATCAACGGCCACGGGATCTGAACTTGGTCGCAGGCAGGCAGGCAGCAGCCGCAACACAGGATGTGTGTTGGCTCTTTGTGTGCAAACATTTGGCACGCAGTTCTAGCTGGCGTAAAATCAATTTCCAAGATCCTTTTTAACAAGCCACAAAATCAGCTTGCCCCAGACTGAGTTTTGGGACTTTGTTTTGATTTTGGGTGCGCCGCATTGTTTGTTGCCTATTGATACTGCTGTAAGTTGTTGTTGTTATTGATGTTGTGGTTTGGCAATGCCAAGCAAATCGGTTTTTAATTTGTCACACCACAGTTTCTGACTGCTGGCTGTGGCGAATTGGACAGCAGGACAAACACAACGCAAAGTTCGAGCCAACGCAATAACAACAAAAAAAAAAAACACACATTCCAGGAAGAGTTCAATGCTATTTGCATATAAGTACAATGATATGTATGTATGTGTGCTCGAAGAAAAAAACGCGCTTTAGCTAAATATAAATTTAAGTAATTTTTGTTCTTAAATTCAGTATGAATCTGTTATTTTTTAAGCTGACCGTTTATGTTAATATTTTTTTAATTTAATTATTTATCTTAAACTGAGTACTGAATTCGGAATTCAATATATTCTTGAATAAAGAACTTCATTTTCAGGTAAAGAATTGTTGACCATAGTCTGATTCGATTTCTCTCAGTGTATTTTAGCCTGCATCTAGATACATATATGTATAACTTTGCTTTATTAAAAGGCTTAACCAGTCGAGTGCTGTCCCTGCTGTTGTTGTTGCTAATGAGCGCAAAAGCGTAACGCCAAACAGCAAATAAAAGCACAGCAGCAACAACAACAACAACAGCAACAACAACAATAAGAAGAGCAACAACATAGTCTTTGTCTTAAGCATGCCAACGATGTTTACCCAACATGCTAATGCATCGGGCTCTCGTTGCTTGATCGAACCGAACCGGGCCCGATCGATGCACAAACAAGGCCCCAGCCCAAGTGCCAAGAAGAAAATGCCGACGGGTGCGTAAAGTAAACATTTAAAAGTAGCGTCGTCGGCGGTGGCGGCATCGGCGTCGGCGGCCCAAAAAGATGGCTAAATAATGTGTTTGTATTGTAAGTGGCATGGCTGTTAGACAACAACAACAGCCTATCCTAGCAACAACAGCAAGTGTAAATAGGCGAGTGCCAGTTGCCGTTGCCGTTGCCGTTGCCGTTGCATGCCACGGCATGCATCTACTTATAAGTAGTATGTGTGCACTTACGGCCTGGCCAAAATCCCAAGGAAAGCTGCCGCATTAATTAGACATTAAACAAGGTGTGAACTTTGGCAGCTACGGCCACGCCCCAAACTTGAGCGATTTGTTTACAATTTGCTTGCATTTGGTATTCGGATTTTCGGGGTTTTCAACTTGTTGTTTCTATTTTGCCTCCTCTTGTTGCTCGACGGCTTTCAACGCCAACAGCACGGCCCAAGCCGAGGGCACGTTAGGGTCCACTGATGCGTTTTTAATTGCCGCCTTGGCTGCAGCTTTTATTGATTTAAATCGTCTGCCAGCTGCCAATTTGACGCGCTTAATGGCACGCATTTAGGCGGCGCGAGAAGCGCCAAGCCAAATTACCAGCAGCCATGGCTCCATTATTAGGCGCTGCTCATCATCATTAGGCCCAGTCAAGAGTCGGTATGTAAAATGCTATTAAAGGCCAGTCCAATTTGGGCTTTGTTTGTTTTTTTGCAATGCTTGCAGTTGCCGTTGCAGTTGCCGTTGCCGTTGCCGTTGTTGTAGTGTCCGATTACAATGGCTAACGATTAGGAAACGACACAATTTAACGACATAATTCAAGAGCGCATCAAGTTACGAGCCCAGAAATCACAGCCCCCGAGAGTCACCCCTTTCGGGGCACACGTGACAGTGGCGGAGACGGTGACGGTGACGGTGACCGTGTGATGTAAGCAGATATGCCATATCCTTTCTGGTGATTGCGATCGGAAGCGAAAACTTACAACTGAGGAAGCGCACAGGCACCGCACAGGATATGAGCTGATATCGTTGCAGGGACAACGACACCCACTCGTGTTTATGTGTCAACAGCGGGCGGCAGCAACGGGCCCTTGAGCGTGCGCCTTAGCCAGCGGCTGTGGCAGCGTTGGTTGTGCCACTTAGGGGCAACTTAAGTTGCTTTTGTCAAATCAATCAGCGCCCAACGGGTTCGGGCGGCTGTGTGTGGCCCGCTCGAGTACCAGATTTCCTCACTTAATTGTGCGAAAAGCCGCCATAGCTTCTGATTGATTCAAGTGCCTTCAGTTGCGAGCTGCCGATGGCCATGTCAAGATCAATGCCACGGCCCAGACGAACTGACGACAATGCGACTATAAAATGTTACTTTGCGTTAAAAGCCTTTAGCCATTTGTTTATTTGTGTTGCAAATCTATTCACAGCTCGGCATTTTGTGTATTTTTCCATTAGAAAATGGAATTTTTGTTTATCAGCCAGCAGCGAGGCAGTCGTCGCCGCCTTTGATTGTTTATGCTGTGTGCAGCGCAATTATTACAGCGCAATTTTCTCTCGCTCTCACTCCCACATTCCCATACACCCCCATACACCCCCATCTCCCCTCTCTCTCTCTCGCTCAGTTTGGTTTTTAATTAAGCGCATGACAAACTCAATCAGAATTCAAAATCCAAATGAGACTTGGGCTACAGCTTTTGCCTTAGTCATTTATTTATTTGACTGCCCCCCTGTCCCCAAGCCCCGCACCTTTTGTTTACGTATTGTTTGAGATTCGCGATTCGCTGAGAATTCTCACTTGGACAGGCGCTCTTTAGCTCGCTGAGAGTGTCGCCTGTTTGTTATTGTTATTGTTTCAATATAAATTGATACTCATTAAAATATACAGGGCAGCCTGCCAGCCTGTCAGACTGTCAGCCTGGCTGCCTTTTTGGCATTAGCTTATTGGATTAATGCCAGCGCTTCTGTTGCCCCTTTTTGCTGTCGTTCTTGCTGCTGTCCGTCTGAGCCGCTGCCTGCTTAAGATTGCATCTTGTCCGGCTGTGTCGTGCCACCAAAGTTTTTATACACTTGCTGCGGGTATTATCATTTTGCCATTGCGTCACGCATTTAGTATATATTTCAGAGGAAGCTTAATTTTTTTTTAATTTTTTTACGTTCTTGTTTTTGATTATTTTTATTTTTGTTTCACAACAACACTTGAATTTAGCACAAAACAGTTATTACAAGAGTTTGTAGACTTGAAAAAATTCTAAGATATTTCTAAGATTGGTCTTTTATTTAGAAATCAGGGGACATTTAGCAAGCAAGGGTATTTAATCTTCGACACCCTGAATATGGTACTTCCTTCTTGTTTTGGTTTGCCTGCAGTTTCATATGAATTGTTTGTTATGGCAAAAGCTTATGGCTTTTATTATTAATTATGCAATTTCTACACTAAATAGTCAACTAGTCAGTAGGCAATTTTCAGCTAGTCACTTGGTCAGTCAGTCGGTCGGTCGGTCAGTTAGTCAGTCAGTCAGTTCGTCAGTCAGTCAGTCCATTAGTTAGGCCATTTTCATTGCGCTGCCTAACGCTCATAAATCTGATGTCAAATAAATGTCCATAAAAAGGCGTCATTTTATTGTTATTAATTAAACGCTATTAATTTGCAGAAATCGTAAATTAAATCTCTTGCTCGCCTGCCGTCTCTCGCTTCCACATTAAATGCCCCCACACACACACACACACACACACACACACACACACGTCGCACACTCACAAAGTGATTTGGACAGGTAAGTCGCAGGCAGCATCCCGGGCTCGGGCCCGGGCCCGGCGCAACTTAAATGATAAGCGCCATAATCCCTGATGTGTGATTAACTTTGATGATGAGTTATGAGCCGCACATTGGCACTGATGTGATGCCGTGTTGCCGTCTCCCCCAAGCCGATGCCCAACCTGATCCCTAACCCGAACCCGATCGCCGGCGTTGTCCTACCCCAAGACTGGCTCCGAGCCAGATGACTTGCAGGAATCTGGTCCGAGGAGAGCCGCAGCATGTGAAATGTGAGTCAGTCGCGTCGCAGTAATGTGATAGCCGCGACGCGACGCGATGCGATCCCAATTCCAATCCCAAATCCAATATACGCGATCGCGATCGACCTCTACATCGTGCAGTTCATAAAACTTTTATGCAAATAAAGCAAAAGACGCTGCGAAGGCATTTCGGGGCCACAAATCCTTGAGGTTTGCGCTTGAGTGCGCTCGTAAAAGTATCAAATTGATTAATAATAATATAAAAGCTCGAAAAGCCAAACAAATAAACTATAAAGACAAGCTCCAAATGGCAAATGGTATATGTATGTACGTGTGTGTGTGTGTGTGTGTGCGTGTGTGTGTGGGTTTCGGGAACGATTTGTCCACTTTGCTTGACTGATGTTTGTTTGATATGTTTGATTACTTTGTAGCCCCAAAATATTCCCACGAATTTGTGCCAAATATTTTGCTTATCGCAATATTTGACGTGATTTGATTTGAGCTGCAAAAAAAATATGAAAAAAAAACTGAAACTGAAACTCTGACATCATCGAACAGCCTTTGGTCAGCCAGCCGTTGTCTTTGGTCTGTGTCATAATAGGATCAATTTTGGAGTCATAATGAATGTCAGTGCTCTATTAATAATGCCCTCAGCGGTGGGTTATCTTTTTGATTGGAGGCTGATGCTTGATGCTTAATGTTGAATGCTTGATGCTGTTCGCTGCGGCAGAGCAGCAGATCAGCTCCGGGCCTGGGTCTGGCCGCCGCATGCATGTCAATAATCATATCAGATTACCATTGGCTTTGCCCCATTGTTGCTACAATTTATGAAATTTTAGAAGTTATGCTGCGGCTTTTTGACGCATTCTTTGTCTGGCTGCGATTGCTGCGGTTTCTGGCTGCCACTTACGGCTCAGGGCGCAACTTTGTCTAATCTTGAGGCATGCCAAGCTGGGGCTATAGAGAGAGAGAGAGAGGGAGAGGGAGAGACGTGTACCCTTACATATTGAAGTAAAATAATTACTTGGCAAGCGGGCGCAGGTGAGCAGCAACAACAATGACTGTCATAAGCTATTCAATTTTATGATGCGACAGTCTCTGTTTCTGCTGCAGTTGCAGTTGCTGTTGTCGCTGTTTCTGTAGCTGTAGCTGTAGCTGTGGCTGTTTCTGTGTCTGTTTTATTTTTAGCACTTTACGCCAATATCCAGTAATTTGTTTATGTAAACTGCCTACACGCCCACACGAAGTGCACAAAGTGAAGATACGAATTTAGCTGACTTTTTGGCGCTTTAATAGCCAAAACGAATTGCTTACCAACAGATTCACGCACAGCAGTTCCCAGTTGCCCAGTTGCCCAGTTCCCGTACCCAGTTCCAGTTGCACATAAAATGCAATTTAGTTGCGCAGCTGGTTCAGGGGCACTGTGTCACCGTACCACATTGCCACAGTGCTGTGCCACCGATTGCAGCGACTCGAAAGTGAGTGCCTCAATGTCACAACGGTAGCTGAGCAAACAGTTGTAAATATTTTGTGACAATAACAGCGGTCGTTTTATGTGCAGCTCGTCCTTGGTCCTTGCTGCAAGGCTCACGGCATTAGCCTTGAAGCTTCAATGTCCTTGACTGTGTGTCCATGGCAATTGCTGCTGTGTGTTAACTGTTACTTGCAGCAAGTTCTTGCAACACTTCAATTGCATTACAAATTCAAGGTCCCATTGCAATTTCAGCAAAACGATTTCTGTAATTGCCTGCGAGGCGCGTGTCAGCCATAAAATGCAGTCGAAAAACGAACAGCGAAAAGCAAAAAAAAAACCCATAAAATATTATCCCGCCAACTGGCAACTGTTTTTACTGTTGCGGCGTAGACTAGTTGCTTATGCTTAAGATTGAAATGATATTTTATACATGGCAATACGACAAGTAACTGATAATAATTATGATCCATGCGCACAGCGAAAAATATCAATTGCTTCCCAGAAAGATACACAGCTAATAAACATTATGGGACCATATACGCACCCATCGTTAGTTATAAATTATTACACAAATAGTGAGGTTGACCACAAATGACTAATACACGCCCCGAAATAACTGCAAGTCAGCGTCTTATCAATACGGCGATTGATCGGTGATTGCAATCACCGAAAAACAATATTTTCCAGAATTTAAAATAGCAAATCTTAATTTGAATTATAGATGTATACCTCTGGTATTTCCTACTTTTTTTTAAAAATAATCAGGGTAGTGATTTTGTGAGGAACCTCAGTTATTACTCATGGAAATCATTAAATTAAAAATAAAGCGTAATACAATAATTAGTTTTAAATATTTTTCTAATGGGAAAACCGCGCATTTCTGTAATGAGAATTTTTAGCAAATTAAAATTAGCCCTTAAACTAAAATAGAAAACTAGATTTCTAAGTTTTTTCGAAAAATTAGACCTGTTTATTTCGAGCCGTTTTAAATTTAGAACTCTTTATTATCATTATTATTATTTGTAGTAATGGATATAGTTTATAAACTATCAAAATAAATTTTAAATAGTACTGTAAATATGAAATCCCTACAATAGCTACGAATTCAAACCCGGACCCCCATTAATAAATTTTGGAACTCCTATTTTTGAAATAATTTCTATTGAAATTAATATATTTGCAATCTTTATTTTTTTCTTTAAAAATTACAATTATAATTATTCACAAATTAATGCAAAAAGTATTTTTTGTTAATTTTTAAAGAAAAAAAACGAAATTCCTAAACTGAGAATTGCAGGTGAAATAGAATTTCAATTAAAACCGAAACGTTTCAATACTCGAGCGTGCACTTCACTTAATTTCTTTGTTTATGAGCTTTTAACATATGTATTTAATAAGATTGGAGTGTGCCCGTTTATTACGCGTCTGTCTGGCGCTATAAAATTGGGAATGTTTTAGGGGAGTTAAGTTCCAAATGGGGAGTCTGCCATCTGTGCATTTCAATGCCAAATTGACTTTTGCGTAGCTGTTAATTGTAATTGTTGCCGCTGTCGCATTAATTTACCACTTGTTTAGCTGTTTAGTTGGCCCCCATGCTCGCCCCATAATTCTCGCATATTTTTTGCCACTTTCGCTGCGACTGCGACGGACGATAAGATAAATTGGCCGCTGCCGTTGTTAATACCGCTACAAGTATTGGCGATGGCTTAACAAGCATTCGTGTCAGAGATACACGCTTGTTCGCAAATATGTACGCACACACACACATGTGCATGCACGTGTGTGTGTGTGTGTGTAGCTACTTGGCACACGGCTGCACTCGGACTGCCAAGGGAACTGGGACTGCGTTATCATCGGCTAGGCGATAAGCGACAAATGCTCGCGTGCCGCTGTCGCTGCCGGCAGAGGGGAGCGCGCAGCGAGCGGAGCTGCAAGGTGTGGCGTCATGTAAACATATTGAGTATTGCTCATTTGCTTCCATTTGTTGTTTATGGCAAAATCAAAAGCGTTATGAGCCATTGGATCAACCACATACATGTATCTAAGTGTGTATGTACACATATGTACATACATTAATCGAAAGGTTGTTGAACGTGGCTGCTAAGACGGACGGGCAATGGGGTTTTTTTTTTTTTTTTTAATGTATTTATCTATTGCTAGGTGTCCAAAGGTTCCCATTTCCCTAATTTACCTAATTTGTTTAGTGCGAATAAAGACAACGACAGCGACAAGTGTCGGGCTTCCTGTTTCGCACACAAATTGCAATTGGCGATAAGCCGCATAATTAGTACAAAATAATAGCCGATATTTGTTTTTATAAAAGTTGCGCTGTCTTTATGGCACGCACTTGGCCAAAGGCAAAGCCAAAGCTGTTGAGCACCGAACACCGCCCATAAAACGAGCAATGTGCAACCACTTTACACACGTACTTTATCAAGTGGAATGGGGCAGTAATCGCAGCGCACGGCTCTGATAATTGTGAGATAGAGATAGCGATTAACACGCATAATTTGGCAATTCAGTTGGAATGAGATCGCACAAATGGCCAACCGATAATTTATGGCCAAACTGAAATTCTGATAATTGGGCATTTGATAATTTGGAACTTACCTTGGACATTAGGCGATCGGCACCGGTGCCCTCCTCGTCTTTGAATAGTATATCCCTATTGTAGTTAGGTACTAGATCCTTGAATTTGGGCGAATCGCGCTGAATGACGCCCTCGAGCGGACCGGAGGCGCCGCTCTGATATTCGGATAAATTTGGCACAGTTTGCTTCAACACCAGCGGATAGAGATTGCGCTCCCGTCGACGTCCGAGGCCCCGGCCAGGACCGCAGCTATGCGCGTGCCTAAAGTTCAGCGCCAGCAGCAGCAGCAACAGCAGCGTCATAAAACAGCTGCCACGCGGCGTATGCGCAATATGCCGGAACTTTCGAGGATCGGCTTCGGCAGCGGCTGAGCATTTATTGCTGACTCCAAGCGACGCCTGGCCGTCCAGCTTGGCATCTGTGCTGTAGCGTTTGGCATCCAGGGACAGGCAGGTGGCACTGGCGCAGGCCCAGAGCGCTGAAGCCGCTTGGTTATCCATACTGTGTGATATTATTTTTGTTGCAATTTTGTTTGCAATTTATTTAAAAATTTGTAGTTAAATTTTGGATTTTGTTTTGTGTTTTAAATATTTGCTTCTTTTTGGTTATTTAGCACTGCACTGATTTTCACCGCTCGACATTCAAGGAGTTGCGCAGCGTGGCGATCGCAGTCGATCGAGCGACTGGAGCTGGAGCACGGCTTGTCGACTTATTTATTTAGTTAATTAGTTTATGGGCACAAACAAATCATTTTCGAGCACCGTTTACGAATTGAGAAATAGCTGTAAATGATTTCTGTACAATTGCGCAGCTCAACATCAATTTGAATTATTATTGATCTGTTGTAGCTTCCAATTTTCAATTTCAACTGCGGCGTTTGTCAAACTGAGCAACGTTCTCTGGCAGCAGCGGACAACGACAACCGCTGCGCTCGCACTGTGATTGACAAATGACATATCCGAGCGCACGAAGCCAGCGGCCGAGCGAGTACCGAGTACACCAAGTACCGAGGGTGCCTTTGCAGAACCCTAGGCATCGCAGTCGCAGCTGGCGTCGACGCCAGCGCTGCTGTCGCTGCCGATACTCACTAGCGCACACACACACACACACACACACGCTTGGCTGGCGTTCACTCGTCGCTGTGGCTGTGTGCGTCTGCCGCTCATTGGACCTCAGCCCGACGATCGACGATCGTTTGGCGTTCATTTTTATGCTGGCTCGCTGCGCAGGCAGTGCGAGCGAGACAACTAGCTGCGCAGACACACGCACACACACACAGAGGTTGGTCTTATGTACTTATGCTATGGGCAACAGATGTTGGAAGACGGTTCATTATGGCCACGGCTCTGGCCAGCTATCAATGAGTGTGTGTGTGTGTGTGTGTGTGTGTTGCCAATTGGATGTGGCTGTGTGAGTGTTGCTGCTGCTGCTGCTGCTGTTGCTGCAATTTCTCTTAACACTTGCACTATTGACTCGAAATCGACTCTTGCGGCTTGTTAACTGCCGCCTGCCGCCTGCTGCCTTGCCTGCTTTTTCTCATGCCTTCTGCTTCTGTGGCCGCTTTTGCTTTGCTTTTTGTTTTTTTGCGCATTGTTCACCTTTTGCCTTTCTTCATTTTTGGCTTCGCTTTATTGCTTGTAAATTAATAATGTTCCGGTTTTTTGTGTATTGTGCGCTTCAGTTTCGCTCGCCTTCGCCTGCCGCTGCTTCTTCTTGTATACAGCACCACACACACACGCACACACACACACACACACACACATATGTACACGCTGATATACTTAGTTTGAGTTGCCGCTGCCGCCAACGCTGCTCACTTTGTCATTACACCATTTTGCTGCTTGTAGCAGCCCCTGATTCAGACCCCTCCCCCCACCCCCCGCCCACCCTGCGGTAGCCTCTGCCTCAATTTGAACGAGCAGCAACTTCCGTTGGCGTTGAGAATAAGGTGGAATAATCTGGTTATAGAGCGTTTGCGCAGATATTACAAGTATTTTCTTGAACATGGCATTTCCTTGCGCCATCAATAAACCATTTAACATAAACTTTTACCCATTTCATTTAATCTGAATCGTTTGCCAATATTCAAAGAATTAAAAAAGCATTTATATTATTGTGTCGGATGTACTCGTTGACTAAGTTAATAGAAATAACTTAAGAAAGCCCAAAAAATTATATTTCATTGTGCAATAACCAGATTAGATACGGTACATGGACACAGGATGTTTGACATAATATTATTTATTAAAGGTATGTCTATATATACACGATTATATTTCCTGTTCAATTTATTTGTTAAATCGCTGGTGCTTGCCGTTAAGCGTTAAGTTCCGTTGACTAGGCACTGATATCAACCATCAACAATATTATACGTTAGATAAAAGTAATCGCCCGATAACGCATAAGGTAAACAAGTTGCAATTTTCACTTGCGGTCTTGTCGACAAATTCGCAGAAACAAGAAATAATAAATTTATTGCGCTTCAATTCGCAATCTTAAATTTGCTTTAGCTAAGCTACGAGTGTGCACAACAAATTGACGCACAAAAGTCGATCCTAAGACCGACAGTTGCCAATGGGCTAACAATGACCACAAATACACTCAATCGTTTTTTCCCACACTCAGAGAAAACATAAACTAAGGTTGAAATTTCTTAAACAGAAAAAGAAATTGTCAATTAATTATTTTTTTGATAATCCCGAAATGCCCAAAACCAGTACTCAATTTCAAATTCTTGTAATAAGTATTTAAGGTTCAGTTCGTGAACCTGGTTTCCACAACAATGAATGAGGTTTTGGTTCGAACCTTAATTTGCCACATTATTTCATTAATAAATTTGATCAGGTTTGGGTTCAGCCAAATTGTTTGTTAACTTTGTTAACTGTTGTTAAAAAAAAAAATGGAATTCAGAGCTCGTACCGGTTCGGTTCAAAACCAGTTTGCCGCCTTGATAACTTATTTCTATTAAATAAAAAGTAAATTTGAATTTTAAGGAACCTGGTTTCCACAACAATGAATGAGCTTTTGGTTCGAACCTTAATTTGCCACATTATTTCATTAATAAATTTGAATTTGAACTGTTATTAAAAAAAAAATATAATATAATGTAATTCAGAGCTCGAACCGGTTCGGTTCGGCTTGATAACTAGCAAATTTCTTATTTCTATTAAATAAAATGTAAATTTGCATTTTAACGAAAACTTACACCTAATTTAGAAATAATTAATAACGAAATCTCATTGAGAACAAAAAAGTTATAATTCTATTATCGGTCAAACACAAAGGTAGAACTCAGTTTTTTACGAGTGTATAAATTGAGTCTCAAGTGTATCTTATGTTATTGTTGTCTTTGTATTCGCTTGTTTGCTTGGCTACTTTGTTTAGCTAGGTTTTTTTTTGCCAGAATTCTCTCGCTCGGCTGAGGTCTTGAGTCGGCAAAGCAAAAGCCAGCTACCCCAACACCTTGCGCTCTACCTATAGCCTCCAATGGGGCCCTGTGTAGTGTGTGGTGTGTGAGGGTCTCACCCCCGCCTGGTCAACAATGTGGACACTGGCACTTGTAAAGCGCGAACACGCTTGTGTTGTTTGCCCAAAAGATTGACACTTGGTATGCGATCAGCGTGTGCACTTTCGACTGAAATATCGCACAGACAGAGCTGTTCAATAAACAGTCGCGTGTGTGGCGCTAAAAGCCTTGCCATTTGCCTTTTGGACCGCGTCTCGAATTCAGCATAAAGTGCACCTGCAGCAGCAGCAGCAGCAGCAGCTATATCAGCAGCTACAGCTACAATGTAACGGTTTCTAATCAGCCAATACAGCTGCTTAACAATACCAAACTATACAAGTGTATGTGTGTGTGTGTGTGTGTATGTATGCCAAGCGCACATAATGCAAATGCAAAGCGTAGCATAATTTCAATGTGAGGAATAAAGCAGAATTCAATAGTTGGCGGCTGGGCGGCAAAGATATAAGCAAAAGCAAAACGCCATCAACAAGATACACGGAACCAAATTAAAGATGAAGAAGCTGAGCCAGCGGCTGTGGCAGAGGCAGAGGCAGAGGCAAAGGCAAAGGCGGAGGCAGCATCAGTGCCGCTCTCCAGCCCAAAGAAGCTGAGCCAGCAGCAGCCAACGGAGGCCAGTGGAGCGTTTATTTATACATACTTACATACCTACTCGAATCTCCCTCTCTCTTGAGGTGCCATGCATGTGTGTGTTGTCTGTGTGTGTTGTGCCTGCCACATCAATTTCTTGAATGTCTGTATGCGGCGGCTCATTATGTGCGCTGGTGTGAGTGCCTCGTTGAGTTTGTGCATGTGTGTGTGTGTGTAGAGTGGGGCGGAGCTGCTTAAGGCGCTCATTTGTGAATGAACACGCCGTGAACCGCCGTCGCAGAAACCCAGACACGGCAACGATCGCTGGCTCGCTGGCTCGCTGGCTCGCTGGATGCCAAAAACTTAATGAGCATGAATAAATGGCAGCAGCCGAGTCTCTGAGACGGTGTCTGAGCCAAGTAACTGAGATGAACACCGAGATGGAGGCTGAGCGCAGTTAATAATGTTGATCAGTGTGGAGATCGCGTTTTTGCCATCGTTAATACTTGGTTAACAAAAAAAAAAAAAAACAAAAAAAGACATTTGTAGCTATAGAGCGAGAGTGAGAGAGAGATAAAAAGCTAGAGATTAGTTTGTAATTAGATTTGGGCATAGATTTATGTTAATATTAATGGACAGCTTTTAATGTAAGTTATAAACTGAAATTGACTTTTAATGTTACCTGTAATGCTGTCCACGCTCTGCCAGGCCCATTCTCAGCCCCACTCTTGGCGGCAAACATCCAAGCCGTTGCAGGCCAAGATGCTGCGTCTAAATTCCAATAGAAAACCGGAAATGCTTAGGCCATTCCTCGGCGTCGTTGTGCATTGTTGCGATTGGAAAAGAGGCTGAGACAGCGCCAGTGCCAGATACAGAGTCGGAGCCAGCAGCCAGCAGCCAGCAGCCAAGGCATGGAACGCCATTTTCTGCTGCCTCTGCGGCTGCTGTTGCGGCTGCTGCGTTCGCTTCCAACGGCGTCGTCTGCTTTTAATTTCTTTTAATGGAAGTTGTTAACATGGCTGCTGGCTGCCTCTCGCCTCTCGCCGCTCTGGCATCGCGCTGCACAGCTTCCCATGCCCTTACCCATATCCATTCCCACCAACGCCATGGCATTGGCTTACTCACTGCCTGGTTGGCTTGGGCCATGGTTTCTGATTTGCTCTTTTTTGTTTTCGGCGTTTCGATCATAAAACTTCGATATGAAACTTGTATTTTTGATGCCCATTGAAAGTGCAGGGCAACATGATTATGAGAACAAAAAAACTTGCCCGACCCGAGAATAGGTTCTTAGGTTTATATACGAGCCGTAAAAAAGTAAACTTCTTACGATCGAGCGTTGCCACAGCCCCCATTGTAAATCTGTTTTTCATTTGACTTATTTGCAATAAATTCGGAACAGGTTCTCTATTATTTGATTTGTTTTTCTTTTCTTCTCTTAGTTACCCAAAGCAACTGTTTTTTTTATTTTTATTTTATTAGATATAACTATAACTCATGGATAGTAAAAATTATTAGTAGTGAACTTCGAGATCTGCTTAAGAAAATAAGCCTTTTTTCGAATACTTTAGTAAGTTGTTTAGCATGTATTTTTAAGGAGCGTATGAAAATTAATGGCTTTCTCAATGCTTTCTATTGCAAACGATTTTTCATAGTTTCTTTTAAGTCTTTTCATTTAATATTTTTTTAATATCCCCATAATAAAAGCTCATATAATATAAAATGTACATTGCTAATCCACAATAATTTTAGGCTTAAAAAATATTTGTAATGTAATTCTGTATTCCATAAAAATTCGATGAGAAAAAATTAATCTCTTATGATGGGCAATTTCTAATAATCGACGATAGACTTTTTCCCCGGGTTTCATAGATAATTTTTACAAGCACATTAATTCGATATTCAAAGTTTTTTTTAAGCAATTGATTACTGATTTAAATTAATTAAGGAAAAGTAAATAGATTTGACCTCAGCTTAATTCTCAATATTTAATACAATATCTATAAACTAGAAACGCTGCCCACTAAATTCATAAATAGATCATAAAGTTTTCGTTTTGTGTATGTAAAGCATTCGTTTATAGAGCTGCTGTTGGCATTTGCATATGCGTCATTTGGAGTACATTGATTTGTATATGTTTTTGGCTGCACACGTTTGTTGCCAAAGTCTTTTGTTTTGACTTGGCAGCTGTGCATGAATTGATGCTCATCGACTGTCACATAATTAACTGCTAATGGCCATATCGCGTTCCGGTTTTTCATGAAGCGGGCATTGCCCATAATCGAATATCTAATAGATACTAAATAATATTTATAGTGTTAATGGTCAGTAAATTCAATTTGAACGCACGTGCGTCTAAGAAGCTAACTGGAAAAAGCCCAAAAATCTGTAGCTGCTGACGACATTGTGGAATTGTCCACAGGTTCACATCGACAACAATAACAACAACAACAGCAACAGCAACAACAACAACGAAAACAAATACCGAATTCGTACCAGTTCCGAGAAGCGGCCACTCAATCATGCTGCGACTGCTGTTGTGACTGTTGCCGCTGTCTGTGATCGGTGACCGGTGACCGGTGATCGGTGATCGGTGACTGGCAACTGGTAACTGAAAGCCGCAGCGGCGTCATAGCGTGCGACAAATGCCACTAACGGTTTAAGGTCTCTAATGGATGTTGACATTTACGGCTACCAAGCAGGAGGAGTTGGAGGAGTGGAAGTGCGGGCAGAGCGGACTCGCAGGCTGTTTAATTCACATAAATCTGAGTAAAATGCCATTGGGGAATTGTCTCACAGAGATAGAAATTAGGCAAATGGTTGCGACCACAGCTTTCCAAGGAATTCGCTACCAGAAGGCGACAACAAAGCAGCCACTGAATGGCCCACGGTCCAAGGAGTTGCCGCCAAGGGGCAGGCGATCAGACGGCAGGGGCCGTGGGCATGTAACACACCATACATAAACATTTACAAAAAGGGTCGCAGACGCAGTCCCAGATCTCAGACCGGCCGCATCCTCAGTGTGTGTGTGTGTGTACAAACATTTGTCAACTGTGCGCCTTTTGATCCTGCCCGGCACGAGAGCGAGAGAGAGAGGCAGAGTCGAAAAGTCGTAAGCTGCATAGTTATCATTATGCTCTGGGCTCATTGTGCTATCAGCTGGCAGCGATCGATGCGGTTAAACAGCAGCAGACCAGCAGCCGAGCACCGGTGAGTAACAACTGTGGAGAGCGAGAGAGAGAGAGAGAGACGTGGAGTGACTGAGACAGGGAGTGGATAGCGAGCAGGCCTCATGCGGCGCGTATTTGGCAAACAGTTTGCCATGACAGACCACAAAAATGCAGCGACATTTGCTGTCTGGCCTGAAACGCCCACACAGCGCCACGTAGTGCGCAAAGGTAGCCTAATAAAAGGTTACACTTCAAAATATGGATTATAGAGAACGATATTTATAATTTATGTACCCATGTATACATTTCATCTATATAAATTAACATCTTCGAAATGAAAAAGTTTCGAGATTCTTGAAAGATTTTTTCTCTACTGTAGCCGAATTTTGACAAAGTTTGGACTTGATTTAAATACGAAATTCTGAGTGGTATAAAAATTGTTTGTGGTTTTACTATTGTCTGAAGAGTATATGTGCATATGTGCCCTGTTTGTCACATGGTGAGGTACATGAGATATTACTATACATATAACATCGAAAGGGTTTCAAATTTTAATAACTCTAGGTATTTTACATATATTTATGTAAGTATGAAATGTACTTATGACATATATAATTGTATATATATTTATAAGCGACACGTTCATAAAGACGAAAATGCTTTAATTATGTTGGCTGTCAACAATATTTTAATTCTTTATTCCAGCTTATATAGTCTGTCTGGCTATTTTGATTTACGGAATTAATAAATTTGCTTATCATTCTGATGTCATTTTACCTACTTCTTTAGTGCAAGATACAAAAGTTGTTCAGTTATTTTTAAAATTATATTATTAGGTTTATATATTAACACATGTTATATTTGCAAGTCATCGGCTGGAAACAAATAGTCTTCTTAGTCACTTTGTTCTCATTTCACAAGTTTACGTTTACTTATAAACAAATTATTCTATTACTTAACTTTTTTTTTTTTTTAAATAAGCCAATGCCTGACTCAACTAAATGTTATTAAATAGTTGAGATATTAACACCTCATTTACCTAATTTAAACACTTTCCACAGTCCGTTGGCATTGCAGCTCATATCATTGTTTACTTGCACTTGAAAAAGAAAAATCATTCAAATGCTGACAATTTTTTTAAATAAGTATCTAAGAGTATTAATTAATACTTTTAACACTTTTCATAAAACAACCCGAATATTAACAAATTACTAATTAAATACAAACAACCCATTGCCTCTTAATATGGCTGAACTTTTTTTAATAAACCAAAAATCATCGCTCAATTCATAACTAGATTTGATGTGCTAACAAGATATAAATAACATATTGGGTTTTGCACAGGTGAAACGAATGTGGCACGAGCTCTAAACATCATATCGATTTTAATTCCGGATAACCAAATAAAAAAGCTATTCAAGTTTTTATTAGATGATAATTATAAGTATTTATCAGCCCTCTCAACAAATGAAAATGTTCTTGCTTTTTGGGTTTTGCCAATAAGTCTTTATTTATTATAGTTTTGGGAATTTCGTGTTTTTAGAACGCGTGCTTGCTAATCACTTACATGACTTACTTTTGAATTTTAATCGTATTTTATTTTGCGATTTTCGAAAACTTTTGAAGTTATCGTATACCCTATGCAACGAGGGATAAAAACAAAAAAAAACCAGGTGAAGCCAAGTGGCAGCACTTACTTAAAATATTAAACAACGATGAGCCTCTGTTGCCCTTTCAAGCATCTCTCTCCATCTCCATCTCCAACCTCATCTTCAGATTCATCTACTGCTCCTCCTCTGTGCGCTGGCCATGTGGATGCGCTCTCAAGTGGTGACGGCGACCGATGGCAAACATGCGAGTATTTAAATGTGTATCATGGCGTGCAGAGCGGCGGCCAAGTGAAGCGCATGCGTTGATGGACTTGAATTATATGCGACTTAAGCTTCGCGCTGCTGCATCCAACATCGGCACAGGCACCAGCGCTGGCACAGGCACTGGCATCGGCATCGGCATCGGCATCCTCGGCAGCCAGTGCCATAAAAATTAAAAGTCATTATGGCCTGGAAAAGCATTTAAGCCGCGGCGGTGTGGAGACCGTGGCACATTCCCACAGTCACAGGCAGGTCGACGTCGACGTCGATGTCGATGTCGACTCGAGTGTCGCTGGGCTGTCAGAAAGTGCCATGAGACGGCAGCCACATGCGTCCACTTGGAGTGGGTTAATATTTGTTTGCATTATCATTTTGAATTGACAGCAAAGTGGCGCTTGTTGCTGGTGTTGTTGTTGTTGTTGTTGCTGTTGTTGTCTACCCAGCGGGCGGGCAGGGCTGTTAGCTGGGGCTCAAGTTGTTTGTTGTCTGCGCGCCGATTATGGAAAGTTGATGACCGGCAACGTCACAGCCTCCATAGCAGCTTCTTCTGACCCCTCCTCCACCATGCTACTCCTGACAGCACCTACATCGAGTCCTGCACCCAGCGTGGAATTAGAAAATTTGCCATTTTTCTGCAAGTTGGCAAGTTTTAAATTTCAAAATGCTATTGCGCTGTCGCTTTTGTTGTTTTAGTTATGTGCCGCTCGTGGCGCGCTAGCCACAAAAACCACAAACGGAATGCTGACCCCATCCCGGCACGAAAGGCGGGGCGGAGCGGCCACACTTCGTTAAGTTGAAGCCAAAGCCAAAGTCAACGTCAACGTCAACGCCTGTGCCAGTTAAATAGATTTTTTTCTTTGGTTTTTTGGGTTTCTTTCGCTCTTGTCTTTCGCTTTGATCTGCGATGCTTCTGGCAGGGCCCCGAGGCGGCTGCTGCAACGTGGAGCAAATTGAAAATTGATTTCGCCTTGCCCAGGCAGCAGGCAGCAGCCAGCAGGCGGCAGGCGGCATGCAGCAGTCGAAAACCAAGTTAAGACAAAGTTAGCACGCCAAGTTCGTTGCCTAAGTCTTTCGTTTCGATGACTCAAAATGCGCGCCATGAAATTCCCACATAAATTGCGCGCATTGTCAAATTAAAAATGCCTAATGAGCTGTTGCTCGCCAGCCCGGCCGTCAAGCAGACAGCAATGCAAAAGAGCAGAAAAATGCATTAGAAGCAAGGCAAGCGCAGAGCTCAGTTCTTGGTTTATAGTATATAACGTATCCCCATCTCCGGCACACAGGCAGCATCCAAGTCAACGGCGGCGGCAAAACGTATCGTGTTACAAATCACGGCGGGATGTGCGGGCGGGCGGGCGTTCGCTCGGTCGGTCGGTCTGTCTGTCTGTCGTTCGTGCGGTCCAGCGAACCGACGGCGGCAGCCAACACACAACAAAACAAGTTTCGAGTGGAAATGCGTGTAGCGTGCAGCGTGCGAAACACGGCAGAACATGAACATGGAAGCCTGATGCTGATGCCGGAGCTGATGCTGATGCTGATGCTCTTGTCGCGAATGTTGCGTCTAAAAATAGTCGGTCGAGAGGATTGTGGATTGAGCAGCGACACGGCTGCGGCCGTTTAGCCCAACATGAAAAATGGCAACACTTTTGCGCTCATAAAAACTATTTATACGCCCGTCGAGAAGTACGTAACCGATCATGGCCCAAATGCATCAGACAACTAATATGCCCGATATCATGCACAACGCCAGCGTCAGGGCAAGGCGCATGCGCGTGAGATCTCCACGCAAGATCATCAGTCGACAGGCAGGCAGCAAGCAGCAGGCAACAGGCAGCAGGACCCAAACGACGTCCGCACACAGACCACAGTTTAAGGCAAAGGCAAAGGCAAAGGCGAAGGCAACAGGCACAGTCCAGTTTGAGGCCGGGACCACACAAATACAGGCACGCGTTCGCTGACAGAATAAAAATTGTTGCGCTTGTGTTTAACGCGCGAACGCGGCGATATCGTAGCAGCAGCCACAACAACAACAACAACAACAGCAGCAGCAGCCGCAGCGTACCTTGTTTCCAAACTGGCTCCCTGGACCCCGTCTGTGGCTCAGAGGGCTCAGGTTAAAGTGGCAGCCAGGCACCGTTGTCAGTTGGCAGCGGCTGCGTTGGCGGGGGGCAGCGGCGCGGCAGTACGGGGCATTGTCGGCTTGCTTAGCTATCACTGAACGATTATCGTGCATTTTAAAATTCTTACGAGTTTCTGCCGTTGTTGTTCAGCCTTTGCCTTTTATATTGCCCTTTTCACTTGGCCTGTGTGTGTGTGTGTCTGTGTGTGTGCAGTTTGGTATTGGTATTGGTGTTGCTGTTGTTGGGCAGATTGGAATCACGCATGGGAACCACAAGCGCCTTGGCTTTTGTCTGCTCGTCGTCGATGCTGTTCCAAGTCTGCACACAGAAGAGACTCAACAATAAAACGCACACACAGCCTTTAAACACACTTTTATTAATCAGTATATCTCTATATATATTTATATATATATATATATATATATGTGTATGCATATATTTACTTATGTCGTATTTATCAATTTGTTAATTTCATAGTATACATAAATAGTACTCATACCAACAGACGAGCGGTGTGTCGTTTACTGTCATTTTAATTGCTTTACGCTGGTTTTTAACAATTTGTTATTACATATTTGCAAATAGTTAACTAAATTACTACACAAATTTGTTGATAATGCTATTATCATAATGAATATGTTAATACTCGTACAATCGTTTTCATTGTTAATCAGTTAGTTAGTTTTTATTTTGCAATTGATTTGGTTGACTTCGAAATGCAGTCGAGTCTATTGTTTGCCATTTGTTAGCTGTCGAAATACGTTCACACAAATATTGATTCTCTATATATTTATATATGTATATATATAAGTATATTTTTAAGTTAATAACTCTGCTTAACTACAACATATGCCTGTGGGGCAACTTATGGGGCGTGGATTGGCATCTAAACTACAATACAAAATGTTTGGCCCATCAAATGTAATTTCGATCGGAAATAGTAGCATTAAGTGCGCTTAGATAACGTTTGTGATCGCAAAATAATATCAACTTTAACTTGAGCGATTTATATCAATTTCCTCTGGGCATAAGATACCGGGAAGCGGTTTATCGTAATCAGGAATAGTGGTTATATTCAAAAAAGGTAAAACGGACAAAGATATAATCGGGCCGTAAATTGGCTGAAACAGGACATAAAACACAATAAATGCTGTGTGCTAAATTTCAAATTAAAATACTATAAGCGAAAATATTATTTATATATAATAAAAATTCAAAATAAAATGCTATTAAATGATAACGTTATAATTGAGTGTTTGAGTTAGTTTTCATTTTTTCAAGAGAGTTATGCATCTGCAACATAAGCATTTTAATAGATATTCTATATATTTCTTATATAAATTATAGCCTATATAAAGTTGTCTTATTAGAGCTGTTTAAATTGTTTCAATAGTTCAGCAGTTCATGTAAAAATTGCTAGTAAATGTTTAGTTGCATATTTGCAGTTGTTGCTTTATTATTTGTTTTCACTTTAGAGTTAAGTTGACACATTATAAAAAAAATCATTTGCTTGTTTCCATTTGTTGCTTTGTATTGTGGGTTGGTTTGCATAAAATTGCTATATAAACATACATAAGTATTTAGTTGATTTCATTTGCTTATTTGCTTTTAAGATGACAGTACTTTTGAGTTGCATGATTAACTGTTAACGCGTTTTCCACATTTTAAAATTCCTTATCGGTGTTCAACGTTTTGGTTTGGTGTATTGGTACTCTCTCTCTCTATCTCTCCCTCCTTTTCTAACTCTCTATTGAGTTTAAACCGTTAGTTCATTAAAATATATATAATTTGTTAAAAGTATTAACTATGAAACAACTAGTAGCAAACATTTTAATATTGTACTAATTCTACATAATTGCCATTTCGAATCCTGACCCTTTTCACTTTGTCTGTATTTTTAGAAAGAACTCTAAAGCTAACTACAATTATTTGATATTTTAGACATTTAGCTTTTTATAATTTTTTTTGTTGATTTTGTTGTTATGTTTTTTATTCTGGCATACATGATTATTTCATCTTTATTTCTGTTTGCCTGGCGATCGCACAATGTATGTGTGTGTGTGTGTGTGTGTGTGTTTCATTTAATCTTGTTTCTCAATGGAGCTGGAGCTTTATTTTTGTATATTATTATTGTTGTACATCAAGTTTAGATTAGTTGGTAACAATTCATTAGCTGCTGATGCTGGCATAAATGTATATTCATATATTTTTGTTCATTCTTAAGTTTCTTTTTTTTTGTTTTGTTTTTGTTTTTTATATATTTCTGGATCACATATTCAAGTAGTTTCAAAATCACATAAAGATCACTCTTACAGTAGCGTATACAAAATACATACATTTCCCATACATTGTGTATATATGTCTGTTTATTATTTATTTGATTTGTTTCTTGAGTTGTCATGAAATGGTTTTTGTTCACGTTTCTCGTTGCTGAGATGTGTGGTGTTTTTAATTGCTTTTCTAGTAATACGATGTTTGTGCTTGTAGATAAGATTAGTGTTTATTGCTATAAATACGTTGTGCCCAAATATTCAGAGTTAGAGGGTATTTTGAAAGAGCTATTAGTATAGGCGTTAGAATTTAGCACTCAACAGCTCCATTATAAAACCAATCTGTAATTTTCTTTGTTCTTGCATGTTCAATGTTCTTTCAATTGCTTAGAATTGTCTTTCTCTTTTAATTTTTTTTATATAAATTTTGTTTTTGTTTTGTCTCTTGTTTGTGTAGAGCAGTAATAATATTAAAGCATTTAATTGCAACACACAATAACATGCACATTTAATTATTGTTTAGTTTATTAATTTAATTTTTGGCTACTACATACACACAAAAGCCTTTGCGCTGCTTAGCTAGTTAGCTATAAAATATATTTTCACATGATTTTATATATGTATACCTATATAACTATATTCATCTTGATTTCCATTTTCTTCTGAGTTTTTATATTTTTGTTTTCAATAAATGCCTAAGTTTCTGCATGTGAAATTCATACTTAAATAGTTTACTTTCATGCCCTAAGTGATCAATTTGTTTGCCATTAGTTTTATAACTAATAATACATTAGAGTTCATTATATTAAATATATATGCTCAACTTTGTCATACGCTACAATACATTAACTTTATGTATTTGCGAAAAATATTTTGAAGACGGTTTTAAATTAGCTTCGGTTAACATTCATTATAGACTGTATTCGCTGTCTTGTGTTACGATTATTGTTTAATCTTTTACATCACACGCTTCAATTTTTGTAAATATTTTGTATTAGGTAATCTAGTACCGTAAATATTGGCCATCAATATACATTGTTACTTTGACATATTGAATTGTTTTAATTTACCTTAGACCGGTTTTCAATGGAAGCTTTTCATAAAATTTAAGTTTAAACAAAAAAAATTATGCAAGAAACGTACTTAAAGCACTAACAAAATCACATAGTAACCTAGAGTATAAAATAAAAATTCACCAAATTGATTAAAATATTTTTAAACTTTTAGTTGCTTTTTTGAGCTTGTAAGTATTAAATTTGTTTGTAACTAGAGATGAATAGATGCAGAATTGGTTTATATTTCTCTGGCTTAAGAACCACAACCAAAGAGCTTTTTAAATAAATAATCTTCTAGTGTGGTCTGACAAATTGATTTGTAAAATTTGTCAGTCCACAGTGCAGTAATTTTCTTATTTAAAAAACCTTTATGTTTTCGGTCAAAGCAAGGTCTAGGAACTCCAGATAGATTTTATACTATCGTTGGAGTTTTTACAATTATCATAACTTTGTGCGTCCAAGAAAAACTTGCATTGGATTGCATCGTTAAAAGATCCTTCATCAAAGACATTAAAATTCGAACTTTGGCTAGAGATCTCTTAGTTACGAAATTTGAATTTGTTTACATTTCATTTGAACATATCTAAAAAATACATATACTATGTGTAGTTAGACAATCGGTTCACTGGTGGTTTTTCAGTTGTTATAAGTCAATTTCCTTAAAAAAAAAGTTTCATAGAAGCGGCTAAAAAATTATATTCGTCATATAATATATGAACGTGTACGTGTATATAATATAAGTGTAAATGGTTTTATTTTCTTATTTAATACTAGTATAGTGACTGCAAATGTAGCAAATTTTGGATACAGATATATAAAAAAATTAAAGAACAAAAGTATTGCAAATTCTGTACAAAATACAATGTCATGGACATAATCAAACTGCAAAAGTTTTTTATATGTATAAATAAACAAAATTACCAACATAAAAAAGAACACAAAATTATAAAAAAAAAAGGGATTAGGAAAAATTAAATAATGAAAATTCCTGTATCGTGAATTAGACGAGTAGTAAACTTCAAATGCATAGCAGCTTGCCAAACGAATTACATATTTTGTGCCTAGTAATTGCTAATATCCATGATAATTAATTCGCATATAGATAAATATAAATTATATATGTAAGCTCTGCCATATGCCAGGCTGACATATTTGCTTACGATTAAAGTTGAGTTTCTATCGCCCATTGTCACTGTGAACGCGTTCTGTACCAATTAGGCCCAGGGGCTCACCCATAGTCCTGGAGCGATTGAAACATATTCTATGTGTGTGTTGTTATTACCGGCACCTGACAGTAGGGGCACTCGGTAACCGAGCCAGCGCATGTATTGCAAATGGACAGATGATTGCAGGGCTCCAGAGTAACGGTCCGATTGTTCTCCTCACATTTCATGCACTTTTTGGCATTCTCCAAATATAATACTTTTTCTACCTCCTCTAAATCGGTGCGCAGTTTGGACTAAAATTTTGTTTGTCTAAATATAAGCCATAAGAATTGCGAATTTATAACTAACCTGTAATTGCTTTAGTTTCTGTATAGATAGGTCTCGCAACTCGCCGGGCAGATTGAGTTGAATCTGCACTAGATCGTGACGGTCTTTCCAATCCAGGGCTTCCTGCTTGGCCTTGTCGCGATGCAGTTCGGCTATCTTTAGTTTGCACATTAGCTCGTCAAGACGTCCGGATAGCTTCTGGATCTGAGCATTCTTCGTAAGTAACTCGTTGGTCATGCGACCCAAATCGCTATTATTTTGCGATTGCAGAGATTGAAGGCTAAACGCATTTTTAGCCGTATTCAGTGTGTTTTCAAACAGATTGTTGCCCACCGAGCTGCTGTTGATGTCATCGCGTATGGTATTCAGTTCTGATATTCTAACTGATGGGCTTATAGATAGGCCATCGCCGAAGCCAGGCGATATGATGCGCGATGGAAAGAATATGCTATTACTGTCGTTTTGCGTGGCGGCCGACAGAGAATTGCTCAGTTTATTGGAGGCGCCGTACACATTGAATAGATTGGCATGATTTGTCGGGCTATAGGTGAGCGAGCTGCTGGGAATGTTGACGGCAAAGCCACCTGAATTGAAGTCTATATAACAAGGAGTTGATAATTGAAATTAGCGGTTCGGCCTGTGAAGTTTGAACGGACAATGACTCACCGTTAATAGAGTTACTTAGTGTCGTATTAGGAATGTTAATTGGCGCCGAGGAACGTGTTAATAAACTAGTGTTAACCAGACTTGCCGATAGCGAGTTCTCGCGTGGATCGTCCAATGTGCAGGCTGCCAAGAATAATTCAAGAAAAAATGCGTTAATTTCGTTTCAGTGAGGTGGTTAGAGGGTTTTTGAATTTTTCTTATTATTTTTTTTTTTTTTTGCGCTATCAATTTGTCCACAACCATCGTTGAAAACAATGAAAAGATCAGTGTAAATACATATATATTACTCACGATGGCTATCCAGTGGTAATGAGATATTTAAGATTTTGCTGGAATTTGTTGTATTTTCCAAAGCATCGACCAACATTTTGTTGGTTGTATTATTGCCATCAATATTTAATAACTACGAAAAAGAGAATCAAACAAAGAGAAACGAAGAAACAAAATGAGAGCGGGACAAACTTCTCAATGACTTGCGATTTGATGCTGTTAGCTGGATTAGCTTGTGATCGGGTGGGGTTAGCGAGAGGTGTTAGCATAATGCCGGACGCACACATACATATACACATATACGGACATCTAGAACACACTGATTGCTGTTGCATTTGGTAATACGTACATTATTGCTCAGCTGCAGCAGTCCTGTAGACAGCTTGCCATTGGCGACCTCGTCCTGCACCTTCAAACCAGACAAGCCATTGGAAATGAGTTCGCTTAAAGCAATTTCATGATCACGCTTCTTCTGCTCGTTGGCCAGATAAGCTTGAGGGGTGGAACAATGGACAAGCAGCAAAGCACATTTTGATTGATGCATTTTCATAGCATTTTGAGGGGGTTACATAAATTGGGCCAATGTGTGGAAGTGAGTAAAAGACAAACAAACAATTAAACAATCACAGCCAAAGTCAGTACGTAATATATGCACCTAATCTAAACTAAAAAATCTGTGAGATCCGCCCGCTATGGTTGTGGAAAATAGCGCTTATAGCCCAAAGAACAATATATCTAGTTAGATAACGTTAGCTAGGCCCACTTACGTTCCACATGCGCAAAAGCGCAGAAGACGCTGCGTGGACAGTAGCCGGCTTGTTGTACATCGTTGCATTTGGTGGACTTGTAGATTTCCGGATGAAACTGTTGCTCGGTGCGCGTGTGGCAGTACTGACAATTTTCGCCGGCCTCACAGTTACCCGGCTCACCCCACTCCTCGCCGTGCTTGACATTGGGGCATGGAGTGGATCTGTAAAGAATATGCAAAATATGTAAATATGGATTTATTTAAATACCGTTTGCCAGACTTACCTGTATTTGTACTTTCGGGGCGAGCGACGCTTATCCTTGCTGTTGTGGAACTGTGGACAGGCGTAGCCCTGGCGGCACAGGCGCGGCGGACGCTTGCACTGCTCGGTCTTATAGTTGGCCAGAACAAAGTTGGTATCCTGCCACTTGGGGTCCTCGTTCATAAGGTTGCGCTCCTTGTCAAGTGCATTTTGTGCATTGGTGCCGTCCAACGTTATATCCGAATTTTGCAGCGTCTCCAGCTCTTTGATGTCATAAACCGGTGGACGCTGATCCTGCATGCCGTGTGCAAAGGCGCAGTGCAGTCCGTTCTTCACACAGTAGCCCCGGCTGTCCGTGTCGTGCACGCACATGCACGTCTTGTAGTAGCGCAAGTGATAGCGACGCTCCGTGTCGCCGGCTGTGCGGTGCAGAAAGGGGCACCTAAGCGGGAGTGAGCAAAGGCAGGACAAAGGAAGTTAGAAATGGCAAGAAACACATAAAAGGCCTAAATTGCGTGCTAAAAATAGCACCCCCATCTTCACCTAGAGTTGAGGTTATAAGACCGGGGACATTTACGAGGGTGGATCATTAAGTTCCCGTTAGCCATAAAAGCGCAAGTGTTTTTTTTTTTTATTTAATATTTTTTTTTTTTTGTTTTTTAACAGAGTCCCCTTTAATGTTGATGCTTTCTTCCCAACAGTCTCCTGTTTCGACAATAACCACGGCATTTTAGATGCATTTTTTCCTCTGAGCCAGTGTTATACTCGTTCACGAAATATATTCTTCTTGGGTTTGTACAATGCCCGTCTTTCTGTCCGTAAGAACGCAATTTTGTTCGCCGCTATTAAAACTTTAGACTTGAAATTTGGAATATATGTGTACTCGTGCATACCCGCGTCAGTCAAGTGATACGATTTTTTGGCTACGCCTACGAGGGGCGTGGCAATATATTTCCCTCAGTTTTAAAGCTAGAGGCATCAAGTTTTATTTTATAAAATATTATTGAAGGCCTCTTCTAAGGAGTGTCCATATCGATACATTCTTGTGGGGGAGTAAACTGCGAAGGTCCATATCTCCCACAATAATAGAGATAAAGTCACCAAATTCAATGATAATTAAGATCGTTTACGACAGTTTTCAGCTGTTAATATACTGTTAACGAGTGTTGTGCAGTCGGCTACACCCGACTGCAACGTTCTTATTTGTTTCATGTTGGAAAACAAAACTTTCACAGCCAGGTCCAGGGAGTCGGTGGGTGAGACAGCAATTCCTAATGTAGCTCGTACAATTTGTCTACGGCAATGGCGAATGAATGTGATGTTTTAATATTTTGAAAGGGGAGTTTTTTTAATGGGAAACATATGTCACAGAATAGCGTGCCACGAAAAGAACTAGCCGAAATTTTCTGATGTGCGTTTTAATAGATGACATTGCACGACAATAAAGTTAACAGCCACTCCGCCAATCCTCAAACACGAAAACTTTGTGATCAACCCTCGTATATACATATTCATAAACACACACACACACACACACATCTACATGTATTCATTTGAAGTCTGGGTCAGAACTGTTATTGCAGAAACTGGAATTGCGTATTATTTTTTTGTCGCTTTCCGCCTTGCACGGCCGTTCGCTGCTCAAAGCTTTAAGGAAAAGCTCTGCTCAATAACTGTACATTTAGAGACTGCCGACGCCGGGGGAAAACCAAAATAAACCGAAGGAAAAACGCGCAAAAGCGAAACGCAATAAAAACAATGACGCACACACTTGTAGCAGCCACAACGGCTGCTACTACTGCTGCTGCTGCGCATTTGTGAGTGTGTGCGAGAGCAACAACCCTCAGCCAGGCCGATTACACCGATTAGAATTTCCGAGCCCGAGCAGCTCTATCGCCAAAATCACTTTCACTTTTGCATGTTGTGTGTGGGCGGTGACCTCGTACTAGGGTGCGCCTAGCTTCACACATACGCACACACATGCACACGCAATTGAATTTCACTTTTAGCTAGACAACGCTACACGGCCCCTCCCCGCACGCTCGCAAAATGTTTTTGTTTGTAAACACGAAGCCAAGAGATACACACACATTGCAAAGAAAATGAAGCGCAAAGAGGAAACGAAAAAATACTACGTCGTTGAGTTGACTGCTCGCGTTCGCCTTTCTCCCAGACACAATGTGCACTACAGCATAAATACTCACTCATCGCCCTCGGGACAGATGCCAGTGGTCTCATCATATTTGGTGCAATAATTATCCGCGCTGTAGTTAAAGGTGCCGTCGCGTTTACGCACGGGCCGCCGACGACGCTGGTTTTGAAAATGCCAATTGAAGCAAACGAAGGGGCGATGCTGGTTGCATTTGTGTTGCAGGAACGACTGGCACTGCTCCACGCGGAACTCCTTCAGGTAGCTGCGTGAGTAGAGGGTTTCGTTAAGCTGTGCACATGAAAATTGAAACTCAAAATGGGTTTATTTACGTGTAATGGCTGGTTTTTTCCTGATGTGAAGACAGTAGAAGCTTGCTCGCATCGTTCGCCATCTTGAACTGAAGCTCCAAATCGGTGTGACCGCATGCCAACAAACGCGCAAATACGCCTTTTTGTGCACCATACTTATCGATGTTATCGATGACCATCGATTACACTGCACGTGTAGTCGAGAGTTTTTTTTCGATTAGTTAGTTTATTTATTCGCTACAATCACTGCGTTGGCCAGGCAGGTCCTGTTAAACAAATGGCCCCGCCAAGTAAACACAGCGACTGTCTCTGTTATCTGCAGGTGAGTACGCCGGCTGCTCACATTGCTTCTTTTTGTGTGTACATACTGCCGCTAAACACCCACCCACCCACAGTCGCTGGCCGACGCCTTGCCCAAGGATGTGGCTGATCAGCTGGCCGCCCAAATCGTCGAGGAGGCTAGCAAGCCGGACTCGGGCAGCATTAACCAGGCCGCGCTGAACGTCAGCTTCCGCGTCTACTACCACGTCGTGCACAAATACGAGCTGGCGGACGAGCACTTTGCGGATCTGCCCCAACGCTTGTCCTGCGAGCAGCCGCAAGCGTTCCTAATGCTGCAGGCTGTACTGCTGACCGACCACTGGACGCGACTAGATGCGCAGCTCATCGAAAGCCAGTGCATGGCTGCCATTATTGCCGCACTGCAGCAGAACAGCAGCTGCCTGGTGCATCAGCTAAAGGCCACAAATCTGCTGGTCAAAAAGTTTCCCAAGCTGGAGCTGCAAGCCCTGCAGCTGGAGCACTTCTATCACTGCCTGCAGCGCCAAAACCAGATGGTGGGCTCGCGCGAGGAGACGCTGACGCTCTTCAATCACTGCTGCAAGCAGCGGGAACGCGCCTTCCTCTACTTCCGCCTGATCGTGGAGTTCTGGCCGTGGACAAATCGCAACAAATACTACTTGCTGAGCGGCATACTCAATGCGCACGGGCTGCCGGAGCTGCTGGCGGCGAGCAGGCACAGCGAGGCCGAGTTCTTTGCGGGGCTGCGCTTGAGCCTCAGCTACAAGGGTCTACGCGCGGCCAGTCAATATCCGGTGAAGAGCCTGAGCGGACAGCGCTCGCCAGCTCTACTCGCGCTGGCCGTGGAGCTGCTGGTCAATGGCAGCGTGGCCGAGCTGCAAAACTTCCACTCGCAGTGGTTTCTGCGCATCCAACAGCGCGATGTGCTCTTCCAGCTGCTGCAGGGGAAGCCGGAGATAGTGGAATTCCTGGCTAGCTCGGATGCGGCACGCACGGCCAGCGAGCAGCAGCGTCTCATACTCATTTTCAGCATGTTCGCCAAGGAGATCTATGTGGCGTCCAAGCTGCACTTCTTCAAGATCAGCACCGAGCTGCTGACCAACTGCAGCTCATTCGAAACGGACGCACAGCTGTTGATCTTCAAGTTCCTGGTTGACAATCTAGCCAATTTCGCTGTGGAGGATTGCCTGGAGTTCTTCTACAGCTTTATGCAGCGTCATCGCGGCGTGGAGAGCTCCGAGTTTCGCAACACGATGCTGGGCAAGATGCCCAACATTATCAACCACACGGCCAAGCACTTTAACAAGGCCTTAAAAGTGGATGGCGGCGCGGGCAGCGATGCCCTGGCCCACGATATCATGCGCTTCTTTGGCCAGCTGCAGGAACTGCTGGAGGCGGACATGCTCTGCGATGTTTATCAGCCCCGAATCTTTGCACTGAAAATGCTCGAGATCCTGCACAGATCCCTCTACAGCGCACAGGTCGCCAAGAATGCAAAGATGTGCAGCACCCATCAGAACCAGCAACTGGGCGCATTCCTAATCGACCGCAACGTCTTCCGGCCTGGAGCCGTTGCGCAGTTGTTGTTCCAATCGCTCAACGATCCGCAGGGCTTTGACGATGCGCTGGAGCTGACGGTCTCGCTGCTGCTCCAACTGGGCCATGTGGACGGCGAGCAGTGCAGCGAGCGTTGCCTCACGCTCTGCTCCAGCTCCGATGTGGACGAGTGTGCTCTGGTCTCGCTGTACGCCCAGCTGGCGGTGCGCACCTGCTCCGATCCGCAGCCTCTCTACGATCAATGCCTGCAGCAGTTGACGAGCAAACTGGACGCGTTCCAGCGCGATCCGCTGCAGACCACAAAATCGGACGGTCATCTCTTCGGGCACATTTGCGTGCTGGACGAACTGGTCGGCGGCGTTAATCGCCGCCTGGCCACAGCCATTGCGGAGCTGTTGCCGCTGCTGGAACGCATACTCAACGTCATCCTGCAGTTTCTCAATCTTGCCAATGCCCGGCGAGAGGAGGCGGAAGCAGCGTCCGTGACGTCCGCCAGTTTCCAGGACATGGATGAGAGCCTGCAGCTGCTGGTCAGCGAGAGCGCCTACGAGGCGCCTGAGCCGGATGCCGAGGCCAGTCGCAAGTACTTGCTCATGAGTTTCTGGCTGACTTTAAAGGTGAGTCGACCCAAAGATCCATCTCTTTGCACCTTTTGGAAATGGGTAAAAGGGTATAATGGTTTTGTGCAACTGTATGTAACAGGCAGAAGGAAGTATGTATCTACGACCCCATAATCTGAATATATTCTTGATCAGCATCACTAGCCAAGTAGATTTGGCCCTGTCTGTCCGTTTGTCCGTAGGAAATCATGTAGCTCAGCTAAAGAGTCGAGGGTTTGTCGGTTTTTTAGGTTCGGTCAAGTTTTTTCAAATGATCGATAGCCCGCCCGTTTTCTTATCGATATTTATCGGTTCTTTTTAAATATCTCAGAATTTATAAGAGCTAGAGCCACCAAATTTGGTAAAACAAACACAACTCAAGAATAAAAATTCGGTTTTTGGATACCTCATTGTACATAGATTTGACTGCTCTTGTGAAATCCTGAAAATGTCATAAAGATCATGCTTTTTTTTTCTTAGAAGTTATTCAAGAATTTGGTTTTCATATTGGGGCTCAAGCGCAGCCGCTGCGCAAAGTGCGCAGCATGTGCGTGATTTTGTGTATGAATGCTTGAAATGTAAGTAACGGGATTGAAATATATGTAAGCTGGGTTCAGGGTATCTCCTAGTCGGGCACTCCCGCCTAGATCAAGCCTACTTGTTTTGCGTTGGCTAAGCCGGTTTGAATTAATTGTTTCAGGCCAGTTGCGATTTGGCCACCAGCCTGGGCTGTGCGCTGCTCCGCTCCGCCGACGGCGCGCCCGACTACGATGCACTGCAGCGCTGCCTGGACATTAATGTGGCCGTGCTGACGCGTTGCCGTCACAAGGGCGCCATCGAGGCCGCCGGGTTGAGCATTGGCAAGCTGACGCGCGCTGTAACCGGCACGCTCGCCGGCGAGGATCGGGGCTTTCAGCTGCTGCACGCGTGCCTGGAACGGGAGCTGCTCTCCGAGTGCCGCCAGGTGAGCACCACGCGGCGCGGCGCTGGCTTCTCCATCATGTTCCTGCACGTGCTCAAGAACGATGATCCGCGCCAGCGTCTGCTGCTGCACCGCGCCGTGCAGTGCATCCTGCAGCGCCTAAGTGAGCCACCCACTGACCCACCCGGCAGCAGCAGCAGCTGCAGCAGCAACCACGACCGCTGGGAGGCCCTGGCGCTGCACTATCTCTGCGTGCTCGTCCGCGACACGGAGCTGCGCCCGGCCATGGGCAAGTACTACAACGAGATTATGCTGGTGGCCATCGACAACATTGACAACGCCGAGTGGACGGTTTCGAATGCGGCGCTGCAGCTGTTTGGCGCGACGCTCGGCAAGCTGGTGGGTCAGCGCCAGGCCACCGAGTTCGACACCAAGCTGGCCTGGGAGCCCAGTGAGCTGAACTACGAGGAGCTGGCCTGTGTGCTGCCCAGGGCCTGCGAGCACATGCTGAGCTGCTGCGACAGCGATAAGGTCACCTCGTCCATCATACTGTTCCTCGGCTTCCTGTCCAAGGTGGAGCATCTGTGCACCACCGGCCAGCCGCAGCAGTCGACGCCGTTGCTGCAGCGCTTCCGGCGTCTCGGCTGGCGCTTGCTGCGCCACAAGTGCGAGCAGGTGCGTCTGCTGGCCGCCACCTGTTTTGTGCGCGCCCACGAGTTCCGGCGCGATCTGCCGGCCGTGCTGCTGGCCAGCGCCAAAAAGGCGTCCCAGCTGCAGGAGGACAACTTCTACGAAGGCCTGCTCTACACGCTGCACGCGGGCGTGCTCAAGCTGCAGCACGAGGCGCGACACGTCTGGCCAGCGGCCCGGCTGCAGCAGTATCAGCAGCGCTTGCTGGCCGTGCTGGGGGTCAGCGAGCAGGTGGGTCGCTTCAAGGCGTACACGCTGAACGTGCTGCTGCAGTTGCTCCAGCTGCTGGACGCCACGGAGCAGGCGGCGTTGGTGCGCCAGCTGCTGGAGGGGCGCAGCAGGCACGCCCTAAGCTAGATCTATCTACAATGCTTATCTGAATGTAGCAACTATCTAATCTCTAAGCCTAAGCCAAAAAGTCAATGTTAGTCTCTAATTCCGAAACGCTCGCTTTTACAACTAAATGACGCATTTACTATTTGAAAGCATTTACCAAAACAATAAGAAACGAAGAAAGCAAAACTTGTGTAAATCGCCTTCAACTGAAGCCCTCGCCAGTTTCCTGCTCCATGGCCTGCTGCTGCTGCTGCTGTTTCTCATGCGTCTCCTGCGCCATTTGCTGCAGCGTCCGGCTGAGAATGTTGCGCAGAATGTGCGGCTTGCAGTGCTCCTCCAGCCAGGGTATGACGCCGCCGGTCAGCTGCTTGAAGTTGTCCATCGGTATGTTCTGGAATGTCTCAAACATTTCGTCCAGTATGGCCTGAAACTGTACAAAAAACAAAAGCGCATCAATCGGAATTGCAATCGGATTCGCTTGCTGTCATTTTTGCTGACCACTTGAAATTTGGCCTCGTCCGTGAGGCGCGCCTCCTCGGGCCCCGGATTGGCCTGCTGATGCTGCAGCATCGTCTCGTAGCCATTCTGTATGATGCGCAGAGCCGTCACCTCCTTCTGGAGCGCCGCACTCTCGTCCTCCTGCTTGACCTTCTGCTGATTCAGATAGCCAATGTAGTCGATGGACTTTTGCAGTATCAGCGCCTTGCTCAGCTTGTAGCCGGACGAATCGTTTGGCTGGCAGCTCGGCACCAGCTCCTGCAAGCTGTCGTAGCCCTTCTTGATCGCGTCCCGACGCTTCTGCTCCGCCTGCGTGTGCGCCGAGCGTCTGCGCTCCTTGTAGCTCAGCGTCGAGTGCGAGTTTGTGGCCGCCGAGTGGCGCGCGTCGCCGCTATCATCGTCATCGTCTGTTAATGGGAGGGGGGCGAATGTAATTAAACGCTGCTCGCTGATAGTGGACACCACCACCAACAACAGCAACAACAACGTCAACTTGGTGGCATCATTATCAGCTGTTCGTCACGGTCCCAAACAACAACAAACACCTACCAGAATTGTGTGCCGATGAGTTGGGTGTGTGTGTGCTGCCCGCGCTGCTGCAGCGGGAATAGTGCTTGCCGCCCAGCTCTTGATCGTGTTCCATGTTGCAGGCCTCCTCCTTGCTGATCAGGTTATCGCTCATTGTCAACTGCGTCGTTGCGATGTCCACAAAAACAATACCATTTGTGTTATGTCGTTCTGCAGTGGGAACTAGTTCACATTGTGGCGGCCGTTCGATAGACGGTATTTTGGTATATTGTTGAACTATAGCATTCAAAACCAAACTGCTTGCAGTGACGTCATTAGGCAACAATAGTTTTAGCCTCGTTTATCCGGACGTCAGCTGCTACCCGGGATGCTGCATGGCTGATTTAAGTCTTAATTAGCCGTGATTTTATCCGTGAAACACATTTATTTTTAATCAATTAAATAAATATATTCCTTAAATAAATGTACTTTTGTTTATAGTTATAGATAGTGTTCTTGCTGAAAATTAATTAAAAGTCACACAATGTTCAATGTTTGACATAATTTAAATTAACATGCAATTCATAATCACAAACTTTAGATTATAAAAAATACCAAAAGTCATCTATTTGATTCCCATGCTATTAATATGTTTCTTTAATGACTATATATGCTTTGTCAAAAATGATTATTCTTCAGATTATATTTAAATCGAAGTCACTTGCCCAGAAAGTGATAAGCTGTCGCCAGCCAGTCACCGTTTAGCAGCGTACACTGCTCATATCTAATGGGCGGATAAGATGTTGTTTGTTATGCAGCCCTGTTTTTATTGCACCGGTGCGATGACTTTTACGTTTTCGTATTGAACTTTGCCGTCGTGTCGCTTTTTAGTTTTCCGTGGCCCGTGCTGCCATTTAATCTATATATCACCTTATTTAAATAGTGTAAAGGGCGGATCCAACGCACACACCTAGCCATGGGTCTGCTAAAAGCGATACGTGTGAGGATCATGAATTTCATGATTTTCTTCCTAATTATTATTTTGTTGCCGGGTCTGCCTCCACGCACGACTTTCCCCTTTAAAGATTTCATGTGAGTGGAATTTAATGCATATCAAAAACATAATAACGTATCCCGTTTAGCATTGCCTCGCCCAAGGAACTGAAGGGCGCGCTGGAGTCCAACTTTCACCTGGAGGGCGCCGAGCGTCTGCTGGAGGGCCGCGTCTACGGCCCGGAGAGCCTGATCGTGCGCAACAATGAGATCTACACTGGTCTGCATGGCGGTGAGATCATCAAGCTGACCGCGAACCACGTGACGCACGTGGCCAAGTTCGGTCAGCCTTGCGGTGAGTTTTGTGCATCTCTTCCATTTGGGCCATCTCCTAAGAATTGTGGCCTTTTGCAGCGGAAATTTTCGAGGAAGCGCTTTGTGGTCGCCCACTGGGATTGGCCTTTGATACGCAGGGCAACAATCTGATAGTGGCCGATGCCTACTACGGCCTATGGCAGGTTGACTTGACGTCGCACAAAAAGAAACTGTTGGTCTCGCCGGAACAGGAGCTGCCGGGCAAGAGCATCAACCGGCGTGCCAAGACTTTCAATTCGGTGGCCGTGAGCAAGCAGGGCGAGATATACTGGACGGACTCCTCCTCCGATTTTACCATCCAAGACTTGGTCTTTGCCTCGTTCGCTAATCCGTCTGGCCGGTGAGTTCATTTGACTATTTAAAACATCGGCAGCTGTGAAAACCGGTTTGGCATCGAATGGGCATTTGACCCAACAGCTCTTTCTCTATCTAACGTTTTCTCTTTTTGATTTTTGTTTTTTTTTTGTAGTCTTTTCAAATACAATCGCGCCAAGAATGTAAGCGAAGTGCTGCTGGACGAACTGTTCTTTGCCAATGGACTGGTGCTGAGCCCGAATGAGGACTTTGTTGTGGTGGCCGAGACGGGCGCGATGCGTCTGACCAAGTACCACTTGAAGGGCTCCAAGGCTGGCCAGAGTGAGGTCTTTGTGGAGGGTCTGCCCGGCTTGCCCGATAATCTGACACCGGACGCCGAGGGTATTTGGGTGCCCATAGTGTCCAGCGCCGACAGCGAGCATCCCAGCGCCTTCTCGCTGTTCTCGCGCTTCCCCAGCATACGCCTGTTCCTGGCACGCATGTTGGCGCTCTTCGAGCTGCCTTTCCGCTACATTAACAGCGTGTATCCCAACAAGTTCTCGCAGCGCTTTGTTCATTTCATCGGGCACGGCGAGATGGCCATGCTGCTGGCACCCAAGCGCACCACTGTGGTGCGTGTGGACTGGAATGGCAATATTGTGGGCTCTCTGCACGGCTTTGACAAGTCTGTTGTCGGTGTTTCACATGTGCTGGAGTTCCAGGATCACCTCTACCTGGGCTCGCCCTTCAATCATTATTTGGCGCGCGTCAAGTCGCCCAAGGCGGCCAAACAGCCCACCGTCAAGGTGCGCAATGTGCGCGTCGAAGGCGAAGGCCTGGAAGCGTCCGTTGGTGCACCGCCCACCGCAACCACCGCCAAGCCCAAGGCACAGGCTGCGCCGAAAACCAGCACCACCACCACTACGACTACCACGGCAAAGCCACAGACTACCACAACCACCCAGAAACCAACGACAACAACCACAACAACCACAAGAACAACTACAACAACTGCCAAGCCAAAGACCACCACAGCCAGGCCAACGACAACAACAACAACGACGCCCAAGCCATCAACAGAAAAGAAAACCCCCTCAACAACAGCAAAAACAACAGCAAAAACAACAACAACAACAACAACAACCACCACCACCACAGCCAAGCCGGAAACAACAACCACGACGCGGCCAGTGCCTAAGAAACCGGCGCCCGTCGAGGAAAATATACCCGTGGACACGAAGCCGCCACAGAAGGAGAAGCTCAAGGTGATCAACAAGCAGGGCTCCCACGTGGAACTCTAAGCGATCTGCATTCAATCTTGAGTTTGCCACCCGCAACTCGCCCAAGTCCCGTGCCCAAAAACACTCAGGCCAAGGCCAGTTAATTATTTAGTTTGAAACTAGTTAGCTGAATCGTAACTAGCTGCAAGCTCTTACTGAAAAATATGTTCATTGATGGCAGCTATTTATATGTCGCACAACCTGCATATAATTGAGTTTTGCTTATTTCAATTACGACACATTCCCTCTTTTGTAAAGCATTTGCATTCCAGTTAAATACCTAAATACTTGATGACAGGTAGCCTCACTATATATATATATATATATATATATATATATATGAACAATGCCAGAAATTGTTTAGCAATTATTAGACACCTAAATTTAATGCGAAAATACTTTTCTTTTTGTACTGATATTCATTTGTGTATTTTTTCACTTAAAGAGTAAAGTGTTTTCTAAAAACATTACGACTTATACATATTTGCATTAAGTTAAGTTAAATATTAATATAAATAATGAGTGTGTGCGGGCTGATCAAATGTGCTCGTTGTCTAGCACTTTGGTCGACTTGGCGGCTCCTTGGGATCCGTCCAGCTCCAGTCCGAATAGTGCACACAGCGTCCAAGCTCCTCGGAGTACAGCTGCGACTGCGGACAGCGGTTCAGGCGAGCGCGCGTTCCCTGCTTATCGCACACCCAGTAGGCGGTGGGATCCCAGAAGTTGCGGAACATGCGATTCAACTCCTCCAGCCCCTGGCAGCCGGGCTCGCCATTGTGCTCATAGTATTTGTACTTCTGTACGGGTAAGTGTGCAGTGGCCATCTCTTTCCTATATATATATATATATATATATATTTCGATCTATAAAAATTAAAAACGGAAGTGTAAAAATATTTTGCTTGTCATTTCGACATTAGCATTTAAAACTATATGCAAAAATAGCTGAGCACCCCAAATATTTCGACACAATTAGTTTAGATGCCACAATTTGAGATAGTTTTTATTGCTTACCTCTGTATTGAATTGTTGTTGTACTGTGAATTTCCGTTGGCAACGAAAATGAATTGCTTGAAATTTGAATTCTGTCGCGGAATGAGACGTTTGTGCTTGCCGTTTCACAATTATTGCGATTCTGATTTGTCATACCGAATCATTTCTCGCTTAAATACTTTCCGTATGCACGCGAGGGAGCGTGGAGGGGCGCGGAGCCGGTTTGTGTTAGTAATCTCTGGCTGGCTGAGCCGAACGGCTGAACACGAGCGGCAAACTTTTATCTACGAAATTACTGAAATGCTGCGTTCGCTCATTACGATCGCCTTGATCATGAACGATCGACGGGCGGCTTGTAGAGCTGACGGATTGGTCATACGTTCGCTTTACCCGTGTCACGCGTTGCCTCCGTGTTCGGGGAATACGCCAAAGCATGAGTTTGCCCACTGACATAATAGGCACACACATTGGTGAAACAGCGCAGAAAAGATAAAAGGCCACTCGACTGGCGGATGCCCTGTATGAAGCAAAGCAAAGTTCAGCCTATCTAAATTGCACAGCCTATCAAGACTATGGCCTTAAAATGTTTGTGCAATTAAACATTTAAATGTGACTTAGGCTAATGTACTATAATGTGTGTATTCAAGTATTGCCTTCATATTCTCTTCGATCGCAGATCTTCTACCTATTCAAGAATTGCCAACAGCTCTTTTATCCACATGTCCACAGGGTATACAAAAATCACCGCTTGGCAACGAGCTGGCGTCATCAAAGGTACGCAAAGGTCATTGGCTGCGTATAATATAATTATTCCCGTATGAAAATGCAACTTAGAGTTGCGTAATTAGAAAACTGATGTCATCCTATAAGGCCAAGCAAGTCAGATTTATGCAACGTAAACAAAGCGCCAATTAATCTGGCTGAGAGCGCGCCCACGACGTAGGCGCTGTGAGCGTGTGTCGAGCCCCCTATTTGCCAGTATTTTTCCCCCGACCAGCTTTGACGTATGTCACCTTTTAGTACTAAAGCTGGCTTATCAGCGTCCATAAATTTGCGAAACACTCGCATGTGCTTGAAAGTTCTTGGACTTTCATTGATCGGAAGCGGGCAGAGAAAAATAAGTCTACACGTGATCGCAAAGTGGGAGGGCGAATAAGTCGGCCGATTGCGTCAAAATGTGGTAATTAAGTATGGGACGCACACGTGGGCAGCAGCTGGTTCAGTCTCGCACTCACGAGGTATATGTATAATAATTGTTTACTCTAGAAATATGGGGTGTCGCAGTCTAGGCAAAAAGCTGACTGATTAGCGTATTCTCGCTCGCGCTATTAATGTTTATCTCTAACAATGTCGGACTTTTGGTGGGCTTAGAACGCAGACTGATAACAAATAAATATTTATTTCTTATATTCGTTCACGAAGTGAAAAGAGTTTATTGGATTTGTGTCAAATATATACTCGAGTACACCCGCGTCAGGCAAAGTGCTAAGATTTTTATTGACAGATTATAATTGGTAAACAAATTTTGACATGATATGCTCTCGGATCCAAAGCTCACATATTACAAAACTTCCATAACTTTGTCAAAACTGAACCGTTTGACGGCATTAAGGTCATGTTTTGTCCTTGAGATGAATTCAGCATTTAAGATATATGCATTAGTGAAGATAAAGTTTTTTTTTTTTTTTTTTTTTAATTTTTTGGTTAAAAACTAATGCACTTTTTCGAAAAAAATTGTTTTTTACGCCTTCAACAACGTTCCTATTGGTTTTTTTTTTTCATTTATGTGCCCTTAATATATAATATTAGCTTAACATTTAGTTATAGTTTCTCTCAGTGTAGATATGCATGGCAAAATTTAGAAGGCAGTTCATTTACCGGCGTAAATGCTTACCATATAGTCAGATTTATGTGATATAGCCTACATTTTAAAATTTACAGTTAAAGCAAATGTTAACGATTTACATTTAAGCTTTTAGAGCTTGAATGGTTACAGGAAGATGATAAAATTGACTTAAATTTAAGAGATTAGGGAAACTTTACCTAATATATAATTTTTATTCAACTCACATAAACATTGACAGGAAGATAAGCGTGAGATGAATGAGGGTATTTAAACTTCGTTGTGACGGTCAAATTATTTCTTTTTTAAATATTTTTTAATCGTAGGCATATCATGCAAACTTATTTTTTTTTTTTTTAAATATTTTTTAATCATAGGCATAATCAGAAAAAAACGTTCTTAAATATAATTGTTTAGTTAGTCAGTTGAACTTTGATTGGAAATATGAATGAGGGTATTTAAACTTCGTTGTGAGGGTCAAGCTAATTTTTTTTAAATATTTTTTAATCATAGGCATAATCAGAAAACAACTTTCTTAAATATAATCTTTTAGTTACTCAGTTGAACTTTGATTGGAAATATGAATGAGGGTATTTAAACTTCGTTGTGAGGGTCAAGTTAATTTTTTTTAAAATACTTTTTAATCATAGGCTTAATCATGCAAACTTTCATAAATATAATTGTTTAGTTAGTCAGTTGAACTTTGATTGGAAATATGAGAAAATACGTCTAGCTCATGGGATATTCTTACTTGCTGATAAATCATTTTATTATCGTTTTCATAGAGCGTTTTTGTGCAATCTGCACATGAATCGCGGTGTGACGGAGCGTTTGACGGAAGTGCTAGAAATAGGAGTTTATTTACGAAACAGTTCAGATGACGAGGCAAACAATGAACAGGGTATCGAATGTGCTCTACGGCTGCAGCAAAAGCGCAACTCCCGCTAATATCCACTTGGCTGGGCGGTCGCGCGTCTTCAGGTTGAGGGTCCAGACGTAGGTGTTACCGCGCGACCTGCAAGTGAGGAGGGTTGAAGGCAGGTTGACGTTGAAGGTTGACTCTGCGATTCACCCACCTGGTCTTGTACAGTGGACACTCGTAGACGCGCTGCAGCTCCTGTTTCTCCTGCACAATGGACTTGATGTAGATGACGGGCATGGCGCAGAGCAGCTCCTTGGGATGCAGCGCCACAATGGAGTTCAGCTGGCAGTCCCAGCTGGCCCCATCCAGATACAGTTCGTGCACAAAGGCGCCCTCTATGGGTGGCAAGCTGAAAGGCAGACAGTTTACAGTTTCAACAGGTGACAATTGTGGTTAGTTATATGAGCTAGTTACGTGACGTCATCCTTCTGCTTCTTGGTCACGTCGCAGCTGATCAGCATGCGATCTAAGGGCAGATCGTGCTTGCGCGCGCTCTCCTGCATGATGGCCGTGAGGAAGCTCTGCGGATTGAACAGGCCGCCCAGCCAGATGGCGCAGGGCAGCTTGAAGTCATTCAGCCAACCGGCCAGCTCCTTGACGCGATGCAGCAGATCCGCAAACCAGCCCTGCAGGCCCAGCATGCTGGGATAAGCCAGCTGTGCCCAGGCCGCCGGCACGTGATCGTAGAAGATGGCATAGTCCAGGCGCTCCATTTCCTGGGTAATAGTCAGCTCGCCCTTCAGGCCGAGCATCAGCTCGCGCAGGGAGCGCTTGATCTCCCGAATGAGCGCGTTCATTCGCTCGCATTCCTGCAGAGCGACGACCACAAAGGGCGTCTTGCGCTCGACGCGATTGAGCAGGGCCTGCAGATTGAACTCGTCCTGCAGCTTGTCCAGGAAGTCGTCGATCATGATCTTGACCAGCTCTTCGCGTGGCGCGCCACAGTGTGAGCTCAGCTCCGATTCGCGTGGCTGCAGCTCGAAAATGGTTCGCAGCAGCTGCTCCGAGGCGCTGGTCAGGAAGCCAATTTCAGCATTGGGATGCAGTCCGTAGAGCAGGGGCGACTCTTCGGGCAGCATCTCAGTGATGTAGTCGTGATAGCCCTCAAATTCTAGATTGGGCGGCGCTGGAAAGCCGGGACAGAGCTCGAAGTCGCCATCAATCAGATCCTGCTGCAGCAGCTCCTCGAGGAACGTCTGGCACAGGCGTCTGTCCCAGTCGTCGGTGATGTGGCCACCGTACATGATCTCGCCAAAGAGATAGCGCAGATCCTCCCATGGTATGCGATTGCTGCCCTCCAGGTAGTTGTGCAGCACGCTGGCCGAAATGGTCAGGTCGCCGATGTTGAACGGATACACCTTGTTCCAGCCCTGCGGTCCGAACTTGCGTCGCTCGCCGGCCACCGCATGGAAGTAGCACAGGGCAAAGAGTATGGACTTGAACTCGGCCTCCTGGGTGCACGTTTCCAGTGTGTCCTGCGAGAAGTTATCCCAGGCCTTGTGCAGATTGGCGGCCATTCCCGCTGGCGGCTCATTGACCACCTTGAGCGAGGACTCCAAAATGCCCTGCGGTATGATATGATACTGTGGATCGGGAGCCGGCTCGGCGCTGATAAACAGACGAAAGTTGGATTCACCCTGAGACTCGGACTGCAGCACGATACGCTCGATAAGCTTCTCCAGCGTGGGCAACCAGTTGACCACCAGATGGATATTTTGCAGTATGACCCATTGGTGACCCGATGCCAGCGCCTGCTCGATGGCTGTTTCGGCCAGCAGCTCCTGTCCCTGGCCCAGTGAGATATTTATCAGCGTTCCCGCGTCCGCATGAAAGCCCCGTTGTTGTCCATGGCGCTCCACATCGCGTATTGGGTCCACGCCGGGCGAGAGTATGAAGAAGGCGGGCGTGGCCGCGTTCAGCTCCTTGAAGATAGCCACAAACGGCGGCGTCTGCACCTCGGCATAGGCTCGACCCATCGTCTGCTCCACAAACTGAGCCATGGCATAGGTCATCCGATCGGGCCGCAGAGCCCGCACAATGCACAGCTTCTGCAGCGGAGTACGATGCTTCCACTCGCCGGGAAACTGCACCCGTTCGGGCGTGTCGCTGGCCATGAACTTGCGCCAGCGTTTCGTGTAGTTCTCCATGTCCTTGTCGATGCCGTAGAAGTGCTCGATGAGCGCCAGCGACTTGATGCCGCCCCAGGCGCTGCGTCCGACAAAGTCCAAGGGCGAGAGCGTGTTCGGATCGTGCGGATAGCGTAGCAGAAAGTCGGTCTCATCCTTGGCCACCTGCTCGGCGGCGATCATGATGCGCAACGTCAGGTGCGAGGTGAACGTCAGCTTGTCCGCCTCGAAGAGACCGCGCAGCGTGTACAGATAGGTTTGCCGTGTTATCGAGTCCACCAGGTGGAGCACGCGCTTCTCGTAGCTCTTCGAATCGGGCGCGACGGCAATGGCCTGGCGAAAGACATGCATGAAGGACTTCAGCGAGAACTTGTAGATGGGATTGATGCGATTGAGGTCCGTGAGCACAAAGTACAGAATGGCAGCCCGCTTGGCCGCGGCGCGATAGATGTTGCGCGTCTCGTCGATTTGCAGCGTGGTCAGGTGCGCCTCGCGCACCTTGGACTCAATTTCATCGACAGTGCGTTTGGTGTTCTCCAGATTGAGGACCAGCGCGTGATCATCGAGCACATTTTCGCCGGCGGAGGCCAGTCTGGCCAGCAGCTCGTCCTCGAGCGCTTTCAGCGAGATTTTGAACATGTTCTGCTGGACGGTGACCTCAGTTTTCATTTGCTCCAGATCCGGCCGCTCAATTTTGACCACTTCCGCCAGCAGCTGCTCCTCGAGGCCGTCCGGTGTCACCGTAAAGTTAATAAGCGTCGTCTGCGCCTGCATTTCCGGCTTGTAGTGCGGGTTGGCCAGCTTCGTGTGCAATATGAGCCGGAAGTTCGGATTGAATTCCATTTCCTTTTCGCCAATGCGCAGGTAGCGACCCTTTTTGATCAGCGCGCGGCTGAGCAGCGGCTCCAGCACAGTGTCCATCGTTTCCTCGATTTGCTCGATGAGCACCGTGTCCCCACGTGTGATGGCCTTCTCCAGCGCCTCCAGAAAACCGCGTTGGTTGAGGCGCAGCACCACCAAAGCAGCGCCAAAGCGGCTCTTGATCCACTTGATGCCCTGGCTAAAAGTTAATTGATTTACATCAGAGATGCTCTATATATTTATACCCTGTATGGGTTTAATAAATCAAATTTAATTACAATTTGGAATGAAGGATTTCGTACCATATGTAAAACAGTTTTTTTTTTTTTTTATCGTTTACTCAAATCAATAAATACTGAATTTGAATAGAATTGAAAAGAATATAGAATATTTCTGCCACTTCGCGAGCTTAAGGTCTTGGCATCCATAGCTTGCCTACACAATAGTTAATATTAAGATTTTAATTTTTGTAGTACATAAACATATTTTAAAGCCAATCTCATGCTATTAAAATATATTTGAGGCTATTTTAATAAAGTTCGAGTTCGAATCAAAGGTAATAATGAATTAGATATGCTTTTCAGTACATATATAAGTAAGTACAAGTGTTTTACGGAACTTCAACCCAAGGCACAGGGCATTTTCTTGCCAAGCACTCTCTCACTTTCGCTCATTTCCCGTTTAATCCCAAGCCGATGGAACTTACAGCTGTGGATCAATCATCAGAGGCCAGCGCGTTGTGTACTGCAGTATTGTTGCATTCTCTGTGGACATGCCGTCCATGGGCAGTCCCTCATTATTCCAGGTGGCAATTTGCGCGTCGTCCGACAGCAGCGCCAACGGGTCGACGCCCTGTGTGTGCGGTATCTGAGGCTGTCGCAGCACGGTCAAAAGGAGCCCAGTTAAGCCAAGCATTTAGCGGTTACGAAGTACTTACGTCCATTTTACAAAAGCTCGGCAGCCACATCTTGTGCTGCAGCTCCTCGCGGTAGCGGCGCGTGAAGCAGCCCACGTACGACAGGAACGAGGAAATTAACAGTATATCTCCGGGTAGGGTGCCAATCTTGGCCTGCAAGCTATCGAGTCGAATAGAAGAACAGAAGCGAAAATCGTGAGAGCTGACCTGCTAAACGGCGGGCATTAATCTGTCCCTTAGCAACCTTAAATTGTGCTTCAAGTATAAATTACAAGTGCTGCAGGAAACTGAAGGCTCCCCGTTGTGCACCCATTGCATTTGAATGGACGGGAAATTGGAAAAATAATAACGTTGAAGGGGATTTAATGCGAGGGTCGATTAACAAGTAGTTATGGACTTGATACATTTGTTTTGTAAGCCCACTGAAATTGTCTAAAAAAGGATATTATGGTTTTCAATAATTTTTTTCTTATTATAAATATTAACATTTATAATCATACACAGCAAAGTTTTTTTTTGATTTTGTTAAAAAAGAGAAACGAATGTTAAAAATAAACTGAAATTGTTTATCATAAATATTTGTGCCTCAATCCGATTAGCAAATAGGTTCTATTTTTAAAATACTATTTTTATTATTTAATTTAATTTGATTTTTTTGTCGTTGGTCGTTGGCTTTACAAATAGCGATTTGCAGATAAGATTGTTCCATTGGGAATATTTGACTTATCCTAGCACTTGATTCTTGAAGACCATAAGTAATATATATATATTGTGTAAAACAATTGTACTCTTTTTATATTGGAAAATTACTACAAATGTGCTTGTTAAAATTTTATAAATAGCCATAGAGAATACAAAAAAAATAATAATTAGGTGTCATTAAAAAGTAATTGCTAGCTGAGCTTTTAGCGGCATTAGACTATGAAGGAAAATATAGTAAAATAATTAGCGGATTTATTTTTAAAAATTATGGATAATTTCTGTGCTTATTTACAGACAATAATAAGTTGGAGATTATTAAGCACAGTTTATAAGGCTAAGATAAAGTCAAAGTCAACATTACATATTTTTCAATCACCCCCGTAAACCTCAGCTACAAGTTGGTTGCAACTCTGTCGACTTAAGAATAACAAGAGGAACAACATCAATATAAGGAGCATCATTATCTGCATCATCGTCGTCAGCTACTGCGATGCCTTTCAAATTGACTCGTGTACTTGAGTACAAGTGGCTGTATAAATTCTTATTAGAAATTGCTGCATGCCAACTATGATTGAAATATTTAAGCTGGCCCTAATAGACGTACGATGGGGATGGCAAAGTGCAACTAGAGCGCCGTAATTGAGATGCTCATCCCACTTCGTATGCCAAGGAAGCGTTGTATTTAGCGCAAGATCATGGCCCTAAAGCTTGAATGATTTATGTTTAATTGCCTTACAAATATGAATGTTGATGTGTGGGTTTCTAATGGTCCTTCGTAATTGAATAACACAAAAACTATGCAATTGCAAGCCATAAATGTCTAACATGACTTGTAAATACTTATGTGTGTTGACTTGCTTAAGCATACGTGTGTGAGTGTGTGTGCGTGCGAAATGTGAAATTAAAATAATTGTTTTTAAAGAAATATTCTGCACAAAATTTGATAAAATACCTGTCAAGTGCCATAAGAGCATTCTCATTCAAAACAGAAAATATATTTCCAAAGCAGCTTCGCAATGCCAACAACAACGACAATAACAGCTATTACCAACACCAATACAGAGAAAGGACAGTTTACAAATATTTATATATGTGTGTGTGTGTGTGCAGGCATATATATGTACTTACAATGGAGAATATTTAATGCCATAGTCAAATAGAAATTTATATGCAAGTCATAACGGTCCACGCACAGACACACACAAACACACACACACACACACACACACACATACAAACTGTGCCAAGCTGCAACCACACAACATTGTGCAGTTTTTACTGCCTCCTGCCCGCCCCTCGATGTAGTTGTTGCTGAGCGCAAATTATATTTTCATAAATATTTGAAAGTGCTCAGAGAAGTAAGGTTTTCAATTTTGACATTCGGGCATGGAATGCTCTGCCAGCTTTCGACCGAGGCTGTTGCTCCTTTGCCAGTGTATTGTGCGCATACTATATAACTCGCAACTAGTTTGTATAGCAGACACACAAACACAGACACACCTGCACCCACACACACACACACACACACACGTTCACAAGTACACCCCTAGAGGTAAACGAAACACGCCTGCCTGTTAGATTCGAGCAGAGCAAACATTTCAACATTTTTCATAATTCAATACGCTTCACATCTGTATTCATGAATGTGCCCTCTGGCCATTCAGGTGCTGACGTTGTCGAATTGTGCGGCCGATTGAATACCCGTGTGTGAGTGTGAATTTTGCAGTATTTAGATGCAAAAAATTGCACATAGCCGGGCCCAGCGCTCCCCCAATATTGCACTAGCCCGGCTAAGCCTTTGTAGATATCCTTTTGCCTTGCACGCGCACTCAATTGAATTTCATTGCAAATCTCGAACTGGTAAAATAGTCATTGCCAATGGTCAGCCAAAGGTGTCGAGAGTGCATTTTATGCATTGCCCGAATATTGTTATTGACATTTATGTGAATTTGATTAAGTTTTACAATCGAATATAAATATATATAAAATGAATGTGCAAATATAAACATATTGACATATGTTTCTATACGTGTTTTTCATATATTCTAAAATCATTCTAGATAAACATTTTTCAGACATTTTTTGGTTTTTTCCAATCAAAAACAGCAGGTTTTATTCGTTTTACTATCACACTCATAGAAAATAATTAAAAAATTTAAATTCAGTATAGCTTTGTGTTAGCTAAAATGTTGTTTGCATAAAATAAACGCAATAAATTTGTACAAGTGAAATTAAGCAGAAAAGCTCGATTTTCGTTTCTTAAGTACGTTACACGTTTGTAATATAATTTTTAATTTAATTTCTTTACGTGCTTCTATTGTAGGTCTCTAGCATATCTGTCGAAAAGTATTATCTGTCATCAAAAATTTTGCTGTTGACAGCTGTTTCATGCAGTTTTCTGTCGACCGGCGTATCGACCGATATATAAAATATAAAATTGTAATCAAATTTGAGTCCAGTTTACTTAACTGTTTTTTTTTGTAGATCACAATAATTGAACAGAATAATTTTCCGCCTAAAGGTATGCATTGAAATTTATATTATTGACTAATCAGACGAGAGTTTGTGATTTGCATACTTTTCGAAATGATTATTTGTTTTGGTTACGAAGTTGTATATATAAGTATTTATTGTCTCAGTTTTTGATTTCAGAAATATGTGTTTATTTTAGTGACTGTGTATTTTTAAAAAATATATACAACTTTTTATTTCAACAAAAAAAAAACCTTGTGTTGAATCTTTTCTGTGCTGAATCAGCCGTATGTAGGCGGCAATCCGATGACAACTGTTTTATCTATTAGAAATTTACAAATGTTCTTTTATAACTTGGCCAAGTTAAATCAAAATTGGAATGCATTTAAAATGAAATAGTCATCAGGCCACTGCAAGGGTACTATGTGTGATATCCTGAATATATCTGCTGACCGCACGAATGTTGTTCCTTTTTTCAGTAGTTATATGTTTTTTATATATAATCTTTCTGTCCTTCTTGTTGTAATTCAGCTACAATGTTTGCAACAGATCGACTTTTTGGCTAATGAATGTATGCAGCGTATTAAGTGCCTTTTTGGGCTGTATCTTATTACCGGGGGTAAGTGCTGAAAGTGCAAAGCTCACAGGAGTCGCCTGTGACGCAGCTTATTTACTGTCGACAGAATAAACGGCGGCCAGTTCATTGGCTGCGACAGTGCGCAATTTGTGCAATTGGTAGGAGAAGGAGGTGCGCGGTGGGGAGGTGCTTGCAGTTGGCCAAATGAGCGCAAGTAAATAAAATTTACGGCCTTTTGTTGCTGCGGTGGCCCGCAAGTGTGCGAAATACCGGCACAGTTCGTTCAACTGTGGCCCAGAGCGAACGGGAGGAGAGCGAGAAAGCAATTAAAGCGATTGCGGACACACACAAAATGTAAATTAAATTTAATAATTGATGGCGCATAAACGCGAGGGTGCCGCCCACTCACACTCACCTCTGCACGGACTCTCGCCAGCGGACATTCTCGTTGGCCAGTCCATTGACCAGCCTATGCGCCAGATCGATGGTAAAGGACGTCTTGTCCGCCTCCCGCTGGCACTTTTGCTTTTCGGCCACGGCATGCTCGAACTCGGCCTGGATCTCGGCCAGCTTGTCTTCCAAATTGTTAATTTTGGACTTGAGGTACTGCAGGCGTTCGCGTGCCTCGAACAGTTCCTGTTGAGCATCCTGCACGGCTTGCTGCTTGGGGCCAACTATGAGGAAGACCTGATGATAGCGATGCAGATTAAGGACCCAGGCGCAGAGGCCGGCAGCGGCAACAGATTTTTGAACGACTTTGTCTGGATTAAACTCGGGATCCTTGAAATACAAAAATAAGAAAAATGTGTTCTAATATATGTACGAATAAATGTTGTATTTATACTGCCATTCACTTTCTATCAATCACAGCTCAAGATTTTGTTACGTACATATATTTCAAATGGCCTTTAAGGGACATTTTTACGGATAAGAGATCGTTTTGTCTCGGTGATTTAAAAGTTGTACTACATATATATTTTCTTTGGGCTTGTGGACTAAATTTTGCGTTGTCGATTTATAAGTAAGAACAACGAAAATAAATTAATGCTTTTTTCTCTCTCTCTCTTCCTTCATCAAGTATGGATATTTTAAGTACTTGCCTTGAGGTATTCCTGCAACGTCTCAATAATATTCGGATGTATGTTGTCCTTGTTGTAGTTGAGCAAATCGTTAAGGAACTGATCCACACGCACCATCATCAATTTGGCACTCTTCCAGCTGCGATCGCGAGGAATCCTACCATTGGCAGCCAGTAGAACCATCACAGCGGCGCATACATTGACCACGGCCTTGGGCGGCGATCCAAAAGACTTAAGCTCTGTTAGGTTGTTTTTATTGAGGGTGTTGAGCGCGGCCTGGGCGGCTACCAGAGCTGGTTCGGCCTGTCGCAAATCCTGTTCGCAGAGCTTGGTTTTGATCGAGACATCCTCCTCGATGATGCGAACACGTTTCTCCTCCTCGGAGGCTGTGAAACGCTCACGCTTCACCTTTTCGCTCTCGGCGCTCACAATCACGATCAGCTTATCGGCAGCCGCATTTTTAGCTGCCAGTTGAACTTCTTGTATGGCCAGTTGATGCTGCGTGCCGCATAAAAGAAAAGTTTTTTCTAACTCAAACTGAAACTCGGAGGAACTTTAAAACTTTGTCGGCCAGCGAAATTAATTAAAGCTCGGGCACGCTGGCCCAATATTGACACGGTGCAACTTTATCGCACAAATTGTGGGCGCACCAATATAAACACATGTGCACACATTCTACGCACACCTACTCAGCTATGCCTTTTTGTGAACCGAGTGTCCTGTGTGCTTACATGAAAACTGAAACTGACGTCTGCTCTTCAATACAAACGAATTCCATTAAATTCAATTAGTTTAAATAACATTACGCGCTTTATTGTTGTTCGCTTGTGAGAGAACTTTTTGTTTAGCGCACGAAAGTATGCTACAAAATAAATGCGATTGCCGCGACGCCATTGCCAGCCATTGGCATTGCGTATACGCTGCGTAACCAGACGCGGTTCGTGCAATTTAAAGAGTGCCATCATCGAGAGTCTCTTGCTGTCACCTATTGGGATCCGCTCTACCTAGCCAATATCGCCATCACCACCACCATGCTGCACTTTGCCGCTGCAAATGGCCAGCAGATTTGCTGTAACAACAATTCAATTAAGCGCACTAATTGAAAGCCAGGCGCGTCGTGACGCTTCGAATAACGCAGAGCAAATGGAAAAAATGTGAACTGCCGCTTTATGCACGTCTGAGCTTGTATGTGGGCCGACCACTCACACATACACATTTTATACAAACATATCCAATGCCTTTAGGAAAACTGATGGGAGGGTAAAACGACTTTGGCAACTCGTTTGTTATGTAAAAGTGCAACCCGTATATATACAGTATTTTTTTTAATTTTTAATTTTAATATTAAAAATTAAAAAAAATTAACAGCATATAATTGAACTAGTATGTTGCGAAAGTTTCGCTTGAGGTTCGTTTTGAATATTTTATAATTATTTAAAACCTTGTCGGACAATTTTTGGTGCAAATGTTAAATGTATTTTAAACAAATTATTTTGACGCTTGTTTTTGCATAAGCGTATGCAAGCCTAGGCTTTTAAATTGAAACATTTATTTGTTCGACTTTAAAATTTTATTTTTTTTTATCACTTACTCACCTTTAGACTGTCCACCTGACGCGCGCATTCGGCCAACTTGGCCATGCCACTCTGTAGGCGGGCGATGCGCTGGGCGAACTCCCCATTTTTGTCCACCAACAGTTTGCGGTAGAGGAAAATGTATTCGAGAAATGTTTTTGGTGTCGTGTAGTTGTAGCGTTTTTCATTCTGTAGATAAATTTTCGATATCTGATTCACGGTGCCGTGTACGTAGGCCATAAAGTAACCGATGGGCGGTATGAGTTCCGGCTGTGAATGAACGCGGGTCAGTTTGGTTCTGTCTATCACCTGATGCGTGTGAATCTGTTTGCTGTGTGCGTGTGTGCTTGTGTGTGTTGGTGTGTGTTTACTGGCACTTATTGTGACCATTGTGACAGTTTAAAGTCGCAAATTGTAAATTGTGCAGGACAGCCATATAAATAAAGTCAGCGCAGCGTACACACCTCCAATATGTCGCTGATTTCAGTGAGAAACTTTTGTGAAACCGATTCCAGTGCGCTTCGGGGCCACTCGTGGAACCAGTTAATTGCCGTGCGGCTGATAATGGCCGGGAACTTTCTGGCCCGTACCCGCAGTGTTTGTCCCACTGGCGAAAAGCAGAGCACAATTTTGAGTAGACGTCGCACCTTCTCCACAAAATACCGCCAGCAATTTTCTTTGGTGTCTAGAGCGCCGCACTGCTTCACCTCATTGCGTATGCCATTTATGATCGTTTCCAGTTGATCATCATTGAAGAGTTCAGGTATCTCACCCGAGGCGAGCAAATCATTGATCAGCATCAGTATGGATTCATCGGGCAGCTGAGCATCGGAGATGAGAAAAACAGACGCCACATTCTTTAGTCCCACTTTCATATACAGATTCGCAATCTCGTCCCTCATATCGAGCAGACCAAAGCCGCGCTTAATTTGAATTTGCGAGACGCTCAGCGAGGAGATGAAGGCGGCCAAGCGTGCCAGTGTCTGCTTGCCAGAGCCGCCGACGCCAATAAGCAAAGCGTTGCCACGAGGACTCTCCAAAATGCGATTAATGCTGGGAATTAGACATTCAAGGATATGCAGATAACATTTCGCGAAATTATGAAAAGCGTAATGTAACTTGATATTTCTAAGTTTGGCTTTAATATTTTTGAAAATAAATTAAGGCATAATTTCGAGTCAATCATTGTAATAAAGATATTTAAAAATATTTGGATGTGTACATACCAAAAAACAAGAAATAAATAATTCATTGAGTAATAATGTACTCAATGTAAATAATTGAAGGAAATTATGCCACACGCAAAATATTGTTGTCTTCGTGGCATGTAGAAATAAGTGATTTTAAAAATCAATATTTCTCGATTTTTTTAAATATTGATATGGTGTTATATAACCTACATTTCAGATTTAATATCTATAGCTTCTTGTGATCAAAATTCAAGTAATTCATTTGTTATTAATCGAATAATTTAAAAATTTTCAAAAAAATGTTTAATCAAGATATTTGAAAAACAAGTAAGATGGCTCTAGTCGGGTGCCCCCGACTAGGAGATACCCAGGCTTGATTCAGGAATCAAGCGGCGAGCTGTCGTTATATACGATTAAAGCTCTTTGCATTCATACACACATTCACAAAGTCAGAGATGGAGAGATAGAGAGGGGAGAGAGAGATTGGAAAAGTCAGTCAATAACTGCCAATGCAAAAAAAAAAATGATATAGAGATAATGCACTCTATAACACTCTAAACACTTAATCAAAAATAATGCCAAAACATATAAACCTTACCTGAACACTTGTAAATCGCATAGAAGGGCGTTTTTGCATTTGACCAGTGAAAACTCATAAATAACAAATTATTGGAGAAAATTAGCAGGTTTCCGGAGAGGGGAAGATAGGAAGGGAGAGAGAGGTGGAGAGAAGGGGGAGAGAGGGGGAGAGAGGGGGAGAGAATGCGAGAATTGATAGAGTCAGTCCATAAAAGCGAGCGTAAAAAAATTATTAAGAGATAATGCACTATATAAACACTCTACTAAAAATCAAAGAAAAACATGTTAACCTTGCCTGAACTCTTGAAAATCGCTTAGAAGGGCGTTGTTGCATTTGACCAGACTGTGAAACACCAAGTAAGACGGCTCTAGTCGAGAGTGCCCGACTAGAACCATGTGGCGATCTGTCGTTGTATAGATTTCAACCCCCTTGCCTTCTTACATACATACACACACACACGCACGCACGAACTAATCTGCGCACTTTACACATCGGCTGCGCTTGGCCCCACTTTGGAAAATAAATTCTTGAATAATTTCTAAACTTTCTGAAACTTTCAGAGTTTAATAAGAGAACCCAAATCTATGTACAAACCAAAGCGCAAGTCTGTAGTATTTGATTAACATTTTTTTGATATGGGGGGCGAATGGGGGAGGTATCCAAAATCCGAACTTGCTTATCCTTTACGAGCACATAATAAACTAAATTAAATGGCTCTAGTTCTTATAGTCTCCGAGATATGCTAAGAAAACCAAGTCTTGAAATCGATTTTTATCGATAACAATGAAACGTAGCAAGATATCGAAAAAAAATTATAAACTTGTACTGCATATAGATTCGGAGAATCTCTAGTCGAAACGTTTAGGTTTCTAGCTTTTGTAGTTTCCGAGATCACTGCCTTCATACAGACGGACAGACGGACATGGCTAATTCAACTCAGTTCGTTGTGCTGATCAAGAATATATATATATACTTATATACTTATATATATATATATATACTTTATGGGGTCGGAGACAAAACCATTATACCCTTTTTACCCATTTTCAATGGGTTCAGGGTATAATAAAGAGCCAGCTATCGACTCAACTTTTGATGTATATATTTGTGGAATCTTATACAATACTTTGTTGGAGAATAGTCAACTTACCGACATATGTGTATCATGGCGTCCTCGAACAGCACCAAATTCATGTACCCCACAATATCATTATAGCTGGCCTGTGCCTCCAGCAGCAGCTGGTAGAGTGCATCCCAGCTCTTGAGCGGCATGTACTTCTGGTCCACAAGCGATTGGGCGAAGTGGCTGTAAATCAGGGGCTCGGCAAAGACAAAGTCCTCGTCGAAGTCTTCGAAATCCTTTTTGAATATATCCCGAATGGAGGACTTGAACGACTTGATGTCGTACTGATCCACCAGCCGGTCATGGTAGACCCGAAACGCCTCGTGCACATAGAGTCGCATCAGTTCGGCGGGCTTGCTGCAAACTGTGCCGCTGTAGCTGCTGGCAGTGCCACCCGCCGAGACCGGAGCACCCACACTGTTCATCACGCCCTGATAAATGCTGGTGAGGTCACGCAGATTGAAGATGTAGTGGAACTTGATGGCCGTGGGCAGAAAGGCGTATTCCACGCGACGATGCAGGGCGATGCCCACCTGCACCAGGAGATTGCCGATGGAGCGGATTTCCTTGTTGAAGCCCAGCGCTGGCTGATCCAGGTGGTTGTTCAAAATGCTGCTGTATATGTGTTGCAGCGCCTCCTCGCCAGGTGCCGCCACGGAGAACACACAAAAGTGCCGCTGCAGGCGCGGATCGATGGTGAACGAACCCGCGGTTGGATTCATGCAGGCCGCAAATTGACAGTGACGAATGTCCTTCAGCTGCAGCCGCTGGCGATCGTACCTAAACACAAGTGTAATGACTGTTGCGCCTGTCGCATAACGAGCCCCAGACAGCTGCCACTCACCACTGCCGGTAGTCCATGAACTGACGCATGATGGTGTGCGGTTGCACAGTGCCATACGCGTCCACCTCGGGCATGTTCAGGTCATTAACAAAGTAGATGAGCCGTCGCTTGGGCCCACTGGGCGCATAGCAGCGTCCGGACTTCTTCTCCAGCGGGCGGTCGAGCATCTTCTGGAATATCTCTGACGTGGTGTAGAAGTTAAAGTGCGTCGCCTGCACGGCGGTCAGCAAGGGCGTCGAGGAGGCTGACTTCCGGCGCACGCTGACGTTGCCAACAGCGCTTGGAACATCGCCGCCAGTGGCCACACCTCCAGTGGTGCCAGCAACTGATGGTGCCAGCTGCTGGCTGCCGCTGACAGCTGTCACTGCAATTTCAAGCAGCTCCTGTGCGCTGGCATATTTGCTGAAGAGCTCACGGAAGATGGCACCCTTGCCGCAGCCAGAGCTGCCCACCAGCATGCAGGCGAGATTGCGGTCGATAAGCAGCTTGAGGAAGTAGCCCAGCCGTGTGGTCTCTGCAGTTGAAATGAGAACGTTCTGTGTATGTGTGTGTGCGTGTGTGTGTGCGTGTGTGTGTGTGTAACCAAAGGCTTTGTTCGCATGATTAGTTCATTCCCAACTAGGTCAAGCACGCACCTGCAGCGGCTGCTCCGCATCGATTTGGCACTCGAGCTGCTGGAGAGCGGCCAGCTCGGACCAGCGCTGGAACTTTAATGTTTGTACATTAAGCTGATAGTCGAATACGGTGCCCTGGCTGGGCAGCTTTACGTCCTTGAACTCGCTCGTCCACCACTTGTGGAACTCGCGATGCCAGTCTATAATTGTGTCCTCCAGCAGCGCCGAGCCGAAGCTCCACAGCGTCACATATACAAAGATCGTCTCCAAGGCCAGCTCCGCGGACTCGTGTGAGAGCTCGCCGTGGTGCAGGCTGTGCGAATTGATGCCCAGATGCTTGCTGCCGGCTCGGCCAGTGTCATCATCGGCCTGGTCACTGTCCAGCAGGCACTCGAGCAGGTGGCAGGTCATTTGGATCATGGCCATGTTCGCGATGGGCGTGATGCGACGGAAATCGCGTTGTCGCTGCATCAGGCTGGGGAAATACTTCTCAAAGAGTGTGGTCAGAATGCCGCGCTCGATCATGTTCGCGCGCGTCTCCAGCCACGAGGAAACAAAGCTGGAGATCAACAAAGAAACAGAATTTAAGGGAATGAGAAGAGTCTGAGTTAATCAGTAATGCTTACGGGGACCAGCCCAGATCCTGTGGATTGATGTACAGAATGCCCGCTCTGGAGACCGTTGCGGGCGTTGCCGCCTTGAGGTGGCCCACCTCGAAGAGCAGGCGCATCTCGCGCTTCAGTGAAATGCGCTCATTGCTGGCCAGCGTCAAGATCTTGTTATCGTCCATCAGTGTGTTGAGGCTCTCAATCCACATGGGATCAATGTCGCCATCGAGCACTATCCACTTGGGATTGCCCGGCGGCATATTGGCCTGCTCCCGCATTAGGGAGGAGAAGAGACCGTCCTTCCACTCGCGCGTCGTGGGATTCACAATGCCGAAGAGCTCATCGTTGGACAGCGCCTTGGGATTGAGCACATGGCAAACTGGCTTCAGCTTCTGTATGCGATACGTTTCGCGCAGTGTTTGCCAAATCTTCGTTTTGCCTGTGCCTGCATCACCCACTATGAACACGGAGTGGCGAACGTCCAGCAGCTCCTGCAGCTGCACCACCTTCATGAGGAAGCCCTCCTCGGGCTGGAGCTTGATTTCATTTACCGCACGTCGGATGGTCTTTTCGAATTCGAAGACACGCTTGCGCGGCACGTCGAGGGCGGGAAAGAGGTCGCCTATCAGGCCCATAAATATGGGCACATCCTCGGTCACAATCTTGGGTATGTTGAAATCACGCAGGGCACGCATTAACACCTGATCCTCTGGGCGGCTGTGGTCATCGCGTTTTAATGTGCCGGCAACGACCAGAACCGATTTGATGGCACGCAGGCCCCAGTCGTAGTGATCCTGCTTGGACAGCAGCTCCTTGCACAGAGTGTACAGTGTGATAAATTTGCGTGCCAGCAGACGTGCATCCTGGAAGCCCTCGGCCATTAACATAATCTCACAAATCAAAGCAAAGTCCGGCACAATCATGGCGCATGGGCGAAACAATGTTTTCAGGTTTTCCGGCAGCTCGGTGCGGCCAGCGTAGCCCGGATTCATGGTGATAAAAATGCCAACCGACGGCTCCAGCGAGATGCGCTCGCCCATAAAGATAAATTGGGTTTTATGCATCTGTAAACAGCAGCAGCAACCAACAGACACAGCAACAGCAGCAAGCGGAGCCATGGGTAGAAGATACACCCAGCGTCGTCCAGAGGCAGAGGCAAGCGTGGCATCGGCATGGGAAATGTAATCAATGTGCAGCATTGCAAAGAAGTGGATGGTAAAATCAATTTGCGAACGCTTCACGTCTCGCCGACATTGCGGTCGCACCTTTATCGCCTCCTGTATGGTCTTCACCTGGACGGCCACCACGGAGAGGACCTCCACGCAGATGCGATTGAACTCGTCAAAGCAGCCCCATGCGCCGGTCTGCGCCAGCCCTTTGTAAATGTTGCCGCAAGATTTGTAGTCCATTTGCTCCGAACAGTTGAAGACATAAACCATTACGCCCAGTGCGCGGCCCAGGTCCTTCGTTGTTTCCGTTTTGCCAGTGCCCGCCGGTCCTGCAGGTGCGCCTCCCATCACCAGATGCAGCGACTGGCGGGGCATGCGGGTGTATGTAAATGCAATGGTATGCAAATTGCAAACGGCATTTATTTTCCACTAACGAGTTGTTTAATTTAAATACCGGCCAAAAATCAACACCAAATGGCAACAAATTAAAGCCGCAACCTCTTTCGCCAAGCAACCAGCACTAATTGGAGTTTTACTTACTCTTCATTATGCCTTATATACCTATGCCTGAGTATTTCATGTACATATGTACATCTTAAGCGAAAGTACGTAAGAAACTTAACTTGAAATAAGTTGCTGCTTCTCGTTAATTATCTTTATGCGTATTGTCAGGAAACAAACAGGACATGCAAGAATATGTTCGTACATACAAACAAGGATTTATTACAATTGTGGTAGTATATCGATGGTGGAGAATCTATTTACTAATTGTATGCACGTCTTTTAAGTAAGTAAGTCAGATACTTTCAATCCTAGCCATTATAAGGGAGCTTAGAAATAATAATATTTGAATGCTGAAATATTCATAATTCACGATAATTTTGAGGGCTTGTTAGCAATTGATTGGAGAACAATTTATTTGTGTTGACTTCATTGAAGTGCACAAGCCTGTTTCAGTTAAGCTAACAAGTTAGCATCTTAATTAAATATTCTCTATTATATTTTGAATATTTTTGAATACATTTGTTTATTAAAATTTAATGAATTGCATGGATTTACTCTGAAAGTATGTGACGTCATGAGAATGTCAGCTAAATGCGCAGCTGTTGAGTTACTTCTACAAACTACTTTGTATAGTTATATTCTCATTTATATTCATCAAAATTAATTAAATACAAAACTAACCACTTGACTTACATATCGTTCAATTTTAGGTTTCCATTGATATACATTTCAATTACAAGTCAATTTGCCTAAAAGCTTCTTAAAGTATTTTAAGAAAACATTTTTTTTCCTTTTTACAATAATATTTATTTCCCTTGTGCGTAATCGAACCTGTCTGAGTCCTGCTGAAACTACTTCAACCCATTTGCCATATTTATTAAAAAAGCAAATAAGTTTTTGTGTATTGATAGCAGTTTCTGAGAATTTTAAAATACGAGGCTATTTTAAATGGCTTTTGCTATCAATAGAAACGATTTGATTGTTCAATTTGCTTGCTGAAATGTAGATTAGAAGCTAAGAGTCTTTATTTTGGCTGTTATGATAATACTCAAAGAATTTTTTTTCTTAAATTTTTTAGTTGTTTCTAGAGAGTAATAAATATCAAATAAGAAACCTTCACACGAGTAGACGAAAGTGTGACGAAAGCATATTCAATCTCCAAAATTTCTGATATCAAATTTTCTGACGAAGGATATTCAATTTAATATATGAACAATGTGAAATTATAACAATAGTTGGGCATTTGGCACTTTACGCAAAAAGCTCCAGCTTCTTTGATAGGGAAAGAATCCATAAAGTTTCAGAAAGCTATCTTACTCAACACAAACAAACCTACCAATATTATTATCTTATTTTGGGAAAGGCACTAAAAATTTAATATTTGAAAAACTTTTGAACGAGAAAATACCAAACAGATGAACTATCAAATCTCAAGAAAGTGTATATATTCTCGGTCAGTATGAAGTCATCTCCGTCTATACTAGATATATCCCAAATTACAATAGGATGATAATATATCTGCATGGGTATTTTAATTCTGGCGTTCCAAGAATTGGTAAAATAAGCTTTGTTTCTGTTATATATGGATATTCATTAACTAAATAAAGCCCCAACATATATTGTACTAAACATAAAAAAGAAAAATTCTCTAATTACATGCGTAAATAACATATATTGAATTTCCGGTTCCTAAACCAATTCACACATATTTACATATAATACGCATACTTGAGTGTGCGCGTTTCCTGCACAACAGCAGGTCCCACAGAATTGTTTGTTTTTATTAAAATTGCGTAAACAGGAAACTTTATTTATTCAAACGCAACTCTTTTTTTGTGCACGGAATTCCGTTGCTAAGCGTATTAATTAATCAAATCTCACCATTCCCGCTGGAATTTTCGTAATTAACTCTAGTGGTTGACTTGGGGTCTTTTTGTACTAATACTGAACAAAATTGTATAATTATCTTGGAGATGCCAAAGTTGTTATATTCTGGCAGAAATTTTTATTTAATTGCTTCTGTGGCTGCTCTGTATATATAAGGAGCGAGAGTATTGTAAAACGTATTGTCTTTAGGTTGAATGGGGATGAATTTTATAATCCCCTTCATTCACGTTACATTGCAGTCGGCCATTCCTGACTGCGTAATACTCTGTTTCCAGAGTACAATCAGCTTCGGGCGGAAAAATCCTTTGATACACTTTTTTGTTACATCTCTAAAGAAGTCGTTGGTAAAGCATTAAATGCCAGATTACCAATTTCTCTTTGGGCTTTACGTTTCTCAAAATTATAAAGATTGATTATTTTTAAAGGCTGAAAGCAACTACTATAATTCCTACAAAACTATGGTGCCCATATAGACTACCTCAGGGAAATAAGTTGTACGAATGTGCTGTATAGCTTGGAGTATGTTTTACAAAGGTAAACTCATATTTATGTAATCTTAATCAAGATTGCTTATGTAACATCTGAAATGTCTCAAGCTTCAATTGACATTATAAGAATCAATATAATGTTTTTGGAAAGCTCTCTCACCTGGGTCAGCGTGATGTAGCATCGATCCGTTAGGGGTGTGATGACCAGTCTCGATGTGTTTCCCAGGTACTCGTAGGCATAGCGGAACTCGGCATCGCAGATATTGGCGAAGCAGTCCTCCTCGGCGCCGCCTGCGCTGACGGTGGCAGTGCCGCAGCCACTAGAGCTGCCCGACTGGTCGTCGTCCCAGCGATGCCGCAGCTGGCTCTGCCACTGAAAGGCCAGCGAGTTGTCCACCTTGGTGGCAATGATCTTGCCAATGACATCCCGCGAGTGGACATCAATGGTGCAGATGGTCATGATTTTCTGCCGATCGCCAGGAGAGAGTTCGCCCAGCAGCAGGTTAATCAAAGCGTTCAGCTGGACTATCTGGCGCTTGTGCAGCTCCTTCATGGCGCCCTCGTAGCCCTCTTCCATGCTGGCGAACGAGCGATTCACATCCGCCGTCCAGTTGATCTGACTGCAGCAGAGCGCGACCTGTGCTGGCCAATCATAAAGCCACAAGTCGCGCGACTTCTCACCAAAGGCGGCAAGAGCGCGCCGAAAGAGCTCGTGGAGTGTGCTGCGCATCTGGTGGATGACGGCGTTCAGCCAGAGCTCAACCCGTCCACAGCAGTCGATGAACGCTGTTTCCTCCCGCTCCCGGTTGACCACAAAGGCCACGTATTCATCGTTCTCCTTGAGTGCATGCCCAGGGCGCGTGTGCTATTCGTGTCGTATTGCAATCGCAATATGGAGTCGAACAGCTTGATCAGATGGCGATCAATGACCTGGGGATTGTTGCCATTGGAGAGTATGTCCAATAGGTCGGCGGCCGAGATAAAATAGAAGCGCGGAAAGGCCAAACGCTTCGTCTCTAAATAGTCGTTCAGCGCCTTCTCGCAAACGGAGAGACGCTGCTGCAGACCCAGCAACTGCTTCAGCACATCCTCGTGCTGCAGCACCACCTCCATGACGACGCGCACGCGGGTAACCCGAGCCAGCAAATTGGTGAAATCCTCATCGATGCGCTCGAAATTCGCCGCATCTAGTGGCAACTGGGAGCGAATGTCCGCTGAGCCTATGAAAATGCACTCGAGGTAGATCCATTTGCGCTGCACCTCGAACCAATTGAGAATTAGGGTATCAATGCCGCTGAGCACACGCTGCCAGTGGCTCAGCTTGTCCAGCAGATATTCGATGTGCTTGGAAGTTGAGATATTTTGCAGCTGCATTTGATTGTCGTCCAGCGTCTCAATCAGCTCTTCCGAGACTTTAAGCATACGCACAGTTGGACGCGTTTGATGCGGCTCCAATTCAAATTCCAAGTGTGCCCAGGTGGCCTTAATATCGTCCAGCACTTTGGTCACTGTCATCTCTTTGATGGCGCGATCCACAGTGTTCTTGATGTCCTCCTCATGCTGCTGCAGTTGCAGGCTTAGCAGCTGCGCCAGAGTCGTCGATGTGTTGCACTTGTACGACAGCTGAGAGGCATAATTGACAATCATAATTATGTTTTTTGCATGTGTGACTGAGTGTGTGTGTGCGCGTGTGTGTGTGTGCGTGTGTGCTTGCTTGTCAGTGGCATTACTAATTGCCAGACAGCACAGCATGTCAATCAACATGTCGAATTGTCTTTTTGCCTTTTGTTCGTATTTAAGCCAATATATTAATTTCCAGCAGTATCCAACTGCTGCACAAGTGTATAGCTAATTATGATATAATTGCCATTCTCGTCATTTTCGAGTCAACAATTAATGCATTCCCTTTGCCCCAGCTGCTAGCTCAACCCTTGAGGCGCTCAGCACTAACAGCCATGGCAACGAAAGCTTCCATTCCAGAAATAAGTGCATATTATCCAGGATTTGCAACGGCTTATGGAAGCTGTGACACAATTATTAAAAACTCACATTCGTTCCGCGCAGCAGCTATTTTGACACTTGCTAAAGTATTTTGAGTTTGTATATTACTTACTAATTCCTCCAGTTTATACTGTCCAATCAGCTGTGAATAGACATGGAGTTAGCAAAAGTTAATAGCGAACAATCCAGTGGATGTGATTTCGAGTTTAGTGCACTACGTATTTATATTTGTGTATTTCGATTAGTTAGGCGCGAATTAAATTTGAAATTTATTTATAAAATGCAATGAATAAATTCTAAAAGCTAAGTAGCCATTTAAGAGCATTGCAAATTAGTGGAATAATGCATTTTATATGTTTTATGTTTAATGTTCACCAAGTGAAAAGAGTATATTGGGCTTGTGAAATGTCCGCTGTTCGTTTGAACGCTGAAAACTGAAAACTCAAAATTTGGAATATATCTAGTTGTGTATATATGTATGTATGTGTATATATGTACGTCAAGAATTTTTGGCTACTCCCGTTGAAGGCGTGGCAAGTCGATTTAATTTATATATCTCCCCCAGTTAAAAATCTAGATATACGAAATTTTGCATTCAGATTTCTGATGACCTTCTCTAAGGATCAAGAAAAATGCATTTGGCACTCCCGCATGGGAACGGTAAACGCGAAATTCATATTTCCCAGAGTTCAAGAGCTAGAGTGACCAAATGTATGTGACGGTTTTCTGATACCCTCTAAAGATAAATTACATGAATCGATATTTTTCCAAAAAAAAAAAACAAAAATAATTCAGACCGTTTTCGACTGATTTAATCTGTTACAGAGAACGAGTATGGCGCAGTCGGTGACATCAGACTGCAACGTTCTTACTTGTTATCATTTAATCTTTTTGTAAAAATGACCTAATTTAAATATTTTTAAACCAAGCATTTGGCACACAATTTTAATTTGCCAAACAATAATTTGTTAACATACAATCCATATTATAAATAATCTTGTTTAGTATTTAATAATGAAAAATAATTAAAATCATGCATTTGTTTAATTGCGTCGATAATGCTGTCGAACTTTAATATACCTAAGAGCATATCCAATAAAATGAGTAATTGATTTGAAATTGCAATAACTACAAAGAAAAAAGTTAATAATTTGAAAGGTTTTTATGGCAACAACAAAGCAACTCTGCTGCAAATCGACGGCACCTTCGTGTGTGTCGGGCTTGGTGGATTATAAGTACCGTAATGCATGCTCAAACATCGCCAGGTAATGCGATTGCCCAATCCGCACAACAAACCACGCGAAAGTCCAATAGCCAGGCATATTGCGCAATGCTGTTGTGTGGATCAATCAGGTGTAATTGCATCGCTGATGGTTTAAGTGAGGTGCGGGTGCGGTACCTTTATTGACTGTTAACATCAGTGGACGGCGATATCGCGATCTGCTTACCTTTGACAGCTGCATGAGCTCCAGCCAATGGCGCTCGGTAATTGCCGGATTTTGGAGCTCAGTAACTGCGCGCAGCGAGGCAACCAGCTCGCGCAGCACGCCCACAATGTAAACATAGGGGGCCCAGTCCCTGATGCACTTGTCAAGTGTGCGCAAATCGCGCGTGAACTTCTTGCATTCGTGCTCCATGTCGTCCGTATCGATGCGGAGCCAAGGTGTTGCATGCCAGTCAACAATGCAGGATTCGATGACGCGCACAAAGTCCCACAATTGCTGCGGGCGGTACGAAAGCTGTCATATGCGCCACACACACACACACACACACACAGAGAGAGATCCCAAATCAACACCCTCCAAAGTGGTCGACATCCTGCTCACCTTTACACGCCTCAGCTCCGTCCTGCACTGCTGGAGTGTGTTGGTATCGGGCTCGGGTATATCTAAGAGCCGTGCCCAGCGCGCGTAGCGCCTCTGCTGGCAGCCAAAGCGATGGAGTCGCACGTAGACCTGGTCGCAGGCAACGTAAATTTGTGGACAGGGCACACGAAAGAACTAGAAGGAGGGAGGTGGAGCAAACAGATGCTGGAAGCTGGATAGGGGCCGCACTCACCGGCATGCGCTGGAACTGTTTCGCATAATGTTGCACGTGGCACGTGTGCAGTCCAATGAGCGCCGTTACGCGCTGCTGTTGATAGTAGCGCGTGTCCTGCAGTGCCTCGTGTTTGGCCAGCGCCAGCTGCTTCAGCTGCTGCCACTGCAGCGGCAGCTGCTCAATGTTGCGCACCAGCTGCGCCTCGAACTCCACGTTGTAGGTCTTTAGCAGTGCCATAATGTCCTTGAGCGGCTTAAAGACATTGTCCGCGTACGGCTCCCGCTGCCGAATCTCCGCCATCACCGACAGCACGCGGAGCAGCGCGTCGAAGTCCTGGCGCGCGATGTGCAGCTGCAGCGTCTTATGGCTGCGCGCGATAAATCCGTTCAGCTCCTACGAAAGTCCATTAACTTATCGATAGCTTCAGCTTTGGGGGCCAGCACTCACCTGAAGCGTCTTCTGCACATAGCGCAACAGCCACTGCTTGTAGAGGTGCGACCACTTGCAGGCCATGTTGAGCAGGCCATGCTTGAGCGGCTTCAGGTCCAGCGCCAGCCAGCCGTTCAGGCAGTGCCGACTCTCGCACTGGTCAATGGTGTCGTGCAGCTCGTTGTAGTGCTCGATCTGCGGCGGAGATTGGGCAAGATGTTTTGTTTGTGGGGCGTTGACAACTTCGTTTGCCTGGACTAAGCCAAATTTATTTAAGCTAATTTGGCGCATATGTGTGTCTGCGCGCGCCATTTGCTCGTATATTCCGGGCGTACAGGGCCCAGGCGGAGCGTTTATTAAGAGCACCAGCTGCGCCAGAGGCGGCTCTCAATGGCCGCTCATAAATAAAATGCCGGTCAGTGATTTTAGTTGCCCTTTGCATTTAGGGGTATTGTGCACATATCCCAAACTTTAAGCAGTAAATACGTTCATGCTTACATGGGAACTAGAGTTGAATAACTATCGAACCCTCTAATTCTATTTCTCAAGTATTTTTGAATACGTCTTGAATATTCGTACGAGCCAAAGAATATTCCTGAGCCGGTTTGTGCCCGGAATACTATTATTACTTTGACTTAACCCCGATCAAACCTAACTTAACCTTGCTTAAATTAAAGTCATAGTTAAGTTGAATCACAAAAATTGGGGTAGAATTGGATAAATATCGATTGCCTGAACCAAAATCAAAGAGAACCATGTACATGAACCACTTGGTTAGACCGTTGAATCGAATCACGAAGTGAAATATATATTTCACTTAGTTTTAGAGCCCGAGCAAAAATCATTAAAATCGATTTTTTATGCTTAAAGTTTTTATTACACAGTTAAACTTTTTGTTTTGCAGCTGTGCGAAGAAAATTTTGAAACTATCAATTGTTAATGGTAATTTTTGATCAAGTGAGTATTTTCTTAAGAGCTTTAATTAAAATTAACAATAATTTGAATACTGTAATTTAAATATTCCATATTCTCATAACTTATCATCTACGCATCTTGAGGAATGCAAAAGTCAAACATTTTTATTTTATATTAATATGTTAAAATCACAGTTAATAAACAATTAACATCTTACAAAGCTGCCTTGACTGATAAAAACCAACTCTATGAGCTTATCCAATAGTTTCCAAGAAAAGTAAAGTGCGGTATTACAATGCAGTATTATTATGACAAAAATTAATTATCGCCGCAACATGTAATTTTCTTTGGAAAATGTTGCATTTAGATAACTAGCTTACAGACGGCTCTGTCGTAATCGCAATGTGACACCTACGTCACACACCTGCCTTGCACTATACAGAAAAATAAATGAATTAGGGCTCAAGTCAGTTTGTTCTTGGGAACTCTTACTGATTACAGTGCTTGTTGGAGCATTATGTAATAATGATTGCTGCGTAAAAGTATCTGTTTGATACAACTCGGTTGATGAGTTTTCCTAGAATTCGCATCATTGAGACATGTTAGCAATAAGAGCATTCAGTTATTTTGTAATGTCCTAGTTAAAGGATGAAAGCATTTCGTTGCAACAATAATTATCCCATATTTTCTATATAAAAAAGAACTCATACTGGTTTCAGATAAGGTCCTTGATTGAAGTGGTTGTTCATACACATAGCACCCAAGGGTATTCAAGATTCGGTGTGGGCATTTCCACTTTTGGTTAGTTTCTCGCATTTTATTGTGGCACTCAATTCACAGCCTCACGCTGTATGTTCATGCATTGCGACCATGATTTGTTGTTGCTTGTTTGTCTGTTCTGCAGTTTTGCGTATGTGTGCGCACATGTGCGTGTATGTGTGCGGTGTTTGCTGAGGCGTCTTTGTGTAATTTATTGCATACTTTTCGGGGCGTTTGATAATTGTTTAAAGAAAATATTACGCATACGCAAGCGATTTGCCTGCTGTATTCACTGTACTGAATTGGCCTGTGTGCTGGCATAAGTCAGAGGCGCCATGTGGTTAAGCATTCCTGGCTCTATCCAGATTCGGGCAAAGCCAGCGCGATGGCTCGATGGCCGATTCGGCCACACATTTGACCCTAAATGGTCGACATTTATCAAGCGTTATTGGTCTCAGGGGTTACACAACGTAAATTGTGTGGTTGCCAATTGAGTGACCCGGCGAGCCACTCGGTCACTTGTGCCTCCATCTGTCCGACCGCCCGGTTGGCTCTTTGACCACCCGCCCGCCAGTGTGGCCGTCTGCGTGCGTGGGCGCATCGCTGCCGCATTTGGCGAGCTGCTGCCTCGTGCCTGGGGGCACACAAGCTGTTTTTTTGTTTTTTGTTTTTTTTGGTTTATTCTTTTTAGCTTTCGTTTGGCTTACCTCCTTTTTGAAAGTCTCCATGATGGCATAGCCGCTGCCGCTGATGTGGGTCGTCTGTTCGCGCGCCGTCTGCATGCAGGACGCCAGGACGGCGCCGCTCTGCTGTGTCCAAAGGAACGCATAGGCGTGGAATTTGGCAGCATAATTCAACGCCGCCTGCACCGTCTGCGCCAAGGCGTCGCGTATGCTGGCGCACAGCATTTCCAAGTCATCAGCGGCAGCTGCGCGTGATGTAGGCGGCGTCAGCCAATGCAAAGAATGCGACACGCCCGGCGCGGCGGTGTGAACGGTATCTGCTGCGAGGCCAGTGCCAGCGCCAGAGCCAGCGCCAGCGCCAATGCGCCTGCTGGTGCATGGCGGGCTTGCCACGGCCAGCAAGTTGTGGGGCACGGGTTGCTGCTCTGTTTGCAGCGACTGCTTGAACTCATCCACCATCTCGCCCTCGCCCTCGTCCTCGTCAGACAGCGCATTGTCAGACAGAACTCTTGGCATGCAGTCGCATGTCTGTTTTATATCCAGCAACAGCTGCTCGACAATTTGTTGAAAATTATTTTCCACACTTGCATCAAAGGCAGGCGAAAAACGTATTTCCGTTTCCGTCAGCTCCAATTTCACTTCGAAAAGCGGTGCATCGTTTGTTGCTGTTGCTGTTGCTGTTATTGTTGTTGCTGTTGCTTTTGCTGTTGTTGGTATTATTGTCCCTGTCGCTTGTGGCGTTGTGATTTGTTGTAGCACCAACCTAGCCATGCTTGGCAAGGCCACACTTGAAGTTGGGGGCGCAGTTGTTGTTGCTGTTGTTGTTATCGCTGTTGCTGTCATTTCCTTGTGCAAATACTCTAAACTGAATTACACGGCGTATGAGTAATGCAAAAATTAAATTTAGTGCTGAGTTTGCTTTGTGCTTATTTCGTTTGCGTTTGCGTTTGCGTTTTCTGCTGCTGCTGCTGCTGCTGTTGGTGAAGACTCTGCATGCAATCACGAAGTGCCGTTAAGTGAAACATGCAATTGACGCATGAATGCGCTGCCAGCAGCAACTTGTTGTTGTGGTTGTTGCTGTTATTGTTGCACGTGTTTACTGCGGTCGGTGTTGGTGTAGGTGTCTGTCAGCCTTGCGGTTATTGTGCGCGAATGCGGGTGAGTTATAAATTCGTGTTCATTTACTTGATTAGTTTTGATGAGACATGAAAGGCCCTGGCAGCATGCCAAAATGTAATGAATTTATTTGTTGCTCGCCGGGCGGGCTGTGTGCGATTGCATGATTGGGTGGGGCACGGCGGAGTGAGATGTTTTTATCGCTTCGCACTTAAAAACAGGTGCTGCCTGAAAGCCTGATGAAAATGATATTGCTGCAGATGAGAATGGCTTTGAAAACGAGAAAGGCGCTACGGTCGAGGGAGCACGACCAGGAGATACCCTGTACCCTGTACATCAAATAAGTAAGAATGCTCCAGTCAGGAGTTTCGGAACTGAAGTCTACTGTCTGATCTTTATGCAATTTGCAGGACTTAAAAACCTAGAGCAATAAAATTGGGATTTTTTTTAAATTTTGGAAGTATTCTTGGTTTGTGTATGCGTATTATGAACTTTCTCCTCTTATGGACAGACGGACATGGCTAGAATATGTGCAAGAAAATAAATACTTCATAAATACTGTTATACACATTGACAAAGGACCATTATACCCTCTTTGCCCCTTTGAATCGGTTTAGGGTATAGACAAATACACACACATATACCCATTTGGCACTTAAGGCAGCGACTGTGCGAATATAAAAAGATATTCAAATATCTGCAATTTACCAATAATCAAGACTTTATCACTAAACATTTTTTTCGATTGAGTAGTTTCTGAGGGTACCGAACTGTGTGCTATATATAAGCTATATTCTACCTACGCATTAAATTTTGTGTAGCATCTCTGAGATCTACTCAATAAAATAATATATTTTTTGATTGTACGGGAGAAGTTTTTGAACTTTTCAAATCAACATCAGCCGCAACTTTTGGTTGCTGATAACGTGAGGCTCAGGCAGATACACAGGCAAGCTAACGGACAAGCGAAGCTATGTTGACTGAGCACGACTGAACTATGTCAGTTGGAGAAGTCTACTTTTGCCTGCCACACGATTATATTTGCATTTACTGTCATATTTAGTTCATCTTGCTTAAGGGTACAGGATAAGGAGACCATGATGGGCTAGGCCAAAAATGTTTATAAACCACTCGAAAAGCCAAACCTGATCCGCATGGCCTGGCGCACTTCAACGTAAATCAACTCGTCGATTGTGGCCAAATATTTGTTAAATTGTCGGCGCTGCTCATCCGGAAATTCGCGCACAAACTGCCAAGGACATCATAAGCAATATGGACAATAATAACAATGCTGAGTCAACAACTGGGTAACTGCTCACCTCCTGCACGCTAAGGTCACGGGAATACAACTGGAACTGCCGGGTCTCGTAGTTGAAGAACAAACAGAAGTTGGCAATCAGCAGGCGATTCAGCAGCATTTTCGTCTCATCGCACTGGAGGAGTCGCAGACGCACTCGCTCCTGCTGATGGCGCAGATCCAGCAGGTTGCGGCCGTAGAGACTGCGCTGGTGCAGTGGCTCACGGCTCCAGCGGCGCATGCTGGCCAATATGGCGTCCAGGTTGTCGTGCGATTGCCTGAGGCGAGCGAACAGATCGCGCGAACTCTCAAAGATGCTCTCGATGAGCGCCTCATCTGTTGGTGGCAGTGGCTGCAGCTCGAATATAGTCCCATTTGTGTACTTACCGTAGTCGCGCCAGGTTAACTGGCCACAGGCAGTTGCCACTTGGGCATCTATCGCCGCCAGCTCGGCGCCAATTAGCCGGAGCTCAGCCGCCGCGCATTGCCCGGCTCGGATGCCATTGTAGAACTCGTCAATCTTGATGAGCCGTACGCGACGTCGCCAGTAGGCATTCCTCTGCTCGTACAGCGCGAGCAGCGCCGCGGGCATGGGAAAGAGTTCGCTTGAAAGGCTGCCCGAGGCCTGCAGCGCCAGCAGGTATTTGGTTTCCTTGAGCAGCGTAAAAAGCGCTTGGGCGAAATTCAGCTGCAGCTGCTGACCAGCTGCCACTTGATGCAGCACTGGCTCAGCGAGACCCTCGGCAATCAGCTTGTCTATGTCCTGCTGCCAGCCGTGCCAGATCTTGAGCTGCAGATTGCACATCTTGGTGGTCATAATGTTGCGACGGGAAAGCAGGGCATCCCATTGAAAGGGCAACGTTACGAGTTCGGACTTTAGAGTTAACCTATCGAATACAAGTTTGTAGATTTACAGAAATAGTTAATACAACCCTTATCAGATCATATAAATAGTGAAACTATATCAATCGGGTTTCGTTGGGGTGCCGCAGATTAAATACCATTGCAGACACATGGAAGATGTCCGCTATAGGTCAGTGTGGAAACTAAATTATTGAAAAACTTATCTTAGGGCGTGTTTTTTTTTTTTTTTTATATATTTGCGACGAGTTGGACGTGTCCAGAAATTTAAATATTCTTTAAGAGTAGATTCCAAACAAAATTGCTAATTCTAGCTTTTATAGTTTCCCAGAGTTTCCAAAAAACGATATTTATCGATATTAAGGAAATGGGGAAAGATATCGAATAAAAGTGCATAGGAGAATTTATAGTCGAAAAGTTTTGGTCTCCAGTTTTTGTAGTTTCCAAGATCTGCGCTATCATGCTGACGGACAGACAGACGGACATGGCTAAATCAATTTACCTCGTCGTCCTACTCAATTTTTCGATCGATTGACACTACGGAAACTATATGTTATAGTGGTCTATAGTATTAATATTTTTTTCATATGTCAGGAGCATCATGGCACTCTTAATTGTCAAGTTTTATTTAAATATATATATATACAAAAACTAAATTTTTAACCGAACATTCTATAGCTATATGATATAGTGGGTCGATCCGGCTGGCTCTGACATTTGTACTGCTTACACTAAAAAAACGGATCTACGCAAAGCTGAAAGAGTATATTTTATATATCGGCTTATACTATTACACTCTGCAAAGTTTTAAGCTCCATATTCCGTATACTTAATATTTACTGAAATAATAATAAATTGCCGAATATTGTGTGGACAGCAAATTCTGTAGCACAGTGTAAGTTATTGCATTTATTTTAGTTAACGGGACTTACAGTGTGTGGATGAGCCCAGTTAGATCTTTAGCGGCCAGTTCGTCGCAGCGGTGCAGGTGCTGCTCGAGCCACATGATGGCGCCAGCGACGGGTGGAAAGTTGCCAGCCACGGGCAGCGCCTGGAGGCCGTGGAACTGATAGAGGAGCAGCACCTCCGTCACGCTCTGCTCCAGCTGCTGCAGGTCCGCGTTGTAGATGTGGAGCATGTGTGGCAGCAGGCGCACCAGCTCCGACTGCACGGCGTCGCGCTTTAGCAGGCAGCCGAACATGAGCGTCAGCTTGAGCAGGTGCATCCAGCTGTGACACTGCTCGAAGGCCTGCAGCAGCACCGTGGCCAGCTTCTGCTCCAGCAGCTGCATGCGGCCGAAGAAGAGGCATTGCTCGCGCTTGAAGCATTTCCACTTGTGAGCCGCGGGCGCTGCGAGATCTATATCCACATTGGTCCATTGCTCAAAGAGCAGCTTGAACTCGTTAAAGATCTGCGTGCGAGAGGTAATGAAAGTGCAGCACAGGAAAAGTGAGATTTCAAGCATTCGATTTACCTCTCGGATGCGGTCTGTGAGCAATTTGCCACGCAGACCGCCTATTTCGAGCTTCTCCAGCTGTTGAAACTGCACAGCCGCCTCGAACACATGACGCAGCTCCGACAGCTGCAACAGGAAGCCGTCAAGTGTTTGGCCAAACACTTGCTCGTTGGAGAAGCGCCACAACTGCTGCTGGTCGTCGGGCGGGGGGGAGGCGGCTGCAGCTGCGGCTGCGGTTGAAGAGCTCGGCAAGGCGGGCAACAGCACTTGGCTGCTGGCATAGCGTTCCTTGTAATCGAGCATGCGCTGTCTGAGCAGCCATAAATGGTCCAAAGTGTCGGTGAATTGGCGGGTGTGGCAAGGACTTCGATGACTTACCTGAAGAACTCCAACACCTCGCATGTTTTCATAATCTTCTGCAGGCCCTCGTCGGCGTCGCCCTGAAAGAGCAGCGGGAACTCCAAGTCCTCGGCGGCGCGATGCACCAGCATGTTGCAAATGCAGCGCAGTAGCACGCTCATCCGCTGCGTGCTGCGGTAGAAGCGAGCGTTGCTCCAGAGCAGGTGCAGCACATGCACCAGGGGCGCAATCAGCTCCTGGGCATTGCTGAACTGCACCGAGTTGAAGGCGGCGGTCTGGCGCTGCAGTGGCTGCAGCCAGAGTGAGACGTCCTGGGCCTCCAGCCAGGCGGTCAGCAGCTGGCGAAATGCCTGCGCATAGGGTCCATAGTAGACGGACTCAATGTGCTCCAGGATGTGCGCCAGGGCCTTGTGCATGGGCTCGCGCAGCTGTTCGTAAATGTTCTGCAGATTGAGCTTTCGATTGGTCCAGAAGGTAATCTCCTGAGCGGGCAGCGTGACCACATATAGATGCTTGCTGGGTGCAATGGTGCTCGTGGTTAGGCCAATGGACTCGGAGCGTTCCATGACAATGTCGTGCATTTGTGTTGTCCAATTGATAAACATCTCCTCGAGTAGATTACGAAACTTTGGGTCCAAGGCTGGCCTAAGATTGCTATTGCCATGCAATGATAATTAAAATTGTTGCTTTCATTTTAATCCTTTCAATTCCAACTCAACTTTGGCAACAAATGAACGCAACTTTTTAAATGAGAAGGGGGGGAAAAATAATTATTGACCTAATTTTCAAGCATTTGCACTTGGCCATGCAGCGTTTTTCTCCCTATTTCCTTTTCCTCTCTCTCCCTATTACTTCTTCTGCTTGTGCTCTGCTGTCTAAAGTATTGCACATGAAATTGACCCAAATTTATTTGATTTAATGGCTGATTTCCATTATGGCATTTGCTGCTTTTTGCTATTTTTATTCCTCATACCCACTACAAATGGGCAAGAAGGGTATAATGAAATTCTGCCTGCGGATGTAACAGACAGAAGCAGGCAGTTCAATTCCTTTAAGGAAAGTTCGACATTTATTTTGAGAACAGTAGTGTGATATTCTCCAATTCTATTTCGCTTTTCGATAGACATACAAATTCAATTTTTACTAGTAAGAACGTTGCAATCGCGTGCAACCGACTGCATAATACACTGTTGATAGTTCAAACATAAATTAACGCAGTTGGAACTGAGTCTTCTTAAAAGATGGCTTTGTGACTGGTAGACTGTTGCCTCAAATTATGTTAGAGGAGAATTCGCTTTTGTTATTGTGCCCACTTGATGAAGTAGGTTTTCGTATACCACAAGCAGTCTCAAATTAGTTTCACATTTCTGATGGCAATCCCAGTTCCTTATAAGCATCGATTTTTAAACCATCCATCCATTGACACTATTTATAAAATGCTTCTAGTTGTGTCACACGATTAAGCTGTTTCTACTTTCCCTGTCTTCCCTAAATTGGCAAGTTTTGAGTTTGCACTTATTATTAATATATTTCGTAACATATTTATATGTACATATACATATATACACTAGCTAACTACTAAATTTGCTTGGTGGATTTTCGGATGCCATATGCTGAATGATCAAAATGTTTTCAATTGATACGATATTTAATAATTGTTAGGTCCACTTTTGAGATAATGTAATTGGGAAAATTGTGGAAAGATTGAAAGAGTATCTTTTTAATCTTTCAGTTTGTTTTCCAAACCAAAGCTTAAAGATTAAGGAACCTGTTCACGGGATATCTCCTTGTCTGGAACATGCTGACTTGGCTTATGCAACAATTTGTGACTCACTTTGCTGGCTTGTATGCAATGTAAAGCTGATTAAATTAAATCGTTTTTCGGTTAGGAATCCTTTTAGGCTGCAGCTTAAAGACAGCTCTTCGATTCGGCATTCATGTATTTGCAATTAGTCATATTGGTTTTTAGTTAAAGGATAAGGCAGAAAGTAATCAAGATACTGCAGCTTGTTGAGTTGATGGCCAAATTGGATATTGAATTGCAACTTGAGGTATTTAGCAAGTTATTGAAAATACATAATAAATTTACGCTAAATCATGCGATAAAGTTGTGTGCTCCCAAGTTCGATTTATACGATTGCTCCCCCGCCCCGCCCCGCCCTCTATTAATATATAAACAAAGACTCGTCGCCAGCAGCGATGACGCAGCAACTGAAGCGAGTAAAGGACGGGAATACAGAGCCCTTGAGACAATGGCCGTTGAGTGTGACCAAAGTTGGAGCCCGGCTTCTTCTACTTACCCCCGGTCCACGTGGGCAGACACTTCCTCGACGATTGTTGGCGAAACTAATAACGATAAAATTGTGCGATTGTTGGTTTTGCCCTTAATCTGTTGGGGATAACAATAAAGTATAAATAGCGCTTATAGACACATGAAAACTTTGCCCAATTAAGCCAAATACATTGGGACAATGGCCAATGGCGGCTCGCCTCGCTGCACTCAATTAGATTAATATGCTGTGATAAAAGACTTGGACCCACCTCGGTCAGCGTGTTGCGCACATCCTTAACGCGCGCCTGCAGATCCTTGCGCACGGGCGCCGGCCACACGGCCTGGGCCTGCTCCAGCAGCGGCTGCAGCACCTCGTCGAACAGCAGCGACATTGTCTCTATTTTGCTGTGCACCGGGAAGTCACCGTAGAGCACCGAGCTCTGGAAATTGCCAGCTGTCAGCGGCACGCCCACATTGTGGCGTATGAAGTAGGCGCACTTGCCGCGCAGCACTCCATCCAGTGTGGTGAAGCTGGAGGAAGCGGGCGGCAGTGGCACCAGCAGTGCCCCAGTCGTTGTTGCCGCCGCCACCACGGCAGCCGTAACAGTGGCATCGCTGGCTGCGCCGCCACGGCAGCCGCTGCTCTGCAGCGTGTAGTTGCGATAGAGGTCGCTCACACAGCCCCGTGGCACCAGCTCGCCGCCCGGACTGAGTGTCATGACCAACACACGCGTCCGTCCGTGTAGCCAGTCCAGGACGATGTGCTGTTGTGGCAGCCATTTCTATAGTCAGCAATGTGTGCAGCTAAGAAAACTCACCCGGAACTCATCGAGCGCCATCATTTTGGACCATTTATCCGGTTTGAGGCGCATTGTGGTTGTGGTGTAGGCGGCCACGCGCTCCAAACGTGCATCATTGTAGTCGCGCAGAGCGCTCGGTTGGCTGTTGGCGGGCGTGGGCTCCTCGTCGCTGCTGGCCAGCGCCGCAGCATCGGATGCCGACATGGCATTGAGTGGGTGCAAACAGTAAAATGAGCAAAAAATGCGAGCAGAATGCAAACGAATCAATTGATGGCACAAATCAACAGCGCGTCGCGGCGTTTGCCGTTGAAATGATTCTGGCCCGCAGGCATTCGCATGGCCTCTAATGCCAGGCCTGTTTGGGCCTGCAGCACTTGGCGCGGCTGGGCGCTCGCGCATACCGCAGCACACACCCGGACGGCGCCGCATATCGATCAAACTTCAAATTCGAATTAAGAAAAATACTTTAAAGTGTGTGTTTTGTTTTAATGCGCCGCCATGCGCAGCTCCACACACCACTTTCTAATGCAATGGGCAAAGTTTAATGGCAGGCCGTCGGGCGCACCACCCACACCCACTCGGCCGCCCAATCGCCTTACTTTAATTGCTCAGCTGAACTCGCGAACTGAGCGAAATGTAATTTCCGTTTGCCAGCAGGTTTTTGTTCATAACTCAACATCAACACACACATAAACGGCAACATCAAAATCCACATCAAAATCAGACCATCGCACCGATTGACAAGGTGGTGGGCGGCAGGCGGCTGGCGGCTGGTGGTTGGCGGCTGGCGATACGTTCAAGTCCATAAATCTGTGGCGCCGCGCCGCTATCGCTATGCATGCAAATCATGAGCTGGCAATGAATATTGCTTTTGGCGTGGGCTGTTGAAAGAGTCATCGGGGCGTATGCGTAATATTTGATGTTTAAACTAAAATGCCACAAGAAATGTGCTTGTAATGCTTCAAATGCCAGCGATGACCACTCTATAAACTCCGACTACACGCACGCACACACACATTTGGCACATTAAGTGCTGCATTATTGCTGTTGTCAGCAGCAACAACAACAACAACAGCAACAGCAACAACAACTACAGCTAAGGCAAGGCAAGTGCATTTTATGTTTCGCATGCACAAAGTCGAATTCACGCCAGCTGGTTTGCACCCACCGTTGTGCCGCAGCCCCGTCCCGCCCCGCCCCGCCCCGCCCTGTCCTTCGCCTTACGCTGAGCCTTCCGCTTGGCCACGCTCAAAAGCCAAGCGCTCGGAATGAGTGACTGAGTGACTGACTGACATGTGTCAAGTAACAGCAGCAGCAACAGCAGCAGTAACAGCAGCAACATCAGCAGCAACATCAGCAACAGCACCAGCACCAGCACCAACAACAGCAGCATGCTTTAAATGCTACGCAATTACCGCAAGTACACATAGAGAACAAGTTGCTCTACTTTGTTGGCTAGTGCTCGGCTATAAGATGCCCTGCAGTGCTTTTTAATGGTAGTTACATTTTGAACAAATCCCTAAATTCTTGCCTATAATAAAATCAGATTAAAAGATTAAAGAACATAATTTTTAGAAAATTAGAAAACATAGTAATCTAGATTATTAATAAAAACAAATTATTTTAATACTATTTAATTATAATGCATTACCTGTGATATGCAATATTTTCTTATTCTTTCACAAATAATATTGGTTTGTTGTAATTAAGCGTTAGTACAAATTAAATAAGTTAGTAAAATATAAATAAGTAGTGTATCTTTTTTCTTAACATCAGTCATCATAAAAATACATAACATTAAATATCTATGGAAAATGTACAGAAAATCAAAACATGGCATGGACAAAAACGGTCAATATCAAAATATATTTTAATATCTGCTAGACATATCTTCATTTTGTTCAATTGTGAATTTTTTTTTTTTCAATATTTAAATTCATTGATAAATATTTATAATATTGTGAGAAACTTAGAAAAAATTAAATATAAAGGTAAGTTAATTTATTTATATTGGTTATATTGGCTACAGGGTATGACAAGTGTGTGTACTATGGTGCTGATGACGATGGCCCTGTTCGTCCTGTTACATACATACACACACATATATAAAATAACTTTGATGCTCCAGCTCCACTTTTAAATATCAGCGTCACATCAAAAACAAGCGCATGGCAACCCGCTGCTTGGTTAAATCCGCTCTTCCACTGCGTGGCACCCTCGGGATAAATGCATTGCCCTCATTTTTAGTGGCAGGCACAACTGTTGCGGTCTTTGCGGCGTAACTGGTAACTGCTTACTGTAAATAGTGTGTGGGGCGCAGAAGGTTTCTGCTAATGAATTTGCTGAAACTGTTTACATCTGGTTTAAATTTAACTTACCCGTTGAATTCCTACAAATTGGTTTGAGGTATATTAAATTTGACTCAGGCGATTGGTTACGTTAATAAGGAATATGTGTTTGTATTTAGATAAAAACAATTTCACATTAAAACAGATTATGTTACTTAAGTAGTTGAGTAGCTTTTCATTGATCAGCTGTCGACGACAAAGGCCGGCCAGAGGTCCATTTGTCCTCTTCAGATTAAATGTCCGAACGAAAGTGGTTTCACGATGACTGCAAAATATGTGCATAAATAGTGCTGGGGTCCAAGTTAAATCTTAAAAGAAAAGCTGTGCAGGGACCGCGGACAGGCGGGGAATGAAAGCCGCAAGCCACAAGAAAAATAAACGCCAAATTGATTTTAAAAGCAGTTTCTTGATGGCCCAGGCTCACTTCAAATTAAGTAAATCGCACAAAAAGCGTACGTCGGACAGCGGCCGGCACTGAGCCATGAAAAATGAAACTGGAAAATGCTTTTACTTCATTTTCTTTCTGCGATGCTGTCGCATTGGATACATATTTTTAATACCCTGTAACCTCACAAGTTTTACAAAAAGGTCAAGCAAGTGTGCTCAACCGATAAAAGCTGACTTTTTAATCATCTCGATTATTAGCGTATATTACCGGTTGCAGTCGATATAAAAGGACTATCAGACGAGGACATTACACCCGTCAATTAAAGCAATCTTATTGAAACCACTCAAGTGAAAGTGGGAAAACTATACCAGCAACATTTTCAAAGACAGAATTACTATTTTTCATCTATCTTCAGTTTACAGTTCTCCGGACAATGAAGATAAATAATAATTAAGGAAGTGTGCACTGTAATTATTAGGCATATACAACAAATAAATATTCTACATAAAGATTACTTATACTTGAGTACAGAGCATTTCTTAGCCGAGCAATTTTAGCTAGGGTTTTCTGACTTGTTTCTTTTTTGAATTTATGCCAAGCCAATTCACGTCGTGACGCGAAACCCATTGCCTAGACCTTCCGTCCCCTGATCCTGGAGCTCCTGAATCGCTGACTGCCTGAACGCCTGCCTGGCTGTTGTAGCTGCTGATGAGTTTCATTATGTGCGAACAAATCATCACATGCCAACAGCAGCGCCAGCTGAACGAAGCGATGATGCAGAGCCGCGACGTTGCCAGCCAGACTGCACGGCGTCGGGCTCGTTTAAAAGCCATTTCGTGCATTTGTTAAGGACGCTCAAGTCTGTGCATGTGTGCGTGTATGTGTGTGTGTAGATGTGTGAGTAGAAAGTCAACACTATTTCATTCGAACAAAAGCCATTTGGGCAAGATTATGAGAGCACTGGGAGCATCTATTTAAAGCGACCACAGTGCGTATTAGTAATGTGACAGGGCATTCAAAAGGAAGAAATATAAGCAATTCACAGCATGGCGCACATAAAATACTCTTACAATCTTGTTTATAGAGTGCCGCAAACAGCTTTTTAATGCATATATAAAGTTCAACTAAATGAGGTCATGGACTATTCAGTTAAAAGAGGGGTGTAAAACTCGAAATACAATATCAGTAAGCATATAATTCTATTGATAAATTCAATGTCTATTTGGTAATGCCATTAATTTCGCTGAGCTACAGTTGTCCAGACATAGTCCGTGTACCCGCGGCGATAGTAGGGAAGAGACAAAGCGTTGGAAACGTCAACAAATCGATCAGTGCACAGTTTTCCATTAAAACGCCTTACAAAAAGAAAAAAAGAAGGAAAGCGTTGCCATTGCCAGTGTAAACAACATTGGCGACTGGCCCAACTGGCCCAGTTGGTCCTGATACTGGCCAGCTTCTGTCAAATGTTGAAACAAAACCAGTTAGCAGACCCGATGGCAGCAGCAGTAGCGGCAGCAATAACAACAAATATCATTCTTGGTGGTTGTGTGCTGTGTGCAGCCTAACGACAACATTCAATAAACAATTCACAATTGATTGACAAACGGACAGGCGGCCATGTCATTTGGATTCACTGCTGGCGATTGACCAGAGGCAGGCATTGTTGGATACGTCCTGACGACGACAAGTCAGCGGAAGGATGTTAGTTCGAGTGGATGAGGAAATTGAAAGGGAATGCTGACAACAAACTCGACAAGAATGCAGCACGACGAAAAACACACAAAAAACAAAAAGAAAAATTACAAAAAGTCAGAAATGCCAAAAAAGGCTAAAGCGCCTGGCACAAGTGAAAACAATAAAAGCAAATTTCTGAGCGGACATCCGCTAGCGATTAGGCAACGCCCTCAGTATATGAACAGTGGTTAAAACTCGATTTTTATTGACCTGCCGTAATCGTAAATAGTCCTTGTGCTCTCTTTGTTCACTGCGAATGCAATTTACAGTAGCTGTCAACAGTCTCTTGTTTAAGGCGTCTGTTGGGACACCTTAAGATAGGTCTCTATGCTCAAAAGATTGCTAATGCACCTTTAGTACTAACTACCATTTATATTTAAAAACAAAAAAAAAAAAACAAAAAAAAATAAATAATAAAATAATGAGAAAACTATTTTCATTGATCAGCAAATTGCCAAAGTATTTATATGTATAATGTTCTTGGGTATACCCACAGTACGGTGTTTGGCAGCGATCCATGCAAAGTAACTTGGCATCTCTGATGATGCCAACTGGAGTGCAAGAGGTCCAAAGTGGCAGAGTTCCCGGAATACCTTCTGTTCCACATGAACAACATTCAAAAGTCTTCGTTAATATGTTCACATTTTTTGAGAGTGTGTGGCGAATATCTGCTGATATTTGCCATATGCCAAAGTCGACCGCCTCAGCCAAATCTGGATCGTTAAAATCACAACGATCACGAACGAGATAAATGGCCTAATAGTCGGCGCCGTAGCTGACATACAAGGGCAGCAACTATCTAACACTGACACCTCGATCGTGCTCCCAATCGAGCGGCAACCCCTTAATTAAAAGGCCTGCTCATTAATTGCGCACGTGACGTTAGGCGCTCATTAACTTGGCCCACGTTGTGCGGGGCATAGTTTGACTGGGCAAAGTTTTTGGCGGCCAATAAAAAAAGGAATGGGGGTCAGCGCAACATTATGTAAGGCAAATCCTTTTGGCAATTAGATACTTGCAACCAATAAGAGCCAAGTGGCACAACGGCAATGGCGACACCCCCAAATATAGCGTTAGCTAGTATCATGGTATCGTCGTGGTCGACATCGCATTTCGTAGTGCAAATATCCCATTACTCGGATGAAACTTTTAATTAAAAAGTTGCCAATGACAAACGGAAAGGAGGGCGGGACGCGGGGGGGCGGCGGTGCGGCGCGGAAAAGGGAAAGGGGGGGGGGGGGCTGCGCTGCGGCGAGCAGAAAGTTCGGTACGCCCTGAGAAATGCTATATAGTTGCCGTCTTAATATTTAGTCGGGGCCAGTGGAGCGAGCTGTCTCAGTCTGGCACGCACGTAATTGAGACAAACTTTGAGACAGTAAAACATTCGTGCAATGCCTCAGGACGGGGGTTGCTGCGGCTCCTGCTCCTGCTGCTGCCACTGCTGCTGGTGGATGCCAATGAGAAAATTACGACATTTAAACCCGGAGGTTAAATGCACGTGAAATATTAAGTTTAGTTGCATGAGAGCACACTAAATCTTCTGCTTGTGGGCCATTTGTTTGTCGCTGCCCTCCTCGCCCCTCTCCCACTGCACAAGTATGTAGTACGTCTGCGAAGAGCAGCTAATTATGGCTTGCTAGTGGCCTGATATAGCTACCAGCTTGGTCTCACTGCACCAGCTTTGTGGCACGCAAAGCTCCAGTTGGAGGACAGCTCCTTGCACAACATCTTGAGAGTGATAAATTTGCGTGCCAACAGACGTGCCTCTCGGTGAGCCCTGACCCCGACATTAATCGGGCTAGGGCCAGGGCTAAAGAGTCAAGTGCGCGCAAGAAGTTTCATATTGAGGCTTCCAAGCTGTGGCTTCCCTTATGTCATTGCTTTCAATCGGCTAATGCGCATTGGTCAAAATCAGCTTTATCGGACGTTGTCGCAGCGAGCGTCGTCGAGCTGGTAAAATTGCGTAACGACAAGGCATTTGGAGCCTGGAGCTGTCGAGTGCTGTGGGCGTGGCGGTGGCTAATTATGCTGCCAATGCCAATGGCAACGGTAAATGTTGCGATTGTGCACAATAATCAGAAAATTCTCTCAACATTTTACGTAAAACGAAAATGCACGAAATTGCACGGGAAATGCAATGCACATCAGCTGGGGCAAGATCAGGGCGTGGGCGGTGCCAGGCGAATTATGGGCATTATGTGGGCGTTACGAGTGCACCAGGCTGGGCTTTAGGGCGTTCTACACTCTTGCCTGGCTCTGGTCAAGCGGCTCGACCGAGACGATTGGGACGTCCCGGCAACGGAAATGCTGTGGTTGCCATGTTGCTGCTTTGTTGCGTTATCTAATTACAAAGGAATTGTGCGGCAGCGTCACACAGTTTTTGGGCTGCCAACATTGTTGTTGGGCCATTTTCACAGTATCAGCAAAATATCATTTTGTTTACGCAGTTACGTCAATTCACTCAGGCAGACTGGAACCAGCAATACCCTACAGATAGCTACAAAGCTGTTACCCTTTTCTTACAGTAAAATATTTGTTTGCAATTTAGTAACTATTACAGAAATTTGATAATTTGAAGAATAATTCTTCAAGTACATTTCCCACATCTTATGTTTACTTTCTCAGATAATTCTAGCTGAGAATATACGGAGAAAATTTGACTCATTTTGATGATTGTATTATGCAAATATATGTAGATATATCTATCTATTTAATTATTGATAAACTATTCCGAACTTGCAGGCTTTTTTAAATTTGACAAAAGTTGGTACTTTTTCATAATTTAGCAACCACGTATGCACTTAAAAGTTTTAGTTACTGTAGTTGAGACCGAACTAGCAAATTCACATGGCAAATACCAGGTAGCCCTTCGTGTTGCGCACGTCGCAGACTCCTCATAGACATAGCTTACTAAAATTCTGCGGGCATCCGATTTATATGTGTGTTAGTGTCTACCCATAGGTTTGTGGCACAGCAGGGGGCATGGCCCGCAGATAGTTGCACATAACCAGGCACATATGCGCTAAATACACTCGTGTCTAATAAGTTTTAGCCAAATGTCCAACGAAGCGGGCAGCCGCGTATGGACATTGAAAACAGAAAAGAAAAAGCAAAAAAAATAAACAAAACACACACACGCACATACGATACATATGCATGGCCGTTGGCAGGATAAACAAATGAAGGGTCGTCCATTGAGGGTCACAGCTGCGTGTGCGGCATATTTGCGGGAGTATGGCGAAAAATTGTCAAACTGCCGGTCGCGGCCCGAAAGTCAGTTGGTTTAGAAATATGCTTAGCTGCTTTCCGGAACTGTTGCCCATCGGGCCTGGCCGCCGGCCCTAGAGGACATTTGCAAACCGCTCGAATTTAAATTGACAAAATATTTGGTTGTGCCACACACGGCTGGTCGTTATCTCCAAAATTGGAGTCGCTTGTTTGCCCCTCGTAGAAAGCAAAAAAAAAAGAAGAACAATTTCATAAGCGGCGCCAGTTTTACAGTGGACACTCAAACACTAATTGCGCGTTGGCCAACACTCGTAATAAAAAATAATATTTGCAACAATAAAAAATAAAACAAAAAAACGTGTACGCCAACAAAGTGCCCAGCAAACTTTTTGTTGTTGTGCAAAATCAAAGCACCCAAGGGTGGCATACGAGGCGTGTGCTCTACTGGGAGGTACTCTGCACCCGTGGCTAAGGTAGTCTAACATGTGTACCATAAGAGTAACATACCTTTCTAAATCCAAGTATTATCATGGTGGAATTTTATTTTTAAATATTCTTGAATTTACCATAAATCAAGCTTGATTTCCTAATCGAGTTTACTTACATAAATTCTTCATAACATGTGAAAGCAATTAAAAGCCTTGATTTTCTTCTTTTCGCTGAAAAAACTATTAAATTAAATTTATTTTGCGAAAGCTCTGTCAGTCTTATTCTGGCAATTATGATTATCACTTTAAAATATTTATAGGGCATAAACTTGTCGAAAGCAGATGTTTTAATATAGAATTTACCCACATGGTCAGTAAGTTAAGCCATCTATTTTTTTTTAGGTTACAGGGTATAAGAATTGGACTCCATTTATGTGTCGCTAGCCGGCGGTAATTTGGTGCAAAATTTAACAATAATTATAAAGGACAGCCCGTTCAACAAATTTTGGCTCGGGTAAACAGCAAATTATGTTAATTAGAGGCGCGTCAAAATAATATGTATGTGTGTATATGTATGTATATGAAAAAATGCTAACGGCTATGCGGAAGTAGCCGGGATTTTTGGTAACATTTTTAAATAGGCAAATAGCGTAGTACACTGGCCTGGGGCTTCTCTTTCGGACGAAAGAGATAATAAAACAAATTCAAAGGTTATATATTGCTATTTGGTTATTTTTATACAGCTTAAACTGTGCATGTGAATCAAAATGTTTGTTAACTGTTAATTTAGATTTGGATAAATGTATGGTATTCGTCAGGCATTTCGTAATAAGTCAAACTAAGGTCTGCTCGATTTGAGAGTTCTTTCAGTGCAGTGCGATCTAATAAACACCAATTGGCTTGGTACGCTTGGGCATGTTACGTTTGAGTAGGCTCCAGTTGATGCTTGTAGGTGGTGGAGAGAGGCGCTGTTTCTTCGGACTCTTGGCCTTGCTGGCCAGTTTGGACCGCATGATACGCAAGTTTTGATATTGGCTAGCGCTGCGAACCACCTTTTTAATCTGCTTGTTCAACTTGGCGGATTTGGACGGTTTGGGTTTGAACTTGCTCTTGAGGACCATCTTCCCATGGCTGATTCGACCCGTTGTACCAGTTGTAGACTTTCTCTTGGCCTTGGTTAAGCTCTTGCCCGACTTTGAGGACTTGATCGATTTCTTTGATTTTTGCGATTTGACTGTTTTCAAGGATTTGGCAGACTTTTGCGAGTTCACATGAGCTCCGCCCTCAGAACGACTTGATTTGATTTCAGTTGGCTGTACTTTCTTTACCGAGTACTTTGGGGATGGCGGTATCTGAGTGGAAAAGACGCGTGCAGCCTGCACAATCGAGTCAAAGTTTCCAAATACTTGCATTATATTCTTGTTGACATACTGCAGATACTTCAGGGACGATTGGCACAGGCTGCACTTCGGGTTCTTGTCGCAATTGTTGCGTATCAGGCTTTCCAAGTATAAAAAGTTCTTGGCCATATTCTCGCAATGTGGGCACTTATTCATGGCGCTGCGATCGTAGTTGTTTTCCTTTAAATTCGTAATATGTTCCTTAAATCCCGGTCTTTGTTCTAAAGTTATTTTCGAATTCTGTGGCACTACGTACGAATTTTCGGGTTTCTTTTTACCCAAGCCGAACATTTTTCGTAAAACAGAAATTTTGTTTTCCTGTTTATGTATTGAATGTAAAAATATTCTTTTAGTTATGATAATTACACAAATTCTTTTTCACAGCCTACCTGAGCCATTTGATCCAACTGTTTCAGTCTGAGATGTAGAAGTGTATGATGTATTTTTTAAGAGCAGTCCTAATGCTGACAATTTCTTCAGTGCTTGCTACATTTATAAAATTTAAACTTATTTAGCTCTAACACCAGCCCCCTTATAACTGCCTTGAGAAAACTTGAGTGCTCCAGTCGGGCGTGCCCGACTAGGAGATACTCTGAACCCAGCTGCGAGCAAACTTCAGCCCGTTGAAATTCTTCTTACACAGTCATCCGACTTAGTTGTATTTTTCTTGATTTGTAACAGCTTTCAATAAATATTTCTTACTGAAAAAAAAACATTGCGAAAAATCCTTAGAATCATTAACCAACCCCTAAATCAAGAAGGCTCATTCCACATGTTTTCAGTTGTTGTCAATAGAGTATTTCGCAGTCGGGAGATACCGACTGTTACGTTCATATTTGTACTGGTTTTTAAATGAGTACAAGTTTCTTTGAGGCAAACGCACATTAATGCTGCAAGAATGAGTGTTAAAGGAACTGACCCCATTTAATACAAAACGCTTGGCGACAAAATGCATAAATTTAATTTACAGCTCTCTATGCAGGTTTCCTAGCTGCGGCTTTGGCTTTGGCTTTGGCTTTGGCTCTGGGTCTGGCTCTTGGTCTGGCTCTTGGTCTGGGTCTGGCTCGTTGAATTTCAATTTACTTGGGCACAATTAGTGAAAATCGGTTCGCCGGGCTCTGTGTTTGTTTTTGTGCGTTGTTGTCGACAATTTCATTCCGATTTGAATTTTCAGTGTCATATCGCATTGTGTATTTGGGTCAGCTCGTTGCGATGTTCGTGGTAGTTTATTTCATTTTAAGATATAATCGTGCAATTTTACTTTGTTTATTTTTTTCGCTTTCTTCGACTAACATATTTTTAACTGACTACTCCGCCCTCGGTTAGTGGATAAAATGTTGACCTTGGACAGCGATTGCTGAAATTATGTATATTCAGGTCAAACAGTTTTGCGGCTCTATCCAAATTGGCAATTAGGTCCGTATTAAAATAGCTTTATTAAATAGCAATCAACACACTAATTAGGCATTTCAGTGCCGCCGGAAACACAAATCTGTCAAATACAATGCCATCTGCAATAATCCAACGGAAGAGGCTAATTTCGCAATGTTTGTATTAGACGAAGTATGTGGTTCACGGTCAAGTTAAATTCATTTTATGAACCTAACTCAAAAAGGCATCTTGTAATAGTACGGCTAAGCCAACTTGATGTTGTACTCGGAAAAGTTGGCCAACAACACATTTGTTTGACGGTACATAATAAAATAAAATGAAATGGCTTTTATACCCATTTTATTAGAAATTATATTCAATTTACATTTTTGGCTAACTCCTCCTCCTGGTGTTTGTTGCCAACACCTGTGTTGATTCCAATTATATACGAATTCCAATTATATCATGTTATTAGCTGAAATCTTTGTTCTTTTACATTAATATAATATAATAATAATGCATTTAAGAGAATAACAACAGATTAGAAATAGTTAATTTCTTGGTCCTCCCAAATTTCCGCATCCACAGTGAATAAGTCATTTACAATTAATATAGATATTCATGTTTAGTCGCAGGAAGTCGTCAGATTTGTGTTTGTTAATGCTTATGTTTTCCGCTCGTACCGTAAAATGATATGAAAATAGATTAATTCGTAGAATAGAATAGCTTAGTCATTGCCTAAAGTTGTTGATTTGTGGTACAGTATTAGATATTGACTCTAAGATCTGCATCAGTTCAATTTAGAGTGTTTGCCCAAAAGCCACAGCATTTGATGCAATCGCACAGACAAGTGTTTGCTTTTAGTTGCAATGCCACAAATCACAACATTTTGCTTGATTTTAAAAGTACGAATTATATAATCAAGTTTTAATTTAAATGCGAATCTAAAAGTTATGAAAAAGTTTATCGTTTTATACTTTTGAAGACAAACTTTTGGCAAATATATTTGCATCCCAAAAGCGACAAACTTTTAGGCGAAACGCTCGTCTAGCTTCGGCTTAACAACTAGATTAAATTGGAATTTATTGTTTGAGTATTTTAATATTCGAAACATTATTATTATATGACATTTATGGCCAAAGTCGATGTTGACACAACCATTTTACCAGTTATCTCAAGTTATTGGCATAAAAGTGTTGACATTTGTTGGCATTCACATTTAGTTTATTTTAACCTCCAGCCCCCATTATTGCTTTCCACTCAGATCTATATGCAGCACATCAATAAAACAACAGTTTATAGCACGCCCCCAGCAAACGGGCTCCACCCAGCCACAATTTCCTGCCACACACAAGTTCGATTTGAAAATATCTTAGAAAAGTCAAGCAGAAGTGCAGAGTGACGATAAACAGAGGAGCTCTCGGGATCTACACACACGAACATACTCGTACGACCGTAAACTTGATTGTCCATAAATGTACGGGGCGTATACGTAATGCATTAAAGCAATGCAGCGCTCTGTGCAGCTTTCTGGTCTGGTTGGTGTGCTGTGGGCGTGGCGGGGCCGTAAAGTGCCAGCGTAATGAATTTATTAAAAGTTCGTTTTGTTAACGTGAGACGGAAGAGAGAGAGAACGGTGCACTCAGCTGCTGTCTTGGGCTTGGCTTAGTTGCATGTTGGCCAAGTTTATCCAAATAGACTTCAATTATTTGTGCCTGGCATGCGACATCTGAAATGTTAGTGTTAATGGATTTGTGCCAAGTTCTCGTCGTTAGCCACGACGCTCACTGATTTATTCGTGGTCAAAATTGGGGCGTCGCAACATTGTTGTTGCTTGCCCGATGCGTTTGACTTTGGCAAATGCGGCACGGTGGCACAGCTATGCCACGACGTTTTTTCTACCTCGATTTGACCCACAAAGGTTGCCGCCCTGACGGACCCGGACCCTTCTGCTGTAACGACTTCCTGCGACTTTGCAACGCCGCCGTCGACGCCAGCAGCGCAAACAGCTGCACTACCAACACAAATAAACATGAACATGTAGGTGTAAACACCTACTTACTTAGTTAGATTTGCATGTTGTTGTCGTCGCCGTCGCCGTCGCCGTCGGCAGTGACGTCTACGTTGACGCTGACGCTGACGTTGACGTTGACGTCGCATCGTCTTGCCTTTGTGTATTTATTTTGTTTGCTTTTCGTGCCTTACGTGTTTATAGCCTGCAAAATAGCGATTGTGGACGAAAGTGAAACTCGCTTTGCCGCTGGCCTCACTTCATTTCACTTTCGAGTGGGCGGCACGGAGTTTAACTTGCTCGGCATTTCAATATCAACAGCCGCATGCATAATTTCTTTGCCCGAGCCTATGTAAATTTGCTCGGAAGTGTTTCTATGTGTGTGTGTGTGTGCGTGTGTGTGCTTCGTTCCAGTTTTAGACGCGTTGGCTGACTTTAGGCTCGGCACAAAGCAGGTCAAATTCATTTTTCGCGCTGACCGGACTGAACCACAACAGCTACAGCTGCTACACAGCACAGCAACAACAACAGCTGCCAGTTGCCTGCCCCTTGATAGGCGAATGCCGCAAGCACAAATTAGCACAACGGCAACAACAACAGCAACAACATCGGCAACAGCAACAACAGCAACAGGGACGCAGGCAACGAGCTACAACTCGGCCATAATTTCTTTTGCAACGATGCCAAGCCCTTGGGCTAAGAGGCTCACACACACACACACACAAACACACACACACACCCATTTGCATTGGCTGACTGCTTTGGATTCGCGTTTTTGGTTTTTACTGCCTTTGATTTTTTATTGTTATTATTTTGGAGTTGACGTCGCTGCCAGCGTTGCCATCGCCTTTTGCGGCATAAAGTTCAAACTGCAAATGTTTTGCGGTCAGTTTGGATTTGAAGTTGGCAGGCAACGCGACGTCGTAATGCCCCATCGCACCTGAGCGCTGACGTCGCCGCCGTTCAGCCGTTCAGCCGTTGGCAAGCAGTTGCAAGTCCAGCCAAGTTCAGTTTTTGGCCAACATATTTGCCCAGCTGTCAACTTTAAGCACCGCTTCGGCAACCAAATTGTCCAGAGGACAGGTCGTGTTCAGTTCCTTCCACACATTTGCGCACTCATGAATCTTAGCAATGCGATTAATTTGAAATTCGAATTGCAGTCTGAGAACAACAACTAATGAGCATGCAGCTAATTGTATGTAATACCTAATGAAACTGTGCACCTGTTTGGAGAGCAATTGATTGGAGAAAGCGCCGTGGCAACCTCTATTGAATAAATAGAGGTAATTCCGAGAAACTGGTAAGTTTATGCATGCCGTCCTTTTGCCTTTAACCTAAGTGGGAAGATGACTCAGGATATTTTCCATTACTTTTGGTATTTCTATACACCAAGCTACTTGTAGGAAATCTAGTAAAATCGCACGCAATTTAAATGCATAATTCATGCAGCGCTAGCATAATGAAATAGCCTAAGAATGTTGACCTATATACGCGTTCGGAATACTTCAAAGTAATAAATCGTTAAGTAGGTTTTCTTTAGATGTGTCAGCAACTTACGGGAAGGGATATCTTCGTCTTGATTGAAACTTCAGTACACAAATACACACAAAACTGTTGGCATTGCAGTGCATTCGTGGCTGCAATTGCAATTGTCAAAATGACCACATACAGAAACCATGTAAATGCTTATTATATGAGAAATGGGCATTGAATGAGGTTAAAGCTGAAACTAAAAACTAATTAATGTGCATATCCACAAATCAAAGGATATAAGCAGATAATTATAGATTATGAAAAACCAGATACCCAGAACCCAGCTGCCTGCTGTCTTAACATACATTTTAACATTCTCGCATTCATACAATTATACACAAAATCATACACACAAACACACGCCGCAAGTTATGCCCGTGAAATATTCTCAATCTGCGTATGCTTTACGAGAGTAGTTTTGGTTTTCAAAATATGCTAAGAATGCCATATGTTAATATCGATATTTCTCGATAGTAATGTAATGGAGTCAAAATAAAAGAGATGATTACGATTTTAATTATTATTGTTAGTTTGGAAAAATATCGATTTTTGTAATTTGTGGGGGCGAGAGTGTGCGTGGCCGAAATTTTTTCGGCTCGATATTTAGTGCAGGTCATCAGAAAACTGCCTGGTAAATTTTGTGAATCTAGAAGTGTGGGAGATTTATTGTCATTTATTGTCTCGGGTGAGTAACTCCCAACTCTTTAGAGGAGGCCATCAGTAATCTGTCACAAAAATTGTATGTATCTAGCTTTAACAAAATTATTTACATTTTATCTGACGCTGGTATACGCTAGTATATATTCCAAATTTCAAGTCTCTAGCTTCAATTGCGGCGAAAAAAATTGCGTTCATACGGACAGACAGACGGACAAACGGACGGTATGGGATTGGAGAATCTAACATCGAACATTTTAGGTCTCTGGCTTTTGTAGTTTCTGAGATCGCAGCGTGCATACAGACTCACAGACAGGTGGACAGACGGACATTTAGCCAGCTCGCAGTCCTGTTCAAGAATATATTTACTCGATAGGGTCGGAGATGCCTCCTTCAGCCTCTTACATACATTTGCACAAAGCCAATATAACCTTTTTACCCATTTTCAATGGGTTCACGGCATAACTATGAAAGAGGAATTGAAATGGAAAGTTCAATAAAATGTATGTAAATGCTTGTACTTTGCACAATTTTGTAAAAGTATCCTAAGTATAGTATACAAATGTATATTAAAGCTTAGCCTTACAATAGACTCTTAAAAGTCATAGTAGTCAGTGCTACTTAAGAGAAAAAAGATTTTTATATATAGAACGCCGAAGATTAAATACCCTTGCCAGTCGTTTCCATAGGATATATTAGCTCGATGTTGATGGGCTAGTTAGATATCTTGACTAACAAAAAAGTTGTACATACAAAAGTAACATTTTCCACCGGACTGTGACAAAAGACTGATTTTACCAATGATTCATTCAGTAACATTTAAGTTCGCATAGAAGCAGACAATATGCATACACTTGGAAAAAATCGTTATATATTTTGCTATAAATTTTCAATAGGTATAGGGTATAAAAAATCTCATCAAATCGATGCTAAAATGTGACGAATATGCACTTTAAGCTTTCAGGCAACAATTGTGTTGTGCAAAAATATAGCATTCTTTGTGCGCAAACTTAAAACTTTCTCAACTTGCGCGGAAAAGTATGCAATACCTCTGAACTGCCCGGCGGCCGAAGATCTTCGAAAAGCGTTTTACGAATTTCATGCTAATAAAATTTATTGCGCACGAAACTTTTAGTTACATATACTTATACAGCATATTTATTGTGGATGCAGCAATTTTGTATGGACGTTGTTTTTTTCAGCTCTGTGCGAAGGGCGGTCAACAATAAAAAGCAAACGGTAAACAATTTAAATTTTCCTCTGGCTGTTAAGTATGCTAAATTGTTTGCAAATTCCCCATCAGCATTGAAGCAGCATATTTTCCAGCCAAAAATGTGAGAGAGTGTGTGTATGTGTGTGTGAGTGTGTGAGTGTGGTTGTGTGTGTGCGTGCTTAACGCTGGTAAATGTTAATGCAATTAAGCCCTTTTGGGTAAGCGCCGATGGGCCGCATAAAATCTAAAATAATATTATTTGCCAGGCGTAAATGCAGCTTTACACAGCCGCATTTAGGTGTTGTAAGGTCTCTCGGTGTGCATGTATGTATGTGTGTGTGTGTGTGTGTGTGTGTGTGTGTGTGTGTGTGTGTGTGTGTGTGTGTGACAATTTGGTGTGGCAGGCACTTTTTACGCATAGCCGCACGCCAAAGCTCGCCGGTCATTTTAGCTGAAAGCCTTTGATAGCGTTACGCACTATAAACCAGCTACAGATGGAGTGAAGCTCTATCCGTGCGTGTGTGTGCGTGTGTTAAATGAAATCTCAAAGCGCTTTGAGGCACCCAATCTGCGAGTGCACCTTAAAATTAATGACACAAAGCCGACCAGCCCTGCAGCCACGGGCTGTGGTTACCTTCCTTTTGTTAAATTCTTGCGAGAGGTTTAATCAAATTAATATTAATCTGCGGGAGCCGCGCGTTCGGTGGTTCCCTTTGGCGAATGCGTTAATTAATTATGCAGTCTGTTAACGACAGGGGCGGCGGCAAAATTTAAAGAGGGGCGCGCAGAGAGCAAAAAGCTGCGGGGTCGAGCATTTGGCATGTCCTTGCAGTTTAGGTCAGTTGGTTCAATTGTGTAATTAAACGGTGTCAGCAATTAAGTGCAATCAACACTCGGCATGCAATTGACTTGGGAATTGCAATAGGGCGACAAAATCGACACCCCATCTATGTGGATATGCATGCATACACAAACATACGTATTTGCAGGGTATAAGGTATATAATCGCTAGTGCGTGTGTGCGCAAGTTGGGGATAATTAATCTTTAAGCTGCGCTGCGCTGCTCTCCGTTGCATTTTGGACGCTGAGCTGTTTCAATTAACTCAAGCATTTCGGTGGGCGACAGAAACGAGGTGGAGATAATATCCCTGCGAATGGAAAGGTATGAAACAATCAACTCGGCAACAACTGGCAGCAACTGTTCAGCTAATGAGCTTTATAATTACAGCACTCGTCCCAATTACAATTGGTGCGCGTGTGTGCGCGCGTTGGGGTTGCCATGCGAATTGAGAACTGAGAAAATCTGTGAATGAATGTCTTAACTTGGTAACTCCGTATGTGCCCCACCTAGAAGAGTGGCTGTCAGGTGTGATAAGTTGGCTGAAATGTTAATTGGCAAGCCGCAAACGTGAACCGCATGCGTGAGGCGGCAACAGCAACCTAACCCCGAGCAGCAAGTGCTGTAAAATTAGCAACAAGTTGAGGCATTTATGGGGCATATCAAATGATCGGATGGGCAGCAAAGTAGCTGATAGAGAGACAGCGAGAGGGACGGAAAGAGGGACAGACAGCTGGCGCAACAAAGTAGTGACGCATGCACCTGTCAGGTTGCTTTTAAGTGCCGCTGCCCCATGCCCCATGCCCAATGCTCCATGCCGCACTGTCATCGCCCTGTTTATGAGCCCACAACTGACAAGCTGACAGGCCAAACTGCCTGAGTGGCATAGAGAGAAAGTGGGTGGCAAGCAAACCAGCAAACAAGCAAACAAATCGAAACACATGAAGCTATCGCATTTGGCTGCAATGCGGGCAGCCTGCGGCATGTAAATGGAGCGACTGCAACCGTGGGCACAGCAGCAGCCGCAGCAACAACATCAACAAGTACGAGCGCCTACTGCAAGCAACTGCCAAGTTCAGTCGCATAAATGCATAAGCCGGTGCACGCATATGTGGCAAAGTCGAGGCGCTCGATAAGGCGGGCAGGCAGGCAGGCAGGCAGGCACATCCAACATGGCAAACACAGGACTCTCCTGATTTGAAGGCATTCACTCCCCAAGAGCCATTTTAATTAAAAGAACTGCGAGCTGCTGCTGCAGCTTTCTGCCACGTCCAACAGAAATTCGGCTCGCTTCTGTTTCGATTCGTGCGGCAAATGCAGCTGCTGCCAAAGTTGCCCCAGCGGCGCACAATGTGTGCAGTTTATTTCTGGGGCACTTAGCCGACTGGACGCCTTAGCCAGGCTTACGACGAGTGTTGTTGCTGCTGTTGCCGTTTTAGCTGCTGCTGCTGCTGCTCTTGACATGCCGCAGCGAGAAACTTTTCGGCATTCTGTGGGAGCAAAATGTCGGCCCAGCTAACACATCCTGACACAAGTCAAGGAATTTATGAGCTGTAACGGCTACAAATGTGAGCATGTGTGCGTGTGCGTGTGTGTGTGTGTTGCTGTGTTGCTCTGTTGGTGTGTGTGTTGGCCTGTGCGACTGGCTTTTGGCTTAATTGAAATTTAAACGCTTAGTTCCAGTGTCAGCCGTTAAGTCTTTCTTTTGGCATTTTGAGCATGCAGCACTTCATGAACTTGGCAGTTTGCGAATTTCAATTTGCCAAGCAATGCAAGCTGCTAGCTGCTAGCTGCGTACTGCGCACTGCGCACTGCGAGCGGCTATGATTGACCCGGCAAAAGCAAATAAAAAGCACAATATTTAACCCAATTAAGCCGCCGAACAAAGTTAACTTTATGCACAGTCCACTGATGTGGGCTGTCAGGCACGCAAAGGCCCAAACAAAGTGCCAAAGCAGCAAAGTGCGCAGGTGTGTGTGTGGGTGTGTGTGTGTGTGTGCGTGTGTGTGCCGCTGGGCTGTGGCATGGCTTTACGTGTGTGGGATTAGGAGTAGCCACTAGGCTCAGTGGCCACCTCATCGCCATGACAACTTGGGTGGCCAACACAATAACACGGAGCATGCACCGAACGCACACCCCCGTATACCCGTATACACACACACGCGTAACTGCATCGCCAGCCAGTTGTGCGATAGATTCCAACAGTGGCTGGCCAGCTCAAAGGCAACGCCATGTGTAAAAATACTAAAACACTAGTTTTTTTACAGCTTATTTTATTAATGAATTTGTGAAAATGTGAACAAAATTCTCTCGCAAAGTGCGTTGGGCAGTGGCAAAAACTGAAAGTCTGCGCTTGAGAGCTAAAAGTGCTAAGGCAGCCAAAAAGCTGCAAGCTGGAAAGCAACAAAAACTCAAACGCACCGCAGCAGAAATGCCTGTATATAAAAAGAAAAAACACTTTCCGACGCGAAAATGTCAACAATTTGCGTTATAAATGCAGTCAAAGGTAAACACTGGATACTCGGGTAACCTCTGACGCTGCAACCAGAGCCCTGGAATCCCTTGGACAACCTTCAAATAAACTGCTGGCATTTTGATGCGCTCAGAATGTCTTTGACAGAGCCAGTTCTAGATGCATTAAATTTTCATTAGCTGCAGCAGCAGCAGCAACAGCAGCAGTGACAGCAGCAGTGACAGCAGCAGCTGAACTGTTGCTGGCATAATTAGCCAAGCATTTGATGGCCAAAGTCTGAGTCAAAGTCAAAGGCTGGCCGCAAATAGGTTGGAGCTGTAGTTGGAGCGGAGACAAACGATGCAAACAAATAACAAACAAGCTGGCCAGACACAACAGTTTACCTACACCTACCCCAGAGTGTGTGTGCGTGTGTGTGTGTGTGTATGCACATGTGTGTGTGAGTGTGTGTAAACGTGGGTATGCCCCATGCCCCCTCAGGGTTTCGCACTCGTTGCAAAAGTGGCTTTTCGAGTGGTTTTTCAATGAAGTGTTAAGTGGGAAAAACTGCCTGGCTGCTCAGTTGCCCTCTGCCTGTAGGTGCTTCCACTCTGTCTCTCTGTGTGTGTGTGTGTGTGGGTGGGTGCCCTATCCACCTGAGTTGCTCGTAGGTGTGTGTGTGTGTATGTGTGTGCGAGTGTATTTAGTTGTCGCTGCCTATTTGTCTCTTTCCGTCGCCCTCTGTAAATAGGTCTGCGGTCTGTGCGCACCTTTTGCTAGCGTCCTCGCTCGTCTGTTGGTTATTGGTGTTGCTGTGGTCGTAGTTCCTGCTACTTCTTCTTCTTGTCGCCATTGTTTGATGGTGGTTATAAAGCTGACAGCTGTCAGTTGGCAGTAAATTTGCTAAAATGTTTATTTGCCAAGCGGATGAGCTTGCGTTTAACAGCATGCACAGTCCGCACACACACACATGCACAGACACTTTTACCAGCCCATAGAGCCACACTTGAATAGTTTGGGCGCTCGCCACACAATCACTGACATGTGTAACAATCACACACACACACACACACACATACATACACACAGTGTTCATTTAAGCCAGCTCCTCAGGCACAATTCAGTTTACCAACGTGGGCTACGTTTAATCACTTATAAACAGCCGCAGCCGCAGTAGCAACGGCATAAGCAATAACGACAACAACAGCAGTAGAAGTAGCAGTAGCAGTAGCAGTAGAAGTAGCAGTAGCAGTAGCAGTAGCAGTAGCAGTAGCAGTAGCAGTAGTTGTAGCAGTAACAGCTACAACAACACAAATAATACGGCCAGCATTGCGTGCATGACAAATGTTTTGGTACTTAATAATAGAATAATTATGGCAACACCATAAAACTGCTTAACGATTATGACACACATAGGGAGAAATAGAGAAAGTGGAAGAGGGTGAGATAGAGGTCAAGTTACAGATATAAATTTAATTTTCTATGGCTAACACTGCGTATGCATTTATATAGCAGCAAGTACATACATGAGTTCCGTGACCCACTTTTAACCACTTGTATATGTCTGGTTGTGGCCAATTACTCGACTCTTTGAAACATTGAGAATGTCTCAAAGTAGCTGGAAAAACATATTAAAATTACATGTAGAATATATTCAATAACATCATGCAGGGTAAATTTCTGTCTACCGCAATCCAATACTTATCTGATGTTATTTGATGTCGAAACACCGAATGGGAAATTTTTTAATGAAAAATTAGTTTTTTACAGCACTTGAGCAACTTGTACCGATTAATAGCTTACAGGCAGGAATTTATTAAATTAAAAAATGTGCGAATATATTTGAAAAAATACAAAACTTGATTGTAAAAACTCGAAAATGGTTTATTTTATTTTCATTTTTGGCTAAATTATTGACTGACTATCGATGTATTGAGTTATATTGGAAATGCGTATTGTTTCTAGTAGGATTTTAGAACTTTAATTTGCAAATTTTTCCACAAATTTATTTAAAAAAAAAAATTAAAAATTTAATTTGAAAATATGTGACTTTTGCAAGATAAAGGTGCCTGTCGTAGATCTGTAGATCTATGCCACAGTTGCAGATCAGTCGAGAATTGAGCTGTTTTATTAAAGCTTTGCTGCTCTGTGAGATTTTTTAAATCTTTACACTTGATTTGCCACCTTATTTACATTAGCTATGAGCGCGATTTGCCTGACGCTGAATTCAATAAAGTCGTACTGTCAGCTAATGAGCCTCAAACTCTTTGCTATCTGGAGTCGAGCGCCAGGCCAGCGACCGTTAAGCTGTTTTCACTACTCTCCAGTTAAAACTTTATTGCCTTACGCTGCGGCGGGAGTCGGGCTTTTTATTAATTTATTAAAAGCCAACGCCTGTCGAAGACGCCAGCGATACGAATGCTGCCAACGATGTTCGGCGCCTCGTAAACCTTGCCAAAATAATCGTCAAGTGGCGCTGCTGCAGCGTTTGCCTTTGCGTGGCCTCGTCGCCAGCTTCGTTGCTACCAAATGAAATGTAAATCAGCTGCGGCCCGCACAAAAAGCGGCCGCAAAGCAGCAAACAAACCGGGGGCGGCAGCTGCAGCACAGATCGACTCAGCAGTCGCGGCAGAGGCGAAGGCAGCGACTGCGGCAGAAGCAGCAACATCAAAATAAGCCGGAGTCGCAACGCGACGCTGCGTCGCATCCTGCGTTTTACGTGCTCTCAAATTTAATGCGGTGCGTGGCAATCGCCATTCCCGTTCCCTTGCCCATGCCCATTTCCATTCCCATTCCCATTCCCACTGCCACGATGAGATGCCATCAACGCAGCTATCTGCATGCGCGTACTCGTATTTATTTAATTCCATTTCGGTTTTCAATCAACCGATAGGTTTGCGCAGCTTTCGCCACTTATCGCTTTATAAATAGCAAAAGCAGCTGCTGCTGCTGCTGCTGCTGCTGCTGCTGTCATGACGATTATCATCATCAGCATCATCACTATCATCAACGTCATTATGAGAATTTTCATCGTCAGGCAGCAGTCGTCCGTTAAGCACCTTTCATGCTGCTTTCCGCATTGTCATAATTTATACATGATGATTGCCAAAAATAAACAAAATTCTACAAATTTTCTACTCTGGTTAGTCATTATTTCATAAACTATTTGCCACGCGATTTAACAATGAATTTTACTTTGATATCGGGCAAAAAGAGCCGGAGTCCGTCTCTCTGCGAGAGAGCGGCAAATTCAAATCAAATATAAGCACATTGAATTTTTCATAGCACACTTTTGTGCGCTTTACCGCGATGTTGATCAAGGCTTTTGGAAAGTGAAGGGCGGGCGTGTGTGTGAAGGTGGGTGGGTTTGGCCGCTGTCGTTGTCTATTTGCCAGTTGCCAAAGCGTCGTCTAACTCCCCAGGCAGCCAGCTCACATGCGTGTGTGTGTGTGTGTGTGTGTGCTTTGATAAAAACTGAAATTAATTATTGAAAAGGCTGCTGATGTGCGCCGCGTTGCGTCGCGTCGATTCGCGCTCCTTTTACCGCATGTCGCAGGCTGTTGAAAATTTAAAAGGCGTTCGAGCGAAAGCAGTTGGCGCATTAGAGCCCACACACTCACACACACTCGCACACACACAAACATACACTCGCGTGGCGGCGGCAACTTCCGCTTACGGTTGAAAGCTCAAAACGTATTTACTTTGTGTGAGCAAAACTGTCACCATTAACCGCAAGCAGCAACTGTGAAGAGTGCCCGCATGTGGCAAGGACGAGCGAGCAAACAAATTAGACTTTAATTATACATTGGCAGCACATCCAACTGCTAGAACGAGATGGTAGCGATCAAGAACTGTAATCAGAACTTTTCGCGTTCCATTAACCTTTGAAAATGCAACAAATCGTTGGAAAATGAGTGCAAAAAATCGAATTGGCAAATTCAAAAGCAAAAAACAACAGCAACAGCAACCGCAGACCGGCAGCAATAACCAGTTTAATTACTATGCAACAGCGTCCGCAGACGATAGCAAAAAGTGTGCCGGCCAAGCCGCCGCGTTTACGGGCCAATGCAATTGAAGTGGTTGCAAAGAAGCAGCTGCAATTCGAAAGTCCGTTGCCCGGGCGGTCACGTGCGACGCCAGCAGCAGCGGCGACAATGACAGTGAAGACGCTGGCGCGAAGGACAGCGAAAGCAGCAGCAAGGAGGAAGGCGAAGACGCCAAAGGAGACGCCTCCAGACAGCAGCACGCGAGTTGCGGATGCGAATGCGAATGCGGATGCGGACGTGGCAATAAGAAATCGTCTCGCCGAGGGCTGCACCAGTTTAATGCATGCGTGTCAGCGGGGCGACATTGTTCAAGTGCTCGCCCAGATGCGCGCCAAGGTAGGTGCAACAACTTCCGCTAACAGACAACTCTGGTACCCAGTGCCAAAAAGTTTTGCGCTTAGCAACATGTGTTCGAAAATAAACGAGTGTAGTGGAGCAACTTGGCTTGCTTGGACCGCACACTAAACACAACAAAAGCTTGAAAATACAGCATCAACAACATGGCGGACAAGTAAAGACGCTGCATTTGGCTGCAAAAGACTGCGCCATGCTCTGCTTTGCAGAGGGCAGTTACTGTAAAGACTATGTCAAGTTGTGTATTCGGAACTCTAGCATAAGACCAATATACTCTACATCACTCTGTGAACAGAGCATAACATTCAAAGCCAAGAGTTAAGCAAAAGCCAACATCATGATGCTGCCGCTTGGCATTGTCTCAACAAAAGCCCAAATCAGGCGAAGGCGTAACAAGATTTTAATCTTTTTGTTGTCACGATGAGCTGGCGCAAAAGTTAAAGCCAGAACGGCAATACCCTTTTGATTTGCAGGCTGAAGGTGTTTGGCAGCATGACAAGAGTCTTTAAAATTTCCGCTGCAGCCATTTGGACGCATTGTTCTCAGCTCAGAGCCTAATTGCTTCATAAACATTTCTACAACAAGCCGAACATAACAAAGGGTCCCAACTCTGGCCAAGCCTGTTTGAGGCCGGCCCCACCCAGACCAGCCCAGCCGGGTCGAATTAAAATGCTGTAAATGGCAGGACATTTGAAATTGACAAAATAATCCCGAGGCTTAGTTATGGCTGTGCAATTTGGCAGCCGTGTTGCCAATGTCGGAAAATGTTGAATGGTAAATGGTTCGTTCGCTTGGTTCGTTTGTCATGCGCCTAAATATGCCAATTTCCCCATTTAATTGAAATTTGAAAAGTTTTTAATTGAACGCAGATAAATTTCCAAGGCTCTCTAATGGCCGTCGCCACCATCGTCGTCGTCCCATCGAAATTGTCATGTCGCTAGTTTTGCAATTATTGTCGGGCAGCGCTCTCCACGCTGACAAAATGCTTTCATTTCCGGACAGCTCAAGACTTGTGCCTTCGGCCTCGTAATTGATATTGACGCCAAATTTGATATGAATTGGCCTCGCATTGGCCACTGCCCATTTCAAATGCTTGAGTACTTTGGAGCAAGTGCCAACGTTCAGGCTTCAGGCTTCAGGCTACAGCCTTCAGGCGTCAGTCTGACGTCAGTTCACTCAGTTATGTAATTGTTAAATGGCATCAGGGCGCTCAGCCTTGGCGAACCGAACAACTCGACTGGTTTATTTGCCTGTGAAATATGGCAAATGTTGGCAATTATGACTTACTTTTGACGCGCAATACGCGTTTTATATGCTTCATAAATAACAAAACCACATTTCGCCCGATTTCTAATTACAAGGAAACAATGAGCGAGCTGCCATGAAATGTTGCTGAAAGTTTCGTTTAAAGAAAGTCATCGCAAAATTAAACATTTAGTACTCCTCAAGTTTTCTTTTTTAAGAATTTTAAACTTCATGTGAACTTTTAATCTAAAACTCGAATTTTCTTGCCTGGAATTTATGATAATTCATTCACTTTTCGGAATTATTTCAAATGTGGCTAATAATTATTCTTGACATTCAGTCTGTAGCCTACTAATACTGACAAATAAATTAAAAATGAAATACCAAATTTGACAGAATTGGTAGGGATTACTTCAAGAGATTTTACAGACTTCCGCAAGTTTAGAAAGGCATTCTTTTTAAAGATGGGAAAAAATGGATAAAGCTTATAAAATGAATGACCTTCCACTCTTAATTATTTGTTTATTTGTTGGGATCAGATTATATATTCAACTATTTTTATTTATTTATGTAGAATATTATAATAATATTATATTATTTTATTATTTTCGAAAAGCAATGCACTCATTAAAGCCAGATTTCTGGTCAGAATTTCGTATATATATAACGCTTAAGTAAGAAATACTATTGAGTTTACTCAAAAATTCGGAACATTTTGAATTTATTTTTTACAACAAGATATTTAAGAACGAGTATGCAAAACATTAATTTGCCTGTCAACTTCTTGACTAATATGTTATGTTTATCATTAGCGGTTTTGTAACTGTGTTATTGCTATTATTATTGCTATGGCTGCTAATCTCGTGCCTTTAAGGCACGCTTTAATTTGTCCTCACTCGATAAGGCGCCGTAACCTATTAAAACTTTCCGAGCCTGTTAATAAACCGTTCTGCTCGCTGCGTTTGGCAGCGAGATTCCAAAGAGAGCTTTTGTACTCATTGTACTCTGGATTGCTGAATAATTTAAACAATTCTTATTTATTTTTGTCGCGTGGCGTTGTTTGCTTCATGACTTTTGTATGTATTTTAATTAAGATTATGTATAATGCTCCAATTGGATGTCTGTCTGTCTGTCTGTTTGAACAAATAAATGACAGTCTTTAAATTGCCAACCCAGTCGTCCCTATGACATTGCTTTTAATTTCGAAATGGGTAAAGAAAGGTCAAACTTAAGTTGTGCAAATGTATGTATCCAATGTGAGTATGGAAAGAAAGGCAGCTTCGATCTAAGAGCTACATACCATCCTCTCGAACAAGGCTGCGTACCAGCTTTAAACCGAATCGGTTTAAGCCCGAAATTCAAATTGATGCTTTAATATAAACCGAAGCTTCAAACAAATTAATTGCCATAACACAGACAAACGACCTTTAAAAAAAATAATAAATAAATAAAAATAAAATTGGCAGCCTGGTCAATATAGCCATGTTCCTTATCTTATCGGCATTAAACGATAGAGACGCCAAATATGAATTTGAATATTATTAATCTTTATAGTAATCCATGGTTACTTATTTTATTTTGAGTGCAGTGTATCGGCCAGCTAGCTCTGTACACGAACTCTTTCTTATTTGTTTATTTAATTTTTTAAGTTTTGGAGTGGGGGGTTAAAAGTATTTCTGTGAACATGGCGTATGCGTAATAAAATCTAGTGTCTAGTTAGAAACAAGGCACATTCAGGTCCTTATATGTATTTATCCGGGCTTTTAGAGCCCATCGTTGCTGTCTTTCCAGCTACTTGAGAGCACTCCGCAACATTCATCGGCTTTGTTTACTTGCCTGCTATTGTTTTGCTTAAACTTTTCATTGATGTTGGTTTTTCCAACCCACCGTACGGCTAACGGCTGTTGTCCTCGCTGTCGTTGTTTTTTTTTTTTTTTTTGTGATTTTGTTGTTGTTGTTGATGTTGTTGCTGCTTTTACCAATTAAGTCTTAATTTCTTAGAAAATAAAACTTTTTGGCTTGGGGCATTGTTTGGCGCGCTGCAAGCACTTCCTCTTGCCTTTGCCCTCAATGGCTCAATTGTGCCACCTTTGCGTCCAGGTCAGAAATTCTTGTTTTCCCTGGCGTTGCCTTAAAGTTTAAGCCGCAATTTTGCTAAAAATTCGGAACTGAAACTTTTCACCTCAGCTTGCTAGTTCTACAAGTGGGTCCACTACTGGAAAGATGTTGCTTCGTACCGTCCACAGAACCTAAAGATAGCTGCAGGTGTAAATTATTTATTTTCATTTTAGATTTGCAGCGTCTGTTCAGCAGCTTCTCCACCTCCTCCGCTCTCCCACAATTTTCCCAATCCCCTTTCATCTAACCGATGCTCAACCACGCTTACAAGCTCTAAGCAAAACTTTTTTGTTGGAAAAGTCAGCTGCAGAAGTTGATTTTTGCTCATCGAGACCCGCTGCTAAAGCACCACCAAGCAGCCATTGTTTGCTGCAAATAATATTAACAGTACTAGTCGGTATACTCGTAATATATATAGCTGGATATGCTCGGTCGCTCGCATATCCTGTAAGTCGAGTCTTCAAATCTTATGTTTTTTTTTGGTAATGTAATGTATGTAAAGTACACTTATTCGCACATTTGTTGCCACTAATAATAAAAATTTAACTTTTACTGTTATTACTGTTGCGGTTTCTTTTGCTTTAACCGTTAGCTGTACTTGTGCTTTAAGTGTTACTTTTACTTTTGCAGTAATTTTAACTTTTGGTCTTGTTGTTGCTGTTCCAGATTTTAATTTTTCCACTGTTGCTGTCAAAAATTACTGCACACTTTACTGAAGTAATTGTTTCTATGTCGTAGATTTGTATTGTATATATATATATATATATTTTTTTTTTTTCTGTAACTATCTCTTTATGTTTGTTTAACTGTTACTGTAACTAGGAATGCAACTCTAACAAGCTCCGTTACTGAGGTGTTTCCTGTTACTGTTATATTTTCATAAATTAAACAGTTATTGGTACAGTCATTTCCTGGGTGTGCTTACCTTGTTTTTGCTGTTTTTTGTTTTAGTTATCAAAACTGTTACGGTTTCTTTTCTGCCACTGTTACTGTTACTGCTACTGTTACTGTTACTATTTCCGTTTCAATTACTGATTTAATTATAAACTGCTGATGTTACTGTTAGAAATGCTGATACACTCCCAGTCGTATTTTCTATACTTGAACCGCTTAGGTTTTCATAGTTCATATTCTCTTCCTTTATCCAATTGTAATTAAAACTAATGAAATGATTTGCACAATTGCAACTGTGCAGCTTACCACTGTTTTCCGATTACAGGGTATATGTATATATGTATTGTACCAGCTATGGTGCTGACACTGGTGCCCGGTGCCTGGCCTGTGCCTGGGTCACAGAGCACCCGTTGGCATGAACTGTGCGTTGTTGTGCTGGAATCTGAAGGAATGAAGCGTTTGCTGCCTGGCATGCTGAAAGTTGCCGTTCGAAATTAATTTTGAATTTGTGTTTGAGCGCTTTTGTTCAGTGTTCAGCGCTTGTGTAATGCTTAATATTTAATATATGAAGCTACAAGTGCAAATGCTGTTGAGTTACCAAATGCCGTTGATGTTGTTTGAATTTTAAATGTAAATCAAAAGGAGTCACAATTGCTGTGTTTTATTATTTGGCTTCACGACTGACTCTATGTCTTCCAAATGCCTTAAATTCTCATTAAGCCACATTGTCGTTCTAAGTATATGGTGCCATTTTTTTCAATATGCCGACTTTCCATTAGCGTCGATTGCCTGACCTTGCGCCAGTTATCGGCCATTTGCCATTTTTTAATTACACTTCTCTTCGCTCTTTTCAGTGCACTTTGTTTGAGGCACTCGGTTTGTTTTTGTTGGCGCTCCATCAATGCGCAAATTATTATTAATTTGAAGGCGCTCTGTCTGCACCTGGTCGTAGAGCCCCGCCCCACTGCTGTCGGGCTGTCAGCCTGTCCGGCTGTGTTGGCCTTCGCCTGGTAATTTTAATTGCAATTTTTACTTTTCGCCCGGTTTTCCCTCTCTTATTCGCGTTCTCCCTGTCTCTCTCTCTCTCTCGCTCTGTCTCTGCCTTTTAGCCACTCCTTTTTGCCACGTTTGTTACATTTTGTTGAAATTTCATTAAAAACGACGTCGAAAAGTTTGCTTTACCCGGTTTCCGTTGGTATTTTCCGAGACGAATTCGCGTTCACCTGCGACTGCATTCGCTTTTGACACTCATTTATTTATTCAATTCGATTGCGGAGCTTCGTTCGTCCATCCAAGAATCGTTAGTTTGATTTGCTTGCGACTCGCACATTCAAATTATTTTACAATATCTATTTAACTTTAGTTGCAGTCACTTGAATTCTTAATTAATCGCCAGCTATTCCCTTTGCTCTAAACGTTTCCCAATTTTTCCACCAAAGGTAGCGCCAAATTGGCGCGATATTGACAGACAGCGCTGCCCAAATACTTCATTTCGGATGAGTTGGGGCACATAATTGCACCTCAGCCCGCTGGAAGCTACACGCTATCTCCTATTATCTATCCCTTAACTGCTTCTGTTCGATTTAATTGCGACCCATTTGCGCATTTCTTCTAATTACTGATAGACCGCACCCAGCGAAAAGCTTCGACTGTGTGAGATGACTTCATAAACGGCCTGTTGACTGGGGAGCAGCTTGAATTGAAAATAGATTAGGTTGCGCTGCTCTGCTCTGCTCCTGGCATTTAAATTTGGTACCAACGAATTCACCTCAATTCCAAATTTATAGCCACGTTTTGACAGTTTTGCATGTCGTACTGTAATTAATTACCTCCACTTTATGGAGGCCAACAAATGTCCAAATAAAAGTCAGCGTCAATGAGTTTAATGAATGGCGCTGGGGCTAGCCTCGACGCAGACTGTGAGGTTTTGAGTCATCACAAAAAAAAAAAAAAACGAAAAACACACACAGTGAAAGTTGGCCCAAATGAGCGGCTGCTAATTGTGCAAAAAGCGCCACAAAGTTAGCCCTACGCCAAAATGTATACGTATGTGATGCCCATATGCGGTGGCTTACTATTTAGCTGTCCGGCTGGCCAATTAATTAGAAACCAGCAGAAACAGCAGACCAGATCATGATGGGCGGCAGTAACCAAAGGATAACTGTCGCTATGACTGGCAAACTTTGAAATGGTAAATTAATTACTGAAATCGTAGAAATTTGTCTTACTATGGCCGGCAGATTGCCGTCCCCACCTACCCCTACCCATCAGCTCCTGGTTTGGTTGTCACTGTTGTTTGGCTTTGGAAATGACTTCCGAAGAGGTCTCCCAGTTGCCAACTGCCAGTTGCGAAGTTGCAGCCGAAGTTAAAGTTGCTGTTATTGTTGCAACTATTGTAGCTGGATGCAGCTCTCTGGCTGGCTGGCGGGCGAGCACATGTAGGATATCCGTATATGAATTAGCCTGCTGCAACATTTTTGCTTAAGGAAATGCTTGGCAGGCTAATCACATGTGAGCGAACCAAAACTTTCGCCACAGTCCAACAATATTTGCTCAAAGTGCATAATGACATGAAAAGTTGACACAAATGAGCAGTGCTTGTTACTAATTTTAATGCGCTTTGCCGCACACTCTGAGCTTGGCCAGGGGGCCACTTGGGCTGGCCAATACGAACGGCTTGCCCCTTAGTTTGTTGCCCAGAAAGTTTCTGTTGCGGAAATTACTACGGATCCTGGGGCAGGGGACAGGGGATGCATCATTTTTAATTGAGCTCAGCTAGTGCAAAGTTTGTAAAATATTTTGTAAACTTAATTTGATTTAGAGAAAACTTGAGCCATGACTTACAACTTGGCCAATGAATTATGCAGACGACACTTCGTAAGCTAAGTCCATATCGGCCAAACTCTGGCTCCTGCCAGCGCCAGCTGTGGTCATATTAAAGTATTCATAAGACACGTTTTGCACTCACTGTACACAAAGGTTATAGCAGAAGGGGGTGAGAATATGCAGCGTCTACTAAAACATACGCATATCAAAATGCTTTTAGCTTGATTTTCTTTTCAACTTCCGCTGACAGTCAACTTTAACCAATTTTATTCGCTTAATAAATACCCAGTAAATAATCCAAAAATAATGCTAATATGATCACATTAACCATTAAGATACAAGATTATTGTTATTTATATTATGCCGCTTAGATTAGAGCTAAAAATAAACATATTAGTGGCACTGGCTTCAAATGGCCGTTGGTAAAGATATCACGACATCCATTAGCTACCCTGGGATTTGAGGCCAGGCCCTTTTTCATCCGTTAGACTTTTGGTCAGTCACATACAATCAGTTTCGAGCAGATAAAGAAGTATGTATGTGTGGGTTAAGAGCATGACAAGTTCATTTGAATGTTGAAACAGATGTTAGTAAATTAATAAAATTAAATAACATTAATATATAATGATAATAATAATAATAACTAATTAAATTAAATAGTTTATAAATATTATTTTATAATTAATTTCTATTTGATAAGTTTAGTGAGGGGCAACCAATTTGGAGTAATCTCTTTAACATCTATTTTTGATGATTTTATTGATTACTTTGATCAATTTGGATAATACCATACCTAGATTTAGTTTATTTCTTCTGTTGTCCTATACATATTTATTTTATGTACATGTATTGGATTTTTAATCGGTGCTTACCACCCATTAAGACTTAAGACTCACTTAAGAACTTAATCATTTCTTGAACTGCTTGTTATAGAAATAAAAAGACTTAAAGAGCTTCAGATACAAGACTATCCCTTGAGATTGTCTCATTCATGATTGGTAATTTAAAAGCAATTAAAGCATCGAAGGCAACACAAAATTGTTGTTCATATTTAGCAAACAGTTTACCACCTGAGATTGAACGAACGAACCAAACGACGGCCGACAAAGTTTGCAGATCAAAATGAAAGTTTGCCGTTGTTGTTAATCCGTTGCATGGCATAAAAACTATGCAAAAGTTGTGCTACAGAGAGCATGGGACGCAGTGCGGCATAATAATAATAATCCGTGCGGCAAACCTTAAGTCGAGGGGTCGGAGATGCTCCCAGCAAAGTAGCTGTAAATAATTGCCAAAACTACTTAAGAATGCTGCGCAGAGAATCGCTTCCTGTTGGCTGCTGCCTGCTGTCGAGATGGCATAGCAAATAGAGGAGGGGACGAGTTGTCAGGATGGGGAGGTGAGTGAAATCTAGCGCCAAGACTAAGACAGCCACAGCAAAGGCACCTACTCAAGCAACGTTAACTGCAATGCATGCAACCATTGTTGTTGCAGCTACCAACGTGGCACTAATTAGAAGTATAAAAGGTGCTACAACAACAGTTAAAGAGCTGTCTCCCGTTCCAGCCCGCCTGCGCATTCTCTGGCATTGTCTGCTAAGCATGTAAATTATAGTAGCTGCTGTTGTTCGCCAAAGTCTGGCTGCTTGAGACGAGGCCACGCCCACATGCCTCGTGTCTTCAGCGTTGCTTAGCATCAGGCCAGCAATATTAAGGGCGATGCCACGTGTGTGTATGTGTATGTGTGTGTGTGTTCGTACTTAGTTTCAGTTGGAGCTACCTGCGCATTTTGTCGCTTGCATTAATTAAAACACAGCCCGAAAGTAGTTGGCTGGCTAAATTCTTGGCTGGTTGGATGGCTTTGCCTGGCTAAATGCGATTAACATATGAATTACGTATTGTGCGCATAAATTTGCCATTGAGTGGGCCCCGCTGGCAGCGGCTACTGCTGCTGGTCACTTGACATCTTAAGCAGGCCACACGGGGCAAATGGCGACCTTAAGGCGCTGGCAAACTGCTTCCGGCATGTCTGTGTCTGCGGCTGTGGCTGGGATTTGTTTCGGTTTGCTTTCGCATTTCCTACAGGAAAATACGCTGTGGTCTTCCTGAACTGAACTGAACTTAACTTAACTGAACTGAACTAGCCGGCGACGCAAGTGAGTTTGGCCCTGTCCTGGCCTTTTAATGTGCCATTCTGCTGTCGCGTCACACATAATTATGGCGGATGTGCTGCCCAACGGAGCGTTAAGTCGAATTCTCGGTTCATGTTCTCTTGGATACAGCCGCCCGGTACCGTTTGCCTGCCAGCTCTCCTGCCTGCCTGCCTGCCTGCCTGCCCGCATGCCATTTGTGCCCTTTCATGGCATTCAGACCATGCATGTATTTTATTTTTTATGCATTATCATGTCACTGTGTGGCCCTGTAGTCTGTTTTTGTTGTTTTCGCCTTTGCTGCTGCGGCTGCTGTGTTTTCTTTCATTATTATTTATGCTTTATTTATATGTGTGTCTTGTGTACGCACTTCCTGCGTGTAAACAATAAAATGTATGGGTACACCATGTCGTATGCGTCATAGCCAAATATAAATTCAAAGGCCTATGCCTTCTGTGGCCCTTCTGCCACTCCTTCTGGACAACTCCATTTCATTGTTATGCTAATGGATTACGATATATGAATAATAAGAGTTGACCAGCTCAGATGCAGCCCGCCTGCCCCACGAGCAGTCGCCACGGAAGTGGCAACGCCAGAGTTATGCAAATAGCGCAGTCCCAAAAATAAAACCACAAAAGCAAGTTGGCATTTTAGTTGACACGGAAACGATCAAAATCAGTCGAGCTGACCGTCTTGAGCTTAGGCTTAGCCTCTAGACTGGGCAACCGAATATGTGCGAACTTTTATGGCTGCCTTGCCCCACTCTGCCGTTGCTGCAGCTGATTGTTGTCGGTCATAAATTGTGGCGCGTTTCTTGGAATGTCCCTGCTAGCGACTTCTGGTTTAATAAGGTGCTCTCCGGTTCACTGACCCATTTGACAGTTTGTGTTAATTTAAGAGTTAACTTAGCAAATATATTATAAGACTGAAAGTATATTCTGTATGCAATTTGGGATAAATTCAGGAAAATTACAGACATGAAAATCGAATTATATTTCAAGTGCAGTTCAATCTCAAAATACACTATTTAAAAAAAAATATAATCCAATGTATTTGCTGGCTGTTCTCAGAATCGGTGTCAAATATTTATATTATGATCCTGTTGACTCAAATAATGTTAAATAATTGAAGGAAAACTGAGGGCAGTTCCCTGGGTTTATATGCGCTATTACTGTTGCTTTAGTGGCTTTGCTTTTATGTGGCTTGGGTGTGTTTTATTTGTTTTTGAAAACTATTAAAATGGCATAAACAGCAACAAGGCAGGAGCCTGCCATTGACTGGCCAAGCCCGTCTATGAATGGCCAACTGGCAATGCCAAAGTTTTATCTTGGCTCGGTTCAGGCAAAAACGAGTGGGGTAATGTGGGGTCGGGAGAAACCAGATGCTGCTGCTGCTGTTGCTGTTGCTGCTATTGAAGCGCATTGTTGTTGGACGTATTTGATTATCGCATTTCATTTTGTGTTGGGCAAACGTAGAAAGTTAAATGCAAATTCGCATGACACCAGCAGCAGCAGCTGGGCCGGGGGTGAGGGGCAGCAGCGCCAACAATCACACCAACCATCATCGTAATAATAACAAAGGCAGCAACAACAACAGCAACATGAGAACTTTATTTGATGCTGCGTTAAGCCACCCCTCCTCTTCCCCCTCTCTCTGGTTGTACACCCGCCCAACGCAGCTGTGACCCTTGGCTCCTTCTTTGTACCAACTGAGCGAGCACGCTGACAAAGTTTTTAGGTATCATTTCAGTTTATTTGAATTATTCATAATCCGGATGGCAGCGGAGGTTCGCTATAAGAAACAGAAAAAGAGCCCGATATGGCCAAGACACACAATAAAAGAGACACCAAGATAACGGAAGAAGCGGCAAATAAAACTCATTGTAAATACTTTTTGTGCCAATCGCAATGTAAATTTCCGCTTTTCATTCTTTTTTCTAACAAAACGAAACAAAACAAAAGACAAGAAACGCAACGAAGCCATCAAAACAATTTTGATTCAATCAACAAAAACCTTATCGAGACAACAAATCCCAAAAATCGCAGTAAAGAGTGTACTCCTAAACTGTGATGAGGTATTTATCATATTTTCGGTGCTTAATAAAAACTGTGCAATTAACCTATTTGCATAGGATATTTGATATGAACTTTGTGATGCACTGCAAAAGAACTATCCGGTTTAATAAAGCATGTAAATATTTGTAGATATTAATTGGACAGTAAGTTGAGCTTCGGTTTCGAAGAAGTTTTGATAATGCAATATTCATTTAAAACAATTTCTTTCTATCAAAAAGCTGATTTTATAACTCTGCCCATTTAATGTCTATCAAGTCCTCGGTACTAAGAAGACTCCCGTTTTGTTTATATTTAGTGAGGGGAAAATGTCAGCCTTGACATAATAACAGGCTTAAACTTTTGTTGCATTACATTTGTGGATTAATTAGTTGTAAATGAAACTTGACCTGATTAAATTAATTTGAAGCTGTTATAGATCCATTACCAAAGTAGTCTCAATTTGGTACTTCGTGACACTTAAATATGTTTATATTAAGATTAGCCAGAACTGGATAAACAACTGTTAAAAAGATCGGGCAGTATATCGGAAATATGAATATTTCGAAAACATTTGCCTAATTTCATCATAAAAGCCTTGAAGGTGTCTAAGGTAAAGCTCTGTATCACTTTTAAAACTTAAAAATCTTAGATATTTCTATATAGCCTGATAAAACGCTATAAACACTTTTCTACGTAAAAATAAATAGGTAACTAATGCCAATATTCTAATTTACTTAACGTCATATCATTTATATGACTTTTGACTTCGCATATTGTCCGTCTTGTCAGCCATTGTAAACACGCAAATTTCTTATGGCTTTTTTTGCTTGTGCTTGATTTGTTTTTCCTGCCGCCAGAGTTTTTATCTTAGTTTTCGGTTGCTATCGAACTATTTGTTGACTCAGTTAAATGTGCTATAAATTGAACTACAACGACTTTGGCATTTGCTGCCGAAGAAAAAACTGGGTACACATTTCAGCGCTTCTCGCCTCCCCCCCAAAAGGTCCTTTGGCCCGCTGACAGTCACGCGATGGTTTAGCGCCTGATAAAAATAGAGAGGGACGTGCTTAAAATGTTTTGCAAAAATTGAATATTGGTTAGAAAAGCAACACATTCAATCATTCTGCCTGACTGCCAAGATAAATACAGGCCAAATGGAGCGTAGTAGACCGAAACTTCTTGGCTATAAAAAAATTAGCGCAACCAATGGAGAAATAAAAGAATTTGTTGGACAAAGACGACAATTTGATACATTACTTTATACTGTGCGTTAAAAAATACATTTTTAATTAGATGTTATTAAAAATATATATAATTTTATTTATTTTCATTATTACTAATATTAATATTTTTACTATTATCACTATTTATTAATATTATTATCATCGTAAATTCTAAATGGTTACAAACTTTAGGCATAACCCATTGATAAGTATATCTTTCAACTGGATTTCAATAGGAGCAATCATAATTTAAATCATGTAATCGAAATTGAGCCGTGTTAAGTTATCTAAATAATTATTTCTTTTTAGCAGATGTTTGCCTTTTTTTTGTCAATTTATCTACGTGGCAAATGCAAGCAGTTCATATAGTTTAAATATTCGCCAAAATATACAGAAAAACTAAATTTAACTATTTTTGACAACTTCCTAATGTGGAGTTCTGCAATGCTTTATTTTGCTTTAAATTGATTAGTGGATAGAATTACAAAAGAAAATATATTTTTGAGATCAACAATCATGAACTTGATCAGAAATATAAATTAAACCTCTATGCTCGTTTTGCTTTGATCGCATACTTTTAAGGAATAATAAATGAAGTGCAGTCCACGGTAGATGAGTTGTCTAAGTGCTCAGGCATTTAGGCAAAAGTTAAGTTGATAGTTTATAACTATATCCTATACTTTATATAATAATATTAATAATAATAATAAATGAAGTGTAAGCCAATATCGCTGCCCTTTTGTTCTATGGTACTTGTAGTGTATCCAGAGAGCCCTTTTAGTTTGGCTCAACAACTTGGCTCCCACTATCACTCGGTTCACGTGTCAATTGGCGCTGACTCAATGATTTAGCAACATTTTCACTCGAGCGTTTTTGGCTTGCGTGTGACAGCCGCTGCCTGGGCCGCTGCTGCTGTTAAAGCCGCATTGCGAACTTTCATGCAGCGGCGAGCAAAGTTTTCTAATAGTTCTCGACGGCGGCGACAGTATTTTTTGTGCACTTGACATGTTTTGACACGCGGAAAAGGCGACGCGTCGCTGGGAAGCAATCGTTAAAATGTTCGCCAGCCCATTCGAGTTCGATGTTGTGCTGCGCGCCAAAATGGCCAATGTGAATTTGGTAATTGCACGTGGCGGCCCTCGGCTGTTGGCCAAATACACCTCGCTGGTTGGCCTGGCAGTGGTGTGTGCTGCAGGTGTCAGGGGTGACAGGGCCAGGTGGAACTCACCACGTTGCTAGGCGCAACCGTGCCGGCACTTGCACTTGCACTTTCCAAGCGACGCCAACAGCTAACGGCCAGCGGCCAACGGCCAACTGCCAACTGGCAACGGGCAACAGCTAACTGCCAACTGGGTATTTGTTTGTTTATTTTTGTTGCCGTTGGTTGTGGCCATTGTTGCTTTAGTTACTAACAAGCAACGTCCGCGAATGGGCCGCAGATGAAAAGGAATTTTTATTTATTGATGGCAGCGGACAATTTGCACGTGATTAACGCGAAAATATGTTCAATTATCTATCAATTGTAAAGTCGGGCGCAGCAGACGCAATTTGGTGTTAAATAAAATATTTAATTACACGCTGTGTCCACAGACGACAATGACAACAACAGCCAATCGCACATTTGAATAAATATTAACATAAATAAATTGCAGCAAACAAAAATGATAAGGGCAAAAAGCGGAAAAACAAGAAAAACAAGAATAACGTTTGGCTGCAATTACAGTTGGTGCTCGTTTGACGCCTGAGCTGCCAATAAACGTTATTCATAATTGCACAATTTATTAAGCAGCAGTATACGGCTGGCAATACTCTGCCCGTGGCAACCAGTTTGGCAATATGCAAATGACATTTTAATTAGTTTATTAATCGCTTCCCAGCTGCAACCGATGCTGCTGCAACTGCAACTGCTGCTGCTGATGCTTCGTCTGTAGCCGGCGGTAAAATCGCATTTTTGGGGCGCAACTGAATGTTAAGCTTTAATTAATTTTTAGGGTTGCGATTGAAGGTAACAATAAATAAACGAATGACGATTGAATGAATAAATGCATAATCCACGCCCCGCCCGATTCGGCACAAATGAATAACTGGGATTCTTTGCTTGCAGCCCCAGCTGCTGCGGCAACGTGACCGTAGCAACCGCAACGCGCTGCATTATTGTGCAGCGCAGGATTTGGAGCAGACGCGCGACCTCGTGGCGGCCGCAAGCATTGCGATTGCAGCTCCAGAGCTGCTGGAGTCTGCCGACGAGGATGGCTTCACGCCGCTTCACTTGGCTGTTATTCAGGGCAACTTGGCGATGGTCAATTTGCTGCTAGCGAACAAAGCCGATGTGAACGCGGTGGACAACGAAGGCCACTCGGTGGTGCACTGGGCCACGGGTAAGAAATCATCCTCTCATCCTCTCGCCTTCTCGCCCTTTCCACTCCACTTGCTCTCCCTAGTACAGTATAACGAAACTGACTTTGCCTTTGCAGTATGTGGCGAAATTGAGGCCCTGCGTGCGGTTCTGGCAGCTGGTGCCAGTGTGGCCAAGCCCGATGTTAACGGCGGCACGCCCCTGCACTATGCGGCCCAAATGTGCGGCGCCAGCTACGACAACAAGTTGCAGTCCAATTCCAGCAAGCTGGCCCTTGAGATTCTTGGCATTCTGCTGGCCCATCCACAGACGAGCGTCGACGTGCAGGACAAGGACGGGCGGCAGCCACTGCTGTGGGCCGCCTCCGCCGGCTCGGCCAAGGCGGTCATTGCCCTGGTAAAGGCGGGCGCGCGCGTGGAGAGTGCCGATAAGTGGGTGGGGCTCCCGGGCCCAGAATTGCTTTGACATCTGTGTTGAGAAATTGTAACATTTCGCGCTTTTCTTGCAGAGACGGGCTGACCGCACTCCACTGCGCCGGCTCGCGCGGCCACACCGAGTGCATTGACACGCTGATCAGCCTGTGCGGCGCGCCCACAGATCTCATAGACTCCAACGGCTGCACGGCGCTGCATTACGCCGTGACGCTGGGCCATGCGGACGCGACGGCGCGGCTGCTCGACCTGGAGGCAGATCCGAACCGGCAGGACCGCAAGGGGCGCACGCCCGCCCACTGCGGCTGCTCCAAGGGACAGTTCGAAACGCTGAAGCTGCTGAAGGAGCGCGGCGCCAATCTGTGGCTGCGCAATGCCAAGGGCGACCTGCCACTGCACGAGGCGGCCGCCTCCGGTCGCCGCGAGCTGCTCGAGTGGCTGCTGGCCCAGCGGCCCAAGCAGGTGAACACCACCAGCAACGACGGACGCAGCCTGCTGCACATCGCGGCGGCCAACGACTACACGGACATGTGCAAGCTCCTGCTGGACTACGGCGGCGACGTGAACGCGCTCTATCGCAACTCGCGGGGCATTGTGCTGACGCCGCTAGACTGTGCGCTGCAGCGCGGCCATCGCTCTACGGCCAAGTTTCTGCAGTCGCACGGCGGCCAGCCGTCCAACAAGCTGAGGCTGGCCGCCCGGCGCGGCAATCCCTTTCACGAGGGCAACGCGGCGGACCTGGTGCGGCCACTGAAGTACATGGAGAAGGAGGAGCTGCACGATCTGCGCAGCTCCAAGAAGTACGTGGTGTATCTGAAGCGCACCGATTCCGACGGGGGTGGAGGCGGTGCCGAGGGTGCGGGTGGGGAGCGGGAGGAGCGGGAGGAGGATGAGTGCAGCTGCACGGAGCAGTCGTACCGCAAGGAGCAGCATCTGGAGCACATCTGCCGGCGGCACAAGCGCCGTCAGCTGCGACGGCGCACGAACAGCTGCGGCGAGAGCCAGCACGAGAAGTGCAGCGACATTTGCCGCTCCAAGAGCAACATCGAGATCCGGCGGCGCAAGTCGAGGGAGCGCTATGCCAGCAGCAGCGATGGCGACCACGATGAGGATGACGAGGACTCCTGCGAGAACTGCTGCTACCACAAGCGCCAGAAGCAGCGCGTGGTCCAGCGAAAGCGTTCTACACCCTCGCACAGGTCCAAGGAGCTGCCCGGCAGCGAGGAGGATGGCGACTCGCCCAAGAAGGCTGAGCACAGGGTGTCCATCGTGCAGGAGCAGTCCGACAGCGCAAGTCCACAGCCAGCCGAATCGCCCGGCAAGGATCGGACGCAGCCAGCCACGCCGACGGCCACCAAGGAGGGCACCTTCATTAAATCGCCGCCGACGAGCGCCAAAAGCGAGAAGCCAGCAGCCGCGCAGCCGGACAGCCTGAAGGTGGTCGAAAGCCACGCCATGGAGCTGACGGATGAGGAGCTGGAAACAGCCAAGTCGGTGGTCACCCAAGTCGACGTGCACCACGACGCCGAGCTGCAGTCCTCAAAGTCGCTCGAGGAGCTTCCAGGCGAGCCTCTGACAGCGACTGCGACTGCAAGTGCGCCAGTTCAGGCCGAAAGCGATGCCAGGCAAGAGCTAAGCGAGGAGGATACCAAACTGGTCTCCACTGAGGTCGAACAGATGATCAAAATAGCCGCCACGGCCTTGAGCAGCGAGTCGAAGAGCTCCACCGACGAAGCTTCAGTAAAGGACAAGCCCGAAACTGAAGGGCAAAAGCTAGCTTCGAAGGATAATCCCAGTGCTGGTGCCGCCGTAACTGGAACCGACTTAACGCCCTCTGCTGCTGAGCCGGTTGCCAAGCCACCGACAGCCGAGCAACCGCAGCCGACGCTCGCTGCAGAGACCGCAGCGGAGACTGGCAAAAAAGCGAATCAGATGGCGGCAGAGCCAAAAAGTGACACAAAGGCGTTGTCGCCTGAGCCGCAAGCTGAGCCCAGCGATTCACAGCTAAATCCGCCAGCCGCACCGGCCGCACAGGCCCGCCCGCCGTCCCAGCAGCAGCAGCAGCAGCAGCAGGAGCAGGAGGCTCAGCAGCCACAGCGGGAACAGGAATCCAGGCGCTCCTTCACGCTGCTGCCCTCCGACTCGGCTGATGACGAGCCGGCGGCAGCCGCTGTTCCTGGCTCCGATGAGCCCGAACGCAAATCGAGCTTCCAAGTGCTGAAGAGCGACGACTCCATGGGCGATTTGGAGGAGTCGCCACGCCCACACGATAGTGACTACAGTGCCAGCAATCAAGTCTTTCAAGTGGTGCACGATAGCACCGCTAGCTCCAAGCTGCCCACAGCCTCGGAGCTGGAGAAGGCCGACTACGAGTACGAGGAGTTCGACGATGGGGCCGATGATGACGATGCAGATGAGATTGATCCGGAGCACGACAGCGCGCTGCGGCGCTTCTTGAGCGGCGGCAATCGCCATGGAGTGGTTGGCGAGCTGGGCGCCACCAGCGACGCCGCTGCAGCCGCTGGAGTCTATGATGGGCAGGCCAACGGACGCAAGCGGCGCCTGAAGAAGCGTGTGCGCAGCGGGGCGAAGACGCGCAGCAACTGGAAGCATGCGCAGGAGTCGCGGGATGGCAACGTCGCCTTGGCCACCACCAGCAAGGACCAGGACTCCGGCTTTGAGCCCAGTCCGCGGGCGGAGCGCACCAAAATACCCACGCCGCGCACATCCCACACGGCCATGCCACGCCGGCCCATCTATGCCACACTGGACGGACGCTCCTGCAGCAGTCGCCTGGAGAATCGCAAGCCCGGGGACAAGGGCGCCTGCGACATGGGCGCCGTGACACGTTCCATCCAGCGCAATATTCGCAGGTGAGTCGACAGAGCAGATTTCGGGTAACTGATTCGTCTCAATTTAAGTGGCCAGTGGCCAAGATTCATTCACTTAAATTAATCACCAGGCCGTTGTTGGCGGCGACGGGCGACGGGCGACGGGATGCCTTTTTGCCCGTAGATTTATTTACTTGATGCTTGATTTTAATCAACTTGAATGTCCCAGTGCCGCGGCGCGCACAGCATTCACGCTCGTGGATTCGCATTATATCACGCACGCGCCCCTGGGCTGCGGCAGCCGCCGTCCATTTAATGTAATCAAAGTGGCGGGCGCCTCAGTCCCGGGCTCAGTCACAGCTAAAGTCGGGCCGCCTTAAAGTTAATTTAGTTGGCCACTAATAGCCTTGGAAGCATTTCTCATTTTTTAACGTGGCCGGCCGCGCCGGCGCCATTGTTGTCCTGGTCAACAAATAAATTGCCCAGCTTCCGGTTGCCATAAAAGTGCGCGCTTTAAAGTTATCATAATGCGGTTAAAGGCAATAAACGCGGCATTAATGGCCATTCGCCATGTACTTGGGCAATAACGATGACCCCGTGCCCACAATAGATTAAGCCGTAATTGTAACAAGTGCTGCCCATTATCACGTCACGCTGCATTCATACATATGGAGTGGGCGTGTGCGTATTGGAGGAGTTAAGTGTTTTGCACTTGTTGTCTCACAAAGGGCATAATTTCAAAATTTAAGTTAATCGAGTCAATTAATCTTTTCAATTCAGCTATCGGAATTTCAATAATTACCTTTTCGAAGTAGGTGCCCATTAAAGATATAGATGCTATTTATTTATTGAAGCACAGAAACATCAAACATTTGTTGAGTTCACGCGGATTAATTAATGAGGAATTTGTGTGTGATACTCGGTCCCAATTTATGCCTATTTACCGTCCGGATAGGATATGTGTTACATTAGCTAGGTACGATTAAGCTAACTTTTTTATATAAGTAGATAATAAATACTCATATTCTTTTCAATACCCATTAGGGCCCAACTTGCTTGCCATACTCTATTTCTCGAGGAGAACAGAGTGTTGAAAGCCCTTGCTAAAATAGGTTTGCTGTTTGCATCAATTCGAGTCCGAAAAATGTTAGTTAATAATCTTTTCATATGTAATTATTCCTAAAATAGTTACATAATCCCTGCCTCCGGCCCAGTTCAACCAGGAAAACTTTGCCCACCTGCTTAGACCTGTTATAGTGGGCGCAACTTTAATCAATATTTAAATTGAGGCCATTTTAGACGCGTTGCAATTGGAAAAAGTGTTTATTTAATATTCCACATAAATCAGTGTGCAGAGTATTAACAAGCTGGTTCAACACGGCGCCGCACTCAGGCGTTTCTTGTTGCTATTGCTGATTTATTGTAATTTATACAAACGGCTGCAAATCTCAGGGCCCCCAAGCTCTTGTCATTAGCTGAAATGCTCATTTCCGGCAAAGAGTTGCGCATTTTAATTAAGTGGCAACGCCGACGACCTTCGCCCACCCCGCCCGGCCCCGCCCCGCCCCGCACTACCTGCTAAGCCAACGGACAACGCCCACCTGCGGTGACTGTTTTGTTTATGCAAGAAATGGCGCAAAATATGAAAACAGGACGCAGCTTGCAGTCGGTCGCGAAGTCGGCGTGCCTTCACTTACAAGGCGCTAATGCTAATTGTAAGTGGAATTAACGCAGATTAGCGGGCGAATTTTTGGGGCGCAAACAAGCAAAACGCAGACAGACATTTGGAATTTGTTTCAGCGGCCGTTCGCAACCTTGTTGGGGAAATCCATGCGACGAAAGGATTAAAATGTCGATGTTTACATGAGTACATCAAATTAGTTTTTAAGCCCGAAACGTTTAGTTTGTGTTCGGAGGATGCTATTTTTATCAGTTGATTTCAATTAAGGCAATTATTTTGCTTTGAGCCGCGGCGGATTAAAGATCAACAAAAGTCAATTGTAATTGTAATTTTGGAATTAGCATAGGGCACAACAATAAACTTGAGCAACTTAATTAAATTTGAGTAATCACACTTTTATTAATTTTCATAATCCAGCCCCGTTGTCTATGAATAAATTTGCAAGCATTCGGCATAAGTGGCAACGAAAACGAAATTTCATAAATACAGAATATTTTCCACTTGACTAATGAAAATATTTACGCGGCCCGCTCGTTCGGTTTGCATAAGCCGAACTGAAAGAAACTTTTTCGGCTGCGTGTAAAGATCTGAGCAAACGCTGAGCCAATGCAAATACAACGCTGCGTATACGCAATGTACGCCAAGTCAAACAAGCGTCTTGCTTACCACGAATAACGCAATTTTTAACAAGTCGGCGGTGTGAGTCAATTAATTCTTGTAAAATACATAAAAATCCAACGAAATTCACTCGAGGCGACGGCAGCCGGTTGCTCTGGTTGGGCAAAAAGTGGGGAAAGCAAAAAAAAAAAAAGAAACGAACCAAATCTAAAGCACCCGATAGAATTCTCTCGGCTAGGTGCAGGTTTGGTTGGGACTGTCGGGGCAGTTGCTGGCAGCGACGCAAAACACCATGAAAAGTGTGTAAATAGAGAATTTTATTTATATCAGTCGCATGTTTGTTGTTGTTTTTTGATTTTGTTGTTTTTTTTTCTGCTACTTTTTCGTGTACTGGCAACTTTATTTTGTTATTCGCTTTGGCTCCGAAGAGATTAAAATTTTATCTGACGCATAAATTAAACAAATAACTTGCCACCAGTGCGTGTGTAACTGTAAAGGTGTGTGTGTGTGTGTGTGTGTGTGTGTATGCTTTGCTGCTCTGCCTGTGTGCGTGTCCCAGCAGCACAGGTGAGATTTGGGATTTATAATGTGCGCTCACGTAATTGACATTGTTAAATATTTGGATTTCGCTTTGCCAACGCTCAGCCAAACTTTTACTTTTGATATTTTTTTATTTTTATTTTTTATACTTTGCTCTGTGTGTGTCCTTGCGAATAATCTGATAGAGTTTACCGTGCGTAAATCTAATAGGTCCAATGGGCACACTTTTGCTGAAATTGGCATACTCGAAACACTACCTAAACATATTAGGAAGTCTCCTCTTGTTCTGTATCTGAAAAAGTTTTAATAATATTTGATCAAAAATTCTTTGATCTTGGACTCAATAATGTATATATTAAATTTTTTTAAAAATACACATATTCATATTTTTTACAAAATAAAAACGTATTGCTGGATCCGGCGACTACTATATCATATTTAGCGGCATTCGTGCTCCTCCTCTTTATATGCCTTCCCTGGGGATCTGCTGAGCTTCAGCGCTCTTCAAACTTTTGAGCTCAAGCCTAAAAAACTTGGCCTCCGATGAAAAATGAGGCGAGAAAGTTTTTCGTTTTCCCCTTTTCGAAAAACGAAAGCCGCAGACGCAGAGCTTTCGATGAGCTGCGTTCCATGCCGCCCGTTGGTGCCCCTCCCTGAGGACGCACGCTCTGCATGAATTTTCACCAATTTAGTGGCGAAAAGTCTGTTTCCGCTGGGCAAATAGAGTATGCATCAAACTGCGCATATGTCCACACACCAATGGCAAGTGAAGTTTTCTTAGATCCTTTGCGCTTCTGTTTGCTTTCGTGTCTTTTTTTTTATGCATTCCAAATTGCCGGTGGGCACAAATTTGTTTTTGTTATTGTTTTTGTTGTCGCTGTTGATGGTTCTAGTGCAACTTGTGAAGCGCTTAATTTCTTTGCATTTCGCTGTCACTGCCGTTGTCAACAGCTGCCTGTACCCCATGCCGGGCGCCCACGCTCAAGCCACGCCCCGTGGGCCGTGTTTCCACTCCATCTACTTTGGTGCTGCGCGCACTTTTTGCTTGTCACATTTGTGTCACAAACAGGATGCCGTTGGCGGTGGGGTACCAGCCTGGCTGGCTGGAGGGGGGCGCGGGGCGTGACAGTGAGTCGGTCACTGAAAAATGTAGCACACAAAATCAACGCGCACAAGAAAATGCAATGAAAGTTGTGCTAAGCGAACGTAAAACGGAAACGGAAATCAGCAGCAGCAGCAGCAGTGGCGGCAACACTGAAACCAACGGGTAACAAAAAACAACAAAAAAACAAACAAAAAAAAGCAATAATAAAAAATACAAAAAAATGTGCCAAGGACACTGGTGCAAAAACTATTTGCACTAGCTGGAAATAAGGAGAGCGTTGGCCACGGCAAAAAGGGCAAGGCGCAAATAGTTTTGCAAAGGAAAGTCAAGCAAAGAATTGATGCACAGCTGAGTGAAGCCAAAGCGAGGCGTAAAATTGAAAAGCGCTGCGCCAGCATTGAAGCTCCATTTAGAGACGGAGCTGGAGATGACGATGGCCACAGCAGCTAAATAAACGCAAAAGCGATGGCCAAGAAGCTGTGGCTGTGCCAGTTGCGGCTGTGGATCGGATCAGGTGGCTGTGCGGCCAAATCTCGCTGCCGGCTTTGAGGCCGGAGAGATTTCATCATCATCATTGTGCGGTGCGGCCTTTTCATGCTACTTGAAGGGGCAATTTGTTACGCAGTTTTTGCTCGCCAAAAGCCACTTTGGGTTAAAGCAGAGAAGAAGAGCGGCACTTTTACCTGCTGCCTGCTCGTTATTTGCCCAATCGTCGGTTGGGTTTGTGCTGCCCCGTTTTTGTTTCAAAGTCGAAATTGTTTCGCATAATTTTGCAGTGCAGCCAAGTGGCGAACAGTGTCAAGCGGCAACTGCATAAATTGCCAACCGATTCGCGACACTATCCCACCCCCGACTACACCAGCTCCGCCCTCGCCGTGCGACTCAATGCATAAACAAGTTTAGTACGCTGCTCAACGTTGCGCTGTGTTGAGTGCACTCGACAAATTTGCTCAGTTTTTTGGGCAAATGCGTTGCTCGGGGCGCTGCCAAAAGGCTCTGAGCGCCGGCGGTTGATTTGCAAAGTTTCAAGTGCACAACCGGAGGCTTCGAATTCTTTAAGCTCGGCCAGGAAGGCTGCCACTGCCACAGCCACTGCCACAGCCACAGCCACTGCCACTGCCAGACGGCTTCAATATTTGAGAATTTGCTTAGTTTTTAATAAAATTTTTCGATTATTTTTTATGCCATGGCTTCTGGCGACTTTAATTTCGACCCGCTTCGCTCCGCTTTATGCGCTCTCAATTATTAATAGAATTTTTTTTCTGCGCTCACGCACTTTAGTATTTTTGAAATTTTAATAACATGATGCCTTTTATTGCGTTCGCGGATTGTGCGCATTGTATTTTCTACTCATCCTCCGCTCAGCAGCTTCTGCTAGAGCCTCCCTTTCCGCGGTGGGTGTTCCTTGGGCCTCGGGCTATGTCGGGCGCAGGCAAAGGCACAGCAGGCGCGGCCTTTGTTCGCCTCGTGAAATATCAAAATGACAATTTACGTACATTTGCAAACATTTATTTTATGCGCTAGCTGGCAAAGCTCGTACTGATGATGAGATGACAGAGGCCAGGCAGGCAATGGAAAGGGGGCAATGCTGAGCTCTTTTGGGTTAGGATTTCATCTCTGCTTCATACTCTTTGCAGGTACTACATGGAGCGCAAGATCTTTCAGCATCTGCTGGAGCTCAAGTCGCTCCAGATACGCTCCAACAAGCTGAACGAGGCGGTGCTGGTGAAGCGCGCCGTCGACGACTATCACAAATCGTGCGTGCTGCTGGGCGGCGAAACTGGCACAAGGCTCAGGCGTTACAATTTCACCGAATATACGTTCAAGAACTTTGAGCTGTTTCTCTACGAGACGCTCAAGGGACTGCAGAAGCCGGGCACCAACAACTTTCAGAACATCAACGAGGTCTACGAGGAGGTGAGTTGTCCCAAATACAATTCTTTACGGCTCAAACGACTTATTCACTCTCTACCTTGCAGGCGGAGCGTCGCCTGAGCCCCGACTACAATGCGTACGAGAAGGCGCTGCAGTGCACCACCAAGACCCATCGCTGCCTCCATGCGGCGCACGCCTACACGGGCATCCCCTGCGCCGCCTACAGTACGTTGAAATGTTGAATGCCGCAGTGGCAGGGCCTAAGTCACTGGAAAGCGTGAAAAATGGCACCAGCCAAGTGGCCAAAGTGCCAGACGGTCTGACGTGCAGACGTGCAGACGGTCAGCCGGTCAGCCGGTCAGCTATTCAAGCGACCAGTCAAATCACTTGGCCACGAGTTGTTACAGTTTTGTTGCTGCCTCTCGAGTGGGTCAAGCGAACGGCCAACACTCAGATACAAAGCTGCTGAGGGGCGCGCGTGGGCGCCAAGTGCGCCGACAGCATTAAAATAAATCCTAATTACGGGCAGTTTATTCATTTGGCCGAGCAGCCAAGCGCCGAGCGAATTAAAAATATTTTCTGCTTTGCCCCTTTTTTGCCGGCCACGTTCCGTCTTTTCAACTTTTATTATAACTTCTATGCGGCGCGAACGGATTGGGGCCAAAGGATGCGTCCGGCTTATGCCAAATTAAAAACGCATTCATTTCTGCGCTGTGTACGCTGTTTATGTGTATACACTCATTTTAGCGCCCAGTGAGGGCGTTCAAGGCAACACTAATCCCGCCTGAAAACGCGCTTAATCCGGCCAAATGGGCTTTGAACGACGGCTGGCAGCTGCATGCCACAGCAAGGAAACGAGTCCATGGGACTCTCCATGGCAATTGGCCTTTCAGCATTTTAGTTGAAATGTTTGCGCGTTTGGCTTCATTTTCTTATTACGCTTTTTCCATTGAATGCAATTTCACAGAGTGTCCCTGCACTTGCTGACACCTGACACATGTCTCCCCCGTGGTCCGTCCCCATTGGTCCGTCGTCCTGTTGCGCAATGCTCTAAAGGCCAAGCTGAAGTGCAGCTGCCAGACTGTCCAGTTGACGCTAGCAGCTGCAATTCATTTCGAGTGCGTTCATAAAAATGGCATCCACTTAATTAGGCTGATCACAGCGGATCATTAATCTCTCCCACACACACACCCACACCCACATCCACTCTAACTCTATCTCACTCTCTCTTTTTTACGCTATCTGGCAGTTCCCATGATGAATCACCACACGATGCCCAAGTTTGGCTTTGGACCGTACAAAAAGGCCGGCAGCGTTAGCAGTTTTTATCTACCAAAAATACTGACCACTGGTCGCGCCTCCAGCGGACGCGTTGGTGTTGGCGTCGGCGTCGGCGTTGGCGTCGACGTCGGCTTTGGCGGCAGCGGCAAATGCAGCCACAAAGTTGCTCTGGAGCTGTCACACGGAAAGAGCAAACAACTAATTTCACTGCCGGCGGATAAGTTGGACAGCAATAAACGCTACTATGTGACGTTCACAGTTAAGGATTCTCCAGGGCAGTTCGCTACCAACGAGGCGCTTAAACAGAGCCAACAGCAACCGCACCAACATCAGCAACAACAGCAGCAACAACAGCAATCAAGCTGCGCTGCCAGCGATCCGAATGGCAAGTAGCATGCGGCGTATACGTAATGTGACATAGCCTGAGCCGCGGGCGTTGGCTTCTGTGGTTTGGCGCGACATTACCCATACGCGTCGGCAGTCGGCAGCCAGCAGCAAAGAGCAACCAGGCACCACGCAGCACGCATCAGGCATCAGCATCAACATCAGCATCAGCATCAGTATGCATTAAAACAATGCGACATTTCTGCTGCGCGCTGCTCGCTGCTCGCAGTTCGCTTCGCTTTTTATGCTTTTTATGCGACCGCCCGCTGTCCAACTGTTATTGTATTTTGGCTTTTTTGTTCGCTTCTTTTTGCTGTTGTTGTTGCTTTTGGTTTTGTTTGTGTCCCGCGCGCGCTTCCTGTGTTGTTTTTGCTGCTTTGCTGCACTTTAAGATGGCCAACTGCTGATAATGGATGATGGCGCTGCGCTGCGGCTGTCAGTTGAAGTTGTCACGCCAGCAGCGTCAGCGGCAACAGCAGCTTGAATTACTTATGCAGCCCCCTGCCAACCACCCCCCGCCCCCCCCCCCCGCAGCGACCGCCCGCCCAACCAGCACTTGTTCAGCTCGCCCGTCTATGCGCCGCTGTTCAGTTCTGTTCTGTTTTGTTTGCTATTCGGCTGTTTGTCTGTTGGCGCTGTTGTTGCGCTTTTATTTCAGTTTTTCATTATCATCTTTTTTTCGTGTTCGTTTTTTCGTCTTTTATTTATTCGTTTTTTCTGCAGTGCTATTGCTGTGTACGCTGCTAATGCCACAGATAAGCGTTGTTATTAACGCTCGGCTTACCAGCACGACGCAGCAGCAGAAGCCATCACGAGGAGTCGCCTCTCCTCATCTCCTCCTCTCCTCAGTCTGTCCTGCTGCTCCTCGCGTAGCTTTTGTCCTTGCTTAAAAGCGGCAACAGCGGCGTCGAATGAATAAATGTAAAATATGTACCGTGCATTTCTTTGGCATTTCAACATTTTTACTTTATTTGGAATTTTATGTTCTTGTCTGCCATTCAAACCGTTTGTTTTCGTGTACACTTTCAATACCCTAACCATTGGCAATACGAGCATATCCGATAGGGTGCTGCACTTGAAAATATACAGCCTCGAAGCTTCAGTAGATTTAGAAGTAGATAGACTAGCACTTCTTGAAACGTGCCTTACGAACCAGCTAATTGGAAAGACAATGTCAAGGCAACTCCACGTGGTGCAGGTATTTCCTGGCCGTTCATTTGACTTTTGAATCCACTGCGCTCGCAGCTACTTCGAATTGGGTGCATTGTAAGTGGAGAATAATTGCATTCAGCGTAAAAAAGTCCAGATTTGCAAATTGTGTTAGGCAACAAACAACAAGCCAAAGCGAAAAGCAAAGGGAAAAAATAAATAAATTCGCTTTATTGTATTAAAATATATATTTATAAAATGAAAAGCTGATAAAAAATAAAACCACAAGCGTTTTCAAGAGTTTACATCTAGATTTAAGAGAGCTGTTGCAAATAAACGTTGAAAATGTCTAAATTGAAGCATGTTTTCATTGCACTCACACACACCCACACACACACTACGCGGGAGGGGGCGCCACATGCACACAACAATAAGCGACCGCCAAAACAATTGTGCCTGTCATGTCCTTGGCACAGATTCGCGCACCGCGTCGTCGCTCGAGCTGATTGCTCCCTTAGCTGCCGCCGATGGCCCGGCGTGGCATCAGCCTGAGCATCTGGCAGAGCCCCACGACATCCACTGACGAGCAGATCAACAAAAAAGAGAAAACTAAACGGAAAAACCTTTAACAGGATGCTTGCCATATCTGCCGGCGCTGCAAGCCCCGACAGCGCTTGTGGCCTGACAAAATTACAGGTGCGACCCGGGCAGCATGCCCACCTGGCGATGGGCATGCATTGATGTGCTGGTGATTCTGATTGTGATTGTTATGGCTGGCATTCATGCCTGTGTCTAGTGAGGGAGATGGCGCCAGAGGCGGGGATGGGGTCAGTTACAACTGACAAGCGCTTTGTCAACAAGTAAACTCAATAATTGCTGCACTGCATTGGCCCTGTTCTGTCTCTCTCCCCAGTTGCCGCTACTCGTCCGACTAATTGAATTCAAAGCTGACAATTAGGGCCGTCTTTTTTGGGTTGCCGCCTGCCAGCATTTAGTTGGAGCATTAATATTTCAGCAGTTGTGTTCTGGCTAAGCATGCCTTTGTGTATTTTGAATGCCCGACGATTTGGCCAGCTAGCCGTCCTCTTATTTGCTCATCAGCTTTAAGGTTAAGCAACTGCTGTCACAGAAGGGCAACGATTTTTCCGCCGAGCCCCACCCACTTCTCCCCGCAAAGGCGCCATTTCGATTTACGCATTTAAGTGCAAATCTGTGGATTTATATGGCATTAGTTTTGGCGTTCTTTCGTTCTACCCACGCAAAAATAGATACAAACAAAAAGTTCATGCATATGGTCTAGGGATGTTCTCAATATTTTCTAGGATACTATTTTCTATTTACTATTTTCAACTAAAATAATAAAGGAAAACCACATACATAAATTAAAGTAATGAAAAAAAATTATATTTAATAAAACATATGATTCTAAATATAACAAAAAAAAATATATATATATATAAAATCTTATAAAAGTACCTTTCTTTTTAATTATTTGTATTGCAATATAATTAATAATTAATTGAAATTAGGCATTTGTACGCTTAAGCGAATATATATTGCTTACAGTTCGATATAGCTTGCTGCTTGTCATCTGATGTTCAATTATTCAAATTAAAAACAGAAAATAACCAACCCCGATGTGACACTACCTATCTGTAGCGCAAGAAATGTATTTATTAATGTGAAATACCCTATTGAACATAGCAATCTACAAAGTTTCATCTTAAAAGCAAACAAAAAATATGTTGTGCAATTTAGAAAGCTGGTATTAAATTGTAAAAACTGCAGTTAAAAAGTTTTCAGGAAGTTTGCTTCAAATTTCATTGACTACAACGGTGGGAATGTGCTGCCAAGTGTTTTAATCTTGAGTGCAAGCCAAGTTGCAAGCCATTCAAGAGGAGCTGCTGGCCAACTCGCCGTGTAAATTAATGAAGGCCGGCTTAGCTGACCGCCTTTCTGTTGTTTCGATTACTCGCCTCAGGCTGGGAGGGAGCTGTTATGCAGGCAGGAGTGCAGTTAATGGGAGCAAGTGCTGGATCCTTCGCTGGGCCAATGGCTTGGCTATTTACGGGATTTTAGGGGTATTAATATCACTTAACCCTTGTGCAAAGTTGGCTAGCAACTCAGCAAACTTGGCATCCGTTTGGAGTTTGATGCTGCGCTAAATGCGGGTAATTGAAAATTATTTGAATGCAGGATTGGTATTTATTTACTCTTTTTTTAATTCAGTTTATTTATTAAGTATTCATTAATATTATTAACACACTCAGTAGTTTCGGCTTAATTGTAAAATATATTTACCATTTAATTTAAATTTATTTCATTTGTAAAACTAACCTCACCTTACAAATAATCAGTTTAGTTTTGTAATTTCGTTTGAGAAAGACAGAGAGAGAGATAGATAGGGAGCTGCAAGAGACAGATGCTAAAGGCGTGGCAAGTACGAGGAAATTCAGGAAATTTGGCTCGACTTGCCACGCCTTGGCCCCTCTTATCCCGCTTCGATTTTGATCTATGGTATAATTTTAATTTATTTTATTACGCATACGCAGTGTATATTTTGCTAGGCTGCCATTTTGTTTTGTATATTTGATATTCACATTCACATTCACATTCATATATGTGTATTATGCATGAAAGCTGCTTTATGTTAGATTTTATGTATTTTTAGTCGATTACTTTAGTTATTTATAACATGTACAATGAATTAATTTGTATTATTGTAGTTGTTGCTATTTATCTGCTGTAATTGTTGCACTTGTTGTTCTCATTGATGTTGTTGTTGAAATCGTAGTTAAATTTGTGGTTGGGCTGGCTGCTAAGTCTGTAATTTATTTAACATTTATTCATTATGCACTCGAAGTTTGCGCTCACTTTGTTTCGGACTGCCTTTGTTATGGTAATGGAATATTCATGAATTCATATAAATATATATAGTTAGTCACAGCGCCTACCGCAATACCCGAGCCTCAGTGTGCGTCGCTAGCAATTTGTTTGGTTCAAAAATGTTTATGAAAATTGCACAAGAATGGAATTTAAAAGAAAAATCCTCATAGGCGAGGCCCAAGACAGCTTGTAAAATTTTCTAAAAATTCCAGTGGCTCGTCTGGTTTTAGGCAACGCGACGCCTCATTGGGCTGCTAACTAGGGCTGACGGACAACGGCTTATCGGTATCGATATTGGTTGGTTCCTATTAATTCTTAAACTGCTTGTCGAATGGCAAATACATATTCATATGTATGTATGTAGCTTAACAATTTCATAGTGTTTGCAAATGTGAGCAATTGTGGACTGTGCCTGTTCCCAAGTACAAGTAGAGAGTACGAATATCGCCTACTTGCGCGTATTCTCGTTGAAATTTCTCAACTAAATATTCTCAGATAAACATTTCATAAATTGCTCGCATTTTCGAGTCACGTAACCATAGTACTTAGTTTCAAAGTTTATTTAATTTTGATGACTTCGGATTTAGCATCGGCTCTCCTCTGCTTCTCGCTTCTGTTTTTGGTTTCTCGCTTTGCTCTTTGAGTCGAATTAGAATTTAATTACTTGAAATACACTCAATCCGCCTAATGACTAAACTTGGCCTAGTAACTACCTTAATAACTGAATTGATCATTATAATTACAGTAAGTATTTAACATTTAAATGCTGTTTGATTCATGTTTGCCCCTTATTTATGTACATTTGATGGCGCTGATGCAATTGTTTGTGATTTGTGTTTGTTTTGATTTGCATCTGCTTTTGCCTGGGTATCAGTGTGTGTGCGTGTGTGTGTGTATTTATTTTTGTATGCTTTATATTTACAAAATTTATGTTTTGATTTTAGTTACAAGATTGCAGTGTATTTATAGAGTGGCAAAGCCGATTTGGTTTTTCTTTTTTGTTTTTGATTTTGATTTTCATTTGTATTTCGTACTTTGTGTGACACTTATACAAAAAGGGCTTATGCTTATCCTTTGTGTCCGACACACACATGCAAACAAATATGTTTGTATAGATGCGCGGCTTACCTTTGACATTAATATATTTAAATTTAGGCTAAAAATTTACAGCTATGTAAAATAAAATGGCCATGAGCTATGTTGCCTACTGTGCGGCTCAAGTCGCCAAGGCTTTCATAGTGCATCAGGACACGGACAGTGGGGAGGGGTTATGTGGACTGCGGTAGATATTATTACTTTTTACAATTACTTCAGCGTTGGATCCAGGGTCGTAAATTCCAATTCGCCTCGCGGTAATATCAGATCCGGGTCTGCAATATACACTTTGGTTGGTTGGCATAAAACAAAATCAACAACAATGGCGAGCATGGGTACATGTGTGTGCGAGGATGTGTGTGTATGTGTGCGAGTGTTATTAAATTATGAGTGAGTAATGCGCAAGTGTATGTGAGTGTGAGAGAGCGATGCGGGTGGGAAGAAAAATAAAAGTACAATTTGTGTTTACCGATTAGTTTGGCTTGTTTCATTGTTTTTAATATTATTAATATTACTATTGTTATTATTTGTTTTTATTTTTGGCTTTGCTGAAATTCACAACACTTGCAAAATGACATCATAAAACAGTTGCAAATTGTTTTGGCAGCAAATGAAAAATATATAAAAGAAAATAGAAATCGTAACTATTAGCAAATATCAAAAGCGTGACCAACTGTGCGCCGATAAGAGCAACAACCAAGCAAAAAAGCGAACAAAAACACAAACGACAACAGCATATAAATATTGATATACCCCCAGAAGGAGCCCAGCCGGATCGTAAATATAAAATAATTCAACAATTTCTTAATTTTTATCGCACATTTATGTCCGGATTGTTTTTATTGTGCCGCGCATATATTCGAGCTAGTTGCCCCAAGTTGGAGTCCAGGTCAAGTGAAACTTAAGCGCCCTCTAGCGCTGGCTGGCGTTGTTGTTTACGATTTTGCAGTTTGTTATTTGACGTTCGTCCTGTCACAGCGCCCTGTGTTATATTTTATTATTATCGCCTTTTATGTCACATTTGTGTGGCGTCTCTGAGTCATAAAGACGCACAAACTAAAGCAGCGTCCAAATGGCGTCACACTTTGTATATGTATGCGTGCGTGCGTGCGTGTGAGTGTGCGTGTATGTGTGTATATGTGGCCTTTCACGTTTACTTTCACGCCATGCCTGGCAGCATTAAAAATGTCAAAAGTTGCAAAAATTTTGCCAGCTCTGGGAGTCAAAGGCAAATACGGCAAGAGGAGCGGAAGTGCGGCGACAAATGAATGAGCGTTGACATTGAAGTGCCACAGAGTAACCCTGGCTGTGCGTGTGGCAGTATAGGCCGCATCAACAATGTTGCCAAAGCAAATTGTGTGGCACTTCTTGTGGCTCGGCCACAGACATCAAAGTTGATGCCGGGTCGCCCAAGGCCTATAAACCAGCTACAATTTTTACAGCATGCTTTAAGGCGCCTTTAAGCGAGCAGCGCGGCAACAAATGATGACTCTTAGCGACTTGAGTCGGCCTCTTTTTCACTGGCTGCCACTACGGGCCCGGTCTCAACTTTGTCTAATTAGACGAGTGCCGCTGAAGTGTACAAGAGCCCAAAACAGCCAAGATACACATGCACACACGCACACACGCACACACTCACACTCGCGTGTGTGTGGGCTACAATGTGTGTAGCATATATCTTGCGGCAGCTGGCGCAAAAAGCAAGAGCCCAAGGACGGCAACACAAATGTTACCCAGTTGGCGACGCGACTCATGATGCGCACAGACAAACAAAAAACAAACGTCCTGACAGACAACAACAACAACAACAACTACAACAACAAACAGCAATAAGACAAAAAGTCGAGCAAAATGAATGGTGCAGCATGAAATGAAACAAATCTGCACAAAAAAGCATACGAAAACAAACACTTACACACACAAACTAACACACGGCCACCCACACGCACACAACACTGTAAGTAAACTGAAAAAGTCAAACGTATTTGCCTGCGCGACAGCATCGCTGGAAATAGGGAAAACAAGCGGTCCCCTGGCCCACCTCTCATTCAATTTGCGACGTGGGCGCCACCTTGCCAGGCTGTATGCAATTAAAAATGTTGGCTAATGACAACAGCAGCAGTCGGTGGGCGCTGACAGGCACGTCGGCCAAGCTACCCAAACATATGTGAATACTTTATAAATATACACACATACAAACATGAGTAGCTCACTTTCTTGACTTGAATTAGTGCGTCCTAAGTGATGACGTTCTGTCTGAGTTATACTCTATCCGGGTGGGTACATTACGTCGCAGGAGAAGCATGGAAACTTTAACTTAAGCGAAAAGCGAAGACGTACATCAAATAATGAAGGTGCATAGAGGAGTGGGAGGAAAAGGATTAAATGTGACATCGAATAACAAATTTTATAATCTAGGATTGCTGTTTCATGTACAAGTCCAAAGCGAATTACTTCTGAATAATTTTGTCCTTTGGTTTATAACTATTTTTTTAGAATCATTCTTGAGACTGGTGAATGCACCGAGTTCATTGGGCATTTTCATTGAGCATAAATAAATAGTCCAAAATTCAAAGATAAACATTCAACCAGGATTCACATCTCTTTTCGCTTCTCGCTTTCCCACTCGACCCGCTTCACTTTAATACTTTTTGGAGCTGTCAACTAAATTAAGGGCATTTCAAGCCAATTTATTATCACAACACCTCGCTTTGAGCTTCTTCCATCGCGTCCAGGGCTTAGCTTTTAAAGGATAGGGTGTTTGCCCTGCGACCAATTTTAAATTGCCTTTGCTTTGGCGCAACAGTTCCACCATTTTAGAACCGCCTGGGCACACTTCAGTCTGACTTTGGCACTTGTTAGTGTCTTGTAAGCAAGACCAAGTCAACTTGGTTTATGTGTGCCCTGTGTCTGCCTGTGTGTTTGTGTGTGTTGTGTGTGTGTGTGTGTGGCAGAGGGTAACTTTTGCAAATACGCTTGCAGCGAGCGGCATACGCTTGACAGTCAAATGTGAGAGTTGTCGAGCCATGTCGCGGCCCAAAGCCTGCGGCGCCTATAAATTAAAAAATGCCAGGCATGCGGACCAGCAAAAAAGTATAAAACAAGGAACATAAATAAAAAGAGAAGCGGAACGAACAGCAAATTAAATCGCTGACAAAATCAAATGTGGCTAATTTGCGACTTTTGAGTACGGCATAATTCGCGTTACAACAAACTAATGCTGGGCCGAAGGGCGGCTGGAGGCGACCTGTGCATATTAAATTTAAAATAACATCACGTATACGTAACGGCCGACCATTAAAAAATATTTGCATTTGCCATGTTGACATGCTGACATGTCGGCGAGCGCCTGAGTGTGCTTGCATGTGTGTGTGTGTGTGAGAGAGTGTGTAGAGTGTGTGTGCTTATTTGTGCTTTTTAATTTAGTGCTTTTGCAATACATAATTGAAATTTATGCAATTCAAAGTTAAAACAAAGTCTACATGAGCTCGCAAAATAAACAGAGCGAGCAGCATATTCTGCAAATTTGTTTGCTGCACTCTCCGAGCGTGCAACTTACGAGCACTAGATACGAGCATGTATTTACATATAACTTTGTATCTTGCTTGTGTACTCGTGCTGCATGTACAGCAGCGCTGCGTAACTGTGTGCAACATGTCCAAAGGGCTTTGTCGACGCACACTTACACACAGACACAGACGCAGGAACAAATACCAATTCAAATAGCAATACAGGCAAACGGGTGAATAAGGACCACATTTGATGGCGACGTCCCACAGTGGAACCGCAGCTTGAAAACAGTTTGAAACAGTTTGAAAACACACAAACATTACTTTGTCGAAAAATGTATTATATATTATATTTCCATATTCAAGGTTTTTTTTTTGGCTAAAAATGGTACGGCGTGTCGAAAGAATTTTTAAATATTTTAACTAATCGTATCTGCAAATTATATATCATAGCTCTTTTCGTTTTTGGCTTTGACGACAGATAGGTGGTCGGGTACGGAGTATAAATGTAAATAAGAGTATAAGAATCAGTTGAAGGTTCCTACTTTTTTATTTTTCAGTACGTATGTAGGTTCGAATCAGTTTACGTGCTTGACCGTTTATTTTATAAGGACATTTACGTTAACAGACTACTTATTCGTAAATTGTATATATAATAAAATGTGTTAATTTTTACTTTAGCTTATTTCTCTATAAATTAAAGTTTGAGTTCCTATTATCCGATTTGAGCGCACTTATGCATTTTCCCTAAAAAATGGCAAAAATACCCCACTGTAGCAAGGACGCATCGTTTCTATACCGACGGCAGGGCTTTGCTGCATTTGTCCTTTTTAAATACAATATTTAACATACGAGTATGCTATTGTCATGCCACTTTTTTGTTTTTTCTAATGCTCTTGTTGTTGTTGCTGTCATTTTCAGTGGCTTTTGACCATCTACGACTTGAAATTAAAATTCCTAACGAGAGCACTTTATAGAAAAACCTTCACTAAGCTTTTGTTAAATTTCGTTTGATGCAATGTCGATTCTATCAATGTGGATGTTAATCCCTTAATTGTTTGAAAAATGCCTATTAAACTAGTTTCTGATTGAGGCAGATACAAAGCATAAAGCTGCCACAACGTAACAGAACACAAGGCAAAGAATATTTTCATTTTCAAATTATTTGCTGGATTATCCTCACGCACACACACACGCTTAGATACCGAGAGATTCCGTCGCAGCAATTACGGTCAGTTTTGGCTTCAGCAATCCCATCAACAATTAGAAAAATACCCTAAATTAAAAGAAATTTGTGGCTTTGTTTTGCAATTTGCGCAGCAAAAGACCAAATGCCAAAGACAAATTCATCAGCCAAATACCCAGAGAAAGACAAAACTAAAAACCACTGAAAGCATTGCATTGCAGCACGACTCGAACATACTCTGTTTCCAGACCAATGGAAGTTCATTTGTTTAAGTGGAGCAAATAGTAAAAGTTGAACCACATATAATTTCAGCTAAGGTTCTTAAGTTTTTGATAACGTGGCCAAATGTAAATACGAATGGGCTTTGCACAAGTCTAATATCCCTTTGCACTTCGGAAACAGATCATAAAAAAAGAAATTTGAGTACGGTCAATGGTGTTGCACACGTTGTATGACAATTGATACAAATTAAAATGTAAAATCCAGCAAGTTTTTGTGCTTTTACTTCACTTTGGGTATTCGAAATATTTGAGAAGAGCATTCTGACTTTATTTGAAACTCGATAGGTCGGTGCAGATGCCAAATTGGGTGCCAATATGGATATGTCTGCAGCTGTTGCTGCAGCTTGAGCTCTAGTTTTCTGTGTAGCTATTGTTTTCGTTGCTATGCTGGTTCTTGCCTTTCAGCTTTCTGCACAGATTTTGTTATATAAAATTCAGTTTGCATACATTTGGGCGGCCAGGCGGCAGCATCGGCCGCCGTTGCACAGAGCTTTGCAGCAGCTGGGTGGCGCATGGCCACGACCACGTCCGACATGGTGGCAGAGTGGAGTGGGCCGGCTGTCCGGGGGTAGCGGCTGGTCGGCCGGCTGGCAGTAACAAGCAAAGGTAGCAGCACGTCGCCTAGGTTGGGTTAGCGGTAACAGTGTTTCAATGCATCGTTAGTACGGCCACAGATTTGGGGAAAGTGAAGGTTGAAGAAGTTGCAACTTTACAAAAGTATCTGTGCACTACATTGCTTTAAATATTAGGCAAGATATTTACAACCTCAAGTCTAGAACTCAACTATGTTGTTTGATGATGAGTTAAAAGCGACCAACAGGACAGATGCAAGGAGAAGGATAGAGAGAGAGAAAGAGCGAGAGAGAGAGAGAGAGAGAGACAGTAAGATTGGGAGAGCTATATAAGTGACAAATTGATAGAATGCAGCACTATGTAGGGGGGGCAATTGAACAGAGCTAATTCTAAATTACTGTCGGGGGCCCGGGGCAACTACAACTTTGGTACATGGTGGGAGCAGGTGAGCTAATCTGTACGAGTGTGTACCCATTGTTAGTATGTGTATGTACTTCAAGTGCTGCCCTACAGTGTTGGCAAACAACTGAAAATGGAAAATGAATCAATTGAAATGAAAAACTCGAATTGCTTCGCTCAATGCTAATTAGAAAATGGCATATCATAAGCTACTTAGCAAATGAAATAAGGGCCAATTAATTTTTCAATTTCGAACATAAGTACATTATGAAAGTATTTTGTTTGCAGTTTTTGTTCAATGTTATTATGTATCAGTGCGAGCGTATGTGTGTGTGTGTGTCAAAATGTGTACAGCAAAACAATAAAAAAAAAAGTATCTAACCACATATGAACAATACACAGCAACTTTACCCCTATTCCTGCCCATTTACAATTAATTTACTGTAAGCTCACATGCATTTGAAGCTATTGAAATTGATTTTAGAAAATTATAAAACTAAAACTGAATGAATTGTAGATTGACTAAGAACCGCATTGACAATTTATTAATTCGATTGCACTTCAGTTTATTTCGCTTAGATTACTTTCACTGCAATTTGCACTGATAAATTAAGCTAATCTACATATACGTACGTAGGCTATATACCATACTCATAATAGGTACTCATATATATACATATTTGTTTATTTGAACAGGCAAATTGTGTGCATAAATATCTAAAAAGTATTTACAGTCGACAGGATTCGATTTAGTTTAATTCAATTGCAGCAATCAATCAACTAAAACTATGAATACAAATTAATATTAAGTGCGTACTCAAACAGAACTCAAGAGGTAAAAAGCAAACCGGGTGGATGCAAGTGAGCTAAATACGATATACATAATATGTAGTTAAAGTTGGATACTATGGATTGACTACACTACTACAGCTACTGGCTACAGTTTGTTGAGTATAGATTTTGGAATAGTACCGTTTAGACTGGGCTGCGCGTACTGTATGAAGCTCTCTGAGATGTAATGATGCGGTCCGCCAACGCCCACAATGCCGCCGGCACCTCCGCCGGCGCCAACGCCTCCAGGACCGCCGCAAAGATGCGATGTGGCAGGTGTGATACGTGCACGTATCTCCGCTGCCCGTCCGCCGCCCTCCTCCAGCTCGTTCAGCTCATCCTCTTCGATGTACATCGAGGGCACATCGTTGCGCGCCGGTCTGTGGGGAAAAAACAAAAAGAAAAACAAGTCTCACAAATCTATTAAAAGTTTTCGCCTGCATCAACAACTTGCTAATAGTTCCCCGGACGATGTCCACTTTTTTTGCATACCGACAAATTTGTGAAAAAAGTGAAAAGCGACCTGCGCGATGTTTGCTAGAAGTCAACAACAGCAACAACAACATTAGACAGTCACCGGGGAGCAACTGCTGCTACTTTTCAAGCCGCTCCATATTTTCTATTTAATGGTCCCGTCGCACGCTGCGTATGCGCAATATCGGCAAGGTTGGCAGCCCACGAAAACAGTGAAATATCAATCTGTTTATGGCCACCCCTACAGCGAATGCTAATTAACCCAGCAGCGCCCTTATCAGTCAAAATTTGACGCTCACAATGAAACTGCACGTGTGTTGCCTGTGCGTGTGTGGGTGCTTAAATATTTGCGCTAATACTTTTGCCACAAAAAGGCAAATCGTTAAAATTTATGCATTGACGCACATGAAAAACTAGTGAATCTATGGAGGGAGCTTACCTGACAGGCATTGAAATTATACATAATTTGATACACTAATGTGCCTGCCGCGCTTTGACATAATGAACATACTTACTATTCCAATTGGCCAGCAGTCGAATGGGAAACTGCCTGCCCCAGCCCAGCTGAAAGTCGTTCGTCGACCATTTAATGACCCGCATGCGGTTCGCTTTGATGTGACAATGTGACGAAGCGGCAGGCAACCAATCAACTGGCTGCTGCTATTTTTAAAACTTTTATTTTGGCGCATTTTAATTCATATTTGCTGGGCTTTGCTTTGAAGTGTAATAGCAGATGACGCAAGCAGGCTCGAGCAGGTTCGAGCAGGCAGGCCGATAATCGGGCGCCTGATACGATTAAGTGGCAGCATCAATATGGAAGGCTGGCAAATAGGTAGACGCAGGCTAAGGTCTCCATGGATAACTAAATGACTGCCGGGTTAAGCATAGCATACACAACACATTTACACAAACACACACAGCACACAGACACTCACACAGACACCCACACACACAGTTACCACAGCGATTGCAAGTTTGTCTTTCATTAGAACGGGCTCCAACCTGGCCACAGCTGACAGTTGACAGAGTCCGGTAAATGGGAACGGGGACGGTGGGACACGGTTGCTGCTGAGAGTCGGAGACAGAGACAGAGCGGCAGGCAGGCAGGCAGGTTAAGCAGCTGCTTAATTATCTACTCTTTGCTGGGCGACCCTTTCAAAGTAAACGCTGATTTCTTATCTTAAATGAAACTCACTTGGCGGTGCGGCGGTGTCGGGCAAGCGGCATCCGTTTCCGGTGCACAGCACACACACTCACACACACACACACACAGAGAGCGTTCATTTTGATTCTTTTCTGCTCTTTTGTGGGTCGTAGTCAGGTGCAGGTTTAATTAATTTAATTACAGACTAAGCATAATTTAGTGGGCAGCTGCGTGCTCTTTGTTTAGCTTGGGCCCACGGCCTGCTTTCGGTCTCTGGCTGTGGGCTAATCGATTTGCCGGTTGCCAGCAAAATGTTTAACAAACCCGATGCCGTTGCAAGGCTTTGTGGTCATGCCCATTGATTTGAACGGATTTTAAAGACTTGAACTTGAAGCGATCGCGCAATTAAATGTGCATTCACTTCTTGCCCTCGAGCTGGCATTTAATTAGATTTTATGCAACGGCCTAGGAAAGTATGCTACAATTATAAACGCTGTGCTAGCACCTTTTGCCCCTTTGCCCCTTCTTTGGCTGCCGCTGCACACGTGCGCCACATAAATAATGCCGTAATTATTTCTGCACACACAGCCGCAGCAGCAGCGCAAAACAATTTTATTATTAGTTTTTATATGCGCTCAACTTGAAAGCACAACAAGAAGCAGCAATTGGACATACGACGGCTCGGCCAAAGCATACCCTGTGTTTGGCTCTGGACAATCGAATTTAGCATTCAAAATCACAAACTACTATGTTATCTTCTATACGAAAGTAAAATCGATCTGCTTGTATGCAAACGAAATAGTCCCTTCCCATTTCAAGAATATGAATATATATGCTGTTATCAGTATAAATTAATGTGCTGGCTTTAGCACAATTTTATCCAGACCTGTTTCTAGCCCAAAACACCGTTTACAGGGTATTTTTGGCAGACTTACCGCATGCTCTTGCGCACCTCCTGCGGCTCAGGTGGCCGCGGCCGATGGCGGCACACAACAACGATGCCGGCCACGATAATTGACGTCACAATGACGGCGCCTATCGCCACGACGGTGGCGAGTATAAGCAGCGTTGATTCCTTCTCCGGGCCGCTGCCAATGCTGGCGCCGGCGCCGACGCCACTCGAGCCGCCGCCGCTGCCGCCGACGCTGCCACCCACATGATGCGTGGTTTCCGCGGGCGTTGGATCCTCCGAGAGTATGGATTCATCTGTAAGTGAGATAAACAGAACGAGATGTGGACGCAGGTTAGACATCAAACAGTTTGTTGGGTTGGAAAAGAGGGAGAGAGCAACAGAGAGAGAGAGAGAGAGAGTTGGGGCCGACGCACAATGATTTGTTATTTGCCCGAAATTAGTATGATGTTGTGGAAGCAGCCACTTCTGCCTCCTCGATATCCCATCTTAATTTTTTGCGTTTCATAGCCATTTATTTATTTGTTTTGTGTTTTGTTTTCTGTTTTCTGTTTCCTTACTTTATTTTGGGACCTTGTGTGTGTGCTCACGTTTCTTGCCTTTTGCTTAACTGATTGCTTTAACTGTTTTGCTGTAGTATTTGTTTATGGGGTCTCCTGTTTTCTTTGCATTTGTCGTTACGTTGTAGCAAATTGTGTTGAAAATTGAAATTAGCCCAATTGGGCAGCCGCTTGTGCTTGTGAGGGTTGCCAGGAGTTACCAGGCCCTCGAAACGTCTTTAAATACTAGCCGCTGCCAAAGGCATCGAAATGAAGACGCTGATTGCTGTAGATTGCAAAAGCTTTGCCAATTATTAGAAACATGTGAGGGGCACTGTTTATAGTTATTAGATTTTCTGCTGAAGGTGGAGAAGCGGAAATTGCAACAGCAAACTCTTTGTAAGATGATAACCAGCCAAGATTTATGCGATACATTCGTCTTCTCCCAGCCAACCGCCCACCTGGCGCAGCTGCCCGCCTGCCAGCCCCAGAACCCCGCTCTTAAGCCCAGCTGCCATGCAGCATTTCCGCTCCATTTGCGAGTACCGAATTGAAATGCTGCCAAGTGGCGGCTCTGGTGGCTCTGGACTGGCTTTTGAAGCGAGCATTTAAGTGGAAATTGCCTACACCTGCGGCTCAATTTAATTTTTGGTGTTGTGCGCCTGCCATTGATGCTGTTAGCCTTTGCCAACGATTTTCTTCTCAACATTCTTGGTCGCATTTCCATACCCTGTAGATCAAGTCACAGTTTAAAATATAAGGTTTTATATTCTTGTTCAAATAATCATATTATTTCATATCACAAGCTTTCCCTCAAATTCGTTCTAGCTTTCTCGCTGCTTTCGCTGAGACTTTTGCAATACTCAGCCACTTTCTCTCCAAGAGAAGATAAGAAAGCGATAAAAGGGCAATATTTGAAAATAACCATTAAGTATATCTTTCGCAGTGAAAATGTTTACTGAGTGCGAATGGGTGATAGAATAAAGAATATTATACCCATTTTAAGCACAGGGTATATCCCACTCTCGCAACTTATGGTTTGCTCTTTTTAACCGGTTGCTAAGCATAGGTTGATTTGGCTCCTGGCTAACAGATTTGTTTTTATATGGCAGATTAACCAATTTATTTGCTGCTCATCCTCTCGCACCTCAAGTGCACACTTCGCTCGCTGTTTTTCATAGGGTTTTTCAGAAAAATATGCAAATAAATTCGAGTAAACTAATTTAAATCAACGGGAAAAATCAGCGTCGGGTGTCGACGGCTTCAGTGCTATTCGCACATAAATATTGTGACTCCATTGCGGCGCTGTCTTGGCCTATTTATCACGAAACACCCGCGCACACCAGCTTGCACACAGAGGTAGAAATGCCAGGCAATGTGTAAATAATAGAAGCTGCGTAGGCTGCTGGCTGGCACTGTTAAAATTTCGCATAAATTACTCCTATCAGAGCTTTCAAGGGATCTTTTTGCAGGCACTGTCTACGGCCCTGTGGTAATCACAGTTATTGTTTCGAGGCCAAATGAACGCATTGCTGTAGTATTTAATGCGCCTGTCGAGAGCTGACAGTCGGCCGGAGAGGGAGAGAGGGGGAGACGTACCGAGGAGGCGGCAAAAGTGACTAACAAATTCATTGAATAGGCTGAAACTGACCTGGCTGGCAGCCCGGCCGGGCGGAAATGGAACATTTAATTGAACATTTGCGTATGAAGCACAATTAGGTGCATTAAATCGGTCAATATTATATGTGATTTATGGCCAACTCGAACTGTGCACCGTTAAAGTAAATGGATATGGCCAAAGAGTGCGGCAGGCGACGCGGCGACAGCCGCAGCCACTGCAAATGAAGATGAAAATGGTAATGGAAATGCAGATAAAAATAAAAATCAGCATGAAAATAATGACAACATTGTTCTCGTTGCTGTAGCCCACGCACGAATGTACGTACATTGCGTATACGCAATGGATGAGTGTGAATGCGAATGCGAAGCGAACAATAAAAGCAAAGTGTCTACGGCGCCCCGTTAAGCAAAAAGAAAATTGAAGCAATTTCGCTTCGCCTTCTTGCTCGATGGTATGAAATAAAGAAGGGCATTGCCAATGACACACACACACACACACACACACACACACACACACACATATACACATGTGACCACACATAGAAACACACACAGTTGTCGTTATGTCGTTAAGAATGGGAAAAATGAAGAGGCTGTAGCGGCACGCCCTTGCGTATACGTAATATGCGTGCCTCGCACAGCGCATTGATGGAAAATGCTGAAATGCTTTACGCATCGCTGCATAACTCAGTCAGTGGATTAGAAAAGGGCGGCCTCAGCGCCTAAAAGGTTGCCAGCCAGCAAGCCAGCCAGCCAGGACATCAGGTTTCCTATCCTACTTGTGCGTGGGCCATGTGCACAGTTTTCGCGGCGGCTGATTGAAGACGATTTCCTTGAACTTGCGTTGCGTTGATTTGAAAATGCACTGAAGCGTTGAATTAGACAGCCACGTCAATTGCTGGCAGCCACCAGCTAACAACATCCAACTACCAGCACTGAACCGAACTTGGCCAACTCTATTGGAATAGCCAAAAAGTGACCCGCAACTGGTAGCTGATAGCTGGCAAAGGCAAATTCAGCTGGGCAGTTGGCAAATATTTTGGCACACTTTATGTGGGGCTTTTGTCTTGTGAGCCTTGGTTACTTGGCTACTCGGCCAGTATATATACTCACCATATGGTCCCAGTTGTGCAGCCACGCGCACACGTTCAATCACCACCGGCGGCTCGCTGCGTCCCTTTGCGTTAACAGCGTAAACTAAAAATTGATATTCACGTCCCGGCTCTAAATTATTCAAACGAAATTGTGGACTGTTCTCCTGCATGCGAAAGATGGGTGCAGATGTAGCCTGAAAAGAGAAGAGACGCAAAGCAAAACAAAGGGAGAATAAAATCAAAATATATATACATTTGAGTGTGCATTATTGTGTATACATGTGTATTCTTATCCATAGCGGCCGCAAGACAACCAGTTGACAGTCACAATAATATACATGTACATTTTTATATATATACACATATCTGGATAGACATATGTCGTATTACAATATGCTGGCCATATGGCTTGGCAAGTGCACGGATACAAAGTGTTTTTTGTTTATTTGTTGCCAACTTCTGGGGCCCAAACTTTCTACACACACGCGCACACACTGTTGTAGGAGAACACAGCACATAAATAATTATTCATGCCTAAAAATGTGTTTAGATTGCAAGCGGTGCGGGTGGTAGGGGGTGGGTGGTGGGTGGTGGGCGTTGGGTGCATGCCACATTGTTCTGACCAGAACGCTGTCTGAAATTTTAAACTGAATATCCGTTTGCCGTAATGGGACACAATCGAGTGAGCTTCGTTGGTTACGCACAAATTCCCACTCAAGTAAGCGTAAGTAATTTATGTTGTCCTTGCGGCGCTTTTGCCACCCCGCCCACACCGTCCACTGCTCACACTGAGTACCCAAGCGGCTGTCCATGTGGCAGCCCTGGGCCCCACGACCCTTGCTATATGCCATTTTTATCTAGCGTGAAACTTTAAAGCTGCAAACGTCCAACGTTGGTCAGACTCCATGTCCTGCTCATCATCCTCTGCACGTCCCTCGGACCCACTTCTGCTCTGCTCTGCTCTGCCTCTGCCCAGCCGTTGCTTTGCGCTTGGCTACTTTGCTAATAAACTCGCCCGCCCAGCGCTTCATCAAAAAACCAAGCAACTTGCTCCCATTGCGTACACCGGACTAGCCCCCCTTCCCCCAAAAGAGCCCTCCAATCGCCAGGACTTAAGTTGCTGAAAGCAACCAAACGAAATGAAATGAAATTTTCATATGATATTCTCTTTTACGATTGACAGAGATAATTTAATAACTCAGCATGTGTTTGCCGCGTTGGCTTATGGGTGAAGTCGTCCAGCGTCCGTCGTCCATCGTCCTTCGTCCTCTGAGTTGGTTAAACTGCTAGCCTCGAATGGAAACTTATAGCATTAATTATGTTGTCCTTTTTACGCTTGAGCCGAGCCAGAGGTCTGTCTGCCTCGACTCAAAATCATATTCATTAATAATTGAAGCAGAAAAGTCAGAAAGGACAAGCACACTAATTGACCATATGGATTTCGAGCGATTCAGCTGGCGGCTCGGCTTCAAGCTGTCCTCTCGCCCGTTCGTCAATTTTAATTCAATCACGCCCCCAGCTTTAACTGCATGTGTTGGAAATTTGTTTGAACTTAATTGGGAACTCACCTGGTCGTTGAGCGTGGACAGCTCATTGTCGCCCTGGCCAACCGTCTCGCTGTACTGGCCCTTGCCCGCCGCCGACTCGCTGGCGTACAGCAGATCGCCGCCAACCACCTCCAGCATGAAGTACTGCGAGAGTCCTCCGTCGCTGCCAGCCACACAAACCACCTCGAGGACGGTATCGTTGCGCAGCTCGCAGGCCTTCGGCGCCTCAGGTGCGTCTAGTTGGGGAGTGGGGAAGAGATGTGAAGACAGGCGTTATTCATAATGGACTCAATTGCTGGATAATTTACAGTTAGCATTGGTAGCGATTTGCATTTCGAATTGGGGCCAACATTTTCGCCACTTTGCGCCAATAAAGGCGTGGCAGCGGCACGCCCACAGTTTGCATTAATAATGGCCAAATTTGGCCATAGATCTTATAATGAGGCGAGCTGCAGGTGGAACGTTGGGGTAGACCGCAGGTTCTGATGATTATTTGCCAAGGAGTTGGCTAGCTGCCTCAATTGCAGCGCATACACGCGCATCGCCCACACACACACACACACACACACACACTAACCAATTACGTAAGTAGATCCGTAGGTGTGCATAACAGATAGACGCACACAGACATCGACACCAACGCCAACGCCAAACCGAACACCGGCGGCGTCTTGTTTAAACTGCACACAATGTCGACATCTTCTGGCAGTCAGTGTAGGGGTGAACGGGGGTCGGGTGTCGGAAGTCGGGAGTCGGGTTGGGGCTATAACAATTTCCTTTACTTACTTGCTGGCAGTATGTGAACTAGACAAGGCGCCGTTTGCCTGCCCACCGCATTGCTGGCCCAACAGGCGAGCGTTATTAGCTCGGAGTCGGTTTGCGGCAGATACGTCACAGTGCTGGCGAGTCCGTTCGATTGTATCCTGGAGTTCAGCACCTGCAAGTAGGAGAGCAGCACAAGGATTACGAATCGTACTGCGAACGTAGGCAAAAATCATTGGAGTCCTGCAACAGTCGGTCTGTCAGGCGGTCAGACAGTTGCACAGGCGGACAGTCGGCCAGTCGGCCAGTCGGCCAGGCGGGTTAGCATACATATTTTAAAGCAAATAGGTTTTTATTGCAATGCAAACAGATGGATAAGTCGAAACGAGCCAAGTTGAGTTTAGTTTGGTCCAGAAGGGACTAGTTGTGGCTCTGACTCTGACTTTCAGGATTTTCGTGCAGATTTTCAAATAACTTTTGCGGTAAATGAATTACTTTATTTATTGTGCACAGCTGTCCCAGTGCTTAGTAGACTTACATATGCATGTCTTCTCCCTCACAATTCTTTTCTCCCTCCCTTGCCAGCTTTGCAGTTTTTGTCTCAGCTTCAGCCCCTCACCTAGCCGAGCTTCTATCCACTGCACAATTTATACATTTTGATTAAATTTTAATTCAGTCACGTACAAAGTTGCTGTGTCTGATTCACGTTTGGCTTTTCTTCGTCAGGGTGCCATTGTTGTGCGGGAGTCCTTGCTCTGGCAGCTCGACCGAGTATTTAACACAGGTTTTGCTAATAGCTGGCCACCTTCGAGCTGCAAGTTGTTCGCTTTTCAGCTTTCGAATCGATAATTTTAGGAAAGCTCTCCACAAACCGTGCTCCATAGTTAAGGCACGTTTGCGGACGTAATCACAGTTCCCCGTCAAGACGAGGCAAAAGATTTTGGCGTGCAATTGTGAAATAACCCGCCCAACACTTACCGGCGACACATTGCGCGTATTGTTGTAGGTCCAGCTAAATCGGACCGAGTCTGGCGGATCGGCGTCCACCTCGCATTTGACCTGTATCGAGTGCATGTTGATGGCTCCAATGGATGTCTGCTCGGTGCCCGGCTTACAGCGCGGCGAGACTGAAAAAAGAAGCACAAATACACAATGAAAATCGCTTGGGACATGTCAAAGAAAAAGTCATTAAGCCGCACAACATTTCGTTTATTAATTTCGCCATCGGTTCTTGAATATGAGCGCAGCCTGCCAAGCCCGCACATCCCGAGAGAGCAAACAGTCTGCACGCCTATGGAGTTTACCAACACTGGCAAAAAGTACACAAAAATAAAAATAAAAATATACAAAAAAAAATAAAGAAAAGAGGAAGCTAAATCCAAGAGGAAGTCGAGCCAGCTACATAGCCTTGAGCGTAGTAATTAACATGTTTCCGTTTCATGAACGTGCTCCCCGTCGTTGTTGTTGTCCTGTTTATGCTTAAAAGCGGGTAAAGCTGTGCGAACGTGTGTCTGTGTGTGTGTGTGCGCGGCAGGTATTGAAGAAGATGTTGCCGAGTTTACTTTCACTTGACTGTAAAATGAGACCAGATATACGGAAGTAGCGCCCAAGCCTCCGGGGCAAGTCTGTGTCTCAGACATACGTACATCATATATACAGCACACATACATACATGAATACACATGTGTGCACTATAGACGTATGCAGTGGGTTTGACGCTGAAAGCCGCCTTTAAAATGTAAGTCACGCCAAGGCTGATAAGTATTTGAGGCTTTATTACTTGGCGCTGTTCTCACAAGTCGACTGAATTTCTGCGAAATATGCTTAAAAGGACCTCTTCTCTCAGCGTGTGTGTGTGTGCACAAATACTTGTTGCTTGGTTGTGTGTGTGTTGAGTTGAGTCAAACTCACAACTCAACGCTTGAAACTTTCATAATTCGAAATATAAACTACTTTAACTGGCGTACAACATAAAAAGCGCATTTCCGACTTTTGAGCACTGAAAAATGAATCAGTTTCCTTTGTAGATTTCCGCTGTGTAAGAGGATTGCGGGTGGCGGAGACACATATGTACGTATAGATTGCGACTGGTATGTGCTCATGCAATAATCAGGACAGCAGTTTATACACTTTCAATACTACAGAGAACAAGGAAAAACAATTCTCCTGAAGATGCCGAATATTTAATGTCCTTTTTTGAATGTACGATAAGGTCAAATTCAACAAAAGTAGTAAAATGATTTTTTCTATGAAGTAATTTAAGTTTCATTTCTTAAATATGACAATTTAATACGTGAATCCTACGTTTTGTTTTATGATGTCAACTATTGACTTCATACTTAATACAATTCTTTAAGCGTCACATATCAAGCTTATAGTGCTCTTACCCATCGTAAGTGTATTACAACTTTTTACGGCTCCGGGCTGCTGAAAGCTAAAGGTGAGCGAAATGAATTCAATTTGCGCTGGGTGTCGGCTCGGACAAGCTCCATTTGGGCTACACTTGAGCCTCACTTGGGGTACAAGAAGGGCGCATAGATCGACTGATTTATACAGTTCAATCGTTTCTTTATGCAATGCACATTAATCAGTTGGTAAAAAATTGCTGGCGGCTGCTGCTGTTCCCCAAGGGCAGTGCGTGAGGTTTATGAAAAAGTTGGCAGAGCAAAATTTGCGAAAGTTGAATTTATAGCCAAAACTTTTGTGTGTAAATCAATGGTGGTTATTTAGACGGCTGACAACAACAATTCTACAATTGTAAGTAAGCACGCACGCACACAAACGCACACGCACACACACACTCACACCGCCACAGTTGGGCTATGCATCATTTCTAAACAATTTCCTCATCCGCTGTGCAAGTTGGCAACTTGATTTTTTTTGTTGCCATGGGCACGAGCTGCAGCGAGCTGATTTTATTTTGCAACTTCCGTTTCCGTTTCGCCATGTTATTTCATCATATTGTTGCCAATGTTATTGCTGCTAGGGCTATTACTATATACTTATTTTTATATCGAGCCTGTCAGCAGCCAAGCTCCTTACTTACACTGCACTTTCAGGGTGAGGCTCGAGCTGCGCGTCTCCCCCTCCGTGTTGGTGGCCCCGCAGGCGTATGCTCCTGCACTCTCCCGCTCCAGCTGTGTCAGGTGCATGATTTCCGTGCTCTCGCCAGACATACGCATGCCCTGCAAAAACATAATACAGGTAAGGAACAAAACGTTATGAACATGTTTCGAGTGCATCTGCAAATTGTAAACAGTCTCTGTCAAGGGCTTGATTAGAGTTTATGCAATCGCTTGTGGGGCCGATCAAATGCAAGCATTGTTACGAAGTGCCCATAGGAAACGACAGTTCCATGCAATTCTATAAGAACGTATAAACATAATAATACATACATGTACCTGTTACCTTGGCTTTTTGTTGCAAGAAGAAAAAAGTGCGGTATACAGCTTTAAAATTCTGTAACCAAGTCAAATGAACATTTACAAGTCGACTTGATTTGAATCTAAAATTGTATAAATTTACTCATAAGCTTTTGTTTTGGCATCAGTTGTGTATCAACACATTTAACAATATTAAATACCCTTGAATTCCATGAGAAGTGAGAGATTGTTCGTTGAAAAGAATCAATAAATCATACCTAATGAAAATGCGTTTTCATTCAATTCTGTTCAATGGAACGGCATGCCACCAAATCAACCACATCAACGACCGAGCTCGCTTTTGTGTCATTAAGACACACTGCGCATGTCGCTGCCTATGCGGTCATAGAGTGCTTTGAATAACATTATGGTTTCGGTGGAAAATCGAATTGAGCTTTGCTATTGTCTTTATTGAATTAAATGTATTGTTATTTCTAACAAAATTGCAAAATCGCTTCGACCGCTCAATTAACGTCAGGCTTGTCGGCTTGTTGTGTTCCAACAAAATGCATTTTCAAATTAATTTCATATAATTTTTGGCCATAAATTTGTAAAGAGTAAAATGTATGCAGCTGTAAGTTGAATCTGGATTTTTTTTTATTACACTAATGAGAAATCCTATATACTGCTTAAATTGATGATGGAACACCTTGTAATAAAATCAACAGTTGAAGTTGAATTTTTCTATGAGGGGTTGTCAAAACGTTGAGAAATTAATTTGCCATTTAGCCACTTGACTGACATGAATTAAAGATCTGATCTGCCAAATGTATGCAAATTACCTTAAAATATTTGTAAGTACCAAAATACGTATAAAAACGAATTCTTCCTGCGTTAAAGGTATTTTCTGTACAGTTTTTTATTATGAAATAATTTAGTATAATATTGTTAATTTGCAAAATGAATTAAAAATCATGCAGCCAGCTCGTCTGCTAGATAAAGCTAATTGGAGCTGCATTATGTAATGCATATTTAATGAGTTTAACACGTCCGCAACAGGCAGTCGAATTCACAATTTAAATAAAAACCTTAAATGTGATTTCTGGTTGCTACAAATTAAAGCTAGAGCTGGCGAAAAAAAGTTCGGGGACTATCTAGACGGGAACGGAAAACTGCTGATAAAGGAAATCTAAAAACAAACTGACAACCGAAGAAGTGACAAAGTTTGCTTACTTCATGCTTCCCTTTATAACTTTTTTCTGGGCACATTTGGCGCGTCGTTTTTCATAATTTTGCCGATTTTTGCTTTTTGTTTACAAATGGCAACGGCAAAAAGCGAAGCCGAAGGGCGAAAGACGAAATGTCTTAAATATTAAAAAGTTTTTTGCCGCAACGGTCTGGAATAATTTGTTAAATGCCAAGCTAAGACACGCACTCGGCGGAGACGAGGCGAATGTAATAATGTGAGTGAAAAAATATGATTTTATGCCACTGTCTGTGTATGTGTGTGGGTGTGTGGGTGTGTGTGTGTGCGGTTGAGCCATGAAAAATGATGATGTGCCCATGTGAACAAAACTGTCAAAGGTTGTCAAAACCTTGCCCGTTCACTAAGAGCAAGAACACAATACTGGCAAGCCGAACAATGGCGGTCAAGCTTTGTGGCTTCTATGCGAATATGAATGGATGACGACGGCCTCTGCGACGGAGGGATTTTGGTCAATCTCTGGCTTATTTGTCGCATGATTAATGCTTAAATAATTTTCAATACGACGCAACTTCAATCAAAGGCATCATGAGCAATTATGTATGGTATCCACAAACATTTGAGAAATGAATCAACAATACGCCCACAAGTTCGGTGCGCATAGCTTGAAAGCTGGGCGTGGCTGATGGTGGCCACTTGGTAACCGAATAGGCCACATGCTTTTCGCCAGGCGTCTTATAGGGGAGTGCCCGCAGCGCTCGAAATTTTGGCTGCTGCAAACAATTTTGGTAAATTAAATTAAACCGCAAAGTGTCTGCTTAAGTTGCCGCAGGAATGCCGACATCTAGAAAGGGAGAGCTTGGGTGCGAGTGCGAGTGCCAGTGCGAGTGGTAGACAGCGGCAATTGATAATAAAAATTGCCAAAGTGTCTGCTGCTTGATAGGCGTCAGCGGTTGCCGCTCGGTCCAGGGCACTTTCAATATGATAGCGACAGTGGCAGGGGAAGTGGGAAAGTTGATGAAAATCTGTGGTGTACTTACGTTCTTGAACCAGGAGTAACTAGTGACCGGCGGTCTCGCATCTGCTCGGCATTTGAACGTGACATTTTGACCCTCGGCACGTGTTACCATACGGCTGGGATCCTCATTCGCCAAGTGCACCGACACGGTGGGCGGATCTGCAGGAACACAGGAGAGAAAAGAAAGAAAAAAAAACAGTGGATAAGCAAGTGCGGGCGTCAAATCTAATGAGCGCTGCAAATAGCCGGATAAAAGTCCAAATAATAAACGCAAATGGCTCATAAGGTGAGCCGCCTTCTCGGGCCTAACCGGCATTGCGTAATGTAGTTAACTCAAGCTGGCGCTGCTGTTGCTGCTGTTGCTGCTGTTGCTGTTGCTGCTGTTGCTGCCCCTGGCCAGTTGTTGTCCACGCACAGAGCACAGGCTCGAGTAGGCCGCTTGACTGCACATCCTTTGCGCGGCATTGTAGCACACGGCCGCCTGGCCATAAGCCAAATGGGACTATTAGTTACGGTTGTAAAAATCTAATACGCGGCCGAGACTGGCGCCAGGGCGAGCGCCTCGTGGTGGGCTCTCGTGTCCGACCGCCATCTTGTGTGCGGGTGGACAAAACTATGTCGCCTGGACACAAGACGGCAAAAATTGCTGACGTTTATGGTGAATTATTAAAAGTGCCGCACAAAATTAAACCGAAATGAAGTCTGATGTCGCAGCAAGAGGTTTTCGGGGCCACACTGAGTGCAGGTAATTTAATTTGATGCTGCTGTTGTTGCTGTTGTTGTTGGCTGCGCTCATGACGGCAGGAGTAATGTGAAACGGAAGCCGGAAGCGGATGTTGCAAATATTATGGTGGCTAGGCGAAAAATGAGCACCGGAAACATAACAGTGAAAATTTAATCAAGCCAAGTCGAAGGCAATGCAAAGGCCAACAACGTCAACGACAGCGGCAATGGCAACGGCAACGGCAACATTGATGATGACGATTAAGATGATGGTGATGATGATGTTGGCGATGGCGATGACGATGACAATATAACTGCATTTCATAAGCAGCTTAACGAGCCAGCAACAGGTTGATGGGACCTCGGGGTCAGGTCGAGGTGCAGCAGGAGCAGGATCGAGTAGGCCTAGAGGGCTGCAGGCTCGGCAACACTAATCAAATTATGTTGCTCTGGCCCTAATACGCTTCTAATTGGACTTGCCGTGGCGGAAAGTGCTTTTGTTGACGTGATTGAAAGTATGGCCAGAGTTCATTCAGTAGAGTCAGAGACGACTGCATGTAATGTGTATAATCGCATCTGTATCTGTACTTACATGCCACACGTATAATGCGCTTGTCCTCGATGGCGCCGCCAGAGAACCAGGGATTGGTTGCGCGACATGTCAGCTCGGCATTGTCGTTCTCCGATGTTACCTTCAGCGTCAGTATGCTGGTTGTTATGTTGGCGTCCTGCAATATGTGAAATGGTATAATAATATGATATTCTTCAGGTTTGCACTGCTTAATTCAGTTTGGGCGAACATTTTGGCTTTCAACATTTGCTGTTCGGTATCGTCAGCTCCAGCGCCAGCCTCTTGGCAGGCATTGCTGCACGTGCTTGGCAAATAATGAGACGCATTTTTAGCTGCTCGTGCCGAGCGTTTTGAGTTACGCCAGCAACCGAACGGGCTCATGGCAAATGGCTGGCCATCGATGTTTTGGCAAGAATCGAGCCGAGCAGTGGGCCATGTGCCACCCAACATACACACACGAGAAACATTGTGTCCTCGCATGGTAAAAATCGGTTATGCACGAGTTGTCTAATGCCGGTCGACGTTTGGGCGTTTGGCTTTGGGGCAGCCCTAACCGCTCAAGTTTCCCAGCATCAGATGCAGCCACAGCTCCAGCTCTGGCTCTTGTCTCTATCCATTAACGTGGCATAATTAGAAAGCGAAAAAGGCAACAGCAACGTCAACAAAAAAGGACAATCCGCGAGGGACTGCCGAAAATTGAATACCCTTGTGACACATGACAACGTTCTCTGTTCAATAACTCATTTTCCAGTGATGGAAACTATTTCATAAAGTTGGACACACAATTAGACTTGAACCCTGTTAGTTTGACCAGAATATGTTTTAAAACAAATCACTTTTTTTGAATCTATTTGCTATCCATATTTGCCATTTGCCTGCAGAAAAAAGCAAATTTGAAAGACTGGTTTGAGAGGGAGGCATATGGCTAAGTTGAGTGGTCTGTTGCCCAAGAATATTTTGATGGATGAAGATTTGCGGATGCATCCTTCAATGTGTTACACATTTTGTGGCATAATTTGAGTACCTTCGGCAAGGGTATAAAAATGGATAACTAATGGATGCCGAAAACCGAGCTGTCTTTACACAGTGCGGTCGCATGTCTTACAACCCCAAATGCCGCTCAGTCTGAGCCTGGGCCATAGGCAAATGAAGTCGTGTTGCATGTGAACTGGAGCTGATAAATTTATGCAGGATGCAAAAAATTGCGATGGGCCCTTAACAAATGGACTGGCCCGTCTACATAAATTCAAATAAAAATTCGCACATTAGTCGAGGCAAGCTCCGTCGTCCTTCTTGGTCCAATCGTCGAGTGCAAATTTGTATAGCTTGGTCGAAAGTTTTCGGCAGTGCACTTAATCAAAGAAAGACCAGCAGAGGCTGGGGCCAGAAAGGGTGAGGAGGGGATCTGTGGCAGCCAGCCAGGCGGACAGGCCACTTGAAGTCAACTTGTCTGCAGCTTTTGGCTCTGCGGCTGCAGCAAAACTTTGCCCGGCTCACATCGCCTTTTAGGGTCACCCAGTGGTCGACATTGTAGTTGTTGTGGTAGTTGCACTTCAGAGGTTATTAAGCGGCGCACAGTTGCTCAAAGTTGAAAATGTAGGTAGGTGTGTGTGTGTGTGTATGTGTGTATATGTGTGTGGCTATCAAATGTCAAAAGTGGAGAGCAAATTTGCCGGCAAAAAGTTACGCCGCCTCTGGGAGGAAACGAGTACAACAGAAAAGTGTTTTTTTTTTTTTATTGTCCAGACCAAATTTTGTTTGACAATTTTTGAGCTATTCGATATGAAGCAGACGGCACTTACCTCTTTGTCACTGTGCACGGTGACCTCAGCGTTGCGTATGGGCTCGCCATCGAGCAGCCAGGCAATCTTGGCTGCCGGATACGAGCCCCACGATTCGCAGCGAATGGCAATTGGATGGCCGGCAGTGAGCAGATCGTTGGGCGTTATGATCTTCACTCGCACAGGTTTCACTGGGAATACAATTTAGTTGTTATTGTCACTGATGCAGCGAGCAGTGGGACTCGAACTTACGGTGCACCTGCACGGTGACATCCTTGACGACGGGTTCCAACAGGCGCGTGGCCTGCGCACGGCACTCAATGCGCGCTCCGTAATAGTCCCGCGTTGTGTTGTTAATGAGCAGTTGATTTACGATAACCGTGGCCCCCTCTTCGACCGAGGCGTGGCTGCTGCCGCTCAGCTCGTTGTCATCCCACCACCAGGTGACCTTCGGTGGCGGTCGACCTGCAAAGTGGAGTGCATGCAGCATTTTATGAATTTCTGCTATCAATTGTTGCCCCCAGTCCTTGCAACGATTGCGGTTGCCCTGCCACAACGCGGCATGCGCTTGACAGGACTGCTTGGGTACAGCAGTTGGTAAATAAAGCGCCGCGGTGACCGCAGCCTGACACAAGCCTGGGTCAGGCCAGCTGGCACTTTATTCTGCCATGTGAGCTGCGTGTGGCAATCGACTCGAATAAAGGTTGGCGAATTAAAAAATGTATTAAATTTAAAATCTACCAGTTGAGAGAGGGAGAGAGAGTGCACAAAGAAAGGCCTCAAACTGAGTTGCAAAGCAAATTTTTGTATTTTTCTGTCTACAACACATGGGAGATTATTGATAGTTATAAAGGCTGGAGTTGATCATGTAACAATCGAGATTTTTTCAAAGAAACTGTAATGCGTATTCCTTTATTAAGGCTTTCAGAGAGAGTTGCTGCCTCAATCTTTGAATTTGTTACATTTATATTAGAATATTTATCATTAAACCAAATAAATATATTTTTCTTTTTAGTTCAAATTTGCACACAAACAAATCTTGTTTTTTCCTTATTAAAGTCTTCGTCCTACTAAATAAGTTTATTTATTTTGCCTGTTCACGTGAACCTGTTCTTAGCGGGGTTTGCACTTACCGCCTCTCACTTGACAGCAGAGAAAGAGGTCGTAGCCCTCGCGGAAGGGGCCAGCCATTTGGGAGATTTCCTTGCCCTGCGCATCAAAGATGCGCGGCTCCTCGGGCGCCACTGCAGGAGATTAAAGCGTTTGTAGGCAGTTCGCGGCTGATTAGCTTATTTAGCTTACCAACTAGCGTTAGATTATGCCTGAAGTTGCGGGTGGGCGAGTTAAAGAAGTCGATGCGGCAGCGGTAGACGCCGCCGTCCTCGGGCTTAACATCCTTGATCTGCAGGCGTGAATCCTTGGGATTATCCCCAATGCTAAAGAACAGACGCTGACCCAGATCGCTAGCTATGGCCGCATGTGGCGCCAGCTTTACATTGCCTCCACGCGAGTCCAGACTGCAAAGCGAATGGTTAAGTGTGAATTTAGTGTGTGGGCGTGGCTGGCGGCATACGCGCTTATTATACATCATAAATAAACATATGCAAGCATCTCTTGGCCATTAGTTTGCGCCTGGCGCCCAGGTTGTCCTACTGCTACCATAATTTACGGTCATAAAAAATGACGCTCAATTTGCACGGCTGTGTGTGTGAGTGAGTGTGTGTACGAGTGACTGTGTGTGTGTGTGTGTGTGTATGTTTAAGTTTGTGTTGCTTTGTTGTTGCGCTTTGTGGACTCGTTACTGTTGCTTTGCTTCTGCGTGCCACGTCGCGACTTTGGCAGCTTTGGCAGCTTTGCGCAAATTGCAGCAATTTGTTGCTGTTTTAGCAAATTACTCTGTTTATTTCATGTACAACACCCGGCACTCTGGAGTTGGATTGCTGCCACTGCCACTGCCACTGCTCAGTTGCTGCAGTTGTTTATGATTATCGACTGGTGGCCAGTTCACCTGGTATGTCTGATAGTTGCTGCTGCTGTGGCACGCAAACCTCGCGGCGGCAGCACTTGAAATGCGCACGGCACATTGAAAATTTATCAACTGAAATTTATAAAAGCAAAACTGCTCGCTGGCAGTCGTACGAGGGAGTGCGAGTGTAAGGGGGCGTGTCTGATGCGTATGTGCGTGAAAATTTGCTACACTTTAGCGATGGCAACTGTAATCGGATGTGCTTTACATTTATTATAACAAAGTGGATTATGACGGCGTGGACGGGCGCATCCTTCCCACACACAAGCACACATGCGCGTATACAAAATACTTCTTCCGGGGTCCTGCGCTTAAATGCCGTCGCACAAAAAGCACCGTTGCCGGAATTCAGGAAAAACGCACAAAAAAATGGCAAAAAAAATGTGAAAAATGCGCCAAGTGTGATGGCAGCAAAGGATGTTGACGATTACTTCACGTTTTTGATGGATGGCTGTCGCCTGCAGGATGTGTAAATGTATGTGTGTACAAGTGTGTGTGAGTGTGTGTGTGTGTATGTGTGTGTCTGTGCGACTTGAGGCACATTTCCGCTTGTCGGCAACATATACTGCCAGTTGGCTTAGACGTTTTTGCCAGCTAAATAGTTTGGCCAGCTTTTGGAAATTGATTTGCCATGTTCTGGCAATTGCAGCAGCGCTCACCTGTACAGCGGTATGCCGGTGGTGTCCTTGAACCAAAGCAGCAACTTCACCGAATCCTGCGGCGTGGGCGGCGTCAGATCGCACGGCAGATCCACGGTCTTGCCGGCAGCGGCCCAAACCAAACGTGCGGGTACTGAAAAAAAAAAAAAAAGTTGATTTTGTATTAGCCAAGCATGGAAACTGACGCCCAGGCAACGGCTGGGAGAGGCGGGGAACAGAGGCGGCAACCAATTGAAGTTGTCAGGTAGGAAGTTGGCGTTGGCGCTGATAAAAATATATTTATTTCTTATTTGCACATCCTGCATGATTCGGCTGATTGTTTGTTATTTTAACACAATGCTTCCGTTTGCGTTTCGCGAGGTGGCCAGAATCAGATACCCAAAGCCAGCACAAGGGGCGTCGCAGAGGCATCGGGCTACGCCCAGTAACTCCCACGCCCACCCTGTGCTCATTGTCTGGTCGATTCTTCCGGTTGCCGGTTGTCGACATCGTCGTTGTCCTTGTTGCTGTTGTTTGTTCGAGTTTGTTATTTTCTCAAAAAACATAACAATAAAAAAATAGAGATAAATAAAATAAAAACAACAAATATATAAAGACAAAATATTTCTCTTTATGCTAGGCTGCTTCACCTCGTATTTTGGGTTCATGTTGTGTTTTGTTTCAATCGACAGGGCAACCTGTTCAATTTTCACATTGTTTCTGCCCGCATGGCTTCTTATATTTTATATATTGGCGTTCAATGTACTCCAAATATCATGCACAAGCTTCTGCTGTTGCCTAACGCCAATGTTTGAAAATTTAAACCAAATTATTAAAACTGAAGGCTTTATGCATTTTGGTTAAAGCAAAGCTCACAGTGTATTCCACTCAACGCGGAGTGAAGTGCTCCATTTTGGGGATTTGCCAGAGCAGAATAGCAAAAATGTTAGCAACAGAGCAACGACAGCAGCAACAAAACTTCGACGCATTTATTTTGCAAACAATTTTTAAAGCACTTTTTTCGCTGTTTTTTTGGGTAGTTTTTTTTTTGTTGTCGTGCTGGCACTTTGATGTTCAAATGTTTTTGCCAGCTTTTGCCAAAAGTGAAGTGAAAATTGTATCGTTGGTCCAAACCGCCGTGTCCCGCACATCTGCCTTTACCTGCACAAGCAAAGGATTAGCAGAGCACAAGCCGCAGCTCCATGCATAAATTTATGCAGCCCGGCAGACCGTGCGTATTAGGAAATTATTGAAACACAGCGCGCGTGCCCGCACCGCTCGCAGCTGGCCAAGGAGAGCCGCAGAGCCGCAAAGCCGCACGCCATTTGTTATATTGCATTGCATACTTTCCGGCGCTCGCGCGCTGACAGCTTGAGCAAAATGGCAAACATGGCGGCAGCGCAGCTTCCGCTGCGGCATCGGCAATTTGTCAACGCTTTGGCTTGCGGCAAGCTGAGCAAATGTGCGCAGCACAGCAAATGGCAATACCTAGTCGTAAATCCTTATGAATGGCCGTCCCAATACAACGCGGGGGCAGCAGTTAGTTTATATCTGCTTAGTTGTTGCGCATTTGCCTGTTGCAGGCGCAGCGTTTAATTAGACGCTCTGTATCCCAATCGCAGCTGGAATAGCTTTGAAGTTGTCCAGCGGCAGCAGCAGCTTTGTGCCGCACGTGCGCCCTTCAGTTGCCCCAGGAAATCTATTTATAATTGCCCTGTGGCATATGCGCAGTTGCTGGCGGCAATCGTCTGCCAGTTTTTAATGATTTATGCATTCGCTTAATTCTTTTATTGGCAGCCCAGGGGACGACGACTTTGATGTCTGTGCCGTATCCAAAATAGTTGCTACCAGTTGGCTGCTCTCTTGAGTTTTGAAGTCTACCTGCGCCCCCGACATTATTCCCAGTTCACAGGGCTTACCTCCTAGTTCTCAGTTCGTTTTGATGTTTTGTTTTGACACATCGCATTATTCGCGGTTATTTTTAGGCGCATGTAAATTACTTAACACAAACAGACGGGCAGCAGAGCGAGGGTGCGGGCAAGCGTTTTCCCAATTGGAATTTTTACTGCTTGTCAAAATCATTCGGGGGTTCATTATGTAAGCATCGGCGCGTTTGACAGGCTCTCAACATGGATCAATTAATATCCATCGAATGTGTTGAGTGTGCTAAGAGTTTATGGCTGTTTTCTAATTCTAATTAAGTCAATATAGCAGGAAATGTTGAATGAAGTTTGGTGATTAGTTCCGAAATAAATGAAGAATTATTCGGGCAAGCTATAAATAAACAACAGAAACACAACTTCCACTTTTTTTGGATTATTATATGGATACATTTATTTAATGCTTATTTCTCTCATATTCTATTCATTCATGCAACACTTATGATAGCTTAAACGTTTCATAAATGTAAAATGAATAAATTATGCATATATATATGGTATAAATATGGTATGTATGTACACTGCTGAAATGTAATTTAATTGACTTTCACTTGCGATTTATATGTTGAGCATATTACACTAAATTTCTCTGAATAGATCCTCCCCGAGATCCCTTTTTATCTAGGTCTAAATATAACATTTAAATCTCTTGCTTATCCTAACTTTCTAACATCCGCTGGCAGTCGTTGAAGACGATGTCTTCAAGTCCGAAATTTAACATGGCCTGTGCACATATTTTACGCATACGCAGCGTGGGACTTTGCATGCATAAAACAGCAGTCGTAAAAGGGCGTAGAAAACATTTTGTGCAACATTCGCCAAGCCCTCAATCTTCTGCGCAGGCACCACGTGGCGGGACCCAAGACATTACATTAATTATGCAGGCAACAGGCGCTAGAGCAGCGCAGCGCTTTCTGGCATTCTTGAACGCTTTAAAGTCCTGATGTTTGCTTTAAAAATGATTTGTTTTTTGAATTAAAGCGCACGACTTAATTAAATTAAATTAGAAATATTTTTTGCAGTTTCCACATGAGTTTAATGAACTTTCGAAAAACAAAATAAAAAGCGGGGAATTCGAAAAAACACAATAATAGAAAATCAACAAAACGTGTCGCTAAATAAACTAGATATCAACGGCAGCGTGCCAAATGTAGCACGCAATGTAAACAACAATAATAGCAACAACCATAAAAATAACAACAACAAAAGCAACGTGTACAACAATAACAACACCTAAAACAAATATAAAGCAAACAACGGGAGCAAAAAAACAAAAACTTGGCAGCCTTTCAATAGCAACGAATTTCTGTGCCTTGCATTAGTTTTTCAATTTTCCCCAAATTGTTTTATTGCACAGTTTTCGATTGATTTCGATTTTTTATTTCAAAGTTCGGCTTGTGATGTTGGTTGCGGTGCGTGTTCAAATCCCTCCTCTCGCATGGGTTGTGCTGCGGTTTTTGTTTGTCGTGGTTGCGGTTTTGTCTTTTATGAATATCTGCTTGTTGCATATAGAGGATAACAGCGAACATCTAACTTCAGAACACCGGTGATTAGTACACTAAATTAATGTTCCATCAAAGCTGTTCTAAGTAGATCATTCAACTGAACTTTTTAAAAACACATACACAAAGGGAAATTCTAAAAAACCGAATTAACGGGTAATAAAATGCATTCCAATAGCATAATATATCCGGTTTATATTTGTTGTAGAATATAATAATAGCAAATAACTTTAAATATTAGTTAAATTTTGCATGATTAAAACCAGTTTGATAAATCGTGGCATTAGTTGGGAAACGAAAAACGTTTATGATGTTTCGTATGTAAGTTTGGGCTTATTCAATTAGGATATACTAAGATAGTTGAATCAGTTATGTAAGCTCATCTGTATTCATTTGTATCAATACCTTTTCTCATATTTAATCAGTTAAGCCCTTAATCCAGTGACTGTGATCGACCTACATAAATACTAGCGATGGTCGCTTCAAATGCCTTTCAATATGGGGCACATATTTTGCGAGCAAATAATAAGACCCTTTGTTAAATCAGGTATTATGAGAATTTGTGCGCGCATGTTAAGGTGTGTATTACATAGCGTGTGGCTTTTTCTGCGGCTGTAGTTTGATTGAAACATATGCAAATGCACATTAAAGTTAATTACAACTATAAAAGAAAGTTAATTAAATAAAATTAGCACAACTTATCCTTTTGAGTGTCTATGAGCGAAAAGGGGTGTGTGTGTGTGAGTGCGTGTGTGTGCTGCTAATGAAAAGTTTATTTAGAGCACTGGCAACTTTGAACTAAATTAGAGGCAATTGCCAAGATAAATATTTGAGTTTCACTATTCACAGCTGAACCGTCTACCATACGCTCAGCTATATTCTTGCCGCAGATGCCGTTGCTGCTGCCTTTTAAATATTTTATTCAGCTGCCTTTGTCCTGCAACATTTTTTGCCACGCTGCGCCACATTGGGGCAAATTGTTTACATTTAAATTGTACATTATGACAAACACACAGTGCTCAACATATACACTCACTCACACACACACACACACACACACACACACTTGGGTCGGCACGGCCACAAAATGTTGCAAGTCGAGAGCGAAAGTGGTTGCCATTGCCACGACAAGTAAATGTAGCAGTGGCAGCATCCATGCTGCGCCACGCCTTGCCACGTCCCTTGCCACGCCCCACTCGAGTGTAGTCCAAGTCGTCACTGACCCTAATGTACTTTCTCACACTTTTCGCATGCATTACGGACTACCCACTACAGTACAGCCCTTTTCCAGCACAGCAAGTGTGTGTGTGTGTGTGTAAAAACTTTTAAAGTGCTTATTCACACTCGCACACATGCGTACAGTGCCTGCTAATATGCATGTATGTGAGTATTTACTTATAATTAGAAATGCCGGCATGTTTTTTCCTCTCAACTGCGGTGTTTATGTAGGTTTGTGTGCATTTCCGGTTGCCATCATGTTATGCAGCAAATAAAGCTAACAACTTTTAACGGACAAGCACGCATAACTTTCCGTTCTACAGCCTGACCCTCCCCCAACACCGCTGACCCTTTTGCTTTAATCAAAGCTCTGCTTGAAATTATGATGCAAGTTGCTTGTAAAACATTTCCCAGAATCATTTCGTAGTCAGGTTGCGGGGCAGGCGCCCAAAATGTGAAAGCATTTGGCCAAATTGCTGTGTCAAAAATATGTACAAGCGAAAAGTTGGCGCCAGTCACAGATCCGCGCACCGCCACCGGCCACGCAACAAATGTCCGCGGCAAGTCAATTAGGCAAAATATATAGTATGTATCCAAGTATTCATAAATACTCGAGTGTTTGGCAAGCGATTTGCCAAGCTGTTTATGGCCGACCCAGTGGCTGGCAAAAAAGAAAAACGCTTTAAAGATTTCTCTTTTCATAAATCTTGCAAGTTGTTGCCGCTGCTGTGTTTGTTGTTTTTTTTATTTCACATTTCGCCTGCTTTTTTCTCCCTGCTGTTGTTGGGGTCAGCCCCTGTCAGTGAAAGTTTTCAAATTAAATTCAGCGATGCCATTTTCAATTAGAAAACTTGGTTGCCAAAGTCATTCACAGGAACCCGGCACGGCCTCGAGCCGACAAATTCAATGGTCGCCGCAGGAGCTGATACCGAAGCCGGAGCAGGAGTTGGCGGCCGTCTCATCTGTAGTCAGTGCCTCATCATCGGCCATTCCAAGTTGTTATCAGTTGGCGAGCTTCCTCTGGCGGGTCTCGTGTGCGCCGTTGCGCCTTCAATTAAAATGCGTTCGTTGTCATTTTGGACGCCGTATTGCACTCGCTACGTGATTTAATAATAAAATACGAAAAAATATTCCAGTCAGCGCTTTGTTGTCCTTCTTGTTGACGGCTTTGTTGGCCGGCCATTACGTGGCTTCTTCAGCTTTTTTTTGTTGTTCTTCCTGCAACTGTTGCTTGAGCTGCTGTTGACTCGAGGCCACGTCGAGTCCTTGTATATCGTGGGTGGAGAGCATTTTAGACGCAGCACATACTTACTCTGGCTGTTAATTGCAGGCAAAGCTCCCACTATTATTAATGGGCATTTTAGCTACTATTTTAGCACTGGTTGCATTTTTGATTTATGGAAATGCATATTTAAATATTGATATTATTTCAATTCAAAATTATTGAAAACCACTTGGCGAACATAAACATTTTAAATGACCGCAATTACCGTACACAAGCAAATGATGAAATTTTATTTTATGTTAATTGCTGTGCTTTCGGGAATTCAAAAAGAGTCGAGCGACCCAGCGGTCGCTCTAATAGCGCGTAAATTACTTGATTTAAATTGTACAAACGCATGCGCTTATACACTAGAGGCCTCTGCAACAGGGGTGGGTGGGGAGATGCGCCTGTTTATGGTATGCGATCCGCCCATGGCAATGCGAAAATAAGTAGAAAACAACTGCGGCCTGCACATGTGGCCCTGATTTAAAAAAGTATGCGATTTTAATTTTGACCAAACATAAACATATGGACTAAAGGCCGCTATACAGCGAAATGAAAACACTCTTTCAGTATTTTATTGAAAAGATACCTGAAATGATATCTGTATGTGTTGTGCATCGCATTCATTAAATACACATATGTTACATTTACAATTTTTCAATATGCTTTTTACAAGAAGCCGAGTTTTGTATTGTTATATTGCTAACAGAAATTCAATAAACAAAAAAAATTCTTCTGTTACATAGACTACATTTGGTTTTGCTAGATTATCATAAAATGATATTAATTATATCAAATAATTAAAAATTGATTTATTCCAAGCTAAATCAGAAAACGACAATCGCTTTATGTAGACTCTGATTGACCATCATTAACACTCACTCACTCTCACTCACAATATCCTTTTGCACTGTATTTTGCTTAAAAAAATCAACTCTTGTAGCCTAAGGGACAGATCTTTAATACTTTTACATAAAACAGACAATATGTGTACCTGTACATACATATATGTATCTTACCACAGAATGGATGATATATTAAATAAAAAGCAAAATAAACGAACAGTCGGTTACTGGAATATTTAGTTAACATTTGTCAAACTCAATGCAAAAGTTGGCAAAACCATTTGCCCTGCAGAGGGTATGAAAATTAACCACAATGAAAATAATGCACCGCAAATTTCGAGGTGTGGGAGAGAGGGTGAAAGAGGTGAGCGGGTGCGAAGACAACTGCAACTGGAAAATAGTGAAAATGAGCAAATAAATTAAAAAAGCAGCCAGCAAGGGCAGCAGCGGCAACGGCAGCGGCATTTAAAAGTAAAATATGGCAACGGCATGCAGCAAAACATTTTTGCAAACGTAGCAGGCAACCACAGCAACAACAGCAACAGCAACAGCTAGAACGGCAGCAACAACAATAGCAACGACAGCAATAGCAGCAACAACTGCGACAGCTACTGCAACATGCAACACATGCTGTGCAACATGGCCCGGACTGTGTAGTTGCAGCGACAATTTCGGATGGCAAGTGGCAAGCGGCAGGACGAGGAGAACTTGCTGCTGTGCAGCAGACTGCGTCTGAAACTAGGACAACGCTCTGGCCGCAGCTCCATTGTGCTGTTAGGCTGCCGTTAGGTCTGCAGCACTGTGGAACTGGTCGAGACGTTGCGCATTATTTACACGCGTGTTTATTATTTTCAATTAAACTGGCCACTGGGCACTTATCATAGATAAACATGACCTCTTGACAGCGATTCTGTCGCTTGTGACTCATGGCCCTGGCAGCAGCAGCAGCAGAAGTAGTCGCCAGGGGCAGCGCAAGTAACTCACAGATACGGGCTACAAATAGTTTATAATGACGCTCGCCTAACACTAAGGGGCCTTTATTTATAGTTCATCTTCAAGTTGTTGTCGTAAAATTGCGTAAAAATCATTTTTGAATTTGTGCCAGTTTTTCGATTTAGAAACAGAAACAAGCAGCTCTGCCCTGTGGCACTAATACATACATATGCATATAGTATATCTTAAGTATATTTATATATAACAAAGTATATGTATCTATATGTACTCTGTTTCGATTAGAGAATTTCCCCGTGACACAAGCGAGCCCAAAATATATTTATGTGTTTTTAATACAATTTAATTTAGATTTATTTTGGTTTTTCTATGTCTTAATGCCCAAAGCATACGACAAAACTATTTTTAATTAAAATGATAAGGTGAGTATACGATTCGATCGTGTATTGTCAGTAATATGTATTGCCAGAATATAGATTGTAAGTTAAAGCTTGCCTGCCAATCGCCATGGTATTAAATAAACTACAATTTCAGTTCTTATTATGGTTTCTCTTGGGACTTTTAAAAGGAATGTTCAATCCATATCGCTAATATAAAAAGAGAAGGCGATATCAATGCTATTCTCTCCCTCTCTCTTCAAATGTCTTTCTGGTGATATTAATAGAAAAGACTGCAAAATCGTAGCCAAACAAATATATTGTTTCAGTCTTAATTAGCTTGGAATATGGACCACTGCTTAATGGAAATGATTTAATGAGTTTCGTAGAGACCGAGTAATTAAGACATTTGCGTAGCTTGAGTCCAGACTAAAATACTAGACTAGTGTGTGTGGGTGTAGTCTGTAATTGATATACAGTTTTATATGTGTATATAAGCATTACATTTCTTCTTGATTTGAATTTATTTTATTTAAATGCATGAAGAAAAACCTTTTGCTGCCCAACGAAACTGAAAAGAAAATTTAAGTTGATGTGGCGCCACTTTTGGCTGCAGCAACAGAAGCCGCGCCAGTAGCTTCTACCAGGGTGAAAATCAATTTAATTGCAGCTGACAATTAAATTTACGCCGAATTAACAGCGACACTTCGCTTTTTCCGCCAGTCGGAACTCGCGACACACTCCGTGTGCTCAGCGCCCAGCTCTCAGCGCCCACCGCCCACCGCCCCGTTGACCCGTTGCCCACTGCCCTCATCCCCAACTGGCGGCAGGCTCTGGAGCCAGACAAACGTCGCGCTGATTTCTTGTCAAACAATTTTTTAATCAGCGTCGCTTCAGTAGCGCAGTCCTCAGCGGAAATGGCGATGTGTTCCAGTTCCACGGATCCACGGATCCACAGCTCTCCAGCTCGCGATATTTAATTTCATTTGGCTGTTGGCGCCGCAGCAGCGCTTGCCGCCCAAATTTTAATGTTTGGCGCTGTCCGAGCCCAGGCTGCATTTCGCGAATGCCAGCTGGGACGGTGTCTGGTAATTGCCTGCACATTTCTGAGCTCGTTTTATTTTGACACTGGCATTTCCAGCGGGGAGCTGACTCATTGCCGGGCAGCTGCTTAATTTGACAAATTCGCATGACGATCAGAGCGACTAATTAGGCGCCGCGACTGCCGCCTTGGCATTGTTTTTTATTCACTGTCTTGTTTTTGGACTTTTCCAAGAATGTCGAGTCGTTTCTTTTTATGGAGTCCACATCAGCCCACCCTTACACACAAATGTTCATATGTGCATATGCATAACGATAACAATAACAATAACAATAACAAAAGCAAATACAAACAAGACAAGACAAGACAAGAGAAGTGCCGCCTGCAAGTTTGTTTGCGTTGCGTAAACAAATAATTAAAATAATGTGACGAGGCAGCTTCTGTTGCCGCTGCTGCTGCAGTTGCAGCTGCACGTTGCAGCTGCGTTTGCCATCAAGCGCGTCCAAAGAAGTTTAAATGATGGGAACTTAAAGTTTGTGCACATTGGCCCATATTTATTGGCTGGCAATGTGTTGTGCACATGCTGGCAAAGCTTTTAATTGCTTCTTTCTTTGCTTTTGTTTACCAACATGCGTCAGCTGTCGCCAACCCCTGCCCCAACTGTCAACCCTCACCCCAATCCTAACTAGAAATATTCAGTAGATTGTTTTTTTCTTCCTTTTCGTTGTATTTGCCGCTAATTGATTTATTTATTGTGTGTGTCTGTGTGAGGGGTAGGGGGTTGGTGTGTGTGCGTTTTGAAATAAGTAATTTTATGCTAATTTGCCTGTTAATCGAGCTGTTCGCTTACCCTAAATGCTTGCTGTGTGTGTGTGTGTGTGTGTGTGTGTGTATGGGAGAGTGCGTGTGTGCGCCATTAAAGGCAGAGCACAAATGAAGTGTGAAGTGTTGCCGGCCTTGTTGTTGTTGTTGCTGTGCATTGATTGCTAATGAGCATACACATTTAGATGATTTAATGCGGCTTCCTTTAGCCCATATTTAACGCCATGGCAGCATTTGTGAAAGCAAAGCAATCAATAAAAAGAGCATAGAAAGATGAAGAGACGGCTTGTTGTTGCTTATATTCCCATTTTAGTCTTCCTCCCTCTCTCTTTCTGTCTCTCTCTCTCTCTCTCTCTGTCTTTCTCACTGGGCCGACCTCTTTCAATAGAAACCAAATCTGCAACAAGCTCAACTGGCGAAGAAGGCAGCAGCAACTCCATTGACAATATATCAAGTATACGCTTGTTTATGGCCACGCCTAGATCTGAAATCCCAGGCGGTCGCAGCTCAAGCGCTGGAGACTTGGTATCAGTTGCCCAGCTGCTGCTACATTGGCCAGACTGCCATAACTCAGAGGCGGCGCATTCAATTTGCCTGCAGGGCGCTCGACACACCTCAGACCCCGCCTCGTCGCAACACTTGGCCGGCAAACTATGTGTTTTTTGGCCATTTTGTATCTATTTTATTTTATATTTATTTGGAGCTTCTTTTGCCATTTTCTGTGTGCTCCGCTGCGCTGTGACATTTCAACGGTGCTGCTTCGCTGGCGCTTCCACGTCTGAGCGACAAAATCCGCTTTTACGAGTTTATTTATATGCAAAATATGTAAATTTACGATGGCGGCAACACCAACAACATCAGCAACAACACCAACAACAGCAACAACGGCAACAACGGCAACAGCAAATAGAGCTTGTAGTACGTACATATTTTATGCATAGTATTGCATACTTTTGGGCGTGTGTGCTTAGATTTAGAAGTGCGATCCTGTTGGAGCTGGAGTTTAGTTTATGTGGCCGCTGAAAATTACTCGGCTGGTCCAACAATTTATACGATTGCCAAGCATTTTGACGCAAAATGAAAGCAAATAAGCATTTTTGTGCCTGGCAATAATTTAGATAATTTTTTAATTAAACCCACAGCCGACAAACTATTTCAATTTATGGGCCGCTGACCATAAATAAATCGAAACTGCAACTGAAATGCAACTTAAAACGCAGCAACTGCAATTCGCTCTAATTTATTTACTCTGACTGATGCTATTTGTGGCATTTTATTACTGTACTTGCCTGTTGTTGTTGTTATTGCAGTTGGTGCTGCTGCCTTGTTGCATTTTCAATTTGCGACAATTTATGGCACCATATTATGCAAATCCAGTGCCTAATCACCCCGAGCCAGCGCTCGAAAAACAACGCAAACACGCAAAAAGAACAAACACAAAAAAAAAACAAAGTTAAATGGTAGCTAAATTAAAATTTAATAAATATGCAAATTACGCAAATTACAGCCAGCCTGCATGCGACGCCCATTTCGGTTTTGTTGGCCACGCCCACCACGGCTAATTTTCAATTAACGCTTAGACTAAAATGTTCAAGTCAAAGGGTCACACGAGCTGCTGGTCAAAATGAAAAGGCAAAAACAACAACAACAACAACAGCAGTAAAGACAACAGCGGCAGGCGCCACCAAGCGGAAAATGTTGCAAGCCAAATGAAAAGCAAACAGATGAAAGCGGCAATGGGCAGCGGCAGTGGCAGCGGCAGAGGGTGGCTGTTAAATATGCACAAACGAGTTGATTACGTGTTTCAAATAGATTTGCCGACAAATTTCATGGAATTTTGTTGCGAATTAGCAGTGAAAAAAGCCAAAGCCAAAGCCAAAGCCAAGGGGCGAATCCCGTTTGCTTGGCATGTTCAAGTGATAAATTCAATTTTCCACTTGAACGCCAAAAATCGTTTCACGCCCCCATTACCCAGCCCACCCCGTTCAGCCCCCACCTCGCAATGTGTGACTAATGGCGCTTGCTTGTTGGCGGCATTGGCGGCGGCAATCAAACAGAAATCATAAAGGCGTGTTGCCCAAGCATAAACGTAAACAGCCGCCCTGGCTCGCCACCTCGAACAAAAGGTCACACAACCCTGCCCCTAGCCCCAGGCCCACATTAACAAAGCGCATGCCGGGCGGCGATAAAAATTACAAAGCTCATGCCAAGTCAACAACAGCAACAATCACAACAGCAAAAGCCTCGACGTCCAACTGGGTGCACCGAAGCGTAGTAACTGCTGCTGCACTGCTCAAGGATATATCGCTAGGCGTGTCCAGCTCCCGTTGACTGACTGTGAATCACAACTTCAGCTGGGATATACAAACGCATGTAGTACATATAAACAAAAACACATAAATATGTAGGCAAGGAAAGCTTGAGTCACTTCAAGTGAAAAGTCTCTGCCAAATCACGGAACGAATATACCCTGTGCCAACATGACTTGGAGCCACTGTTGAGCAGATATTGCTCAATATACATGGGCGATATTGCAAATATACATTTTCGGCATATTTATATTTGCTTTCCTTTGACAATCATGAAAAAAAAAAGATTTCACTTTTAATAATTGCGAAATAATATAATGCCTAAATCTGAACTGATTAAATCAGTTCTAAAAATGTATTATTACATAAAATTTAAATTAATAACTTTGTATATAGTAATATGTAGAACATTTCTTCAATTTGAGAAGATTTTTTTAAACCAATCTCGCTTTTGTCAGAAGATTATCAGATGATGTTTTTTTTAAATGTATTTTTGACTTCACTCTATTTTAAACGTTTACTTTCTTTTAATTAAATTTAATTCAAATCCTAACAATAAATGTTAAATATTGAAAAGCTGTAATCAAACAAAATTTGTGTGCTTTATCGGTAAAAATATTTTAATCTTGGAAACTAAAAAAAAACAATTTTAAAAATGGAACAGGGACACAACAAGTCAAAAATACGCATTCGTTTACTTAAGTAGTTAAGGGTATATGTGCCCTAAAATAGGTTTGCGTGTCTCTAGATAAGGCTGTGATACCCTCTAAAGAGCTATAATTACAAGCTTTAAAGTAGTTGTGACATTTGATCCCATGCCCATAGTCAATAGCCCCGAGCTGAGTGATTCGGTCTGATTCAGACCTTTGACCAGTAGCGTTCTCGTTTTTAATGCGATTTTGGCATGTGCAGACAGACGAAAAGTGGCCAAATAAAAATGCTCATAAAATTGAATTTTTTATGAGTGCCTTATGCCCAAAAGGGTTAATTTCGGAAAATAACCCCGTGAAGCGAAGCGTAAAGCAGAAAAGGCAAAGGCCAAACGCTGTTGACAACAACAAACGATTCTATATATATGTCTATAGATATAGAAATATATATATATGTATGTATAATAGCATGGTTCATCTCGCCATTTGTTGATTCGCACCTTTTGGCATTGGGGTTTTCGCTGAACGTTGAACAAGTGGCCAGGAGAGGATGAGGTGTGTGGCAGCAGATGGAATCGAGTGCTGGGGTCGTGTTTCAGAGCGCTGATTAACGGAAGCGTTACTCACAACGAGGGGCGCTCAATCAAGTGCAAAATGCAAATGTTTCGAGCAGCTTAAAATATCAACAAAAGAGGGAAGTTGTAGACTATAAAAGTGGGCAACTGTAAGTGGCAGGAGCTCATTCTCCACCCCGCCAGCCGTTGATGCGCTTTGGCGAAGCTGTTGCATTTATTGCGCTGGTTAAAGCCAGCATTGGCATCAGCGGAGGGAGGTGGGAGGTGGGAGGGCAACGCGGCAGAAGCAAGTTAAAAAGTCATAAAATGATATTTATTTCATTTCGCAGCCGCGTAATGCGCACTAACTGGGTGGTGGGCTGCCTCGCGGGTGGCATAAGGAGCCACTAAGACGAAGCAGCCGCTAAAGCCATCTACAGCTGAGGGGGAAGCAGCAGAAGTAGAAGCAGCAGCGGGAGAAGCTGAAGATGTGCTGTAGATTTGCCTTTTATGTGAAATTTATATTTCAGCGCCCGAGCAAGCAGCAGTCGGCGGAATAACAAAGAGCGGATCTGGTAAAAATAGAGGGCGCGTCTTGGGTCTGGGGGCGTGGTTGGTCGGACGGTTCGCTTGGTGGGGCCGGAGCATTTTCACACAACTATTTGCCGCTTTTATAGAGTTGAAGCTTTGACTTTCTGCCCGGGGTTGCAGGAAGTGCTGTGGAAATGGCAATGGAAATGCGCTTCTCCATCCTTGTGGCTTTTTAATGTTTTCTTGTTAAAGTTTATTGAAAAACTTTGGACAGTCACGTTTGAGTAGTCAGCGGGTGCCCTAACTTATAACTGCGCACATAGACATACATATACACAGATATATCGTATCTGGTCGGTGCCTATCCAGAAATGAAGCAGCTGCGTGAGTGCACGCCCCAACGCCCATGAAAGTGGAGCAAAGCGATTTTTCCCGTTTCGTAAGCCGAAAAAACTCACAAATAAAACATTTTCCGTTGTGTTTTCTATGAAAGATGGACGTTCACTGCGGCGAGGGACAGCGTTGCCACTTGGCTCTTTGAAGGCGTGGTCATGTCTGCTCATAATTGCAATTTCGCGCTAAACAGGAAGCAGCGATTGTTCTGCATCTCCTAGACACTTGTTGTTCTATATTGAGTTGTCTGAAAGCTTCGTTGCCAGGGCCAACAGGCGGTGGGCGGTGTGGTGGGGTCTGGCAGTGGCCAATGGTGTTCATAAATGCAAAAGTACTGCAGAATTTATGGGGAAAGTGCATTGATGCAAATGAAGAGCACATGTTTTGTACAACATGAAGAAAATTCGCTGCGAGGCTTCTTTTGTTTCGCCTGAAAAAACTGCGCTACAACGAGCACAATTTTACGAGAAGAACAGAAGATGCATATCGCATATTTTGCGTATTTCAAATGGAATCGATGCTCTTACTTATGTTACTGTAAGCTGCTTTTGCCATTCACTTTCATGCCCTTTGTCGTACCTTCTTATCGGCGCCATATTTACGATTGCTAGACAGGTGGTTAGGTATATATTTATAGATTGCGTGCAAAAAATCGGCTTAGACAGCGATTTAGCATCATATATGAGACTTGAACGATGCTTTACATTGCCTCAACTTTTGTACTTTTTTCCTTTAGATTTGTCTCCGGTTTATTCAGGCTTTCTTTGGCTGTAATGATATACCATCCATTTTTGCGCTACTCCCACCGACTTTATGCTCTTTTCGCTGCGCTCTGCTCAGCTCTGCTCTGCTCTTCTAGCCCATTTATTTTACTTTTTCGCTGCATGCGCCTGTCGCTCTTGGCTGTCGTCTGTCGTCTGTCAAGATGCATCGCCAGTTGTTCCCACTTTGTATTGCTGGCCCTGATGCTCCATCCTTGCACGTACTCCAGTGTGACATGTGCTTCCTCTGTTATATTTTTGTTCGCCTCAGCTCCCCACAATATTTCTGCTGTTATTTTCCACATGTGAAATTGAACTTTGCATCTTGGCGCAACGTGCCAGCTACAAACGCAACGCCACCCGATTTTTCTCGCTTTTTCTGTTGTTGGGTGCACCCGCCCCCACCCCCGCCCCCACTACCCCCCAGCATTCCTGCAATGCTGCACTTGACTTGTGGCGCCCTCCCCACCAAACGTATTGCTCCCCGCCTCCATATTCTATGCTTGTGACGTTGTTTTGACACTGCGAACGCGCGCGCGTGTTTATAAATAAATATATTGTATATATACATTTATATGTGTACTCTGACAGTGTGTGTGTGTGTGTGTACAATATATGGAAATATGTTTGTGAAATATTTCCACGCTTCTGCTCGTTTTTGTTCCCTGTTGGCTGGCAGCACACATGTGTCGCATTTGGCTGATGGGCGGGCGGGGTGGGTGGGGCCCGGGGCTGCACCCTTCTTGTTTTTCCTTTGAAGTTCATAAAAATTAACAAAAAATCAATTTACAACACAAATGACGCGCTGATGAGAACGCGCAGCGCCTTTGAATGTCGCCTAAGAAATGTTTACGTTGCAATTGAACTGTGCGCCGCCTGTGATCTGAGCTGCCACGCCCACTGTGACCGGGGGTTGTTGCTATGAGTTTCTGTTGCGCGTGTTGATTGCCCATCAAAACAAAAGCCTGGCGCATGAGGCGCACAGCTTGATATTTGCATACGCGCCCAGCCCAAAAGGAGTGCGAATAAATCCACTGCTAATGCCAAGAGCTTCAATTCGATATTTATGTATATATATATGTATGTATGTATATATATGGCAGCAACAACGTGCGACAAAAAGTTTGTGAACATAAAAATAGCGACGATTATGATGAAAATATTCATGCGACAAACGGAAGCCGTAGCCAAGTGCCATGGCAATGTCCCAGGAGCCGCACAGTCGCAGCGTGGCCCCCTCCGCTCGATTACCAGATATGCATAGTGTATGTGTGTGTGTGTGTGTGTGTTGTATCGTTGTGAGTTGTTTATGTGGCAACGTTAGCCAGCACATTCGAGTTCCACTTAAAGCGTCATCAGTGCCAAATGCGGCACTATTGAGCGGAGCAAACTGGCAGCGGGGCAAACACTTGAGATCCTCGAAAGTCAAAAGATGGAAATTACCCAAGAAACGTTCGGCATTTTAAGCTCTCGAGTGCCGTCTGCTAATAAGTAAAGAAGAAGCGGCAGCCCACATAATTAAATTTAATGCTCCTCGCACAGAGTAAAGCCCAAGTGGAAAGACAGAGAGAGATAGAGAGAGAGAGAGAGAGAGATAGTGGGTGGAGGGGCGGATGAAGCGGAATGGCAATGTCTACATCCAAGCATCGAAATTCAATTTACTACAAAATCCCGCGCATCGGCGTGCCAATGCCAAACGAAATAGAAAATGCCAGAAAATGTGTCTCGTCTTGGCCAAATCCTGTCATAAATTGTAGCCCAACCCAGAAAGCGGCAACAAAAGACAGACAACCAGACGGCACCCGAAAAGAAAATATGCTGATGTCGATGTCGAATTATGATTTGTTTTTTCGAGTGGCTGGCATCCCAAAAAAGAAGAGCAGGAGCCTGGCAGTCGCCCGGGAAATGAGATATGACCGATGTTGCTGCTGTTCCTGCTGCTGTTGCTGCTGTTGCTGCCTCAAGGTTAGCTGCTCTACAATAATCTGAGCGTGAATTACAACAACCAGTTGATGGCATCGTAAAAAGCACTAGGCACCAAGCTGTAACAACACAACAACACTCAAGCACACACACGCTGACACACACGCGCAGACACATGCTCGACCTCGCAAATTATAAAGTTGTTTGGGCAAAACTGCTGGCTGGCAAGTTTTCGTTTAAGTTTTCCTTTTCTTCAGATTTTTTCTTTAGATTTCTCTTTTTTTTAAAAGTATCTGCAGCACGTTTTATGTAACGCACATTGATAAGCATTTTGGCAGTCAGTGAATGATTTGCAAGTTTGCACAAAATGCTTGCACAGGCCACCATTTTGTGCAAACGTGTGCGAATATCCAGCACCAAAATGTGCTGCCCTTTTTGGCATAGTTTCCACTCTCGGATTTAAGTGCGGAGGTTGGCGCTGATGCTTCAAATGTTTCGATTGTTGGTCAGACACATGGAATAGTACGCAAGTAACTCGCTGCAAGGACAGCTTTGCATATCTCAATTTAATGTATTTGGAGTATGCTTTTTGGCATATTGCAAACGAGTAAATATGATTTCAAGCGGATGTGATTGCAACTATCCCAATTCAATAGCAAAATTACTTGCAACAACTGGTGCTTCGATATTTGTATACCCCTCGCCCCTTTAATATTTTTATAGGCTGTGAATATGCTTGCAAAACAACATTAACTATTGATCAGAATTTCTTTGGGTTAGTCTGCCCGTCCCTTAGCTGGTTCTGTTTGGCTGTAATCGGTATTGAGAGCACTTTCATTTAGTATTTAACGAGCATTTTATTACTTGCAGTAAATATTTAGAAAGACTTCAAAAACAATGTTGATTAAAGCAAGGGAAATATTTGAAGGAACTGAAGTTGTTTTCGCAAAATATTATCAATTCATTTACTTAGAGAAAAGCCTGCAAGTTTTTTAATTAAAACAAACAAGAGTGCTCTACTCAAACGTGCCCAACAGGCAGATACCCTGTTTTCTCCTGCGTGCTGTTGTAACATGTATTCGAAAGTCCTTCTATAGCCGAAATTATTGAAATAAATATAGAAATTGAAAGGGCCTAGTAGCTTTAATAAATTAAATGTTTTTGCTAAGCAGCATATCTTATGCACCAGATGGACTTCTAACTGTCTTAGCATGCACAACTTCCAGTTAAAGCAATAGCTTTCGATCGGATTATTGCAGCAGATTTTTAATTTTCGGGTATATATTGCTACTCTTACACACTTCGTGATGCTTCGATTAAAAATAGGGAAGAGAGGATATAATGAAATTGTTGAAATTAAAGCTTTATTTTGTATTTTAATTTTTAAATTATACATTCAAGCTATACTCTTAATTTGTGTGCCGAAAACACATTTTAAGTTGATAATTTAAGGCGTACATGCAGAGTCCCTTATGCCAACATTTTGGATCTGCCCATTTATGCACACATCTATGTGTGTTGAATGAGGGTTAGCCCGTGGGCAAATGCTAGATAATCAGTAGCTCATGTGGAACTTGATCTAGTTGCAAGCAGCAGTTAAATGGGTACTTACTGTTCTTTTGAAAATCCTGTGACTCCTCTTCCGCTAGTGTCCCTTCCGGCTGCAGACAGAGCTGGAATAGCAACAACATCATCGGAACGACAATTGAAACCGATTTGCCAGTGTCCAGCAGCGTTCGCGTTCGTGATTTTCGATGTGTGTTGTTTTGTTGCTGCTGCTGCTGCTGCTGTTGTTGTTGTTGTTGTTGTTGTTGTTGTTGTTGTTGCCAAGAGGTGCATGTGGCTGCTGTTGTTGATGTTTTGAGTTGCATTTTTGTTGCCGTTGCAGCTGCAGCTGTTGCCTTTTCGTGTGCTGTTATTAAAAACTGCATTGTAGTCATTGCGTTGTGCTCGAACGCAGAAACGTCTCGTCATTTATGTAGCAAGCTTTAATTTAGCCAACGAGGCAAAGCGACGAAACCAAAACCAGGGATACCTACAAATATGGCCGCAATACATGTGGCTGCTGCCTTAGACCGTGTGAGTGTGCGTTTTGTTAGAGCTGTTGTTGGTTATTTCCGTTTCCGTTGCCGTTTCCGCTTTCGACTTTAATGAAGCGCCAACGCGTCTTTACCCCACTTTGACTTTCAGCTGTCGGCCCATAAAAAGCACATTTCAACTGGCATTTATATGTGGCTCAGCCGTTGGTTTGCTCTTGCTGGCTGCTTTCAAATCGAAAGCATGTCCTGTTGCCACGGGAATCTTAATGTCCTTTTACATGTTTATTTGCACTTTTATTGCCTTTTTGGCATGGCAGATTTGAGACGTCCCTCGGCCGACGCACTGCAAATAGAAAAGCAAAAAACAAAACATGAAACATGAGCGCCAGAGTAGCTGTTAGGGTTGTGCTCTACCCCTACGCAACCCAATAACAAAAGCAAACTGGCTTTGATTCAGGCAATTGTGAAGCTGGGCTGTTTATACCCTAACAGATTGAACGATGATGTCTTCCAGAAATCTCAAATCCAACTAGTTCCTCAATTTCCATGCTATCGTGATAAAACTTATAGTTGAAAATCGAGGGTATTCAGTCTTCGGCACGCCGAACAGAACTATGCTTTCTTGTTATTGCTGTTGTTGTTTCTGCGAAATATGAAAAGTACTAATAAAATGTTTTTACTGACTTGCGCTGCACACACATCAAGCAAATTGAACTCGTAAACTTGGCCGCCGCCAAAGGGTAAGCGGCAGATTTTACTGGCCTGGAACTGGCCTTGGCGCTCGCTAGCAAATTGGCTGTTTTATGTGCCCGACGCATCGATGAAGTGTGATTAATGGCGCATTTCAATGTGAGTCTTGTAATTAAGGCGGCGGTAGATTTATGTGTGTGTTGCTGCCACAGCTGTGTCAGCACAGCCTGTAGCCAATACACCTTAACCCTGGCCCGGGGCAACGGCAGCTCTATTACCCAACCAAATGTTCCTGATGTTCCTGATGTTGCTGTTGCTGCTGTGCCTTTTAATTGCGTGCTTAGCACGAGCGCTGGTCATTAAACAACGCATCAAAATTGATAAACCAACCCCCTGGCCACAGGGCCACCACCTCCAGCCCCTCAGCCCCGCGCAACCCCAGCCCTTGTCAGCGACAGCGTTGTCAGCGATGCGTTGCAGCCACGCATGTGTCATGGTTTGTTGGGCTCCGGCCCAATGTGGCTGCATTAATGGAGTGAGGATGGGCGCGACAAGGGCGGTGACAGCCACGCGAATGATTTTGATGCTGCTGCTGCTGCTGCTGGTGCTGCTTTTGCGGCTCACCTTAGCCCAGAAAGGCGGCGCTTGTAATTATGCAACATTTTGTTTTGCGTGTACGCAGCGCGAACACGTAGAGAAAATCTCCGTTCTACATTTGGTACTTGAAAGCTCCTAAATTAAGTACAAACTGTCCTTGATTGCAACAACAACAAAAACAAAAAAATGCTTGAAATAAGCACTTAATAATTTGAATAGAATAATTTGCTTACTTGAAACAAGTACAAAATTTGTAATAAAAGTAAAAAATGACTTAGATTACATTGTACCATATTTAGGTGTTATATTAAAAAAAAAATTGTTGAAATAAGTATTTGTTTGTATTCAACTAAAGTACAAAAATTATAGTTTTATTTTTCTCTGGGTGTAGATGGTGCTTAGGGGCTATGTAGAGCAGCCTTGCATATTTTAGCTCCTTTTTTAGGATTTGCCATTAATGAGCAGCACACACCCATAAATAAAAGAATATGCGCGCGCGAAAAGTTCATAAATTTTTATGAACTTTCGGGAGGCCTTTTGATTAAAATGATAACCGAGCCCAATGCGAGCCGAACGGACGTTCGGCTTGTTATGTCTGCCTTCCGAGCCATTGCCATTTGCATTTAATTGCATATTTACTTGTGCCCCCATAGAAAGTTGTTACCTTTTCGATTCTTGTTACCTGTATATAAATGAACGAACTGTCGACAGCTTGAGGAAAACTTTGCTCATTAGTGAATTTCATGTTGGCAGCATATGTTTCCAGGGTTGAGCAAAAAGGACATATAACATGAGTAGTTTCTGCAGCTGCTGTTGCCGCTGCTCTTGGCAGTTAGTTAGCATATTTTATTACTGATTAATTAAGTTGGCAACATTAGACCGCTGCGCTCTGTCCTTTCGTTGGCCATGTCTTTTGCCCTGGCCGAGCCAAACAAATTGAACTTGGAGGCTTTGCTAATTAAAAAGTTTTCCCGCGCCTGAACAGAGCGACGACAACAAGGTGTGTCTTCCTATTTCTTCTTGTGTTGTGCCCATTGTCTGTCTGCTGCACAACTTCTGACATCTCTTGACAGCAGCGAACATAAGCTCTTGGCCCTCTGCCTGTCAAGCAGCCAGCCTGGCCGGCAGCAGGCGCGTTAACTGTTCGATGTTGTCATTTCTGCTCGATATTGAGATATGCTCATTTATAAATAGCTTAGCATATTCGGCAAAGTTTCAAGTACTGGCTATAAGTTACACCATCAGAGTTGTCTACATCAAAAGTCGGCCAGAGCTTTGGCAGCTCATCTAATTGTGTGCACACTTTGTTGTAAGACATGCCCCTAGGCAATTACATATTTGCTTATTTTGGACTATTGATCAGCTTTCTACACAGGTGTGCGAGCCTTGGCCTGCAACAACAGTTGCGCCCAGCTTTCAGCTGTCTGAAACAGGACCAAGTCTTAGGCCTTGGGCTCTGAGCCTTGTCAAATTACCGCAGCCACTCCATCATGTTTAATTCAAATCGTGGCAGGTGCTACCCCACCCCACCTTGTGTGTATGTGTGTATGTGTGTGTGTGTGTGTGTGTGTGTGTGTTTAGCTGACACGAAGGCGCGTAAATTGATGAGCAAATGCTCAACTTTGCCATAAATGTTCATCATAATGTGACACAATTTCCTCAAGATTTAACGCCGCATCAACCCAGGCGCCCAGCCATCGAGCGGAGCACATGAGCTATCAGGAATGCGAATGTCAGGGCCATTGTCATGCCTTGTGTGCAATTCGCATGCTTCATAAACTCGCAGGGCGCATAACTCGTTTTTCCTTTTTCTACCGCACAGCAGCTGATGGCAGCTGACATAAATTTTAAAATGAAATAAAAATAATAATATTACAAGAAATATAAATTTTAGCTCAAGTCAAAGTCACACATGCACATACATATACATATACATATATATATATATATGTGTGTATACATATATATAGGGAACTCGGTTTTTTCTCGAGTCAAGAGAAAGGCGCGCAGGCTGGAACTGAGTCATGATGGGCAATCACAGTTCTTGCGCTGACTGGGCCTTAAGACGCTGTCAGGACACAATAACAATAGCAGCGACTGCAATTGCTGCTAAGCAATGTAGTGTGCGTATGCACGTGTGTGTGTGTGTTGATATGTGATATCATGAGCATGCGTCTGACAAGCATAAGCACCGCTGCTGTCACTGTCACAGCATCTGCAGCATCACCAGCAGCTCCTGGCGACAATGCGTGTTATTACAGCACGCGGCATACTTTTAGCGCCACTCAACGCACATTTCACTTTCATTATGTGTGTGTGTAAATAAAAGTTGAATTATGACAAAAGGCATGCATCAGGGAGCAGCAGCATCAACAACAGCAACAGCAACAGCAACAACTACAACAATGATAACAACTATGGCCTGCTAATGTGCTCTTCACTGACTTGGCTCGACTTTAAGCGTGTGTTTATTTAACGCGTGTGCTTGAGTGTGCGTGTGTGTGGCTGTGTGCGTGTGTGTGCCGCTTAACATGTCGTATGCGCAATTTGTGAAATATGTGTGCGCTTTGCGAGCTAGCATGAGCAATAAGTTGCCTGCGTGTGTGTGTGTGTGTGTGTGAGTGTGTGTGTGTAGTGTGTGAGTAAGCAATTAGTTGCCTTTTCAGCTGAAATAAAAGCAAATCGTGCGAGAGTTCAGTGGGGGGTTAAACAAACAGCAGCTCATTAATATCCTTTATGCGTTTATTACAGCACCCGGCAACATCTTATGGAAAACATTAATAAAAGCGCAACGGCAGCCATAACAAAAACAATATTAAAAGCAACTACAACAGGAACAACAACAACAACAAGAACAGCAGGGGAAACCAGTAATCAGATAAACAATGGGAAATCGCCCCACGAAATCCAAATCAATCAGATATTGAAATATTATTAATTACCCTAATACGTTTACTTTGCCGAAAATGATTTATTTCTATTTGTTAATTGGCAAAATTCCCAAAAACATAATAAAATCAGCTGCCCATTGCGGATATTAAAATTTGATGACATATTGCCCGAAATGCGCTATTGTCCTTTTTCCCAAACTGAGGCAAATGCAGTTTTTAACAGCTGACCTTTTGGCCTAAATCTCATGCATTGTTTCAACTTTAAAAGAATCAGTTGTTCATGAATTTTTGAATCATTTTTCCTTTATTTCCTTTTTATGTCGCCTTTTCGCACTTTACCCGAAGCAGCCCCCTTTTTGGGCACGCGTCCAATTTAAACACACATACGCACTCATAAGCATTCATACACTATTCATAAGTGAATCATTTGTTTGACCCAGGTTAATTCCCCATTTTATGCCCTATAAAAATGCGGAATGTGCAGAAAACGGGTAACTCAATGATTTGCAGGGGTATGTAACCGGTCAAAGCTGACATCTCTGAATCCCAGAGTTCAAGAGTACAGAAAATAAATATTTCGGGTATTTATTTTACTTTCTTAATGGAGTAAGGAAAAATAGCAGAATAAAATGAAAAGTTTCTGAAATTAGGTTGGATTATAGACTCCCACTAGTGATGGATAATGGTGACTGGGAAAACGTAGTATTGGGAGTTGAATGGTTTCTTAAGAAGTGGATAGAGAATTTGTATTCTAGCTTAAATTTTGGTGGATATGGATATTAAACTTTACAGCTTCGAGAACTATCTTAACAAGCTGACTATTCTCTTTAGCGACAACTAGTGCAAAAATTATGTGTTTATGAATTTTATTGCCCTCAGGTGTAGTTTTCGACTCTCAACAACATTACATTGTGAGCATACCGTGCTTCATATAAGCTGAGACTTTATGAAAACAATTTATTTATGTTTTTAGTTTTAGTTTCGAAACTTTGCTTACAAGTTTTATGAATTTAATTGGGCTTAGACTTCATGCCCAGCGAAAGTTTTTTGCTTGAAATAAACTGTGATCCATTGTACATATGTGAATCTTTTAGTTTGACTTTTGCAGTGAAATGCCCAACACAAACACAGTTTATCTGTGAAGCGAGTTGGCGAGGGGCTACTGGCAAAAACTGCGGCCTTTGCTGTCATTCACAGGCCACCCTAAATCCAGAGGGCTCCGATAGCAGCACCCCAACACCACACCGGCCACCCACACCGCCAGTGCGATGCTCTGACAGCTTCATATAAATAAAGCCAGAGCACAAACACAGATACACATATACAGACACAGCAGCTGCTTTTCGTGGTTCCCGTGTATCCTGGCGTTGCGGTTGCCCAAAATCTACCTTAAATTTGACAACATGCGGCAGTCGCACAGGTGGCGCAGCTGTCGCTTATATTCAGTCATTCAGTCGCCCCGTCAGCCCGGCATCCAGTCAGCCCGTCATCCCTGCGGGTGTCAATCAGAGCACTGCCAAATTATATATTTAAAGAGGCTGTAGGCTTAAAGTTTCCGCAGCAGCTTTGTTGAACTTTGTTTGATATTAATGAGGCGGCATTTGTCAGCGATGAAATTTTTGCAATTTAAATTAACATCAGCTGCAATTAAATTAAACGTTTTTAATTTACAAAAATATTTGCACGTGGCACGCACGACCCCTCGACCTACCCATCCACGCATTCGATTAGAATGCCCAAATTTGAATTTAAATTGAAGTTAGTTTGGCAGAAAGAGGGAGACTGAAGGAGCACACCCTTTGAACGCCTTCTAATCCTTCAATTAATATTCTTCAGCGCCCTAGCAGCAACAACAATTGACCAAATGTGACCCAAAGTTTTCCGTTTTTCGAACCCTTTTCGTGGTTGGAATTTTTGTGTTCCAGCCCGCAATTATTTAACGCTTGCAGCATTTTTTTATACTTTCACATATTTTGTTTTCTATTAAATGCATAATTTATCTTTAAAAGTAAGCACTGCTCTCTTTGCCCTCGCATCTGATGTGGGTGTGAGAGTGGGTGTGGGCGTGGGCGTGGATTTGGTAGTACACATATATGTGTGTGTGCGGGTGTGTGTGGGTGTGCGGCCAAATGTTTGCATAAAGTTTCTGCTTGTCACCTGTTTAGCCAGCCGCACTGTAACCGCATCCAATGTAAACAAGAAACAAAACAAAGCCAAGAAGACGAGCTGGTCGATGGGCGTGGTTACGCTTATTTCATTAAAACACATGACCCAGCCACAGTCCCGGAGCAGTCTTCGTTCTTTGTGTTTGGTGTCAGTTCCTGACTGACTTTGTTTGTGTTTCATTATTTATTTTCTTATCAGAGCGCAAGGATAATGTCTGCAGCAAAAAGCCCAACTGTCACAACACAAACACAAAAAATAATTAATTATGCGCCTCTTTAAAGCCACAATTATAGTTGCATACACATGGCGTATGAGCGTTTTTTTTGTTGGCTTTTTTTTGTCTTCTGCTCGGTACAACATAAACTCTTGTTAAGCCACTTTTGACAGCTGGGAATTCGCTCGACACTCGATGGGATGAGAAGTGCCTCAACCTGGCGCCCAGCCAAAATAAAAGAAGAAAACCCTGCAACTTGTTTTCGTATTAATTAGAAAAGTAAACAAAGCGCCAAGCGTTGAGGAATCAAATAAAAAGTAAATGGACGTAGAAGCGGGTCAAAAACTGAAGCCCTTCAAAGAAACCAATTACAGGACCCGGGGACTCTAGGGTACGTGCTGGTCGAGCTAATTAGCTGCAGCTGGTTATAGACCAGGGTCTGGTCCATATGCTTTCCGCTATTGTCAACAAATGGGGGAAAAAAACAATTTAATTAATATTCATAAATACAAAATGACAGAAATGCATTTGCATTTTCCCATTTTAAAATTTGCGCATTTGGAATTTCGCATTCGGTGATGCAAGTCGAAAGCGAAAGTTGATTTTTAATTAGCTGCGCTAAAAATAAATTGCACAAACGTGTCTGGCATTTGGGAAAAACAGCGCAGCGCTCTGCAGATTCTTGACATATTGCCAACAGCTGCAAATGCTAGAGGGCGACGGGGGGCGTGGGGATGGGGCAATGGCTGAGGCGTAGCCACGCGTCGCTTCATGGAAATGCATTTGCATTTCCCAAGCGCCAGCCTGCCCCGAGTCGAACACATGGGCGGTCAGCTGAGTCGGTTCTGGAATTGAAATGTTCAATCCATGCGCTTATATAACGTCAAGTGGGCTAGCACGGCGCGCGCTTAGTTATCGTTATCGGCCACTTAGGCGGCTCTGGCAGCCAAAAAGTAAACAGTTTAATGTGTAAAGTTTCTGGTCGCAACGCAAAACAAGCCCCCGCTGCCACGGCCCACACAGCACCCCATGGAGCTGGATAACAAGCCATAGCCAAACTTTTTTGGGCAATCATTAAAATTCATTTCCTATCGACAGTCAGCAAAGACACACACACACACACACACACAAACGAAGCACACTCACAACCATGTTATAGATGACGCAATTTAGTTTGAATATCTATAGCAGCAGTCACATCCTCCACATGCTCTATATATATATATATTTGGATGTGTGGCTACAGCTACCCATTTCGATGTTGTCGTTGCTTCTGGTTTGTCTGTGTGTGTGTGTGTGTGTTTTCACAAGTGCCTCGGAGCGATTTGAATGCGGCAATTCCCTTTGAATTGATCCCAAAAGTGACCTTTGATTTTCGATACGATTTCAGTCATTTTCACATGGCCAGGGCCAAAAGTCTCTAGCGACTTTTACTATCACACACACACACACACATACATATTCATACAAATACATGTTTCATAGGAACAAGGGCCATTTTGTTTGTATAGTTTAAGTGCCCGCATTAGTGGCGCATATAAATTTTGTCGCTCGACTCGACTCGACAACAACAACAACATCAACAACAACGACAAAAGCGACGAAACGAAGCAAAAATCAAACTAAAAGTTCGCCACATGAAAATCATAATTCAACGTTGAAATCAGCACACAGATTGTCCCTGTCTGCATATGTAGTTGTGCGTGCGTGCGTATGTGTGTGTGAGCCTTTGATTGTTTTGTGCTTACTGCTTGTGTGCGTGTGTGTTTGAATACACAATGGAAACTATTGAAAATACGTAAAGCCTCTTTGGTTGCCTGCCTAGCGGCATGTCCTTGTGCTGCTTCTGTGATTTCCGCCTGCCTAGCGACCACCCCCTCCCACCGTCAGCACCATCTCTTCCCCTGCTTACCCCCTTGGCACTGAATGAAGCGGCCTGCGCGTGTACGTTTTGTTTTATTGCCTGGCTGACTCTCTGGCAGGCTTTGCTTTTTGCAAACACTTTCCTCGGCAGGAATAGGAGCTGGTTAGGGATGTTGGCGGGGCGATGGGTGTAGGCCCATTGTGTGGGGATAATCGAAGCCATAAATAACAGGCGCGAACGCGCTTTTTTCGTTGGCTAACAGCAGAAACAACGAATACGACGAAAATATCAACAACAATAGCAACAACAGCAACACCAATAAGCCCACGATAGCAAAAGTGCCAAAAGTGACAAGCACCGGGCAACTGTCAGCCGACCACGTGCGCCCTCGTCCTCCCTCGTCCTTCCTCCGCGCAGGCTAACTCGTTAGCAAATCCAATTTGTGCGTGTATGTCAACAGTTTCGCTGCAGCTACTGTAACTGTAAACGCTGATGCTCCTGCAGTAGTAGCTGATGTAACTGTTGCTTACAAAGTTTGGGCCGCTGCAAAAAACGCACGCGACAAAAATCGCGTGCGACACTGTTTGACACAGTTGAAAGTGCTGTTGCAGTTGTTGTTGTACTTTTTGTTTTACTTATAAATCAATTAAAAATTTACATTTCATTCACACAATAAATAATTTGCATAATAGCCACAAACCACATACACACACGCACGTGTACACACAGGCACGCATATCCAAAGCCAAAAAGTATGAACGCATGCAAACAAATTAAAACGCGTTAAAAACGTTGACATTCACCGGCTGAGCAATACTCTGTTTACAGTTGAAAAGTGTTGATAATCAGTCTTTTCAATTAGTTATAAAATGTTTTTGTTTACTTCATTAGTTCATCTTGAGAAATCTTAAGTAATAAAAACATATCTTTAGCTTTGTTGAAGTCGAAAAAACTGTCTTAATACGAGTATTGACCACCAACCGAGCAACTAATATTTACTGTTTTTCTTTGTGTATCAGAGTAAAAATATGAACATTTTATTTTAAACGTCAATATGTATGTGCAAAAAAAGAAATCCCAAAGAAAAAAAAGCAGAACGCGAAGCGCGTTTGATAAACATTTTTCAATTAATTATATCGCCTGCTTAAATAAAATATTGTTCATGTTGCTGCCGCCTGACGGTTATTGCATAAACAATTTTTGTTGTATACATTTTGGGGCATCAACAATATTTTGAATTTAATTTCACAGGTCTGCATTCTGAGCTCGCCAGCGCGCTTTAAAGCGAAATCCATAAAACACGGTGTGAATGCATTTATTCATTTTAATGCGAGATAAATCAATCAGAATAATTTAACAGTTGCGACACTGACATAGTCACACGCTGTATTAGCAAATTTCAATATATTAAGCTGGCTAATCCCAGTGGAAAGTCTCTAAAAAAAAAGGCTATTTTTTCCTGATGTTTTTTTAAGAGATACATTTTATATATAGCAAGTATTTCAGTTAATTAATCATTAATTAACAATCAACTTAAATAATAACAATTCGTTGAGTTTTTATGGAATGTTATTTGGCCCTTGCAAGGAAATTTGTTAATGATGCTCACAAAGTGGTATTTAACCTATTTTTATTTTTACGTTTATGAACTTGTCAATTTTAATTGAAAGATAATAATGAGTCTCTTTCTTATTATATCCAACTAAGGACAACTTAAATAAATTGTATGCTTGTGCTGAATTTTATAGAAAATTAAAAAACATTAAAGACAATTCTGATTTAAATTTGCAAACATAGAATACGAACTCAACTATCGTAGTTTCAGACACACATCAGAGTGTGCTTTTGCAGAAATGGAATTTTTGGGGGAATACACAGCCACTCCTTAACAGATACAAAGTGTTTGTATATAACCTTGCAACAAGAGCAAGAAAACATAAATCGACGCTGTCTGTTTTAATTTTAGACCTGGGGCGACAAGAAAATCCAGACAAGCGTCTGGGCGGCAACATAACTGAAAACTGCAAATGCATTTGGCTAGAAGCAACTGATGAGCAGCTGCTTCAAGTATCGCTGGAATTTTCCAAGAAATCGCAGATGGAAAGGCATTAAGTGTACACTTTGTATTTGAGTCACAAACAGCTGTCGATTTACCAGGTGCTTTATGCTAAACGACAAACCCCATTGAGGAATTGGTAAAGTAAACACGAAATTTAAAATAGGAAAAATGTATTCTGCATGCTGAGCAAATGCAATAAAATAATATTTAAATAAATCAAAATTAGCCGCAAACTAGTGCCAGAGCACCGGCATCTTTATCAAACACAAATAGAAACTCAAACACAAATACAGATGCAGATGCAAGCACACACAAAAGTATCTATGGGCACAAATACGTTTGTATATTTATCTAAACTATTTATTCACATTCAATCTCAGCATATTATACAACAAATTTCCATTTAGCCGCAAAATAAAACAAGAGGCAGAAGCAGCTTTTGGATTTTTAGCTTATCTTCTAAATTTATATAGAAGTATCCATCGTAGCTGTACTTGTACGAACATATTTTTTATAATGCGTCATTTTAAATGCAAAATATATGTTTGTGTTTTGAATTTATTTTGGTCAAGGGAACATCTTATTCGATTGTTTTTATACAGTTGCGGTTGCCACGCCACAGGCAAAGCTGCTGCCCAGTTTGACAGTGAGTTATGGCAGTCTCTGGTCAGCATTAGCATCAGCAACAGCATTAACAACAGCACGAGCTTATGCTTTTTAAATCAGACCATGCTGTACATACTTTATAAAGCTGGCAGCGACTAGGCTGCCTCTGCGAAAATGTGCCTGACATTTCCCAAAAAAATGATTTATGTATCTTGCGACCACCTACGCGTTGCTTGAATAAATATATATCCGAAAATCGTAAAAAAGCGAGAGTGAGTGAGATCTAACTCTCGAGCAAATTTAATTGTCGCCTGTCTTCTGTACTGTACGAAAATGTTAATAAATGTCAAAAGCGTTTCCACTCAACTTGCACATGAAGCAACGAGCTCGAACTCGACACTGCCATAATTTCACATAATTTATGGGTTTTCAATTTATCACTGCCCCTTGTTTTGTTGATGGCTGCTGCAGCTGCGGGACTGCACTAGCCTTAAGCTGCAGCCACGATTTGTAACGCCGCCCAAAATGTCAAATGTCAAATGTGAGTTTCTCAGGCAGCGGGGGAGAATTGCATGTGAGGCACACATGTTGAGCTGAGCTGTGTGGGAAGCAGTTGCGTCTCGTGGCTTAAGCTTTACTTAGTTCAACCAAAAATAAGTCGCAAGCCCCCATAAAATACTGTCACTTGTCGTCGATGAAGCCGTTGCCCCGTTCCCATCGTTGGCTGGAGCTCATGTTCTGGCTGTCATTAAAGTCGTAGGCAATGTCATGTCGCTGTCAATTTCCAAAAATCGCATTAGCCCGTGGAATTCGTGTTATGTCTGTGGCAACTGGCGGCTGTCTTGAGAGCGAGTTTAGTGCCTGGAGCTTATCGGGCCGTAAAACCCGCTGCTCAACTACCCACTTGTGCTCGAGCACTGCAAAAGCACTTGTGCGGCTGCACATAATTAGCGCTAGCCCTTAAGTTACCTGGCGGAAAATTCAGTGTCGCTATTCCATTCCGACTATGCCAACGTAAATTTGCATTTTTAGGGCGCATAAAAAGGGCTCACGGGCTGCGGAATGCGGCCGTTCAGCTTAACGCTGGCCGAAAGGGGCCGCCTAACAAAATGTGAAACATGCGCAGCGAATATTTAGATAAGAAGGGTTGTAGGACTCGCCGCAAGGATTAAACGATCGCTACATAAAGCTGAAACTATGTGGAAAACTATTTGGCAGTCAGGTAAATCGGACGCAAGTCATACGAAATCTTATCTGCATCATCGGGTGACAGAACGGAGATGAGTTAAGAAATACGCTGTTTATATATGGAAGTTAAATTCATTGCAAACACTTTCGCACTATTATATTCTTGTACAATAAATAATAAATAGGTAAAAGGCTTAGTAATAAGTATAACTATAAGGACCCTTTTGGCATAAAGCGGAGTAATAATAATTGTGACATTCAGTTTCGTTCGTTTTTTGAGAAATCTTGTTTTTTAATTTGTAAAGTTGATAGCCAAATTAATACCACCATATATTTGTGTGATTTAAAAAACGACGTCATTCCTATTAACAAAAACAAAATGTTTCTATCTTAAATGTGTTTTACAGCTGACACTCTTTCCTATCTCCTGAGCCAAACGCTTTGTCTTCCGAAGTCCACACGTTCTCCTACAGGGAAAACGAATAGGGAAAGCGATAGGGAAATTGGGAAAACGAAAATAGTATCCTCTTATTCTTAGTCTTATTCGAGTCTCCCACACGATACGCTTGCATTTCCACCAGATGAAAGGCAGAAAAAAAATTTCATTTACTAGGATTTTTATCAAGTGTCGAATCCTTAGAAAATAGTAAAGTGATTTAAAGGTGATATCACTGAAGATTAGCTTTATCAAAGAATGAACTGCGTTCATATCAAAAATGTATATGTATACCATGTACGATATATGAATTTGCACGCATAAATTTCTTTTTAACAAGTAAATTTCAAAGGCTTTAAGTTTTTAATAGCGGCTTATTGAAAGACGTTGCCTCTCTCAGTATGTGTGTATGTGTGTGCATGTGTCGAGTGCGTGTGTTCATGTGTTTTATGCAAAAGTCGTGAAACTTCATTAAAAGAGTTTCAACATTTTCGCACATTCGTAACAGGCACATTCAAAATTGGCAGTGCCTGAAGACATTAGCATACTTTTGTGCGCCCGCAAAGTTTGCGCTGAAACAAATTAACCTTGAAGCGGCAGAAGCAGCACGAAACTGAAAGTGTGTGTGTGCGAGAGAGAGAGAGAGAGAGAGAGAGAGAGACTTTCCCTTGGTCTTGTCTTAAAAGATGTAGATTATTATGCAAATTTGTATCTACGGCAAGGACAATGCCAGCTTTGAATCGCACAGCTCAACTGACTCATTTGTTGTGGCTTCTGTGTGTGCGTTGTCCTGTGGATTCGGGGGTCTAACGGGCTGTTTCAAAATTTATTAATTTTAGGGCAACGCGTGACGTCAGCTGATAAGAAACATGCTCTGAACAAAATCAATAGGCCGCTGTGGATGCTGGCTGCTGTTGCGAGTATTTTGCATGATTAATGAAACCACGTAATTGATTACACGGATACGCCCTAGTTTCAAACCGAGCCGGAGCCCCGCCCTCACCGCCGTTAGCATTAAAAAGAGACAACTGCGCTGCTGTTTGCAGTTTGTACAACCCAAAGACAGCGCCAAACAGCTGATTGATGCGTCTGTGACTCTCACAATGGCTCTATAAGGCGCGAAACACACATACACACTCTCACAAGCACACACACACACACACACGCGCGCACATTGAGAGATAAGCGCAGACGCACGTGCGTGTGGCACACACGAGACCTCTTCTACGTGCTGAGGCTGCTGTCATTGGCCGGAGCTTGCTGCTGTCATCGACGTTTGCCAGGATGATGATGCCAGTTGCTAGCGGCCAGCAGCAAGCGGCAAGCGGCAAGCGGCTTGCAGCATGCTGCAAAGTGCAGCTGACAGGCATGCGGTCGAGGCAGGTTTCACGTCCCTTTTATTTATGCGTAATTTCTATGCACACACGTCCCGACTCATCAGCTGTAAAAGCGAATGCCAGGACAGGACAGGCAAAGGCACTTCAGACGAGAGTCGATGCGGATCAGACGCAGCTCGAGTGGGTGGCTGACTGGGTGGATGGTTGGCTGGCTGGGTGGCTGGGTGGCTGAGCTTTGTTGCCGTTGCTCATGCAGGCGCACAATCATCAATCAAAATCAAAAGCCAAAGCTAAAGCACTTCTGACATTAATTTATTCAAAAGGGATACAAGCAGTTTGCAAGCCAGCAAGGAAGTGGTGTATATACACACATTACTCCGTGTATGTGTGTGTGTTTGTGCTCTATCTGTATAGCTCTTCAATTATGAGCGTTTGTCACACACCCACCCACACACACACTCAATAGTTATTCAATTTAAAAACGTCAGCATGCTAAATTCACATGAAATTTCAATAAATAAACGTAAAATACAGCTCGGGACCGGGGCGTTGAATTTTCTAATTAATATTTATAAATGATAACTGAGTGAGAACACGCTTTGCATAAATCACAAACATTTGAATAATAAATACGAATTATGCATTTAATTAAGATTTGCCACTGCGCGCAGAGCGAAAACAAACAATTTGAAATTTTTTCGCCCAACTTTTTCTTTTATTTTTCATTTTATTTTTGCACCCCCATCGATATCTGCGAATTGTGCGCTGTTCTACGCGTTGGCTAAAATTTTGATTTCTTTGGCTTGCATCACTCAATGCGGGAGGAGAAGCAAACAGAAAAAAAGGTAGAAAAAAGAAGAGGAATACCCAAACGGCAGACGAATTCAATCTAAATGCAAATGTTCGCATTGTGCTTTTTGTACACGGCAATCGCGTAGACAGAGATGCTGCCGCTGCTGCTGCTGCTGATGACTAACCAACTGGGCAATCAGCAGCAGCAGCAACTGCAGGTAGAATCGCAACACAGAAAGTCAATTAGGCGTCCGACGCTAATCGAAGCTGCTTGCCGATTTCGTGGCCAAAATGGCGTTTGTGTGCTTTAAAACGGGCTAGCTGAATGCAAAGACTTGTTCCAATCGCATTTGGCTTACAGGCAGCACCCGCTGCATGTCCTTGTGCATGGCCATAGCCAATTGTTCTTAATGGCAACTGCTGCTGCCGCTGCTGCCGCCTTGTCCATGTTAATACATACTTTTCAATTGAATTGGATATGTGCAGCGGCTAGCTATCGCCTCGGCCCGCCCTGCTTGGGTTTCTATTGCTTTAAAGACCAATAAAAGTTTACAAGCATTGTGCGCCATGTTTGCCCCAACAACAACAACAACAACAACAACAACAACCTCTGTGCAGTTGACTGCTTGCTCATATGTGTTGTGCTTTCGCTTAAGTATGTTTAACATGGGATAAGCTCGTTTTTCCATGCTCGCTTCATTTACTCCCGACATGGACGCTGCGCAAATTGATAAATTATTGTTGTTGCCGTGCCCATAACGAGTCGGGCCGCGGCGAGCCGGGGCGGAGCGGGGCGGTGCGACTTTTGAGCACACGCCCACAACTGGGCGCCCACTTTGGCGCATAAATTGCGTGCAATTAGCCAGACAAAAACAATTAGCAGAATGCGATAAGCGCGCATTATAATATTATTTATTGTAATAATTGAGTTACAAGACGCTCAGCAGACGCTCCGTTGCCAAATGACAAACACTCGCGTCCCGCATGCTCACAGTCTGGCTTCAGGTCAATGAATTGTAATTGAGAAACTGCGATAATTGACAACTCGTTCACATGCACAGCGTGAGGGGCGCTGCAATTGGGTGGGCGTGGTCGGGCCAGTCAAATCACAAGTTGAGGTCGCCGCTTTCATTTGCAGTTTGTTTTTATTTTGATTTTCTATTTTTATTTTTTTCTTTTAAATCCCGCACACACACACAAAAACACACACACGTACAAATTATATGCAAATACCGTATATCAGAAAAACACTTTGAAAGCATTAGAATTACAAATATCGTTGCCAGCATCTCCCCAGCAATGGCAATGGCAATGCCAATGGTAACAACAACAACAACAACAACAAGGCTTCAGCGCTTGCTGAGGTTGCGAAGCCTACAAAACGCAGACCCTTCAAAATACCGAAGCTCCCCACCCAGCTCACATAGTAATAGATGCAAAATAAATATGCAAAATCGTTCGACAGGCGGCGGCGTTGAGCGAAATACGTAAATCAGATGAGAAAAGTTAAAATTAAATGCAAACAGTGGCAAAAGGCGTCGGCAACGACTGCGACGGAGACGGCGACGGCGACGTCCACAAATTGAACTTTAAGCTGGGCAAGGGGTTTGCGCTGGGGGAGTGGCGGTGGGCGGACTCAAGGTGCCGAATAATATAGAGTCGCCCGCAGACGCTTCCTTGGCTGCTCATTAAAGCAAGCAAAACGAACGTCAATAATTTGCAACAATTTGCATGCTACGTGAGAATGCAGTTGCCGCCGCAGCCGATGCAACATCGGTGGCAGTTGCACGTGGAGCTGGAGTTAGAGTTGGAGTTGGCCAACATTTGACTTGACTGGGCTACGTGCCCGTCCGGCGTTTAATTGGAAGTTGAAGGCAAACACGAGGCCATTCCACAAATTACGTTAATTGGAAAATGTGCACAGATTTTCATTTTCATTTGCATCCATTGGCCAAATGCTTTTATAAATGCATTGCCCGCGCACGTGACCCATAACCCACTCCCAAATGATACTCCACCATCGCACGCGACTATCGCACATTTAAATGGGGCTATTCACACCGTAGGATGACAATGGCAAACGGATACAAAACTTAGAAATATGCTGAAATTATCATTGCTGTAATTCGAATTATTTGTAAATAGGACTATGTTTATTTAATTATGTACTCAAGCAAGAGATTCAAAAGGAAAACCTATTATTTTTATAAAATTTCAACAAAATGAATGAATAAATTTATGTGTATCATATGCCAAAATAAACCAGGAGAGTTTGTGAAATTTAATAAAAGAGTTCTTATAAATTAAACAAAAATTCTTGTCATTATGAACTAATTTTATATAATAAACATTAGCACCGAGCTCTCAGTAAAAAATACGAAAATCAAAGCGTATTGCACACCGGACACTAATTAATAACATGAAACTATTTCCAAACCAAGCGATAAGCGCAAATTTATGGAATGTAAATATATAAAGTAAAAATTATGTTTAGATTATATGTAATCAGTAAATGACAAATATAAGTCCAGCGCAAACACAAATTGTGAAAAATCCCAAATCAAATAGTTGAACTGAGTTCAGTTTATCAACAATAAATAAAATAGAATTTACATTTATTTCAAATTGAGTTAATTTTAAGAGCTGGTTATGACGTTGATTTTAGAGACTAACGGCAATACCATTTTTTTAAAGTTTTAACCTGTATATATTTTATAATTTTTAGGCATGTTTGTTATTTGTGGTTTTTATGTGATTGGGAGTTCAAATGAATACATATGAATCTAGGAGTAACTAGTTAAGTTAAGGTTGCCATATATTGCTCGCACAGCAGATTTACGATATAAAGATAGGACATTTTTCTAGTAGTGTTGCCTTGGCATAGGCATATCGTGAAAATGCAATTTATTTATTAAAAATTTGTAGATTTTTGAAATATTCTACATGCATCTCTTTAAATAACTGAGCCAGAATTGTTTGTGTTCTTTCTAATTGTGTGCGCAAATTAAAAATATTTTTTTTTCGAACGTCACAAAAGGTATTCTTGAAAAAGTTAAATCAATATTGACGTTATTTTTAATAAAATGCCCTATTTTGTACACAAATTATTGCCGCCTTCTTTTTTCATACCTATCTCTCTCCCTTATTCGGTTTTCGTCTATAGCTTTATCTCCTTTATTTAGTGGAGCATTTGTTGCAGCTTAGCTTTAAAATTTATTATGCATAAAATGGCAACAGAAATTCTAATAAAATATATATTGAAAGTTTTATTGTTTGGCTGCGTTTGTGCAAACACACACGCACAAATTGTCATTCACACATACGCACACGCCCATATGTATGTCGATATGTACATATGTATAAACGATATTTGCATTTTCACATGGCAAACATTTTATATGTTTCTTTTAACGTTGTTGTTGTTGTTGTTGTTGCTGCTGCTTCCAGCATTTTGTGGAAAATTCAATTTTTCTATGCAGTTACCTAAATTTGGGGGTTTGTTGCTTACTTTTCTGTGGCAAGTCCCAAACTTTATGCACGCAATTTTTTTCATGCTTTGTTTTGTTCATATTTTAGGCGACGTTTGTGTGGGTGAGAGCGCTGCTGCTTTTTTCTATTTGTTTTAATAGACTACGGCGTGGACTCGCCGGGCAACGACTTGGGGCAGGCTCTGGCTTTGCAAATATCCTGCGGCACTAGCATTCACATTCATATGAGTTTATCGCATGGGGGTGCAGTGGATTTTGTGATTTGCTCGTTTATATGGATATGTGCGGCATATGTGTTCGCTATATGGTTGCTATATGTGTGTGTGTGCGTGTGTGTGAGAGAATTACATATACAGCTGGTGAGTTCTTTTTTCCATTTTCTTTGCCTTGCGCGAGTGGCATAAGACGTTGAGAGGCGCTTAGGTGAACTTAGCCAAAGATTTGACTTTGGCTTCTGTCTTGTGGCTGGTGGATTGTGGCTTGTGTCATGCGATTGTTGTCCAGGTAACCAAAAGTGGTCTTAAGGCAATTGCCTGGGCGTCGCATCTTGGACTCTCTTGGAAACGTGGAAACGTGTCAGCAGGGTCTTACCTGAGATGTAACCATAAGCAGAGAACAAAACAAGAAATAAAACTTAACTTCGGGATACCGAAAATTAAGTACCCTTGCAGACATTTCGAATATTTTCTTTATATTTATTTAGTTCGTCACATAACTGATTTTTCGTACAAGAACTCAAGTTTTTACCAATTATCTATTAAAGTGGTGATATTTTTGTGTCTATATTAAGCTCGTAACTTCCCAGCTTGCTTAGGAAACAAAAAAATATTTATATAAAAACAACTTTGTTTTTGACCGATCGATATATGATATGGTAGTTATATGAACTGGGACTTTCCAGCTAACAATGAATATTGTTGTCTAATGAGAGACGAAAATAAAATGTCGGCTCCAACGGTATTATAAGGACACAAAAATATGTGACTCTGAGACAAAATGAATTTAATTCATAAAAGGTGCACGCACAAGCCTATTAAATATTGTTTGCTATTAGAGCAACGAATTTGTTTTCTGCAACACTTGAAATTCCCAGACGCAATTTAATAATAAATCCTTTAGAAGTATCTTTCTCCTGCCTAGCAAAACTTTCAAGTGTTGCTTCTTCTTAAAACAAATGTAATAAACAGTAATATCAATTGGAAAATGCCAAAAGAGCGTATATAAACAATTTTTGCAATAAATAATTAAACCGCTCTATCAGAAGTTTCAGAGGCAAAAAAAAAACAATAATAAATTATCACAAAAAAACTTCTCAAGTGCTATAAATTCCAAGCAGTGTCTATTTATTTATTACCAACCAACGAATGTTGTTTATCCATATGGCAGAAATGATATACGAATATAAAAAAAAACAATTTAATACAATTTTCGCAGAAGCAGATATTATTTGATACAATTTTCACAGAAGCAGATATTATTATTGGAATTCGACGTATTTCCAACTTTCAAATTATGCAAGAGCGATATACGGAGAAGTCAATTCAATAGCTTTTGCTCTTATTGACACAGGGACCTATTTCTCCCACACAGTATTCCCAGAATCGTTTTATTTATAGTCTGTGAAGATCTACTAATTCCGAATTCCCGTATGGTTATGCTCGTATGAATAAGCAAAAACTTAAATTTCCTGCAAGGAATTCCCAAAATGAATGTTATTATTTTGTCGCATTTAGTAGCAAATATATTTATATGCAGTTATTTATCTACCCTTTGCGAACTAACGAATGTTGCTTGTTCTTAAAGAGCACCCTCGTGTGTACCTAAATAGAAGTCAGAACTTGCCGTAGAACTTAATTCGTAAGTTTTGGCATAGAGCTGAGGGCAAACTTACCTCAAGTTTTTCTTTCCCTCCGTTCGCTCTGCTAATCCAAGTGCGGGGCAAATCGTGCTGGCAGCGCTTTATTTTATGTTTGTACTTTCCTTTTTTATCAACAGAGAGAGAACCAAAAAAATAAGTAAAAGACAAATTTAGTTTCTGTTGTAGTTGTTATTGTTGCCGTTGTTGTTATTGTTCTAATGCACTGAGCCGTGTGTGAAAGGGTCTTCATAAACAATTTGTATCTTGTGGATGCTCTCTGGATGCACTTTCGCGACTCTCTGCAGCCAGACGTTGACAATTGTGATAAATTATGACAGCACGCGACCGATCCGAGTGGGGTCGGGGCCACTATGACAACACACAATCAGTGGCACACAACACACACGAATACAAATACGAAAGCGCAACGCGTCGAGGTTTTGTTCATTTTAGTTCTTTTGTTCTGAAAAGTTTCCTTGTGATCAGGTTTTTCTTACATTACTTTGGGCGCAAAAATAAATTTGTTGTTGCTTCGATGGCAGCCAATTAATTGCTGGCCAGCACGCAACAAGCTTGTGGGCGTTGGGGCGTGGCGCACTGCCTTAACTAATGAGCGCGAAAATGACAATCATTTGAGAACCTTTTCTCAATCGTCTAAAAAGTCCTGCATGCTTGAGTTGCTGTTGTTGTTGTTTATTTGGTTATTCTATTGTATTTGGTATTTCTTTCATGTGTTGTATTTATTTTCTTCTTTTTTTTGCAATTCACTTTTATTTTCCACTCACACACACACACAAACACACGCACAAAGTTGTTGCCTTTGTGAGGACAAAATCTTCCTTTTATGCTTGCGGGCCGTGTAGTTGTTGTTGTTTTTGTTAGCAGCAACAATTCTCGTAATCCGCTTTTGGCCTAAATTTCAATTCTTATTTGATTTTTTTTTTTGCACTGTGCGTTGCTCTTTGAGCGATTTTTTTGTTGTTGTTGGTTTTTTTGCTTTTCTTTTGCGTGTTGATTTTAACGCGAAATTACGACAACGTTGGCATAGATGCCCTGTCCCTTTTCCGGCCGCCTGTCGCGTCTCCCTCCCAATTCCACAGTCCGATGCCCAGGCAACGCCGACTATTCGCACGCACTGTAGCCGGCTTGGGGCGCGGTTGTTGGGGCGCACGCACCTTCTCCCCTCAGGAGCTGCTGCTGATGGTGCGCAGCAGCCGCGGCAACGACAACAATCTGTGGAGTGAGCCACGCACTTGTTTAGCCTTTTTCTTTGCCTTTTGCCTAATTACCGCATAAATTGCGAGCCACTTGCCAAATTTAAGTTAGGTTTGGATTTTACTGACTTTTGCTGCTGCTGTTGACGTCAAAATAAAACGCCAAGCATACATATCTCTTATTCAATATTTAAGTATTTTTTAAAATTATAATTTATAAATTTCCGTACAATTTTGGCGATTAGCACAGATAATTTGCTTGGTAAACGCGACTTTGCACGGATAAACAGAGATAAGCGTCCGCAGACGACAATGCGCGCGCGTTGTGAACGACAGCGAATACGAGAGGCGAATGAGAGACTGACGCGACTCAGTTGAGAGGCACAGCCAACCAGATCGAGCGCTCAATCCGACTGAAATGTTCGATGGCCAGCCGCGCCAAGTTGCAAGCGAACATCAGCTGCAATACTTTATTAAGCGGTAAATCATACCATAAATTGAAATAACAACGAAATTAGTTGAGCAAATTGATAAACTATGCAACTAATTTGTGCAGGTTGTTTGAAGTCCCCCTAACAATATCTATTCACACTGAGCATTGAACGCGATGCAGCAAAGCCATTATTTGTTTAACCCAATGGAAAGCTCTGGTAATTTAATTCATGTAATCTTTTTTTAGCGCAAATTAATGCGAGGTGACATTGCGTTTAATTAGCTTTGTAGATATATAATATGGCAGAAGGTATTTAACCATTCAATTAATATTATATTTAATATGAAAGACAAACCAATTTGTTACAAGAGATAAACTTTAAATTTTTTATGGTAGGGAAATCTGCTTGGAAAGCAAATGAATAATTAAAAAAAAACTGTAAAGTTTATTCATTCAAAATTTTAATTAGCCATATTCCATTGCCAATAAGATAATTATACATTAACATGACACTTAACTTTATGGAAGGAGCACTAGTTTTTTTCCAGCCCCATTTTTTTGATATTTGAAAAGAATAAATTTATTTCGTCAAATAAACATTGAGCACATTTTTTTGTTGTATTTTACATTGGGAACAATTTACATGTAACTCTAAGCTACTGTCTTACCTTTTGGCATCTACCAATTAACCCAACAAAATAATATTCTGCGCCATGCACGGCTGGGTATCTTTAAATAGGATTAGTGCCCATAGTAAATAATCGGATGCAACTTATAAAATGTTTGCCTTAAATATTAATGTTACGGCTCTGTTTGGCTGTTAACGGCATCGAACAGAAATGTTGCATGTGCAACAAGACCGTGTTTGATGTGCCGTTTGACGAATGCGAGGCGGCACAGTTTTCGTTGCGTTAGGTTCTCGCTGTCGTTTCGTTAGTCGGTCGTCGTGCGACCAGCCCACACACACACACACCCGCACTCACACTCTTGCAGCAATGATGCTCTCACAGCATCTCACGTGCTCGTGTGCCTTGTGCACTCGGCGCTCGGCGCTCGGCGCTCGTGCCTAGCAACATGCTGCTGCAACATGCACGCACAGACTTGACCTTTGGCAACAGCCTTAACTGTTGGTTTATGCAACCAATTAATAGACACACACAAGCGAAAAGTGTGTGCCCGTGTTGGTGTGTGTGCTTGTGTGTGTTTGTGTGATTTATTGCAAGCTCTCATAAATCTGCGCTCGCCTCTGCCTCGCAGCGTAAACAAAAACATGCATAATTTCCATAAATCTTTTATGGCTGTGTGTAAAAAGTTTCGGCCAGGCCAATTAAGCGTCCAACACTAGGCACTAATTTGACAGAAAGCGGCCAGAACCCTCTTCTGTCGGTCACTCAACCCACAGTCAGCTCCCAGCAAGCAGTCATAAGTAACCAGAAATTGAGTTATCTGCTGGTCAAGAGCATTAATGAAGCACACACACACACACACACACATGCAGAGGATTATCGATGGACAGCCAGGACGAAGAAAGGCTGTGACCCTGTTGACTACTGCTTGTAATTCCATAAAAGTCAATAACCTCTCGGCGACTAATTCATTTCAATTTCCTGGAATTCAGAGCTCAGTTAATTACAAGATGCCAAAGAGCAGAATTGTGGGCATTGCCCTTCATTCCTGCAAAATGCAATAACCGTGCAACTCGAGGACTTTTGTGTGTCTTCTGTCAAGTACACTTAGAGAAGAGACAAGGCATTTTGTATTTCAATCCTCACGCACTAATTTTCTTAATTCAAGGTCAATATTCGTATTTTAAACACGTTTTCTTTCGTTAATATCAGAAATGCAGCACTTAAAACAAGAAATTTAAAGGTTTAATTAAAAGTATTTTACGCCTATTTTAAGTACTAAGTCGAATAAGGAATTTTGAACTTAATTCTAATATTTGAAACGATCGCTTTTGAATTCAAGAATGATTTAATCTAAGTATTCAAAACAGATTATTTTTGGAAATTTAAGAACAAAAAAAATCACATTCCGCTGCTGGAATTGTAAATGCAAATGCAAAAAAATTGCATCAACCCAAATTTCCCAAAAAACTAAACTGCAAATTTAATTTAAGAAATTCTGTACTTTAATTGAAAACAGTTTCGTAAGTTTCAAGTATGCAAACTCTTTTAATGAGCAATGTAATAATAATTAATTCTTTTCTTTTTCTGGTAACATCAACATTTCATAAAAAAAAATGAAGTGTGTTTCACACACAAAATTTAAAAAAGTTCTACAATTAATAGCGGCTTTCTCTGAGTGTAATAGATGTACCAATGAATATAATATATAACATGCAATAATTTTGTTATTAAAAAACTGAGTTCGCGCTGCACTTAAATGTATTAAGCACAATTTTATTTTTAATAAAACAAGCTTCCAGAATCTGACAGCAAAAACAATTTTTTTTTACACAAATGGGGCTCAAGCACAGGACTGTGGGTTTTTAACGATCCATTATGGTAGTTAAAAAGCAGCTTATGCATTTCTTTACCTTTAAATGCAGTTTTAAACCTTTAAAGGTGTTTGAAAAACCTCAACTGAAATTATATTTTAAGGCATGCATATTTGTAAAATATGGTCATATATCAATGTAAAGGAATTCTTCAATATATAGCCAAAACATTGGGCCGTGCTCTCATACTACTTGGTCATGTGGCATCACTTCATAAATTTCTTGAGAAGCATTTAACAACTTTAAGAAGCGCACTTCAAATAACTGATGCGTTAGACAACCCACATGTTAGCTTGACAGCACGTTCAACTAGTTGTCAACTTGGACAGAAGCATCACAAAGCAGCTCCAAGTGTCAAAGGTCTTAAAATCTGTGGTCTCAACATAACTTGGCAGCTTTCAACAACATTTAAGGCAATATGTTGCTAAGCACCTGATGCTTTCGTTAAGTGTTGCTGTGTTCAGCAGCTGGCGATATGTGTGTACTAAAATGTGCCCAAGCGTTTGCAACACTTTGTGAGCTTCTTTCGCAACATTCACGCGCTGTCTTGGTTTAAAGTAACTGGATATTTGGCCCACAAGCGAAATGGCTAACAAGCTGTTGCTGGCACCAAGTGCAGGTGCACATGAAGCTGCATGCAATGGCATGTCCTGCGGCATGCATTCGTGCCTGCACTTGAGTGCAACACAAAGTGGCAACAACGGGAAAGAGGATCAAGGATAACAGGTTAAGTATGTAGAAAGGCTGCAAGTTCGATATGCTGCGAGCCGATCGATTGGCACAATCACCTCCAAATGGTGGGCTAATTGTGGGCGTGGCAACTGGTGTCCTTTGCAGTTGTGTTTCGCTGGTGCAAATTGCTTGCCAGGCGGAAAACTTTGCGTATTTCATTTTAATTGCTTCACAGGCGCAAGTCAAGACATCAACACAAATACAAAGCACACACACACACACGCACACACACACGCACACACACGCACGCACAGTAAGCATCTCATTTGCATTGCCCTGTGCGCTCTGCGGGCTGCGGTTGTGTATGTGTGTATGTTTGTGTGTGTGTGTGCGACTATCTGTCTCTGACTCAGTATTTACACCCTGCACCCATTGAAATTGGGCAGAAAAAGGGTATATTGCGCAAGAAGGCATATCCAAGCCCATTAGCTTTATATATTCTTAATTATTTATTATTCTTAAAAATAAATATATGGTGAAATCTTCCCTAAGCGCAAAGAAAAACCCAACACAAGACTGGAAAATCTTTGTTAACAAAAAAAGTGTTCCTCTTTTAAGTAGATCGTGTTTTTTCTACTTTTTGCCAGAATTCTTACACTGCAATTTGGATTAAAAAACTAATCTAGTTCTTAAAACCCAAAATGTTTCAACTGCGGAAGCAAGAGGAACATTTTGTAGGCAGCAATCGTTTTTGTCTGCCTAACACAATTGCAGCAAAAGAAAATAAAGGCCATAGGAAACGTTCGTTGTATGCAATATCGGGTGTGTGGAGCTGGCTACAGGGTATCGGCTAGTTGCGAACGCTTGTCTCTGTCTCTGTGTGCTCATTAAAAAAGCGAAGCAGCTACGCAGAAAAGCGACATTTGCATAAATTGCGAGTGCGTGTGTGAGCAGTGAATGTGTGTGTGTGTGTGTGTGTGTGCCTAAAAGCATGCAAAACGTGCCAGTGACACACAAATGTCACCAGCAGCAGCAGCAGCAGCAGCGGCGGCAGCAACAGTCGGCAGCGGGACAAAGCAAAGTCAAAACTTGCAAATTTTAATGCATCACAAGATTTCAACAACTTCCTTTTGGCCCAGCCCAGCCCGGCCCCGGCCAGGCCAGGCCAGGCTCAGCTTGACGCTTCGACTGTCATGTGGCGTGTCCATCCCCCTGCCCCTGCCCCCTGCCCCTTGCCCTTTGCCAACTGTTGGCAGCCCACCCCTGCAGAGTAACTGACTTGACTGGGGGCTCATTAAAAGCCATCGCCCCTCGTCTAGTGAAGTCGCCCGCCATTCGCCGCCCCTTTCAAAGGGTGTGGCCCATAACCGGGCTGAGCTCTGATTCTCTCGTACCTAGTTTTGATGGCCGTCGTTAAATGGTCGTTTCCTTTTTTACGCACTGAGCCCTGTGTGATTGACAGCTGGACACTGCGAACGACACCCCCCACCCCCACCCCCACCCCCCACCCCCACTCTCCTGCCTGCGTCGGCCGCTTTCCCTTCAACCAGCTCGGCAATTTATATGGGTGTCATTTACAGTTTTTGGCGCGCAATTAAAGCCAAGCGGAGAAAGTGATGCCCATCGCCAGGTCCGAGATGAAAGTGAAAACTGTTTGTGGCTAGGCGACGCGCACTGCCAATGGATTAACACATCTCGCAGCGCGCCGTGGAGAGGGATGGCAACCCCCATGGGCAGCCCTCGGGCTGCGACTGGCCTGTCATATAAATCAAACATAATCAACGCCGACTTGCAATAGATATAGGCTTCGCAGCTGCCGGATGACGGCGATAGCTGGAGGGGGTTTCGGGAGCGGGGCTTATAAATCTAAATTACAAACATGTTTGAGCGGGAGGAGGGAGGCGGCCTCTCCCTCTGACCGCAGGGTATCTCAGACCGCGATTGAGAACTGAGAACTGAGAACTGCGAACTGCCGGCTTAAGATAACAATCTATCGCCCTGCGCTCTCGGGCCGAGTAGTGTGGGAAACGTTGCTCGTTTGTCGCGTTGTTGTTTTCCCGTTAAGTGCTGCCTAATGGCGCACGGCAGAGTTGACACCCAGCCGAAAGCCGGCGAATGGGGAAGCGGGCGGTTGGGCCGGCGGCTTAATTGCAAGTTATTGATGACCCGCAAATCGGATAAATTTTTAATTTTTCAGCGCTCCGCTGTCATTCGTGCGCGCACCTCTGTCTGCTGGCCTGGCAACCCCGGCAAGCTGTTAACCTGGCCAGCACAAAGCACAAAGACACAAACTGCGCGCTGTGTGTGAAATGTCAGAAGAATGAACCTTATGAAAAGTCATTGACAACAGCAATGGCCATAACAAAAATACACGACTCAGCGAACTTGCAGATACCCTGTATCTACATCTTAAGCTGATACATGATGCATATCAAAAGCTCAGGCTATATATGTTATATATCTGTGTCCATCTATTTGTTGACATGAACAATAAACTCTTTTAAATAACATATTCCACACAAATAAACCAAACGCTCAAGAACTCTCCATTTACCTGTCATATTCATATGCCCACTTCAATATACCCTTTGTTAGCCGTTTGATGGGCACAGGGTATGGAGGCGAGTGCGTCTCCTGTTTGCAGGACGTGCAAAGAAGTGCGTGTGGGCGTCAACAACAAAGCAGAAATGATGATACACACCTACAGCTACAGACGCGGACCAGGGCAAAGTGGGCGTGGGGCAGACACTATCTCATTTGCGGTCATGTTGGCGTGTCAAGAGCCCTTCAGCAACAACAACTACAACAACAACGACAATAACAACGAGAGGAGCTGCGCTCGACCATATGGCGACCATTTGCCCGAATATTGTAAACAGGGGAAAAAAGGAAAAGAACAAACATCAACATGCACAAGTCAAAAGTGTACGACGCAAAGATACCCTGTGCCAAGGTCTAAAAAGCGTAAATATTGACATAGATACGAGTATATAAAATACGAACTCGATAATATTGATAGGTGAAAATATTTGTTGAGGGAATTCCAACTATGATTATCAATGTAATTTGTAATTAAACAAGAAGGTTCCAGTCGGGTGTAACCGAGGGCAATACTCGTTCACAATGTAATAACAACCAGAAGATAATGTTTTTTTTAAACAAAATTTAACAACATTTCATAATCAAAATTCTTTCAAACATGAAAATTGTTTCAATTTTAAAAGTGAGAGATCTATAGATTTTGCAAATTGTCACGCCAGAAGGTCAATCTAAACAAATCTAGCTTCAATACCGGTAAAGAAAAATCAGACGCAAGTCGGACGGATACAGATTTTGCCAGCCCAATATACTCTTTTCAATTCTTAGGTAAGTTTAAGCTTCACTTGTTGATACTATTTCTCAACAATATGATTTAATTCCGAAATTTAAAATGAATTTAATTCAAATTTCGAACTCTGATTAAATTTTGAAGAGTATTTTTTGTATTAAATTTATTTTCTATTTTGGTATCTCTAGTCAAGTTTGCAGCTTGGAGTATTGAATCCAATTGAAATATGTGCACATACTTATTTATATCAGTGTCTTCTCTTTTGGCTGCCACGACTATTGCGACACTGTCAACATACCCTCCACTGAAATGTGTACGGCTACAGGGTGTGCACAACGCGGCCGCTGTCTCGTTAGTCGTTGTCCGCCTGTCAACGCATTTTCCTCACCGCATATTGATTTTATAATTTCCAATGTGCTTATAATTAGCCACACCCACGCAGCATTCCGCCTGCCTGCCGCTGGCTGTCACAAACATTTGACATTTCTGAGTGTTTTCTGCGAGCTGTGCCCCGCCGGCATTGATTGGCTCGTCCTTGACTTCCCCATTCAAATGCCCATTGTCAAAGGGAACTTGTGGGAACGTGGGTGGAGCTGCTGTTGCCGTATTTTTTGTATTGCGGCTGCCGCCAATTGCGTCTGAGTGCCTGGCTGGGTCCTTGTTCGACTACCTGCTGGTCCGCCAGTCGCCTGCTGCGCTCCTTACCTTACCGATTCGCACCTTTCAATGTCAAATGCCATTGTGGCTAATTAAAAATGCGTGCCCATTTATCGATCAGTGATTATCTGGCTTCGAGGACGAGCCTTGAAAAAGGCTGCAATTAGCTGCCTAACGTAGGTCGCAGCAGCTCGTCCTTGCACAAGTCCCTGTCTCTCCGTATGTGTGTGTGTGTGTGTGTGTTGGCTGGCATCAAAAGTGACTCGTGCCTTGTGCCCCGTCCCTAGTGGCCAGTGTCCAGTGCCCATTAGTGCCGCTCAGCGGCTGTCTGTCCGACTTTTCAACTAATTCCTACCCCTATTCCAGCAGCAAGTCCTGCCTGTGGCTGTGCCGTGTCCTGCGCTAGCCTTGCGCCTTTATCAAACAAACAACAATGCTGCCGTTGTCGCTGTCGCTGTCGCTGTCGATGTCGTTGCGACTCCTCTTCGCCGGTTGCCACACATTTCCAAGTGTTTTTTTCAGTCCACTTCAGGACTCTTTAGGCCACAATGTGAGGTGTAAAGTTTGTTTATGGTCAAGTGGCTTGTGTTTTATATATACTTATATACACATATATACAAATATGTATTTTTGTTCGTATAAAAAACCAGGCGCCAGGCCAGTCCGTTCTGTTGACACGACACTAACGACCACTCGGATCTTATCTGGCCATGTGAATGGCGCCAAAGTCGCTTGTTGCTCCTGCTGGCCCCTCCCCCTGTACCCGATTCACTCACCGGGCAAAGTGTTCAAATTGTTGCACACATGTAGTTTTGCATGCGCTTTTTCTACCTTTTTATCTGTGTTTGTTTTGTTGTGCGTGCGTTTTGAGAAACATATTTTTATTCGAATCTCATTGTTGCGGTCCACACATAATCCATACAAAGAGCAACTCAAGTATTTTCCACGGCAAACAGAAGTCGCAAATACACTTGCCACAGGACTTAAAATTGCAAACCGAACATTGTTGGAAAAATAAAAATGAAAATAAATAAAGAAAACTGCCCAATGTCTTCTCATCTGACGAGGGACACTTTTTTTGGCAGTCCAGCATTAACAATTTAATATATCGCTGCATGGGAATATTTAAGCGTTTGGCAATTAAAAATGTAGCTAAAATTAAAGCCATATGCAAATGGTTACAGCTTTAAAAAGTTTCGTAAATGCTATAAAACAATTTTGAATACAGATAAACTTTTGTTTAATTTTCAAAGAGAATTTTGTTTAAATTCAATGTAAAGAAGGATTGAATTTTAAATTAATGAAATTTATAGCAAAGCATTCCTCGAAAACTAGTTAGAAAAGAAAATAAAAACTAACCCAAAAATGTACTTTATTTAAATACAATTTTAGTGTGAAAATCAACAAAAGCACAATGAAATATAGAAAATGAAGAGACGTTGTAAAGCACAGAGAAAGCTAACAGATTTTGGAAGAAAATATTTTAGGTCATGCAGCAAAATACGTGTATCAAGATGGTAAATTGGCCTAAATGGAGAAGCATTCAAATTAAGAATGAAGTATGAAGTAGAATGCGATAAATTACTAAAAAAAAACCACCAATCAAGCTGAAATCAATCTTAAATGTAAATGTAAATTAAAAAATCTGCTCCGGCACGAGTTGCAGTCAGCTTATTGCGCATTATCTGTACAGTAAATATAGCTGGATGAAAGAAGTTTCATATATGGTTATTAATTTTCACAGCTGACAAACTGGACGTCCTCTGGAGTTCGAAATCTGCAGGAGAGATTCAATTAGTAATGTGTTTATTCATTTCTTAATTTGATGGGTCATTTAATGATGTTGCACTATTTTGGCAGCTAAAACCTTCTTAAAGTTGATGCATAAGCTTCAAAACTAACTTTGTAATTTTCCGCTCCACAAACTATTTTATTTACTTCATAATATACACAAGAAATATTACTTTTAAAGAAAATTAAGGAATTTCAATAACTATACAGCAAGTTTTATGAAATTCAAATATTTGGGTATATTTTTTGTCAGCAGCCATAGGATCAGAGCATATTAAGAAAACGTGACATTGCAGAACACTGGCGCCACTTTGAGTATCTCAAAGATTTCCAATAAACAAAATGCAAAGTCCTTAGTAGTCGGTGGCTTGTGCAGTAGCTCGTTGAGGTAAACTTAACAACATGTTTGTTTTCAGAAACTTTAAGTTTTGCCATTGCTTGTGATGGACCACACATTATTTTGCCAGTGACTAAAATGTCTCTTACACATAGAACTCTGAGGGAAATTTGACAAGCGTAAATCCACATGCCCGACGAAACGCTTTGTTTATAAAGGGCATAATAAATGCAAATAAGTTTATTGTATGTGTGCATGAGTGTGTGCGTGTGAGCGTGTGTGAGTGTGCGAGAGTGCAACAATATTGGTCTGCTTGCAACTTTATAGTCATCGCAGAGCTGCAGTGGGGGATGTCGGTGGTCGCTGCTCGGTTTTGCTTCTGTGCGTTGTCTGCTCTTTGCTGGCTCAGCGAAAATGCTGAAAATGAAATTACTCAAACTGTGGCAGCAACAACAGCAACAACAACAACGTATTGCCAACAAACATGGACGCTCTTTATTATGGAGAAATGTTTCGAAATTTGAAGCAAGTGGACTTAATTCGTGTACACAACAAACAGACACCACTTGCTGCTGTAGGTGTAGCTCTTGGTGTTGCATTGAATGTTTCTCTCTGTCTATTTCGCTCTATCAACTATGTATGAGCGAGTGGCAACACGCACAGCTTCCACGCCACACAAAAGCCTCAAAAAGTTAAAAAAAAACATTAATAAATTGGAGCACTCAAACTGCTCAATACTCTGTTTCCAGTGTTGTACCAGATACATTTGGGAAATCGTGGAAGAGTAAAAGATATGTTTACCTTGATCTACGAAATTGTTGGCTTACAACTGAGGGGAATATACTTTTTCCGATTCGCTGAAGCGAAAGTAGTATCCTTATGCGGTTATCAAGAGTATATATCCGAAGTTTGGAGTAGAGGGAGATTTTTTTTTACACTCGACCACACACCAACAGTAAATGACAGGAAGAAACTGGTCTTCTTAAATATTGTAATTTTTAATTGTAGTGTTCTTATTAAATTTCTTATACACAAAAAAATAATTTTTATTAATGGAGCTTTAGAGTATTTCTTAAGTATTATTGAAACTACTTGCTCAAAATATATTAAAAGTGTACCAAGACAGGTTTGATAAAGTTTACCTTAGACTTCAATTGTACCTCGTCCTTTTTATTTCACGAGCTTGAAGCGAATAGTCGGACGGACAGATGTAAAGACAGCTGGACGGACGGTGCAAAAAACCAATATACTTTTTGGCCCCCTAGGGAGCAGAGTATAAAAAGGCGATGGCCCAGCATGATATTTCGATTGCCAGCATTTTTGCGTATCTACCTTTCTGGCTGCCTGGCACGTGTGTGACTGTGTGTGAGTGTGTGTGCTTGTGTGTTGGTGTGTGCGTTCGCAATCTTCAATAAAACTGTTTGTGCGTTTATTTTTTGGCTGCGCTTTTCATTTGTTTAAAACGCAAACTATTGTGCCGGGCAGGCGGTAGGGCGGGCGGACGGGCGGACGGGCGGGTGAAAGTGCGGGCGGACAGGCGTAGAGCTCACGCTCCACCATTTGTGGCTTTCCCGCTGTTCCGCACAACTTTGTTGCTCTTTTTAACGCTTTTGCCATTGCGCATTGTATTTGTTGGCATTTTTTATGCCTTAACTGAATGTGGGCGGTTGGGCTGATGAGGGACATGGGACATGGGACATGGGGAAGGGCTTAAGGGTGGGGGATTGTTCACTCAACTTCAACTGCAAAATGCGCGGCTCTGTTACGGGCTTTCATGGCGGCCACTTTATTTTCATAGCCGCCTTTTTCACAGCCGCATAAAATGCAACAACAGCAAATTGGAATGTGTAACCGCAACTCGTAGTTAATTTTATTTATTCCCCAGTTTGTAGGTATTTCCATTCTTTAATTCGGTTTTTCTCTCATTTATTGGCGACGGCTCGTCTAATTGCTGCTTTAAAGCGTAGTCGCCACGAGCTAGGCCAACTCCTCCTGTCAATATGATTTAGGCGCGAGGGCAATAACATAAATTAGGCAAATGCTGTAGATAAATTAGCAAAGCCCAAAACAATTTTACGGCCGCTGTTGCTGTCACAAAATGCAACGGCCCCGAACGCAGGGCGCAGTGCGAGGGACGACGGTCGAAGGACGCATTGTCCTTTTCAAATAACTCATAAATGCAGCAGGCCAGCAGCAGCCCAGGGGAGGCAGCAGTCAGCAGCTGGCCAACGGACCGACATCTGGTGCTGCGTGTATTTACGCCATAAAATGGAATCGAGTACAAATGGATAGAGCAGCGACCCCCTTTGGATCGTTTGGCCTGCTGATGCTCAATATTAATTGCCCTTTTTTCGGCTCTCGCTGGTGATAATGCACTGTTTGCCCGTGCATTTTAAGGACATTTGTTCAAATCATGCTGCTCATTGTCCAACGTAATCACAGCCAAATCAATTACACGTAATGTGCCCCATGAATCGGCAGAAACTCGCAACAGTAGCAGCAGCAGCAGCAGCAGCAACAGCAGCAGCAGCAAAGAAGCGAAATTGAGGCAGGTGTGTGCCGGCTGAGAATTGCTAAGGCGAGGAAGGGAGGCAGCCGTTCCTTTCTGCAGCAGCCATTTGACCATATCGTGACGTTCAGTTTGGCTCAATGTTATTTAAAAACATTTTCACTGCAGCCGCTTGTGGCTCGTGGAGGGCTTCCGTGCGCGGCTTTTCCGCCCGCTCGCACGCCGGAAATGCAAACGTGGCCTGGACAGTGCGAAATGCGCAAAGAAAATTTATTGACAGCCATTGCCCCTTTAAAGACCTGCAGTGCACAAAGCCCCAACACCCCTCTCGCGCACACACACACACACACACACCCACACGCACATCTGACGCATATTTATGCATACACACAAAAAATGTGCACAGAACCATCTGAAGAATTTGTAATTAAAACATTCTCATACCCGTTTCGGGCTAGAGCTTCGTTCTGTATGCGGCACAATATTCTAAGTGGGGCGTGGCAGGAGCTGGATATGTTTCTTGTTCTGCTTCTAGCACTTCTCGCCTGCACAACAAAGCAATCAATTTAAGCGGATTGGCATTGCAACGCCGGGACATCTTAGGGAGCTTCAAATGGGGAGAGAAGACAAAAACCTGTTTGCCTAAGGAAGCTCTCTAAATGGATTTAACTGGAGAAACCAGGGCTGCACACAATATCATTATTTGCTGTTTCTTTCCATGCCATACTTAATTCGGCTTCTCTTTACTCTTTACTACGTTTGGCGCCCTCTGGCGAGCGCTTTTCAATTTTTAATCGATTTGTGCACAAGGTACAAGAAAAAGCGACAAAATTCCGCGTCCGTGCGGACAGCTGGTTGCCCCATTGGAAGCGGTTGCACAGCTGCGTCGGTTTATGCCCGAATTACGCTCGATTTATGTTTATCTTCGAATTTACGAACCAGTTCAAAACTTTCTCCTGCCCCTTCGCGACTGGCAAACAGTTGGCGAGTTGTTTGCGTGTTGGGCTCAGTATTAGCGAAGGCAGGTGAATTAGTTCATTTCAATTCCCTCGACCCAATATCCAAAAGTTTTGAATAGCCAGTCCAATGTTTTCCAATTATTCCTTACGGTTTTTGAAATAAATAACAATATTTTACCATTGCAGAAGGCGTTTTAATTTTGAATTGTGTTGGCCATTGAAGGAGAACCTTCGAGAGCTTACAAAAAAATATATTTTGAATCAACAGCCGAGTTGACATAGCCATTTTTATGTATGAAAACAAAATTAACTTGGGACATATAGCAAATATTTTCTATTTGTCGGTGGGGACATTTAATATTCCAAAGACGGTTTTTTTTGCTGTTTTTTTAATTATTTGAAACTAAGCAGATTGCGGTTGGTCTCAGCAGGTTACATACCTTTTCCATGATTCACAAACATTTCCAATACAACAAATCATAAAAATCTATACAAATGCCACAACGATTTCGTGACATACATATGAAATGTATGACAAAAATAAAATACCCCATTGTACGATATTATTTGATAATACTTTAAAAAAAATAAATAAAAAAAATTTTGTTTATATATATGTGATAATATTTAATCAAATATAATAAATTCTTCGAAGAATTACAAATGTGACTGTATTTCGAATATTTGATTGCATATCCATATAACAAATACGAACATTGACATTTACATAGTAAGTTTATTATATATAGATATGAGTAACATATTAAAACATAGCTACATAATTTTGTAAATATTTAAGAAATGCCCCTGCAATGTTTAATCGAGGGTATTTGCGCAGCGTTTCATGCATCTGAATTGGCACTTTTCTAAATCCTTGTTGCTTTCAATGTGTTTGCTGCCGTTTGCGGGCATTGATTTGGCTTGGCGGTTTGGTTCGGTTCAGTGCGGTTTGGTTTGGTTTAGTTTGGTTTGGTTTGGTTTGGTTTGGTTTGGTCCGGGCAGTTGATGGTATTCTGCTGGTTGCGTTTTGTGACCTGTCGTTCTTTTTATTGCATTTGCCTTGTTCGTTTGTTCGGCGAGAGTAAAGTCCACTTTATTGTAAACGAAAAGCGACAGCCCCGCAGGACTTTAGAATGCGCCAGAATACGCTAAAAATTTACGCTTTTCAATACTATCAAAATTGTTTTCTTTTTAACTTTATCAGGAGCTGTGTCATGCGTAGAAAATTTCATTTTCCAAAAAATAGTTACGGTTGTAGCAATTGATGGCAGATTTGTATTTTGTATTGTTGCTGGGCTTTGTTAAATTTCCATTCCTACAATTTTTAATTTTAAACGGACGTGTGGTATTTGTGCACTATAAGTTAATTATAATTGAATTACCAGCCGTTAGCACACGTTGCCTTCGCCCTGACTCACACACGCACACTCACAAACACACATGCAACACAAAGCAACCTTACAAAAGCAAATGCTTTCAAGCAACTTTTACCTGGTAGATGCAATTGAAAAACTGCTAAGTGTGTTCGTGCGGGAGACACAAAAATAAAGCAACCACAACTACAACATGATGAACCATTTGGCTTTACGTGATAAAAGAGTAACTACCCTTGCACACATACGGCACACATATGCATGAAAGGTGATAAATCGACTGATTATATTTTAATTTAATTATTTATATTGATCAATTGAAATCAATTTTAACACATCTGTTAATTATAGTCAAAATATCTCAAATAAAGATTATTCTATACTGAAAAGTAGAGAGACTAGTTTGCGTATAACGAGATAGATCGGAGTTGAACATGCCTAAGTATTAATTTTTATTAAAATATATTTAATATACTTAATTATATATAAACATACGTTACTTATTTCGTTACAAAAGTGTAATACCCACAGCAAGAAAATACAAATCGTGCATTCGTGCATCGTGCCCCACCTTCTGTTTGTCTCTCCCACTTCCTGCTGAATTCATGTTGTTTTTAGTGCATTCATCAACAAAGGCAGCAGCAGCAGCAACAACACCACCCGGAACCGGTACCAACTTGAGAGTGCACTCGACGCAGTTGCAAAGTCCGGGAAAGTTAAAAAGCGGCTTGCAGCCCAGTTGTTTGGCCCTTGGACCATTTGCCACTGCTTAAATGTAATTAATGAATTGTATTTTAGCTGCAATTTCTGGCCGCACTTTCTTCGCTGCCCCCATTACGCGTACTTTCCAATTTTGGTTTTAATGCGCTGCATTCACGCAGTTGTCAGCGTCACATTATAATAATGTTAGTTTTTATGAGATATTTATGGCTGTTTTACATGACAGCCAACCGTTACGGCTAATATGAATGTGTATCTCAAAAGTTGTTGACCATCCGGCCACGTCCATGCGGGTCCCATTCGCATAATTAAGCTGTAAAAGTAATTGACGCTTAAGTGGCCAACTTTTGAGCATAATTTACAATGCACAGCTGAACCCCGCGTCCGCTCCTGCACCCGTTCCTGAGCTCGCCTCAAGTGGACACACATGGACTGGCATTTGCCACATCATTTTTGCCAATCATAACAATAAAATCAAATGTCAGAGCGCCAACCGAACACTATCTAAGCTTAGTTCCTGCCCAAAAAAAAAAAAAAAGAACTCGAATCATATAGAAAAGTTGCCAATGCATTTGATGGACTTTTTACGACTTAAAACTTATGTGGCGGGCGCGACGAGGGCGAAAAATTCGAGTCTAATAAAAAGCCAGCCAAAATAGATGTAGCCAATGAAGAGCATAACAAACGACATATAAATATGTATCTGTGTATCTACGAGTTTGCTTCACTTCACGATTTTATGAGCTCGACAAAGAGGCAGACAAAAGGTTCGTCGGTTGGCGCTTGGATACGGAGGGTGCTACCTTGTTATTGTTGTACCGTCCCAGTTGTTTGAGTTTTGCCAAAACTAATAAAATTAAATTGAATTGCTTAAAAATTGCCAAAAATGAGGCAAAGTGTCAAAGGGGCCAATGGGCCAACGGCGCCACAACAGCCAAATGGTTATGAGCCCAAGCACGAGCCGGAGCCAGAGCCAGTGGCTGACCCGGTGCCAAGCCAAGTAGGAGCCCAAGTGGCCTGTTTGCTTGGATACCCGACTCAGGCCGCTGGCAACGTGCGCGCATTAAGGCATTTTGCCTGGAATTGAATATTGAGTCCAGGGTCTTATAGCAGAGTAAAAAAGAAATTCCAAAATTCGGTTAGAATACCAAAATATTGATACCCTTATTGATACCGTATTCTAATTAGATACATATAATCTAATGAGGTCTTGAGGGATTCGTTTTTAAAGGAAAACATATTAAAGAGTAAAAAACTTTAATCTCTAAAATCTCGAAAAATCCTCGAATTATAGATGACACCCATACATATTTGTTAATTATATAATAAAAAATAAAAAAAATTTAAATTTAACGAAAAACTTTGGAAAATATCTAATTTTTTCAAGCATATGAAAAATGTTAGATTTAGGTAATCCTTTCTTTTAGATATATATCAAATTTTGTTTACCTTATTCTATATCAAAAAATAAGATTTTTATTTGACCTGAAAAAAATTTAATTATATATATACATTCATTTCATATTAATATGTGATTTCTATTGTCAGTAAACAAAACTATGAATGTTTTAATGAGAAGTAATCAGTTTTAAGGCAATATTTTAATTTTATAAAAGTCACAACTTTTGATTGCCAAATCTAATTATTCCCCGTCTCTCGTTTGTCGCTGATACAGGTCGAATTGGGTACAGCCCCTGCAAAAAGTAGGGTAGATGAAATTGATACATATTGAGCATTTTGGGCCGCCTGTCTGCCTCAATTGGGCTGAGCCTGGTGCCGACAAATTGAATTGCGCTGATTGCCAGGGAGGCAGCTGCGAGGGCAGGTTCTTGCCCCAGCCGCAATATTAATGCAATTAAGTGCAAATCGAAGTCGGCGTCGTCGACGTCGACGTTGGCGTTGGCGTTGACGTATCCTTGTTGATATCGTTGTTGGCAACGTAACGGTAAACGCATCAGCGAGCCCATAACGAATTTACAGCCAAATCCAATCAAATGCATGAAAACGATATCATCAAAACAGCTTACTGCACACACGGCGTATGATAGATATGCAGTAAATGCTGAATATGAGTGACACCCCACTATGTCGAGTATGCAGGACATGCGAGTTGTCAAATGCAAATGCAAATGGAAAATCTGTGACACATTTCCATAATTAGTTGGCTGCCTGATGCGATACTATATGGTTTCACATCTGGCAGGCAATTCGATATTTGAACGCAACCGCATAATGGCGCGCTACTCAATAATAAACAAAGCGCGAAATTTAATCAATTCAGTTGAAAAAATCATTAAAAAAAAATGTAGCAACAACAAGAGACAGGCAAATAAAAAATTCAGGACTTTATTGATAGTTTTCACTATCACTTGTGTAAATCTCTAAAAAAAATAAATATGTATTTATGCTCGTATTTGTTTTTATATATTTGAAATTCAATCAATCAGCTCGTCAGTGTGTGTGGGCGTGACTTGGGCACAATCAAGCGGCTGATTCATTTATTATTATGTCAGCTGTGAAATATTTTTTAATTTTCTAAATCAAATAACCGCAAAGCACAGCTGCAAGTCGATTTGTCAGCGGACTACAAAATTCAAGTATTTAAATTTTCAACATTGTAAACTTATAGCATCGTTCCTCCAGCCTGATATTTCTCCACTGGTCCATGCCATGCTTACTGCAAATTAGCATAGCCTAATTGAACACAAATGGCGTCCAATTTCCAGCTCCAGCCCAGCCACGGGCACGCCTTTGGCACTGGCCGTGAAACCGAAACCCATCGGACTCGAATCGACTCGAATCGAGTCGCCTCAACTCAACTCAACTCGTCGCGCTGCGATGCGATGCGACGCAACCGGAGCAGGACGCAGTCGCCGTTCCTCGCTGTAAGGGAGACGGCGTCCGTTTGCAATTTATGGTGCCATGGACGACCCACTGTACACAGTACGCGGCGGTGGCGGTGTTGGCGACGGTGGCGAGTGCGAAGGCAGAGGCTATGGCTGACTTTTGAGTAATCAAATCGAAACCGAAACGTTCGCCAAACCCAAATGACTCTCTTTGGTGCGCTTATTATGATATATGGCCAATGGACACTGAGCAGTACTCCATTCCGCTCAGCTAATGGGGTCGGCTGGGTAGGTTAGCAGTCTGAAGTGGTCTTTTCATTGATGCCGCCTGTTGCCGGCTCAGAAAATATGGAAATTTGATTTGGCAGTAATTAAAATGTGACTCGGCAAGCACTCAGAAAATGCCCCCAAGTGCTCAGTACGCAATTCAATCTGTCATTGGAATTTGGATTAGCCATTAGACACTGCAAAACGTATGCACACAAAAACAACTCAGACCTAACCACACACATACTCACACACAGTTTTAGCCTGTAGCTTTCCTTCTTACTTTATTTTCTTAGCAAGATGAAGATTGAGAGAGAGAGTGTGGAAAAAAAAATGGTAAAAGTAAAGAAAGTGCAACAACTAACAGCTAGTTTTTTTCGCATGTTACAAAAATTTTTGATTGCAAATTTGTGTTTCTTTTGCTGCGTAAGTGTAATTTCTTTGCAGTTCACCTTTCTACCCTACACCACACTACACACCCTGCCCTCCCAGCTCTCGTACAGTGCGTACTGTGGCAAGTAAAATACCCGCCTGCCCGCACGCATTGCCATTGATTAACACACACTCGTCCAATCTCTTGGCTGACGCTAGCAAACTTTTTGCACAGATTGAAATACAAAGTTTTTGCCGAGCTGCCGACTCGTCTCTCATTGTTTCCACTTATTTGGTTTTGCATTTGCGCCCCAGCAATATATTTTCCTTTTTTGTGCTTTCTTTCTGAAAGTATTTTACATGAGAAATAGATTTACCCCGTAGCTGGCGAAACTTGCGCTGTGAGCTGCTCAAATGATATTTTCATAAATCAGCCATAAATATTGAACGTGTCATTGCCAGTTGCATAAGCCATTTTAAAGACTTGGAGCTACATAAATCGAAGAAAGACTGCAAGTTTTTGTGTCAACGATTTTATAGATTTGCAGACATCTGGCATATATACGATACAATTGTGAAGTACTAATGTCGACGAGTTTTTGCCAAAATGTAAGGAGTATATATAATATACTGCTCAAAATTAAATGAATTAAAGATTAATTTAATTAAAGATCCCGTCACTCTAATAAAAAAAAATGTATATAATACATAAAATCAGTTTAATGAAGCTGCGACGCAGCGCTTGCCATTTCATTTTATTTGTTGGATGAACTTTTAGCTGCGCTGCATTTGACAAACGCACTTGGAACCAGGGTCGGAATGAGGGCAGGCGAAGGAGCCAGGGAGCCAGGGGTGAGAACAAGTGGGCTGGTTGCTAATTAAAGCCAAATGTGGGCCAGCAGAGCGGCCTTTTGCGCAGTCGTCTAAAGTTGTTTTGTTTTGTTCAGTTCCGATTTGGTTCTTTTTTTATTTTTGTATTATTTTTTTCGCTGCAGCTGCCAGTCAGAGGCTCAACTTTCGAGCTCAACTCCATGGAGTAAAATTTTTAATGGACCAAGCATTTTAATTACTTTGCGACTACAGTGTGTGTGTGTGTGCGCGCGCGTGTGTGTGTATGTGTGTAGTAGCACTACGCTTAAGCTAGTGGAACATAATTACTCGTCTCTAGCGCAACTCCCGGAAGTCAGCGGCAGCCGCAGCCGCAGCATCACCGGAAAGTATACTGCATTTTGAGGCGGCAGCGGGTGAGAATCTCGCCATAAAATTATTATATGCCATGCAGAACATACCTAGCTATATATTATATGTACACACACACATAGATATATACATACAATGCATAACAAGACTTGCCAGCGAAAAATCAACTCGGCGGATTAAAGTTTATTTTTGTTGAGTTTGTTTGAATTTTGTTGCTAATTAATTGCTAAAGTGTGCTCTGTACATACCCTTTGCAAAATTACGGTTCAGCCACGTATGTAGATCTTTAAAATGTGATTTTCCAGATCGGGTATCCTGCAATATATGCTAGCTGGCTACCTTCGGAAGAAATCAAGGATATAATTATAAGTTATTTTTTTTTAATAACTTAAGAGTATTTTACTTTTGACAGAATCTTTAAATATATGGTATATAAATTAAGAACTGATCGATATAAAAAGGCCCATCTGCCTTGTAGATCCTAAAATGCTTAGCTTTAGGAAATAAGGTATATTTAACTTTCTTGTATTTTTATTGTAAAAACATCAAACAATATTAATTTTTTTTTTTAAATAATTTTAATGTTTTATATGTTTATATATACTGTATATATATGTAGTGATCCTGCTGATAACAACAGATGTTTAACACCAATAAAACTTCTGAGGTATAGAGACATGTTTGCATATTAATAAAAACAAACTACCGACATAGCAATATAAGTATGTGTGTCAACGTCCCCAACAGAAATGTGTACATACTTTGTAACGCTGGAATGCCTATTTCGGAGCGTGACTAAACCTATAGGGGGAGAGGGGGGCGTAATTTATATGCTTTGGCGGCAAGTGTGAGCCAGGGCACAGCGCGCTGACCCCGAGGGAGCTAGCTACCTGTTTAGAAACGCAGGTGTGTGGGTGTTAGTGAGAGTGCGTGTATTCATATTAATATCACTTTCAGCTGATAGACACGTGCACTGATTTCATGCTGGGGCAAGAGCGTGAACTGCTCATAAAATATTTGTCAACAGATAGGGCCATATTTGGCATAAGTTAGCAGTTAAAGGCCACGCCCACATGGTGGCTCAGTCAAACAGCGCGGAGGGCAATTAAAGTCAAACTGTGTACACATGAAGTCAGCAGTTGTTGCCTGCCGGTCATAATGATTCATGAAATCCATTTGCCGCTAAACAAACATACAAAGCGACTGACACACAAACAAGTCGACTGACAGATGCCACCGACAGACACACGGACAATGAGACTGAACGGCAGACAGACAGACAGACTGGCAGCCGGGCTGTCAGACATCGGTTGCCCCTCGGCAGGTTGCGCTATTGCCATTGTGTTTGCTCAGACCGCTTTGGCGCTTTTCATTTTGAAAATTAAAGCGCAGCAACTTGTCGTGCGTGTGTTTGTGTATGCGTGTGTGTGCTCGTGTTCAGAGATATTGGGTTGGGCAGCGCCTGAAAGTAGGCAGCATATTTTGCGCATGCAGTTCACGAACGCACACAGCCAAAGAATCACGTGCAAAGACCAAATGCCGAGTACAAGCAGCCGGCCAAGGTTATTCGGGCATTCGGATCTTGTTGGTCGTTTGTCCATCGGCACTCATAAAAGTCAAACTATTTTTCAATTTCAAATTTCTGTGCCGCAGCTACAAATCTTCCTCACAGCTCTGCCAGCGCCTCTGCATTGTTGTCTCTGCCACTGACTGACCCACTGCCCATAAATATGTTGCGTGCCAGGCTAGCATCAGCTACGACCAGACCGTTCTCCCCGCCCCCAAGCACCCCGCCTTGTAGTAGATCAAATTTAGAGCAAATCCGACAAAAAACAGACAGAAGCTAGCAACCGATTTGCGGCATGTCGTGGGCAGGCGGCCGGGCAGCAACATCAACCATATAACACCAAACCGAAAACAAAACCAGCTAAGAATATTGCATTCGAGTGCACTCGACAGCGCAATACTCTGTTCGCAATGGAATTACTTAGTATGTCCGACGAAATCGATCAACGAATTAAACTGTAACTTTAGCAAACATCGATAATTGGGATTAGTGAGAATGCATTTAGAGAACGTCACCAGTTGATACAGAATATCAGAAAAATATCATCTATTAAAGAATACAGGAAACTATAGAAATCAAGGAAGGATTTACAATACCTCAAAACATTATCATAATTATTGGGTTTGGTTAAAGTATATTTAAAAGAAATAAGAACGTAAGCTTAGTTTCACCATAACTCAGCAACAATTGCAGAGCCTAAGCTGTTTCGGAATTTAACATATTGCATTTCTTTTTTATTTTATAACATTTTTTAATTGTTTGACAAAAGTTCGATTTATTATTGGCACAAAATACTCAACTTCTATCTACACCCAGTATTATTGATATGTAAATATTTGATCATGCTCAATCCATTCGCGCACACATATATTATTAATCTAACGAATCTGCTCATCGTTCTGCTTCTGAAGTGTGTGTCTCATCTAATGTGTTTTATATCTGGCCAGGAAACGATAACTCCCTCGACAAGAGTACAAAATCTGCACGGCACGCATTGGGTAAGTCGCATGACCCCAAAGCTGAATTCGCAGCCCCAAGCAAGCAGCTAGGAATCCTTTGGCCCCATGAAGTTTTTGTGTTTGACGCAAAAATATTCATGACAAGGAACCAACAATGAGCGGGTGGCAGCCAAGCCAAAGCCAAAGCCAAACGACTATTGGCCATTTGTTGGTCGCACTACATTCACACACACACACTCACATTTCTTCAGTGCAAATTTAATTTTCAAGTGGAGTTTATTTTCAAAATTTTGATCACGTTCCTTGGCCAGCTGACTGCCGAGAAGCCGATGCATTGGCTTGAATGAAAGCTACTTTGGTCTTTGTTCGCTCGTCGAGCAGATGGTCAACAACTTTTCGGTTATGCGTTCCAGTTGATTCCCATTCATGCGAATACTACTACGTTGGTAAACACAACGCCTCCCACACAAAATAAGCAGCTTTGAGAAATAAAAAATAAATAAATTAAATTACGCATAAAAAACGCTAAATGCAAATTTGCATTTACAATGTCACCGATGCACTTTTAAACCTGCTGTCACTTTAATGGACATGGACTGACAGACAAGCTGACTGGTAGTCACAGGCAGGTCTGTACTTAAGCCCATGTGCGACCAGAAAGCCCAACCAAGGCGGGTGGAGTGCATAAATATTTACAGCATTTTTACAATGAATCGTGGCGGAGCTAAATTTGCTCTGTTGCACTTGCAGAAAAAACGGACACATAAAAAATGCAATTTAAATGGATAACTTATGTTAATTTCCAAAAATTAAAAAAAATCTAATTTCTTCTGTCTATTAGTTAATCCCCTTGATAATAAATATCCTAAGTTGGAAGTTAATAGCTTTACAAAATTATATATAAAATATACAAATATAATTAAATATAGAATGATTGCTTATAATAAAAAAATGTAATTGGTATATAAGCAGATAGTTTTTTAAAAGTCTTTAAGCCAAAGTGCTGACTTTTAAATTTGTTTGTTTTGGATTTACACAATACAAGCTTAAGTTAAGCTACCCTTATTAAAACATTATAAGAAATTTTGCCGAATGTTTACTGCTTATAAATCAGATGCAAATCAATATTGAACCGAACCGAACAAATTTTCTACCAATTACGCCAATTGCTTTATTATCGGTCCTAAATTTAATCACAAACAATACTTTTTATGAGGTTAATTTTTAAAAAATTTCACACTTGAAGTTTTATATGACAATGGAATATTTGTTCAGTGTGGTTGGCCCCAAAGTGACACCTGGCGACGTTCACAGGACTTTGTGGGGCCGGCATGTGAAAATGCAATTAAGCTGTAAATATGGGTTTTTATATATGGCACTCAGATCGCTGTGTATGATAACAGGACGATAGCTTTGCAAAATTGCCAAAAAAAAAATATTTGTATGATATATAAAAAAAATTGCAATATCATAATCAACGCAAAAGCAAATAAACTGCAAGTCATAGGAGAAAAACCATAAAAAAAAAATATATATAGATATATATAAAAAAAAATTTGAGAAATCAGGACACGGAATGCTGGAAGCTTGTTGTAAAACAGCTTGGTTGGAAAGTACCGTCTGCTCATAAATTCTGAAGTAATAAATAGAAAAGTTAGCTGTAGGCATTTCTTGGGGTTGAAAAACAGAGGACAAATTAACAAAACTGAAACTCGCAACTATCGAAATATTTGAAGTTAATGTTTATATGACTTAGTTTCTTAAAAATTCTTACGCCTTACCCAGAGTTGCTCTATTCCCCAATCTGTTGCGCCACTTAACCACTTTTTAAATATTAATATTATTGGAAATCATTTCCACTCCCTCCTCATGGAGCATGTCAATGTCAAGTAAGTATACTGCCTGTCATTGGCCATGACATGTCTCCTCTGCTGCCCCGGTTGCAGCCTAAGCTTACGCCTACCATCGCATTTGGCTGTCAACATTTTGTTGTTGTTGCTGCTGCTGCTGCTTTTGTTACTGTTGCCGCCGTTGTTGCCTTTAGCTGAATGTACAAGTAGCTGCAGAACAGCCATCAACTTGAGCTGATGCCTCATAAATGAATGTATCCTGGTAGCGAGATGACGCGGCTGGCGGGTCTCAGACCCTGCGCTGCCTATGGCTGACTTGGCAACTGTAAACGAGTCATAAATACAAGTACACGCTATAGTATTTATATCTTTGTGTGTAGCTAAGTTCGTGCAAGAATTCATGAAATATTAAATACGCCCTGTGTTTGAACAGGCAACAGGGGTGGAGCTGGGGCAATGTTGAAATTAAATGATACCAAATAATGTGATTATTGCCCAACCGTTGCGTCCCGCTCTTGTTGTCGTTGTTGTGGCCGTTGTCATCTTTGTTACGTTGTTGTCAGCTGAGCTAAGCTGAGGACAATGACGAGGCTGCACTTCAATCTTTTGACTGATGTCGCTGCCGGCTCCACTTGGGCACGCCTGATTGAACACATACACACACGTGCACGTGTTATGATTTTACCGCTTTGCTGTTTTGCTGTTTTGCTGTTTTCTGCTTTTTCCGTTGAGGCTGACATCATATTGAAAATGTATATGTGTACACATATAGACATTAGCCAATGAGGAGGAAAATCAAAAGACAAATGACAACGAGGACCTTTGAATCGCGATGCTTTCGCCAATTAGGTGCCTGGTCATGTGCATTGTGCATATTGCAGTTCAACGGTATATCTTACATAATCAGGGCATGCACTAATTAAACACGCATACCACCACCAACAGCACCACCACAAGCCCAACGACTTTCTTGCACAGATACGCAGACACATACATTCTCATACTCGTACAGCATCAGCAGCAGCGACAAGAGCTCAACGGGTCATTTCGCAATTAAGCTGCAGTCGTAGCAGCAGCAGCAGCAGCAGCAGCAGCAGGATTGCAGCTATGTATCCGTATCTATAGCATTCTGTTACTGCGACGTAAACCCGAAACCCGACCCGTCTTCCGCCTGATGATGATGAATGAGTTAAGCGGCCGTTGCCTTGTAGCTGCCCATCTAATGAGATACTTTTTCTGCGTGAATGTTGATGCTACTGCCAGAGCATTGCTAAGGAGAGAGCAGGCAAGCGACAGCGAGAGAGAGAGAGAGAGAGAGAGCACAACTCGGCGGCAAATCATGCGATGTCTCGTCTCAGCTCATCTCATCCCGATTGCGCTACAACTATGCAATCTACGGCACGTCAGCGTCTCCATGTATCTGTATCTTTTGCTATCTGTTATCTGTGTATCTACATACATATAGACCACATGCGTGCCCAGGCACTAATTGCGTCTAATTGAATTGCAATTGACCGTGAGCTGGCGTATTTTTCACTCGTTTTTGCCGACCGACAGTTCTACCGCCAACGACGAGGACGCTTGATGAAGATTTACGCAGCTGCTTTGATTTGTGTCAACAAAGCGACGCGTCGGCAGCCGCTAAGGCAATGGCTACAGAATTCAACAGATAGATACAAAATCATGCTGTCGGTCAATCATCATCATCCAGTCGTGGCGCCAGTGAATTGTCATAAGCACAACCACACCAGCAACAACAACAAAAACATTAAGGGAGACAAGCGCAGCTGAAATTCCATTATATGAGCTTTTCGTTTGTTATATAAGTGATTTAAATACCCCTTCAGAGGCAATTGCAATAATGTCACGAAATGGGAAGCGCATTAAAGGAAACATCTCCGACACCATACAGTATTTAGTATATATAGATTATTGATCAGCACGACAAGCTGAGTCAACTCAACTTGTCCCTCATCATGAAACTTTGCAGAGGTCCGTTCAATTAAAATTTAAGATGAAAAGTTGCAGTCGAGAAGAGGAGAGAGTTCCTAGAAATGGTTTGTAAAACAAGCTATTTAAATATGTATAATATCTATATTATTATATTTGATTTGTCAATACCCTATTCTGATGTCTGCCTCTGACTTTGCTCAGGGAAATATTTTGTTTTCAGATTAATAATAATATTTCTTAGTAAGTACAATTTCTGGTGCGGATTTTAAAGACTATTATGTTAGGAATAAAAAATCAATAGCAATGATTTGTTGTTCATCAGATTCCACACCAATAAATTATATAAATTTCGTTGTTGCTTGAAGCTTTGCGAGATGCTTTGTTATTGAGGATATTGTCTGGCTGCTGTACAGATCCTGATTGCATGATTTTCATGCTGGCATGCCGCGTGCCACCGCCCGGTTTTGTTTCTTCGTTTAATTTCATTTCTTGTCATTCTTATTGTCGCTATCTTTTTTCCCTGCACCGTCGCCACCTCGACCGCCACCCTGACCACCGCCACGCCCGCCCCGTCCTCCGTTTCCAGCTCCATCTTCGCCATCTTGACCTCGTTTTTGATCTTCTTTCTTTTCGCTTTCGTTTTTATTTTCATTTTCTTCGTCTTTGTTCTTATCTTTTCCACCTCCACGCCCACCCCGTCCTCCCTTGCCAGCTCCATCTTCGCCATCTTGACCTCGCTTTTGATCTTCCTTCTTGTCGGGATCGTTTTTGTTTTCATTTTCGTCTTCTTTTTTCTTGCCATTCCCAGCTCCATCTCCACCACGTCCTCCACCCTTACCCCCCTCTCCACCTTTACCCCCGCCACCACCACCACCACCATCACCTCCCTTACCCCCGCCACCACCACCATCACCTCCCTTACCCCCGCCACGTCCTCCGTCTCCTCCTTTACTGCCGCCACGTCCGCCATCGCCTCCTTTTCCCGTTCCACCCCCAGTTAACCGATTTCCGTTGCCATTGTCGAGTCTAGTCATAGACCCAAAGTAATTTTTATAATTCCCAAACTGTAATAATTTGGACAGAAAACACCCACTGAAATGATACTGAAATAATAATCTTAATACAGATGATTCAGGCAGAAATAAGCCCAATCAGATCAAACAGCATACTTAACCCTTTACTATATCATTTTTCTGCCATTGATATTTAATAAAGATACGATGTAAATAAAATGAGCCCTGATTAAAAAGAAGTTGAAATGAAGTACTAAATTTTGATCCGGCTCATTATGGGAAAATAGACATAGGCTGTTATAATTCTTAGACTTTTGCTCTATCATTCAACGATAATTTATGCTTTATGCCAGAATACTGATATTTAATGCATACAATCAAAATTCGTCACCACAGTTAAACGCCTTTTCTTTTCGCAAATTAACAACTTATACGGCCAAAAGTTTTGCCAACAAAGTTCGGCGAAAGTTGGCAAGCACCTGGTCCCCACCTTCTGCTGGCTATCACAAAGTTGCTCGACTTGTGGCTGGGACGCCTTAAAGAAAATATGAAAAATCGATTGGGGGAAAAAACAAGTTGTGAGCTTTTCAATTTTATGTAGCGCTGCTCTTGCTATTCTCCTGCATCCGAAATTTATGTTTACAACTTGCACGCAAAAATAAAAATTGTATTTTTATGACGAGCGCGGAGAGAATGAACACTTTTTCCCATGCAATAAAATAAAATATTGTTGCAATATTGTGAGGGCTAGAAAAGTGTCACTGATATGTCAAACTAACAAAACATAAAACGGACATAAACAAAAATCAGGCCATACATAGTCGCACAGCCACTGACACAGCCCCAGGACCTGACTCGGTCTCAGCCCCACTGGAGAGCCCAGGATAAATATTTAAAGTTATCTGTGAAAACTTGGCAAGTGGTCGGTGGGGGGAGGCCACTTGCCAGGGGCTGCGTCACTGCTTTTCACTTGTTTGTCTTTGCTTAATCTTTTGATAGAAATTTGTATGGCAAAGTTGTACTTTGGACCTCCGCCTCGCCTCGTGGCTCGTGCCTCGTGTCCCGTGCCCTCTGCCATCTGTGTTGGCTTTGCTGTGTAAAGTTTTGTGCATTATTTTCACAACGAACAGCAACAACAATTACTTGACACACAGTGTTTTTCTTACCATTGAACTTGAAGGTGAGGCAGGTGGAACTCAACTTTGCAACAGATCAGCACGACAACAGCAACAACAACAGCAACAGCAGCAACAACAGCAACAACAGCAACAACCACAGCAGCAACAACAGCAGCATCATCATCATCATTATCATTATTATAATCGAACCATCGTCGTCGTCGTCATCATCGTTATCACAGCGCCTTGTCACAGTTTCTGCCTAGCTTGAGCTTCTCTTATAATTTACAATCATGTCCTGTGAACTTTGATCCTGATTTACACACTCCTGATGCTGATGTCGGCATTTGCTTTGTACCCGCGCCCACACACGCCTTCGCCCTTTGTGGCTGTTGTTATTTACAACGTGCTCGAACAGGCAGCAGCAACACAGTTAATTTGGTGCCCCAATGGCTTTCATGCCACGCGCAATGTGGCAAGGCGGCTAGGCGTATACGTAATAATTGGATGGTCAACCGACTTTATACATAATTAGACTCGCCACATGTGACATTTAACACCAAAGGCAGCGCAGTCCGTTGCTTCAGCACTTGACTGAGCATTTAAACAGGTTGAAATAGTGAAACTAAATGACTATGAAATGATATAAAATTAAAGCAAGTAAGAGTGCTCCTCACTAGGAGATGTCCACACGTATTCAGACTCACACATGCATATTTATTAGTATACACATACGCATAAACACACACTCTTCACTTATTATCCTTCGCTGTAACCCACACTGTCATATATTTGTAAAATTTCTGTAATTATATATAAAAATTTAAAGATTTTATAATATGATTCAGATATAATAATAATAATGATAAGACAGTCATTATATTATTTTGCTATATTTTTATTATTATAACTTATCTTTGCTATTTACAACAATTAAAGGATTATGATATATATTTAGGATAATAAGACAGCCAATGTAATCATAAATATCTCTCAATATTCAGACAAAAGTTGCTTTGTGTTATTGAACATTTTTTTTTATTAAACAATTCTTAGAAATTCCTAATATCCTCTTAATGTTGTTTGTTTTTGAGGATAAAATTTCAGATAATTTAACATGATAACTTGACTGAGAACAGAGTAATATATTTGCTATCTTCCAAAGTGTCATTTTGTTATCAACTTTACTCCATTTCCGAGGTATAGACCAATTCCCAAAACTGAGGCAACTGTTAGTTTAGGCAAAAATGTTTGCAAATATATGATTTATAAAAAGCTAAGCTACTGTAGTGGAGCCAAATTCGTGTAATATTTGTTTTTTTTCATTTTTTGCGAATTGGGTCCCTGAGGACACATTTAATTCATTTAAGTTGAAAGCACTTCTGCTGTCAACTTTCACTAACTAGTGCAAGTTTTTTATTTCATATTAAAGCGTAAAATTAATTTTGGCCAATTAATCAGAGACACCATCTCTCTCTCTCACACTCACACACACACACACACACACATACCCAGCGCTCGCTCCTGCAACTTGGCCTGGCAAAGAGCCGTGGAGCCCGACGACGCCCTGCCCAACGCCCTGAAGCGCGATTGTCAGTGAACTTTCACAAGTTGCCACTGCGAGTGGATGGAAATTTTCATTGCAATTAAATTTAGCACAAAAAGTTGGCCAAAAAAATGTCGTGTAACTGTCAGTGGCAAAGAGTGAAGTGCTCGCCAAAATGTTGCCATTTGCATTGCCACTTAAACACACATAAAGGCAGCGTCAGATGGGCGGGGCAGGGGGGGCACACACAAACATGCACACGTGTAGCTGTCGGTCGCCGGCACGCAAATCGAGTCAAGTTGAATAGGCGGAAGTAGAGCAAGAAATGCGATTGCCAAATTGAGTTGAAGGTTTCGCTTGACTGTGCCTTGTTTGGCCAACTCCGTTAGCTTAGTAGCGCCCTTTGCTGTCTTTGCAGTGCCAGTCGCAATCGCAGTCGCAGTCGCAGTTGCAGTCGTAGTGGCTGTCGCTGGCGTTCACAAGGCACTTGGCACTTTGCTGCAATTTTGTAGTTTTGATAAAATTTCGCAAGCATATTAAAAAGTTTTGCGCAACTTCGTTTTTACTTTTGCACATGCCATACGGCCACTAGAGGCGGGCCTGCCCCCCGCACACACACACACACACACATGCCAGTGACAGGCAAAGGGGGAAGCTGTGCCAGCCACGGCATGGCTGCTGCCAAAAAATAAAAAGCTGCCAGCAGCGCACTTTGCTTTGCTATTTAATTTTGCAGCTCAAAGGCTTCGCAAACTAAGTAGAAGGCACCAGGCACAAGGAGACATTTTGCATGATGAAAACTTTTCAAGTTGTTTATGTACGACTGAGACAACAAAATTGAGTTTCCACTAAAACAATACTTAAACCAACAACAACAAAAACAATGTGATTTACATAATAAACACAGCATAGAAATATAATTTCCAATTTAATGCTCATAAATTTACTGATAATAGCCACAATATTAACTTCAACCAAAACATACGTATATATGTATATATATGTATGTACACAAATTCATGTACATACTAGATATTACCATTTTATTTATTTAGAATATTGTTGAGGTTTATAATGCATATAAATATGGTTACAAATGAATAATGCCCGCTGCAGACTATGCCAAATATTGCAGTTATTATTGCGTTGCAACGCGTTATTTGCGGCAATTAAACTCAATTGAGTGTTGCATACTTTTGGGCGCAGCCAACGCCATTTTTCGCTAGCGCTCCATGTAAATTTGTGTGTTTGTCAGTACGCACAGGCGAATTGAATTCATATGGCAAAACAACCAAATATGCAGTACAGATAAAGTAAGAACGTTGCAGTCGGGTGTACCCGATGGCGCAATACTCGTTCACATAAAAATATAATACGAAACAACATTTTTTATTTGCATCTGCCCGGTTAATCTGTCTGCAAAATTTGTATATATATCTAGCTTTAAAACAGCGAAAGATATATAGATATATAATATATATACGAATATATATATCCAAGTTTCAACTCTCTCGTTCATACGGACAGACGGACTGACATTCAGAAACCCAATATGCTCTTTTCACTCCGTGCACGTGTATAAAATCCAATAGCCCCTGCCACGCCCCTCAAGGCTCGACTCGTTTGCAGCGTCTTTAAGAAAGTGAAGCCTATGTAAATTTACACATATATGTACATATGCATATGCATATGCAGAGAGATATATGTGTGTGACAGACAAAAATGTGGTCGAAATGTTGACCTACTTGAGTGGCAGACTCAACTCTTTTTGGCCCTGGCTGACTGGGCCATTATATGTATGTCGGATAAAGGGTCTTTGATTGCTCGAGAGATTGTTATAATAATGGCAAAATCTAAGGACATGCAAACACAATTTAATCATTGTTGTTCGATGGCATCGCTTAGGCTTCAAAACTTTTGCCAAGCATGAACGCCAGCATTGATTACTTTTTAGACTTCCATTCAAATGTCACGACCCAGACACACTGAGTTCTCTTTGCCAGCCAAGCTACAGCTACAGCCAGCTGAAGTATATGGCAAATTCGATATGTAAACGTTTGTTTAGCTCGTCAAATTACAACAAAGCGGCAAACATCCTTTATGGCCGGAGCTTTGCATGACAAAAGCTAACTGCTATTAAAAACTGCATTTTTTGGTCGGGCCGTAAATTACGCTTACATTGTGCATATTCACGGGTTTCAACCATCCAGCCTGCCATTGACATACACACACACACACACACACACACACACACACACACACACACATGCATTCCCATTGTTATAGTCTGTGGCTTGTCTGCCTGTGCGGCAAAAAAAAAATGGAGTCGCAGCTCCGTGCATTAGTTTACTGGTGTGGTTATGCGCTCTATTTCACGCACAGACACTCGCACACATACAATACAAATAATTGCATCGGCGAACGCTGACAGGCTGAAAGGCGCGTAGCCGCCTGCATGTGATGGATGAGTTTGAAGCTATGAAGCAGATGTGACAATTCAAATACCAAAACTCAACACACATACGCACATGCACACTCACACCCACACACTCACGTACAGAGTTTATGCGCTAAAAATGCATCGAACAGGGGAACCGGGATGAGTAACGAGTTGTCGAGGAGTCACGAGTTTTTATTGAAATTGAATTGTTGATAAGTTTCGTCAACAAAACGTTCGACCAATTCATACATTGGATAACCGAAATACATACAAAAAAACATGTAATAGTACTCTAGTTGGGAAGGCCCGACTTGGATATACCCTGTACTTAGTTTCGAGCTGCCTACTCAGCCACACATAAAAATAAGATGTACAAATGACATAGATACTATAACTTATATTATATTATATTATATATTATAATATTTATTGTTTGATGGGTGCGAAATTTTCAGAGATTTTGTAAACCGAAGCACAAGGATGTTCGTTCAGTCTGTTACACATATTTGCACCAAGCCATTATGCCCATGCTTACCCATTTTTAATGGGTACACATGCAAAAGTCCTATATGCCATAATTGATTTGTATTGAGATTTTATTGTAAAGTTTGAGATGAAATAATTTACAAACTTTTATTAAAGCGAGGCTATAAAGAAAGTTTTTGGAAAGCAGCATAGTAAATGCAGTTGTTTGACCCTATTTAATACACAATTATAACAAGTAAGATGGCTTTAGTCGGGAGAGCCCGACTACGAGATACCCGGAACCCAGCGGCGAGCTGTCGTTACATGGATTCATTAAGCCCCTCTGCATTCATACTGACGTCATCAAAGCCGCACTTAATAAAATAAAATAAAATAAATAAATAATAAAAATTAATGATCGCGCTTCGCGCTCGTTTTTAATATTTGCAGGCAAATTTTAGTATGCCGTAGTTGTGAAATTTCTCGCAAAATTTAAACAGAATAGGAAACTATATCTTTCAAATCTTTGTTGCATGCCAAATACCAATTTTTCCACATTGTGTGGCTCCAGAATATTTCAAATCGCCGATGTCCCAGCAATAAATTTCACTTGGAATAATAAGTGTGTTAAGTTTAAAAATAAAATAAAATAACAATTTAAATAATCAGTAAAGATCAATTTTTCTTCTCGTTTGTGGTAGCTATGACCAATAAAAATATGAAAATTCAAAACAATTCGGATCTCGAGAATGAAGTATTTACAAAAGAAGACTTTAATCTCCATACTTATGTTCTTAATAAATTAATAACAAACTATTTATTGGCTCAGGCAAAACCGAGTTATACCTGTTAATATATCTACACAATCACGATTCTTTTTAAAAAATATTTTTAATATATTTTAAGTAAATTATTTTTTAATTTAAAAAAAAAAACAAAATAAACGCGTTCGTGCTAATAGCTCATTGGAAAACGGCTTAGCTGTCACATTCCTTACGTTTTAGTACAATCCGTGGGCTTTCACAGTCCGTTGAAAAGCCTGTGACCACAAACATTTGGCGATTCATTCATTTCCTTGAGCCCGGTCTAACCAGCAACAAATGTTGCCAACACTGAGCCACAATTCGTTTAATTTGCGGCTGCCGCACACAAACACAAACAAGCACACTTACACACACACATAATTGACACACTCAACTCAACTTGCCGTAACCCACATTGGGCCAAGGCGAATCTACATGTTGCTGACCCACAGTGCTACATCAGAAGCCGAGCAGTCACGAGTGGAGCAGTGGAGAGCGCGTCTGCGCAATGGTCAGCTGCGGGAGCGGAGATACAATCTCCGGCTGATGCTGTGGCAGAGGCTGCGCTGCCCATTACTCAATACAAATACAAACCTTTCAATTGCTTCGAATACGCGAATGTAGACCATAAAACGCCTAATTCGTGTCCCAGCTAAATGAGCCAAATGCATAACCCAAAACATGGGCTTTAATTGCCCGGCTAGTTGTTGACTGCTTTCAGACATGAGACAGCAGTACGATTAGACCTGACTTGCATTGACAAACAGAATACGTTGCAGACCTTAACCCCATTTGGGTTAAGTGCTCACGCCTTGAAAAGCCATCATCATCTCGGAACAATTGCGTCTGCGACTGCGACAAGCGTAAGCCAAATGGATGCACATAAAAATTTGTCAAATTATGCCAGAGCTTGGAAATACCCTACTGCTACTCGCACGTGGGGGGCCCACCTGAAGAGCCAAATTGTCTGTCAGGCATTAATCAAGACACGCAAAGCAAAAACACTGAGCAACAACTGTAGGGGGCCCCGGCAATTTATGTACCGCAATTAATTGTAACGCCTGTGGAATTGGCAACGGCTTTAAAGACAGTACTGGCAAATTCGTTTGGCCGCTGCAGTTCGCAGCTCATTTAAATTGCAGCCGCGGCGGCTGAGAAATCAAGCGAAAAGTAAAAGGAGAATTTTTGACACCGCTCAGCAGTTATGACAGCCATAAAAAAGTTGTGCCTCATTCCCATTCGCCATTGTATAATCAGTTATCCGATACGGCATTAAACGTTTGCCAAGTTAATGGCACTTAAGCAGAATTTTTATACAACTCGCATGCAACATAATTAATTAAATGTTAAAATGATTGAAAATTGAATCCTTGAATGTTTGAGCTGTTGTTATAGCTGCAAAGCAATTTCTATTTATTTGTCCATGACGAAATACGATGGCCAAGCCACAATCAGCTAACACACTTCGACAGTCTTAGCACGTTTGAATAATTTGTTCATAATTATTTGGCATTTTGCCGTATTTTGTCAACTTCTGAGGCCTTTTTCGCTTAGCCTTATAAAGCCGCCCCAAACTCCATTAGCACCTTCCGCATCTATCTGAGTTACATAAACATTTTCATTATATTTATCCCAAACTCTTGGATAGTTGCTACGTAACTGCCTGTCGATTGTCGCCTCTTCATTTTGTCTCTTTTTTTTTGGTTTTCCATTGCTATTTGCCAAAACGTTTTTGGCCCCTCCGCCCTCACTTGGCTTCTCGTTTATTTATTTGATTTTTTTCGCTTTTTTTGCTCGTTGTTTATGCACTCTTTGGCCGTTTTGCCTTTGTCGCCAGTTATTTGCTCTCGCCTGCTTTGACAGCTCGTTGAGTTTATCCTGTCAATACGAACCCACCATCGCACCCACACTCGCAGACACACACACACACACACTCACACGCATTTGCAAAAATTGCTCGCCTTTGACTAGAGGATTTGGCTTGCAATGGTTGGCACTGGGTTTTCATTGACTCCATTGAAGTTGGCTGCTACGATTGATCGATCGACTGATTGATTAATTGACACTTTGCACATTAATTAGCCGGCTGGCTGGCCGCTAGCCGAGTCAACTAAACAAATGCCATGCAGCGTCAGTCATTTAAAGGCTTTAACATGGCCTTTCACTTAATGCCTGACGATGACCCAGTAGCTCACTTCTACTACCACATGTAGCTTTTACCCCACATGTAAGCATTATATATTATTATTGATGGACAGTTCAAAGCTGCCGCTCGTAGACTTTTGCTCATTAGAAATTATGACAATTTGTTGTGACCGGTATCCAAATTTATGGCTGATTAATAAACTCATTACAACTTTGCCTATTTCCGTTCTCGGTGCTGATTAATAAACAGAATTCACACGCTAAGAACTTTTCCTTGGCATTTAATTAAAAAAGTTGAGTGGTTCTTTATATATGTATTTGGTGTGATTGAAACTGCCTGTACAACTATTGGTCAGACCATTTATATTTTATATATATCAGAAAGTAAATTACTACGGACTTACTTAAGAACTCGCAAAAATCGCATTTTATGATTATTCTCATTCTATTATATCAAAGTTTTAGCCTGCTGGTAGTCGCTTCATCTCTATTAGGACTCTTCGAATACAAATTGATATTTTTATATATTTGTTTTTTGTATTCCTTTTGTATTCCAATTTACATAACTGATTTAACATGTCTGTGCTTTTATTTAAACATTTCTTGCGATACACTCGTTTTATCATATGTGTGGAAAGTCACTTAACAGATATCTTTGATTTTTCGACGCCCTATCCCACAATTATAATAAAATTATTTACTTATTTATTTGTATAAAGCTGCTTAAAATTAAAACTTAAGAGTTTACTATTGTGATGACAAGCTTTGCTGCCAGAGATTTAAACTCGCTAAGTAGGTACAACCAATATACTACTTTTGTTCCTTTGCAAACTTTTGCAAAAAACAAGGTAAATTTTAAAAAGTCCATAATTAAAAGTAGAAAAGATTTTAAGCTCAGCGAAAAACCATGAACATAATTAATGAGGAATATTGAAATTAATTTATTCGTTGCCATTTTAAGAAAATGCATCTGAAGTAAAAATTGATTAATATCTGCGCTTGTCACTATTTTAATTAATAAATTGCCTCAGATTCTTTCAAGCGAATGCTGATTGAAGCCGACAGCTTTATATCCAATAAAATTTGTTTGTGTAATTATTTGAAGTTGATTAAAATATGTTTAAATTGAATAACATTTTGTGCGAAATTAACTTGGCTGTCAAAAATGTTCTAGAATAGTTCTGTATCATCTGATAAACTATATGTTTCCTTTAAAATAACTTAATAAAACGTGAATTTGTTGAATGTTGCTGTTAATTGTTTACTATATTTGATTTTGCTGCCGTATACGCAGCAATTATGCTCTGCATTCCGTAAATTTAATTTGCTTTTTAAATTAAACAAACATATTGATCAATAAATTGCAGCATAATTCTACATGGCATACGTACAAGCACATTTTTGGAATATGGTAAAAATACATATTAAAGTTAAACTAATTACATGAACTATTCCAGTGATTTAATGAATATTTGCCGTTGGGAAAGAGAAGAGAAGATGTTTGATATAACTAACTGCTGATTTTGTTGGTAAACAAATATTACATTTGAACTGCTTTAATCGGTGCAGAATATGAAATATTCAAATTGTAATATTAAATTAAGCATTATGTCACTTTACCGTATTCGCACAGATAATAAATAAACAATTTTGTAGAAGTAAATAATAGTCAAATTGATTCGGTCTAAGCATTATTGTAGTAATATAAATTTAATGGCATTAAAGGGTATTTAAGTGGCACATATGGCTAGTGTTTCTGCTAATGTGCATACAGTATTCACACGTACATTAACCGCACAAATAAAATAGCCAAATTTCTCGTAATTTATAGAAAAAAATTTCATGTACACGCTTTTAAATGGAGTTGACAGATGCACACATTCACGCATATATTTATAAAACTGAATTGAACAAAATATAAATTAGTTTTATTTTAATTTTGGTCGACTGTTGTGGCTGTTTATTTTTGTTTAAATTGCAGAACATATTGAATTCTTTGCAAAAAAAACACCTTCAATTCCGAAAAATTATATAAATGTTGCCAATAACTTGAATATCATTGGGTTAAAATATTAATAAAAATTATTTTTGGCTATAATTATAATATTAATAATAATAATAATAATAATAATAATTATAGTAATAATAATAATAAAAGTAATAAATCCCTAATATAATTATTTGGCATTTATTTATTTTTTATTTATTTATATATTTAATTTATTGTTCATGTTACAAATTTGAAATGTTGAGCAAATAATTGAATATTGAGTGAAGAAATCGAGAAAATATAAAAAATATTTATATGTAAATAGGTAGATAGATATCCAGAATGGCGAAAGATTCACAATTTCTGCAAAGCTCTACAAATAATACAAATAATTAGTTATGATTAATATTTCAGGCAGGTTCAGTCCTTCAACTACCAAACATTTGTTTTCTGTCGTGGGCAGAAATAACAAAATGGCCGTCACTTGGCCTTTACATGTGCAGGAATGTAGGTTTCAACTGGCATCTGATGACATATATCTTATTGTTTTTGTTGTTGTTGCCTTTGTTCTCCATTAAACAATTGATGCTGTGCTCCTGTCGTTGCCTTGTCCTTGTGCTTGTTGCGACTACACATATAAATTATATTTTAATAAGAAAACAAACGAAAAATTCAATGGCGCCATAAAGCATAAAAAGACGCTGAAAAATACTTAAGCACGTGCGTGTGCTTGCCTGCGTGTGTCTGTGTGTGTGCGTGTGGTCTGGAAAAAACAATAAGCGTGTATTTGACGCACAAAGTCGAACACAAAAGAGAAAAGTAAACAATGAAACATTTTTGGAAACGAAACGGAAACAAGGCATAGAAAAACGCACGCCGACGACTCGATTAAGTAGCATAAAGTGATGATAAATGTGACATTGAGCAACAATAAATTCTGCTTTTGCCCTTGTTTGTCTCTCTCTGAGCCAGTTATTGTTGTTGTTTGCCGTTTGCTGTTCGCTGTTTGCTATTCGCTGTTCTTGTTGTTGTGTTATTGTTTTTTGGCAGTGCTTGCCATTGACGTGTTTGACTTATTGATGCTGCGTGCCGGGATTAGTGAGGAGCAAAGCTGGGCCAGAGCTGCGTATGAGCGACATCGGAACGAGCGCACATAACGCTGATTATTAGCATTTTGATGTCGGCGACATGTGCTTGTGTGAGTGCAGACTTGTGTCTACACACACGTATAGCCGAATAGCCGTATATCCATATAGCCATATAGCTGTGTGCGTGTTTATGTTTATATTTTCGCTGCTCATTCAATTGCTTTGTTTATGGTAATTTGAAATTCATTGGCCAGGGCCAGAAAGCGACAATCATTTCGGCTTTATGGCACTGCGTCAGCATTAAAGCTTAAATTCAATTTGAAATTTCAATTTCGATTTCAATTGAGTCTCTCATAATCCCTTCGACTGAATACATCAAATTTGTAAAGCCTTGAGTACAGCATTATAAGTGTAAACAATTCATGAATTCCTGCTTAAGGCCAAGCTTGCCCGGCGGAAGTTCACTCCACTGCCGCTTGCCATGACATTTGAGTCACTTTCTCGCTGCATCCGCGGCACTTTTTCAGCTTCATTGCAGGCAACGCATTCGCGCGATGGTAAAGGCCAAAGTTTTCCACTTAAAAAACGCCGCAAAGTTGCCTTAACGCTTGCCACAGCCCATAAGTTGGCTATTGGAAGCAAAATTTGTTGTTTGCTTTTATTTCGCTCGCATTGCTCCATTTGCTTTTTGCGGGCTGCCGCAAGTTGTGCCACTTGCCACCGCCAGCGAGCCGAGTCGAAGCTGTTGCTGAGCTGAAGCTTACTTTGGTTAACAGTGTGCAGCATTTTCGCTTAAAATATTGCACTCAGTTGACTGTGGCCGGAGTGAAAAGCAACAGCACATAAATGCACAGCAATGCATTGGAATCCAGGAATCCGCCTGCGACCCTTGCCCCACTAAACTGGTCGTCTTTTATTACAACGGCAGCTGCAGTTGCAGAAGCAGTAGGACTTGAGTGAGGAGCAGCTTTATTGAATATCCAAGAACTGTTCCTATTAGCAACGCCTAGGCTCCTTGGCTGCCCAATAGAACACACTCGATGGCTAGGCAATTGCTTAATTGCAACTTAAGCTCAACTTTGCCGCAGCCCCTGTTCCTGCGCCCGAATGCTCTTCACCTGAATGGCCGACCGGCCAACTGGTTAACTGGTTTGCTTGCTGTTGGCACATAAAATCTTGGCCAGCCTTCGCTTGCAGGCATTGTCTGTAATGACTGGAATTTGTGGTTGACCTGATATGAGACGAGGTGGCCAGCACACGAGGCTGCCTGCCTGCCCGCCTGCCTGCATAGATAAAAGACCGCCCTTCCCATACGCAAAGCCCTTGAGCTGAAGCTGGCACTGCAAACAGACAACTACTAGAGATATGAAATCCTGTTTGTAGCCTAGCTTAGGTGCTGCTTAAATGCAGTTTTAGTGATGTTTTCCTGGCCCTATTTGCCAGCCACAAATAAAGCTGCTAATAGTACAAATATTGTGTTGAGCCAACAACTACAACAACCAGAGCTAGTGGGCTTTGTGTTTTATTTTGTATATATCAAACAAGTCAAATAAGTAAAATTCTATGTTACCGAAATGAGCCAGCCAAAAGTGGAAGAGCTAATTAAGCAGGTGGATGCCTGCCTGGAAGCTGATACCAAACTAGAGATCGAAAAGCTGTAAGTAAATTGATCAGGCCATAGGTCGATGATTCAGCAGCTGCATCAATTACTTGCAGAGATGTAAACACTTTGACAAAGATTATCGAGAGCTGCCGCGATATCCCGAAAGATGCTTATGCACATTTAAACCAGCGTACACTCCAAGAAATGGGTTTCATATTCGACGAATCTGTCAAGTGCCACCTCGCGTGCGACCAAGAATCTCTGATGGCTGACCTAACTAAAACTGTGGAGAACCGCCTGAACACCGATGTCCAGGTGAACGTGCACGGTCAGATCTTCAATTGCCATTTGGCAGTGCTGCAGGTCTCAACGGAGTACTTTCGACAATTTAGCGGAACGAACTTAATAGTCATCAACGAGCCGGAGGTAACGCAACTCGGCTTTGAGAAGGCCTACGAATGGATGATTAAGCAGGACGCGGGCCCTGAGCGCTGTGGCATCGTGGAATTGTTTTTGACGGCACGCTTTCTGAAAATGCCAGTTCTGATTAACCAGCTGTGGTATTGCTTTGAAAGTACCGAGTTCTTTCGCGAGGGAGAGGCTTTCAAACTGTATCTACAGGCAGTGGACTATGAGACGACCACGTTGCAAGCCCTACTGCTGACTCGAATCAGCCGCTTCTTTCTGCCGGCTGTGGCGACGGTGCAGTTCCTGCGCCTGAACCCGGACAAAATCTACGACATGCTCAAGACTAGCATCATAAGCGTCAACTCTGAGATGGAGGTATTTCTGACCGCCTTTCGCTGGATGATGTTCGACTGGCCGGAGCGCAAATCACACAGCGCGCTGCTTATGAAGGCTGTGAGGTTCGATCTGATGCCGGCCTGGTACATACTCTCGTTGAAGTCAAGGCAGTCGCATCCGCAGATGAGCGAGCTGCTCGCCAGTCCCGAAGTGCAGTCCAAGATCAATGTGGGCTTATCGTACTCGGTGACCCAACATTTCATGTCTAGCGAGTCGCCGTTGCAGGAGCCGCTAAAAATGCGTCATGCCGAGGAGCGTGAATGGGTCATCGATGAGCTTGCGCCCCATCATCATCTGTACAAGTGCCCCAACTGGCAGTATTTGGACTATGATCTATTCAATATCTATATGGAGCAGATTATCCATGCTGGTCCGCACTATTACAAAACCCTAAAGGCTAACAAGCCCTCAAATTTGTTGCCCTGTTGTCAGGCTATTGTTAAAAGTACCGACAATAAATCGGAAACGTGATTTTCTTTAAACATTTTACCAATAGATATGCCAAATCTCATTTGATCGGGGCACTGTGTGCGCAACGGGTCAAAAATAGACCCTGGGGCACTATATAATTGCAACAAATAATTTCATTTAGTCCAAGCAGTCGTTTGGGCCGCCCAATGGGCTCTGGTTTCACATTCGCATTTAGCGTTTCCAATTAGCTCAATGGCAGCCATTTGCTGAATTAATTGTCAACGTTTATGAACTAACCGACGCGGACTCAGCCCGCGTGTGTGCGAGAAAGTGTGTTTGTGTGTGTGTGTGAGTGAGTATGTGTGCATGTGCCATGTTTATGCTTGCCAAACACTTGCAAAACAAATACAATCACAATACAATCACAACACTCGTACTCTCCTGTGTGTGCAAGCGGTAATCAAAAACATAATAAAATTTAAATAAACATCAAAGTCATGACACAAGCGACAACAAAAACAGCTGTCGTTCAAATATTTTAACAAAAGTACCACAATTAACAAAAAACTTTTTTTTTTCAAATATTCATAAAACAAATAAAAACGTTGCAGTCGGGTGTAACCGACAGCAAAATACTCGATATACTCAAGGTGAAATACATTTTTGTACACATACAAAATTTTAAAAAAATATTTGTATCTTTGCGGGGACCCAGGACGCACAACAATACAAACTGCTTGTTAGACAGCAGCGCCACCGACCACTTGTATTCTGGTGTGATGAAATTCAACTTAGGTTTTGAGACAAAAACTATAAGCAAACGTTAAAAGGTGCAAACAAATTCTAATAAAATCAAAAAAAAGTTTCCGTCTTGGGTGGTCTCGGGACCACCTATTTATTAACTGAAACAACAAGAATTAATATATAAATTGTTGCGCTTGCAGCATTGATGTTGTGAAACTAACGGCATTTGCATATTATGTGGATCTGGAATCCTTAGAGGTCATCAGCAAACTGTTTGCTAAAATTTTATGTATCTAGTTTTTAAACTGAAAGAGATATAACGATTAAATCGAATTGCCACTTCCCCAGTAGGCGTAGCCAAAAAAACTTAACACTTTATCTGACGTAGGAACTGGAATATATATATACTCGTGTATATTCCAAGTTTCCACTCTCGAGCCTCAATAGCTGCAAACAAATTGAGTTCATACGGACAGACGGACGGACAGCAGGGCACACATTGCATAAGCCCAATATACTCATTTCACTTCGCGAACAAGTATAAATATGATTGACAAATAAATTAAAGTTTTTAAAGAAACGGATATTAAAAAAATTATATTTATTTTTTGCATTTCTTTATATATAATTTTCAGCTGTGTATTTCCGGATATCCTGAGTTATGCGACACAAAGTTATTCACAAAATATTAATTTAGTTTTTTTATTGTTTGTCACTCATGTTAGTTATACTTGTTTTATTACGTGTATTCCACTCTTCTGCAGAAAACACCTGCTACTATTTTAATCAATATTAAGAATTATCATCAAAATAATTTTGAACCTACCCTCCAAAATTTTTTTATATACATTTCGATAAAATTAATGTGCAAGTGATATTCAGATCAAAAAGTTTATTAACAAATATTGCTTCGAAAGTGGGAAAGTACAAAGTATTTACTAGTCTAGCAATCGTCTAAAAGCATTTAAAATTCCTTTGCTATAGTTTCAATTGACGTTGCAGATTTTTTCGCCATTTTATGTAAATATATGGTGTTTTGTTAATGTAGAAACATAACAATCGGATACCGTTACGAATGTGAATCTCTTCAAGCCTGGCCAGGTCACGTATATTATCCGTACGTAAATAATAGCTTTCTATCTCATTGTGCTTGTTGTAATGTATTGGCAACGAAAACCACATAATAAATGCAAAATGCAACTTATTGAAAGTCGTAATTCACGGCCTGATGAAAAAACCATGCATACAATTTGGGCTTATATCATATGACTTAATTGTCTGCAGTTGAACGGCCGTCAATAAATCAATTACTGAACAGTCACTGGCAGATTATCAAGGATTTTAATCTTTTTTCCTTTTCTGTGACAATCATAGATTTACTTGCGGATGAAGTTACAAAAAGATGCGCCATCGGGCGTTGAAGCCGATTGACGGTGCGTAAAATGATTGATGAATGCAATTAAAAGTGGGCAAGTAAAAGACAAATAATGAACCCAAATGATGCAGGCAACTGCAAATGAGTCGAATGTCGCTTCTTATTAAACTTCGACAGTTTGTAAGAAATTAGAATTGTCAGTCAAATGTAGCACAGAATTTTCTCGAGTTTCACATTTAATTGCAGCCTTGAGGCTTGGAAATTGGTCAAGTTGTGTCTCGGTAATGATAACATGGTTACGCATTGCCAGTTCATCGAGTCTATCTTAAATTCCTTTCCCGAATCAACTGGCTTTAACAAAAGCAAATTCAATTTTGCTGCGAATTGGCATTTATTGCCAGCAACATCAAAAGCAGCAACAAAAGTGATAATCCTATTGTGGTTTTGTTAGCGCTCTTTAATTGGCATCACACTCCGCGCACACACACACACAGATACACTCGCACCAAACACATACACACACTCGGTTAAGCGGCGCCTGCGACAAACAAAAGCCGCTTTACTTTTCATGTTTTGCGGCGACTGCGTTTTGAGGCGCCATTACTCACAACTCTGAGAATGGCATGACGATGCCACTGTCATTGTCAGTGGGAGCTGCAGAAAGGATAGGGGGATAAACTATCAGCTGGCATTTTGCTGGCACGCAAAGTTTTTGGCTATTGTTTCAATTGTCAAACAAGCGGCCAAAGTTGCCAAAAAGTTTTCGTCTGCCAGGCCGCAATTTAAGTGCCCCAACTTGAAGGATGGACTTAAAGCCTGATTAGCTAATTAACCATTTCTAATTGGATTTTCAAAACAATACCAAAATTTCAATTAAAATACGCCCTGATAAGGCGTCGAACCTTGCAATTTATTATGTAACTGATTATATCGGGAATGGTTGTGTTTGTGTTTGTGTGTGTTTGTTCGGGTGCTTCTTTTTAAAAATCGCAATCAACAGTAGGGAATCTTTGTCCCTCCAAAACCTGAAAGTACATGATAATCGGATTTGTGGCGAGTACCGGGTAGAGTCCCATAACTTACTACCGCATTTAAGTGATTTAACTTCGAAATGAATTTATGATTGGTGTGAACATTTTGCGCCCTTTATCTGAGTATTTTTCGAATGCTATGGCAACCACAACTACAAGTCTGAATAATTCGCTTATTGCAATTAAAAGCAATTATGCTCGTTGTCCTGTAAACCGCAAACTCATTAGCTTGGTGCACCAAAACCACAATGCTGCAAATCGCTTAGCCGCAACAACAACAACAACTAGCTGCACCAACAACACAGCTACTCTACACAAATACACACATATGTAATGTACACGTATATGGGGTCAGTATTTACATATTTGGGAGTGACAATGGGCAAGCGTTGAATTCCAAAACTCGATCGTCTTTCAAATTGCTAAACTTGAGCCACTTTTCATGCAAAGCAATTTTTTGGCCACATCGTTTTTGACATGTGTGTGAAGTGCCTGGTGACCACCGCCCAGTGGGTGGTTGAGGTGGGTGAAATGTTTGCTTAGAAGGTTTTATGCATATGCCGGACATGTGAGAAATTCCATTAGGAAGTTTTCTTTGTTTGCATAACATTTGCATCTCTAACAGAAAATAAAATTATTTATTTGTGGCCACAATGGGTCGGTTTGGGTACGCACAGATTTTCTGAGTGTCTGTGTGTTCGTGAGTATGGTCAGCCAGACCTAACATTTTATTATTATTATTATTTTGTAATGGCTTTGAGTGCTTGCAAAGCCAGAGCGAAGAAAAAATCATTTGCATAAAATCGATTAAAACATTTCCAGCAAATCAAATGCATACTGAATTCAAATAAATAGCGAGAAAAGGAAACCCATCTTCATGTGGCCTATGTGTTTCTTTTATCGATCAAAATGCTTGTTATCAACAACATATTAAATAACAACAATAGCCACTTTTGGAACACTAAAGACACATGAACATGTATTTTCAATGCACTTTAAGCGTAAGGCAATCGACAGAACGAAAACAAGTAAGAGCGCTCCAGTCGAGCACGCCCGACTACGACATACCCTGAACCCAGCTGCATGCTGTCGTTACAAACATTTAAACCCATTGTGCATTCATACATACACACCGAAAATCACATATACACACATATATACACAAGCGCACGCCGCATGCTGAGCACTGAACTTAGCTAACTAAATTTAACTAACTCCATACTACATGTATATACATACATACATATTTACATTACCGAGCATGTCTATGTGTATGGGTACGTATGGATGCTTACGCTTGCTGCTAATTGACTTGTGAAATTTGTTTAATTTTAGCACACGTTTTCTGTAATAACATCTGTGTTTTTGAACCGATATTGATGAAACGTTTTGCAATAGATTCTTTCAGGTCAAGAATATACAAGTTTTCATTTGATCGAATTTTGGTGTCCCTAGCTCTCATAGTATAAAAAAAAATTATGCCACAACATATAAACTTTACCTGAACTCTTGAAAATCACATAGAAGGGCGTTTTTGCATTTTATCGGCTCAGAAACAAAAACGTATAATAGAAAATTAGCAGATTTCCGGAGAGGGGAAGATAGTGAGGGTGAGAGAGAGAGGTGGAGAGAGGGGGAGAGAATGCGAGAATTGAAAGAGTCAGTCCATAAAAGCGAGCGCAAAAAAAGTATTGAGAGATAATGCACTATATAAACACTTAACTAAAAATCAAACAAAAACATGTTAACCTTACCTGAACTCTTGAAAATCGCTTAGAAGGGTTTTGTTGCATTTGACCAGACTGTGAAACACCAAGTAAGATGGCTCTGGCGATCTGTCGTTGTATAGATTTCAACCCCCTTGCCTTCTTACATACATACACAGAGCTGCGCTTGGCCCCCACTATGGAAAATGAATTTTTAAATAACTTCCAAACTAAGAGTATGATCGTTCTGAAATTTTCAGCAGTTAACAAGAACATTCAAATCCATGTATAAACTAAAGTACTTGAATTGCGTTTTCTGATACATGGGGCGGATTGGGGAGGTATCCAAAATCCGAATTATTCATAATATGTGAATCTTTTATGAGAACATATTAAAATATTTTTTGGTGGCTCTAGCCGTTATAGTTTTTAAGATATGCTCGAAAAACCGTCAAAAATTCAAAAATCGATAAATACTAATAATAAGAGCGAGTTGCCGATCATTTGAAATAACCTTGATCTGCGTGTAAATGAAAGCGTAAATCGTCTCGGCTAGTGACGCTGACCAAGAATATATGTATTTTATCGGGCCGGAGATGCTTCCTTCTGCCTGTTACATACATTTGCACAAAACCATTATACCCTTTTACCCATTTTCAATGTGTTCAGGGTATGGTCCAAAAATAGCTTTCTTGTAAATTAAGATTTATAAACTTAAAAGGACTAAGCATCAGAATTATGATGTTATATATGTAATAATATTTTATAAAATGAAGGATATTAATACCTGCATAACTGAGGTTAAATTAATCTAAATATGTAATTCAAATGTTTGTATAAGCACGAAGGTATATATTTTCAATTTTGGGGGAACGGGGGATATTAATCCAAAATAAATATATTTTGATCGACTCAGCTTTTGATGTTGACCAATAATATACATATATACTCTATGGGATGGGAGATGCTTCCTTCTGCCTGTTACATACATTTGCACAAAACCATTATACCCTTTTTAACCCAATTTCAATAAGTTCCAGGTGTAAAAACACTTAAAGCGACCAAACTTTTATATCCCACCTTAGATATTTTATTTGTGCTTGAGCAAATGCTTAATTTTAATGTTAAGTACCATTTTGATGATTAAAATGTTATGATGCAAACAACTCTGAGTGCTTTTGTGTATTCTACAACTTTTCTAGATACAGTATATACATGTGTATTATAGCTGCTTGCCACAGCCGTATCAATTATGAGTTGCATGTGCTTAATTAATTTACAACTGAATTGGTTGATGGTTGCGCCCAGTCTGTAGTGAAAGCGGGCCAGAAAGCAAGTATTGTGAGTCATCTACTTGCTTAAGCAGTTGTGTATATTGTGTTTAATATATGCCAAGGATGTGGGTGTGGATGTGTTGTCTTAAGTCAATCTAATAAGGATTTGGGCAAGCGAATTAAGATGCTGAGATGTGCAAGGTTGAAGTGGCTTGTTGAACATCGTTTATGGCAAAAATGGATACGTAATTAGATTATGCAAACAAATGTCAAAGCTATTTGTATTTCATTTCTTAAGCAAGCAAAGTTAATTAATTACTGCACAACTTTAAGCTGCAATACAGCGACGGACGGACAGAGTGCTCAACTTGCCAGCGCTTTCTGGCTGGCAGGAGTGGCATGAAATTACAATAATTTAAGAACTTTTGCTTCAGCCAACTTAAGAACTCACTCAATGAGCAACGGCTGCAGCATCCGTACAACTACACGCAGGACCAGGTCCTTGTTAGGGACAAGCACGATGATGAAGCTCATAGAATGCACTCTGCGCTTGGCAGCATTAATGGTAACTTAAGCTGACTGCAAATTTAACAGAAGCAGTAGCAACAACAACAACAGCAAACATGTCAAATATAAATGACGAAAGGAGTATGCACAAAATGCTACCATTTCTTGACACTGGGGCTGGGCTGAGACGGCCACAATGCCGCAATTCCTTTGCCAAATGCAAATGAAGATGGAAATTATCGCCCATTTGGCTTAAATGCCGGGCGAAACAAACAAAGTGCAACAGCAAGAGACACAAGTCGAGATACAGTTTGAGATACAATTTGAAACGGATTTTGTTTTCGTTTTTGTTGGCATTGCTAATGAAGCATCAGTTCAGCGGCTGCTGCTCAAGTGGTGCCGCTTAAGCAAATGTCAAACACCAAATGTACTCGGCGTCCGCAGTCGAATGGCGAAACTTTTGGCGGCCACAACAAACTACAAGATACAAGCTGTAAGAAACAATATACAAGTCTGCATTTCAATTGCGCTTGGCCACTTTAAAGTGCGGATGTGGCTGAGAGAGATACAAAAGATACTTGGCAAGCAAAAAGAAAATTGCTTGCAATAAATTTCAAATTAAATAGAAATTTGCAGCGCCAACGAGCGTGGAAAAAATGCAAATCTCTGCTAATTCTTATAAATTATTAAATAAGAAAAAGTCAAATGATTCATTTTTAAGCTGCACCCTTCATCACTAAAGCTCAGCTGGCAGCAGTAGAAAAAATGACCCAGGCCAGCAGCAGCCAGAAAAGCTAGAGGAAAAGAGCTGCGAAAAAGAGAAATTCCGGACAGGGACAGACACGCAAAAGGCAATGCTGCTGAACAAGCAATGCAGCCTCGCAAGCGTACGGGTTTGTATATGTATGTATGTGTGTATGTGTGTATGTGTGATATAGGAGGTGTATAGGATGTTAATATGCCTCAGCACACACTACTGCATCGTATGTTTGCACCATGGGTGCGCGTGATTTAACATCAAACTGCGAGTGGAATGATTTTGTCAAAGGCCAACAATGCAAAATGTAAAAAATGCGTTGCCGTGGTGCCTATTGGATGCGAACTCGTACTCGCATGCTGCTGACAGCCAAATCATACGTCAATTTACTGTTGTTTGCATACAGCCTCGTGTCATGCTGTTTTCATTCTAAGCTTCCATTGTTCGAAACTGGCAATATTAATCGAAGGCTTTTACGCTTTATGACTCTTTGCTTGGGTGGCAGACTCCATTAAACGTGCATTGACAATCAATCGGCTATTGAGCTGTTATCAAAACTACTCAAAGATAAGCAGAGAATACTCCTCACAATTGCCTTGAGCTTGAATTCTCGTGTTCATTGTAAAACATCTAGCCTGAAGATGAAATAAAGTTTATGTTTACACTGATCATATGAATGGGATCTTTAAAACTTGGTAATGCAGTCGTAATGATGTAATTTACCGTTGAAAACTATCAGCACATTGTGGCTGCTTTTTCGAAAATGGCCTATGTTTTAAATTTGGTTTCTAATCATATTCGAAGAGTTTCAAATCCTTGTAATTATCTGATTCTAACAAGACAAGAATAATTTAATTAATTTAATAGAATGATGTTGATTTGGTCTTCGATTTTATTTTAGACAATAAGGCAGCAAGTGACCTTGCTAGCCGTTTTAATAAGATAACTTTTATCCAAAAAAAAAAAAAAAAGATTTTGTATGCAAGCCTTAGGGAAGAGCAGCTTGGCCATCGATTATTCTGTACGCTTTGGCATCGGTCACACTCAGTTAGGCGATGACGTCGACCGTGCAATGTACTCAGATGGAGAAAGCGAAAAGTAAAATGCCCTGCTCTATGTGGTCCGCGACAAAGTCAAGTTGCACGCTGGATTTGTTGCACACAAAGAGGCGTCCCGCTTTCCTTTGCCATGGTGCACTTGGCGCTTGCGAATATGCGCCACGGGCAGAATAGAAAAGCGGCCAAAAGGAAGCTGCCACAAAGGCCGTGGCAAACAAGCAAAGGAGAATGAAAGCTGCATAAACGCCTGGTAGCGGCTGTGGCAACAACTGAGGTAGGGGCAGAGGCAGAGGCAGGGGCAGGGGCAGCGGCAGTGGGAGCCTAGCGAATGTTGAATGCTGTGCACATGGCAGTTTATTCATGATTTCACATATTTCGTCACGCCCCCTCCCCTTGCCAGCTGAATCCTCGATCTCAGTGCAGGCCCAGCTCTGCTCTGAGCACTGGATGGTCGCCATTGTTGTGCATTAGTCAACTGTTCGCCAGTTCGTTGCATGCACAAAAAATATTGCCTTAGAGTTTGTGCAAACTCGGCAGGCACTGTACACAACCAACCACACACAAACACACACACACACACACACACAAACAGACAAACACATGCACTATACGCCATGTATAGAGGCAATGGCAAATGCTTTCTACATGATTTCTCTGGCGCGTGTTTTTGTTGTACCCTGCTGCTTTCTTGCAATATTTTTTGCAGTCGCCTCCCCCAGAATCCGCTACGCTACTTTTGTGAAGTTGCGTTTTTATGGTTTTAACATGTTTACTTTAATATTGTGTATTTGTCTTGTCGGCGTTACCGTGACATATGTAGCTGGCAAGCCGAACGGACAGCGCAGGGCACTTGATAGGAAACATGGAAGAAACGAGAAAAAAGGCTCAATTTTAGCAAAGGCACTGAATGCACTTTAAATATATAATACTAAAGAATCCATTTTATATGTATTTACTAATGTCTCTATAAAATTGTTCCAAAGGATCTAGATAATTAGATGTGTTTCTAAATATTTATAAATAAAAGAGTATTGCAAAGTGTAACAGTCAAATATGTAACATCGTAAAGTACAAAAGTGGGGTAAAGGCTAAAAGTTGGAATTTCAATTTTAGTAATAGCTTCATTATTGCAAATTGGCAATAATGTGTCTAAGATAATTCCCTCACCGAAATTCCCTGTACTTGAAAGACTTCACTTATCTCTAGCTCCTAAAAGAAATTAAATTCCTTGCGTTTTACCTTTGAAAATGCGGTTGCCCACGAGTTTTTTATCAATGCTTTAAAGAAATACACTACATGTTATAATTTGCTCTGCAGTTTCTTTCTCAGAAAGATGCATTTAATAGGCGGACAGATAAATTTGGCATAATCGACTGGTTTTGAAAACCGTTATAAAAAATGTATCGGTCGTAATAGCGAGTGGTTTGAACAGTAAAATAAAATAATGTTAAAATAACATGATTTCTTCATCAGTCCCGAAACTTTTCAGCCAACTTTTGTGTTAACTTATTATTTATTTATTTTAATTTTTGTCAGCATCAACACCAGAGTTCAGTTACCCATGGCCGTCTGCCCATCTCTGAGTGGTTGTGTCTGAATGAGCGCTTAAATTTCGCTCTGAATGAGCGCTTACATTTCAAAGGATATCGACAATAAATGTTGGATGAATAGGTGTTTGTTATGTTAAACGAAGACCTAGATTGTTTAAATTTATAGAAAGGGAATGCATCTCCAATGTATCCAAATCGATCAAATAACTGAAACTGTTGTTGCACACATGTGGGCATATTAGTTTCTTGAGTTGTACATAATGAGTACCTTTGGGAAAAAACGTTTTCATTTTTTTTTTAGATGTGTTCAAACTTCATAATCAACTTTATTATTATTTCATATCAATTTGTAAGTGAAATGAATAAATAAATGAAATAAATTTAATGTTCGCCATTAAAGTACTATGACATCACAGGTCCTGCACTTCTAATAGATAAATGTCACAAATTTTCGAAACTGTCTGTGCCTAAAAATCCATAAACATTTTCTTATCGATAAAAGCACTTGTCCAAACTCCAAACATTGGCGGCATTTGCTTGAAACTTGTGGTAAATATCAATTGTCCCGGAGCCTAAGACAGAAGAGGTTGGTGGTTTGTGAAAATCGTCTTGTGCCGGCTTCGGGCTGGCAAAACATTCAGCTGCGTTACATATCGATACGTAATCAGGGCTTTCAAATAACTTTCCAATTCGTAACACGGCTTTTGTTTTGTACAAATCAAGTGCGGGTAATGCGCAGCCCTGCGCAATCCCTCGGCGGAGCAGGACAAAACAATGCTAGCTTAAGTGGTGTGTGGTAGTCAAGAGTGTCTGCAGATATGTGTGTATTAGTGTGTGTGTGTGTGTCTCAGTGCTTCATTGGCTTGAGGCGCACAAAAGGGATTTCAATAATACGCGCACAATCTGTGCTGAAAGCTTAAACAATAAAAGTGAAAACTCCGCAAAACCCTGTAGATGGTATGTGGTTAAGCATATTATCAATAGAACAGCCGGTCCGACTGCCAAGCAGGCAGCCTAAGGCTGTGCGCTCGGTGCATAAGTTACATATGCGGTTGGCAGGCTCAAGACAATGTGGCATGTGCCTCTTCAATGTTACAACAAGACAATGCAGATTAGCTACCGCTGAATGGGACAGGACAATGCGCGTACTTGGGACCCGTCACGGACCGCAGTAGTCAAAAGCAATTGCTTTTGATTTAAATGAATAGCAACGACTCATTGGCCGCAACACAGGCTCCCATATCAAAGGCCAGGGGATTCACAAGTGCCACTGGCAAAGATAAGCACGTTCTGCATATGAATATGAATTTCTGTTTGAATGCCTGATAGCCACACATACATTAATCGATGAACATGTAAAGTAATTTCTATGACATATCATACTCAGTACCGAAGAAATGAATAAAGGAATAATCAGATTGAGCACAGAAGCCATCTTTCACATCTTATCTATATAAATAAAATTGACTTGCTAACGCAAATAAGTCAAATACATTATCAGAAAACATTCAGCTCATTATTCCCATTATTCCCATATTATTTCCTAATTCCCCTTCTCACTGGTGTAAACTAAACTAGACTGGACCGTGGTCCAGATACCTTAAATGTGTAAACAGTAGAAATATATTTTTGATTAGAATGTATATACACCTGTAACTGACTTCCAAAATTACTTCCGTAGTCGCATGATTAATTCTATTTACAGGTAGCTGAGCCTGATGCTTTTCCGTTTGGAACTGCTCGGCAGGTCTCTGTTTGCGGCGGATTAAGACAATTAGTTTGCCTGATTGCAAATTGCATGGTTGCGGCCGTCTGAGTTGCATGCGCACTCGTAAATGTCTTGACATGTGGATTTATGCTAGTGAAGGCTTTAAGCTGCAACTGATTTATGTTAATGGGCTTCTCAAATATTTGCGCCACTTCAAAAACATTATGATGATTATTAGCCGTGTTTGCCAGTGTTGTAAAACAGTCATACGTGTCTGGCTTGCAAATAAAAACAAATTAGAATGCGCTCGGCTATAAAATACCCCGTACTACACGGCTTTTCTAACATCGAATATAAATATTCGGTATATTCAGTGAAAAAGAGCATTTTTTTAACCGACAAAGCATCGCTTGGCTTACTTTTGTATTTATTATGTGAACGTAATGAATAATGAAGGGCAAATAAATAATCGAAATGCATAATACAAACTAACATAGTTTTAGATATGGAATATAACTAAAGGCATGCCTCATTCCGAGTGTTCACACACATTTTTACATTTATATAAAATCCATTTGATTCATTTTTATGGCTATAGGGTATCAGAGCTGAACTGGACGTGGTTGTAGCAAACGAATGAGAGACGTGACTGACGTGATGTTTACGACTGTGTGAATACAGCATCCGTCGAAAGCGTCAACATAATTTGGACTGGCAAAAGGCAAATGGACTAATAGCAAACTAAGCAATAAGCTTCAGATAAGAGTTCTGCGCTTATCAAGCGATTGTCAACGACAGCAACTGTCATAACCAAAGCTGCGAGCTGTGCGTTTAGAACCACTTTAGCATTCATATGCATATCGCTGGCAGCTCCACTCAAAGTCACCCGAGTGCCCAGGCAACTACGTGACAATGCCAAACACAAGGGTGTCGCGCAAACTTTGGCGCCTCCAACATGTCGCACATATGTTGCCTAGACAGCTCACGGCAGAGGTGAGGCAAGGAGAGGGACGGTGCACGGCACAGGGCATCGTTGGGGATCCCATTGCCATTCGTAGTGTAAATATTTAAACAATAATAAGTTGGCGGAAAAACGCAGGAAAACTCTTGTGTTGCTGCGCGGCAAAATAGCGAAAACTTTTGTTATCTTTTCACCATGAAAACGGCACGAAATGGGTGGATCTGGGTAGAATTGTCAGAGAGCAGTGAACGTACAATAATCGCATTTAGGGGTAGGACAGGTAGAATAATAGGTGCGACGCATACACAGACTGTTTGTCTATGCTGCAATATATCGCGTTTCAGGTTTTCAATTAGCGTTAATGTCAGCGCGACGCATGAGTTGGGACCCAAATTGAAATTGCGTATGAAGCCTGGGGCAGAGTGGCCAGTATAAGGCGCCCTACGACTTACGATATCGATTACAATATTTAGTTAGCAATTAGTGGCTTAAACTCTTATTATTTCCAATACTTTGCTCAAATCGAGCTTGGATGGACTATTTTGGACTATACATTAAAATGCTTCGGAATTTAAACTAAAATTTTTTTTTAAATTACCGTACACAAAAAAAAACAAAAAAAAGGTAACATGCTTATATACAGTTCTCTACATAAATATTTACCAAGACGGGGCGCAGCTGAAATCTAGAGTCTGCATTAATTGAGTAGTTTCTCATGGGATCCTTCCTACACAATTCCATGCCTCGTATGTAAATTGGTAATGAAATGTATAAAAAAGGGTTGTATTTGTGCAGTAGCTGCTATATAAATATTGTCATAGCCAACACCCCCAAACTACGCGCGTCCCAAATAGTAATTTGCATAAATGTCAATCATACGCCGCGTGTACCACAAATGTTGTTGCTTGTGCGCCCTAACTTAGCAACAAAAGTACACGAACATATGTGTGCCTGTTTTTTCGGTGTTCTTGCAACACCTCGGCCCCCTCCATGCGCTAGCAAAGTGGCACGGCATTGAGAGTTTCGCTACTCGATTTGCGTTTTATTTCAAAATTGAATTTCAGCACTGATTATGTATTTGTATTTTTTCGATTCCCTGTTCCCGTGGGGTGTTCGTCGAACGGTTTGCTTGCTGTTTGCACTCGTTTGCGCTTTCCCTGTCCATCTTTCATTCGCTTGCCTGGGGTGCATAAATAAGCAGCACTCAATTATTCGTGTTGTGGCTGAAGCTATACTCGTAATCCTTTATCCTTGTACCTGCGACGTGCCGATTTGATTTGCTTTGCAATTTATTGTGGAAACATGCCATCATACACACACACATACCCTCTCATTCTCTCTCTCTCTCTCTTTCTGTCTTTCTCTCTCTTTCCCACTCATGCAGAAGCGTAGATGAGCATAAGTCGTCTATATGATATTGGCCTGATAAACGCTATATAAGCTTTATGTTTATGCTAATATTCGGCACAAATCAATTTTAGATCTGCTGCGGCACTTAAAGCACGCGGATTCAACTTCAAACAGCGTCTGTTGCGATACTTATTGCTATACATGTAAATTGAGCACAAAATAAATTCACATTTTTTGCTGTTGTTGTCTTTGGGTCGAGTTTCAAGCCTTTGGCCTCCCACTGGATGTCGCAAAATTTTCAGCTCCATGGAAATTTTTCATTTGAAGTGAAACGACGCTGAGAATTTGTCTGCATTTTCGTTTGACTAAGGGCATTTAATTGTGGCCCATTTCATTTTAATTTGCAATTTGCCTTTGAGGTTTTTGGTGTAACATTTAATTGAGAATTTTTGTTGAAAAGTTCCACTCCAAACCTTCGGTCAGCCGAAATGTTTTTGCCCTTCCTCTTTCGACCAGTTTCAAATGTTCAGCTCATTAAGAAGTGAAATGCCAGAGTTTGTTTAACAATAATGGGATATTATAAGGTAATTTAACAGGACGCCTTAAATACTTTGAAACCGCCAAGGCTTATGCATTTTAAATGATAATGTTGAATGCCAAAGCCGCGAGAATTGATTGACATTTGGTTTCCTGATGAAATATGTACATACACATATGTGAATCTGTTGATGTAGTGACTGGATAATTGAGTGTATTAATTATATTTCATTAATGCAAAAAAATTGCACAGAAATTAATATAAATTAGCAAATGGAGGTTGAGTGCGTTTAAACTGCTCTTCAAATGTAATTAAAAACGAATATGAAAACATCGTAAAAAAAACTTAAAATAAAATACACCATGAATAAGCGACCATGGAAATTTCAGCGACGATGATATAAAAACCAACGTAAATTTTTGCATCAATATTTAAATTGATGAGAAAAGTGTCCACAACAGCTACCTGGCAGTTTCCAGAGTTAATCGAAAAGTACAAATAAAAACGGTTTCAAGTTTATTGCTTAAAGTGATGGGCCTTAAATATTTATGTATATATTAAAGGCGTCAAACTATTAATAGTGAAATCAATAATCCTCAATCCATTCAATTCTCAAATTGATAAGTTCAGAAATAAAATAATAGATAGTTCTTTCGAAAATCAATAATCCATGTGTAAAATCAAATTAAAATTCTGTAGAAATAGCAACTTACAACGAGAAAGAAAAGTTATTTCGGTTGCCGATGAATAAACACCCTACGAAACTTCACTCAAAAACTAAATTAACTAATTATTTGATCGATTACTTAGTAGCTGTATACAATAGTGGTTGGATTTTCGGGGCTTAACCATGGCTTAACAGTTAGGATAAATATTTCAAATCCATATAGATACACTTAATATACAGTTATAGTCAAAATATAAGGCATACTTCCATAGCTTTATTATTAACTAAATCGTTAAACCAATTTTAATAAAACAATAAAAAAATAAAATAATAATTAAGTTTAAGTAATAATACATAATAAAATTTACAAATCAATACAAAAATGATAGTCAATATTTTAAGATTTTTAATATTAATAATAAGATAGAATAACAATACATTTTTGAATATATTCAAAAGACATTGAATTTTCTTTTCTGTTGTATTTTCTACTAAAAAAAAATTCAAAATAGTATTTTTGTTTTGTATTTCTTAAAAAAATTGAACTGATATTAAAAGATAACCGAAGTAAAAGCTTCTGCTTAAATTTGGATCTGATATATAAACAAATTAAAATACATAACATTAAAAAAAAAGTGAAGACCCGACAAACGAAATCTTCAGAGCGTAAACTACGTTTATATATTAATTGCCTTACAGTAAATAAACAATCAAGATTCTGAACACTTACCGTATGTTAATATAATATATATACATATATAAGCTATGTTGCGTATTTTATAATCTATATATGCATAACTAAGTAGACGGTTCGCTTCATGTGTGTATTCATTTTTTGTATATTTACTACAACTTGTTTGATTGAAAAATTCCAATTAAGTGGGCCATACTGGTCAGCAGTAGTGTCCGATGGCTAGGGTCAGTTGACTGTCTAGCCAACGTAACAGGAATCTGCATATATGTATACAAACTACCTGATGTTCTGGTGTTCGTCGATCGCCGCACTTAATTAGCATCATTGCTAGTGGGAAATGCTGGTCAGCGAGTTGACTCTGTGACAGCCAATCAACCCATTTCAGTGATAATTGCACTTTTGACAAATTACGGCCTATCTGTTGCAAACCTTATTAAGCCTGAAAATTCAATATTATTATGTCCCGTATTGACAATTTCTACGTATGTATGTATATGAAACAGAGCAAATTGCAGAGCTTACCATAGAATGCAATACAATGAAATTAAAGCTCAGAAACTGTTGTTGCTTACAGCAATTGAACTCAAAATCTTACATGTGAGACCCAATGTTTGCATACCTTTTTATCCTCTGACAAAAAAAATTATTTTATGTACTCTCTTTTCATATAAAATCTCTCTCATACCAGCAAAAGGTGAAAAATAAAGAAAAAATAAAAAATTACTCTAAATAGTTTTATATGACCAAATTATTTTTCTTTCCATTTATTTTGCAATTTGACAAAATATAATAAAAATTAAAATAAATAACAAAAGCTCTCTCGGTTTCATTAGAATTATCGACTAATCATTAGATAATTTTCGTGACCAATCAATTTATTAAATTATCAAAACTAATTACATAATGAACTTATTACCAAAAGAAAAAGTTCTCCAGCATCTAATTTTCAACAGGTTAAGCTCTTAAAGTCGTGCAAGATTTTCAATTTACATTTTATTAAAAAAGGGTTTTTTTTCTTATTTTTAAACATCAGCTGTTATTATTATTAAAAACGTAAGTATATTATATTAGGAATATATACATATATAGATATATACTTCCAATAACTTGCTTTTAAATTGTTTTATGGTGCTCATGACCTATTTTAAGTTTTCAACTTTAGACAAATTTTAAAAACGTCTTGTTTGCTTCCGTTTCCTTTGCCATGTCCCGCATTATGTATGGATTTTCTTTTGCATACGTAGATGGGAAACGGCCAACGGGCAAAGAGATGGAAAAGCAATGGCTATAAATTGAATGCGGTCTCATTGAATGGTCGCTGGTTGGTCGTCCATTGGTTAACCCAAATGGCAGCAAATTAGAGCTGAAGTGTTTTGCGCTTGTTCTAATTCTTCGCCTCGCTGCCTGTTGAAAAATCGAAGTCGCTTTCGCTGCCGGCGCCAGATACGCCGCCCGCTGCTCCCGCGGGTGCTGCAGCGCTTGGGGTGGTTGTGGGCGCGTGCAGCAACTGGGCTGGTTTCGCGCTTGAGCTATCATCCGTTTCGCTGCTGTCAACGAAATTAACGCGCTTCTTCTTCTTTTGCTGCTGCTGCTGCTGCTGATGCGCATCATTAGGCGCCGCTTGTTTGTCTGTCGACGCAAGTATCGATGTGGGTTTGACAGGTTTAGCGGTGGTGCCGGCCAGCGCCGGTGGGTCAGTGGCTTCGGTGTTTGCATCAGCGCTATCAGGAGCCGGGCCCTGCTCCACTTCCTGTGGCAAAACCAGCTCCTCTGCTGCGCCGTTGTTGTCAGACATAGGATAGGCGGCTTCCTGTTGTTCCTGCTGCTGTTCCTCTTGTTGCTGCTGCTGCTCGCCATAGTAGTCATAATTCGCTGCTGCGGCTGCATACTCCTGGCTGGCGTAGCTGCCATCCGGCGCATACTGGGCTGCGTTGGGATCGGCAATGTACTGCCCAGTGGTCTCGTCGTAAATATAACCCGGATAAGCATTGGGATCATAGCCGGCTGCATATTGCGCGGCCTCGTAGTTGCTGTAATCCATATTGGAGTACTCCTGCTGTGCTCCGGACGCAGCGCCCTCAGTCTCGGCCTCAACTGCTGCATTTGCATCCGCTGCATATTGCTGATAGTCTGTGGGATTTCCGATTTCACTGTACAGCGGCTCGCCCGCGACGACTGGCGGCTGCGGCAGCTGTTGTTGCTGGCCGGACTCAATACTGGCATAGCTGGGCTCGCCCGGATCCACATAGCTGTTGCCATCATACTGTCCGTAATCGATCTGCGCCACGTCATGTGTCGGTTGCTGCTGCTCCGGCAACTGTTGAGCCTCTGCGACGCTCATCTGCTCCCCCTCGTGCTGCTCACCTTGATTGTTCTGCTGCTGCGGTCCGTTGGCAGCCGAATTCTCAAATAATCCCTGCGTTGGTGTTGCTGCCGCTGCTGCTGCTGCTGCTGCTGCTGCTATCGCAGGGGCTGTTGCTGTCAAACGTTCGCCGTAAATGGCATTTTCAATATTCTCAATCGACACTCTCGGCTTAGCGGATGGCTCATTGGTTGCCGGCGGCGACAATTGATTACCTCGTGCTAGCTGCTCATCAACCGCAGCCGCTGCCTTCTCCAGCGCTGCACGGCTGGCTTTGACTTCGTCTAGCAAATCGTCGCTGATGCCAGCAACGAGGCCGCCAATGGCGCCACCGCCCCCAACAGCTTTCATTTCGCCAGCACGCACGTTTAGCTCAATTTTGTCTTCGAGTTGGTCCCTTGGTCGTGTCATTGTTGTTGTTGCTGTTGTTGGAGCCAGTGTTGGATGCCAGGGCTCATCGATTTTAAGCTCGCCAAAGTATGCGTCGAAATTGTGTTGCCGTTGCTGTTGTTGCTGCTGTTGTTGCTGTCGCTGCTGGTGTTGCTGCCGGCCTGACTCATTATAGCCAGCAACACTTGGCGATTTTTCATGCTCGCCTTTAGTCACGCGTGAATTTGGCCAAGCATCCTGCTCCAGTCCTTGCTGGCTGCCACTACGCAGCTGCGCTGCCGTTTGCGGTCGGCCGCCGACGTCATCGATGCCAGCGACAGCTGCAGCCGGCAGCTCAGTCAGCGTCGCCGTCTTTGGCAATTTATCAAATGTCAACGAGGATGTTGCCACCGTTGAGGATGTGCTGCTCAGCTCCCGTGCACTCCTCTCATTCGGTGAGCATAGAGTTGACATCGTCGTCGTTGGTGTTGCTCTCGGTGTCGATGTTGCTGTTGGTGTTGGTGTCGATGTTGCTGTTGGTGTTGCCGTTTGCGTCGTCCTGTCAGCGTTGCCATTTTGAGACTCACCTGCTGCCAGAGCAGCCGCATCAAAGTGCGTCATGTGCACTGGCAAATCAGCATTTTCATTGTCCAGGGCGCGCAATGTGGCACGCAGATCGAATAGGTTGGAGGTGCCCAGCGCCTGCCCGCCACCCACAGCCAAACCAGCACCCCCACCAGCACCGCCATACAAATCTGGGTATGACATATAAATGGGCTGAGGCGCTAGCTGCGAACTTAATAACATGCCAGTTTGCGTGGGCGTGGGCATGGGCATGGGCGAGGGCGTGGGCGTGGCCATGGCAAAAGCCCATTGCTGTGGCGTAGCGGCCGTCATTGGAAACAGCAGCGGCTGATTTTGATTTGGATTAGGAGCTGGTACTGGAGCCGTCGCTGTGACTGTTGGATTCGGCCCTGCTGTCGACTGTGGCTGTATTAGGACAGGAATTGGCATAGCCATGGCCCCTGCAGTTGTTGTCTGCTGTATACAGCGCAGTGTTTGACTCTGAACCAATTTCGCAAAGTACATTTGGTACTGCAGCTGCATATTGACATGCGAAAGGGCAAGTGCAAGAGCAAGGGAAGGCCAAATGCACGGACATTGATTAAAGATGCTGTGGACTGGCTTATTGACTGGCGCTGTGACTCACCTTCATCATTTTTAGTCGCTCGCTGCGCTGCGACATGGCAGCCGTCTGCTCATCAATGCGCTCCAGCATCTGCACCAGCTTTTTGTTTCGCTCGTTGCGCTTGCTCTGCTCCTCCAGGAACTCCTGGTACTTCTGGCGCGTTTTGTGCCGCACGCACTTCTCGCTAAAGCAAAATTGGCATAATGCATACCTCTAGCAGGCAGAGCAAAATCTACTTACAGCTCGCTGCGTTTCTGCAGTACTTTGTCCAGTTTATGTTCCAGCTGCTCGCGGTTGTCCTCACTGGGAAATATTGAGAGAAAATGCATGAAACTTCTATGAAGCAAGACGATTTTTTAAACCCGATTTATTACTTAACAAAAAAATGTGTAAAGAAAATGTATTAATTGGAAATTGTATCTTTAATAGGCTTATATTTATTAAGTTATCGACGATTGGATTGTCGAGCAGAGGCATTTCTCATTATACCCTATGTCCGTACATTCCAGAAAATTAACAATGATAGTTCACAGTCTAGACTAAGCCGTAAAGGTTATATGATAAAAGTTTATTGGCTTTTTAATTTAAGACAACAAAATTTGTATATTTTTGTTCACATAAAATAGTCAACCTTTATTTTTGATCAGGATATGAAGCCGTCATGAAGTTAACTTAATTTAATTTTTGATCAGTTCTCTCGGCGTCTCCTTGAACCATAAATGTTTTGGAGTCTCCTAGTTGAAAATATCTTTACTTACTCATATAATATTTTGCAGGTAGGAGGTAGGAGTTTTCCTCGCCTCTTACAGCGAATATGCTTGCACATGTATTTTCAAAAGGTCTCGACTTTTCTCTCTAGTTGAGGCATTCATTTTTCATACTATTAATTCAAAGCTAATTATAGAATAATTGCACAGACCTGCGTCGCAGTTTCTCCTGAAGCAGCTCCACCTGCAGCTTGTAGTTCTCCAGCTCAGCCTGCGGGTACATCTCGATGCGATACTGAGACTCGTCGTCCTCGTTCGCGTCGTCCAACTGCCTGTGGTGAACTGCACTCTACTGTTGACACAGTTTGCGTGGCAGCGCGCGCTGAACACGGAATACAATAAATGCGGCATTGAGAGTTATTTTTAAAGCAACTTTATTTGAATAGCCGCATAAAACGTGCATTTTCCCACATGTGTGTGTGTGCCTGTGTGTACTTGTGTGTGTTTCGTATTTGTTTATTGAGTCGCGTTGTCATGACTACCTTATTTCTTAGCTGTGTTTTTTTTGGTGGTTGCTTGGCATTGGCCTGGGCGACAGGCAACTGGCGACAGGACTGTGGAGTGACCTGCCCTTATTGATTTTACTTTGGCCCTTTTTAGCTTGTGCCACACAATGTGGCCAGCATTGAGAGCGGCAGACTAACTTTCGATTTTGCGCTCCTGGAATTACCCATGCCACGGACGAGCCACTTAACTGGGGTGGGCATTAATTACACACCCGGCAAGTAGGTCAGTTTGGTGGCGCCGTTTTTAAACTTTTGCCACGCCCCACAGTCAAAATACCGAGAATCGTTGGGGCTAGCCAAAGCATTTGTCATGCATTGCACGAGATTTGCCTGCACGAGCGACCGCAGCATCTGCAGTAGCCTGCCCTCCACAGCCCACGCTTCGGGATGGGCGGAAACACATGTTGTTCTCTCACACACACACACGCACACTCACACACACACACACAAGCACTCACACACACACAAGCACACACATGTTTTTATACAGGAGGAGAGTTGGGCAGTCAAGCGTGCGGCACCTGAATGTGAATTAATGGTTGCGTCTATCACTCGCCTGCCGCAGAGAACAACGCACTGACATATTCACACAGTCACCATCATGGCCGGAGCCGCGACATCGTCAGTCGGTGGACACGGACACCGCTGGCTGTTCCTATTACCCCACCTCTGCAAAGCTTGGCTTGCTTTTCGCTTGGCATATGCCGTTGTCGTCACGGTGTCGTGGTTGCGGCTCGCAATATACAATTTTTGGTTATTTACACTGGCCAAAGTGAAGCAGTTATGTGTGCATATATAGAGTATAGTGGTGTGTAACCCCTGCCTGCTTGTGTATCTTATGCATGAGCGTCCTTTGTAGGGGACAGCTTTTAAGGGTAGTACCCATTTACAGCTTCAACTTGATTAAGTTTAGGAAGCCTTAATTTCACACATTAAGAATTAATAAACGCTGAATTTTACATATGAGTAATACAAGTTTTCCGTCTGTCAGTCTGTCAGAGTGAAACAAAAATATCTTTTACTTACTTATAAGATACAAAAGTACTTATGAAATGCACATTTATTTGAAAACTTTATAACTTTGTCTAGAAGGTACACAAAGTAAAATACAGATTGTGCATTTGCCCTAAAATATCTAAATAATGTAATGTAGTAAAAATTTAAAACGATATTCATATATATTTACTTTACCTTTAATCGTCCTCTCAAAATGGTTCGTTTATAACTCAGATGAATATATTTTTTGGTGTGTGAGTTGTTTGTCTGGTTTCGCCTTTTGTTTGTGAAGCGCACGGTGTGTATAAATTTCTGATCTGCTTAGAGCCTAAGCCCGGGATATTTTTTTAATAATTGACTACCAAAATGAAGTTGTTGCTAAGCAGCAAAAGTAAACAACACAACACCGTCCACAAGGATCACACAGCTAAAATTTCGTAAAACTGCATATTTGATAGAAAAATCCGGCTGACATGCAATCGTCGACAGCGTCATGCCCCAGCGGACAGGCACTGATGGAGATTCGGGTGCGGAAAGCAGATGACTGATTGATTTTTCAAACTTATGGTTCAAACAAAATACTTTTGGCATATCGCGCAATATTTATTCATAATTTTGATCAGCAATTGGCAGCAGAGGTCCTGATAAAATCATTTGAATAAACACTGCCCCAGCTCCTGCTGAACTAAATGGTTAAAGCGTTTCCGCGTGCATTTAGCACGATTCGGTGCATTGCCAACATTCGCATGGAAAATTGTGTGGGATTCTAAAAGAAAATTGAATATTTGGCTAAAGAGAATTTATGTATATGGCTTCATGCTGCAAATGCCAGACATTGTGGGTCTATGGTATGTGCGTGTGTGTGTGTGTATGTGTGTGTGTGCGAGTGTTCTTCTTATCAGTCGCTGCACAGCATACTTTTTGGCGCATTTAATTTCAGAAGAAGCGGCGACCTCTGCGCCTTTTTCCGATTTGCAGTCAATGAAGCAGAAAACTGAAAACTTTTTCTTTGCAGACTATTAAAAATAATGGCCGCTGACAGCGAAGCCACTCGCCAAGTGCGAAAGACACCACATGCAGTCCCCATGTGTATAGTTGAATGTGTGTGTGTGTGTGTGTGTGTGTGCTTCTGAGTGTGTGCACGAGACAGTAGCGGGCATTAAATTAATATATATGAGTGTATTTCCGTAATTTCTCGTAGACGCTGCTATTGCATTGACCGCCTGCGCCCCTGTCTGAACTGTGGGTCTTTGGGGCACACCACTAGAAATTGATTTGAAATTTGAAGTACATACATATTTTGAAATACAAAGAATGAAGGCAAAGGGAACCGATTCAGTCTTAACGTACCACAAAAGAATTATTAAGTATCCATAGTATCTAAGATTATGCCTCAAACATATAAATATTTTATTATTATTCATTATAATTATAATACTTAATAATTTTCCAGAAATTACGAATGATTTTTCAATATATTCGTGAGCTTGAACCTGAAACTGATATTTTCCTAATTTCTTCTAGCTTTGAATAGTTCAAACTCAACTAAACGTCCGTGATACTCCAGCTCCTTAACCATTTCCCATTTTCAGTTGCAGTGTATTCAATAGTCACATATAAGCCCAGGTTTCCAGTCTGTACATGTCTTAAGCGCACTTAATGCCGGCAAGCTGAAAAAAAATTGCCAACCAACGTCGCGCAGGTTTTGTGGTTAATGCGATAATTTAATTGTAATGCGGGCCTGGCGACTTGGGTGCCAATAATTTTAGTTGCAATCAGCGTAGCACTTATTGGGTTAAACACACAAGACAGCAGTGCGAAAGGGAGGCAGAGAGAGAGAGATAGAGAGAGAGATGATTGGCGAAAGAGAGGGGCATTTTGCAGATACGGACTGGCATGCGAATTGGCCAGCCAAGAAGTGAATGAACTCAGAGGAAAAACCGCAAGGGATGCAGAACAAGAGCTGGCAAATAAATTCAGCGACTGCTCCTGCTGTTCTTTTATAAAGGCGCCGGCACGAGCCAGGCATTTTTGCACGTCGGCTAAGGAGCAAGAGAAGAAAGAAAGCAATGCGTAGCATACTTACTGGCGCTTGGCCAAGCAGAAAGAGACAGCAAGATAGCGCGAGTATGAGAGATAGTTGCGCTATTTTTGGGCAAGGAACAGTTGCCGTGCCAACGTCAAACATTTCGTATAAATAATGCAGTCTAGTAGCTGCGCTTCGGCTTGCCGCCAGTTGCAATGGAAGAGCCGCTCGAGGCACCACTTACCAAGGAGGAGCAGGCGGAGTGGAAGCGCCTGATGCTGGCTGCCGCCTACAAGGAGACCATCGACAAGCTCGTGTTGCAGCAGCGCGCACAGCGCCTGAACATGCGAAAGCCGCCGCCGCGGCTGCCTGCCTCGCTGCGCAGGCTGCGCAGCTCCTCCATTGGCCAGCAGGCGGTGCCCGAGCGAGTGCTGCTCACGGGCAAAAAGCTGCCTAGGCTGGAATCGCTGCTGGACGACGCAGACCAAGAGGCGGACAAAGTGGATGAATGTGTGCTGAATGCGCTGAAATTCGAGCGCGATATGGATGCGCTGCGAGCGTTCTTTACGGCGGCTAACCAACGGCTCTTCATGACCAGAGAGGAGCTGGAGAGCGAAGACCCAAGTCGCCTGGAGCTGGCCATTAGCGCATTGACTGGCAGCAACAGCGAGGAGTCTGTGGCGGTCAAGCAGCTGCAGCAATCCAAGGACGAGCTGAAGCAGCTGCAAGCGCAATTGGAGCAGCTGCAGGTCGACGGTGTGGCCAAGCTGCAGGAGTTGGAGGAGCGCATCGCCGACGCCAAGTACAGCCTGAAGTGCGTCGCGCGCGTGAATGACCTGGAGTTCAGCCTGGTGCAGCGCTGGGAGGCGGCACGCCTGACTCAGGCCCAGATTTGGAGCGAGAACGCGGAGCGCGCGTATTTGCGCGACATACTCGACTACAAGCAGCGCCTGGCACGGGAGGAGCGCGTCAACCGGGAGCTCGGCGCCTTCCGCAGCCACGAGCTGGCTGACCTGAAGCAGCGCATCGCGCACTGGCAACAGCGCTACGCCAGCGAGCTGCGTCGCGTCGATCGCGAGGCTGAAGCCTGGGAGCTGCGCATTCTGGAGCAGACCAAATCGCTGGCGCATCACCGCGAGGTGAACGCGGAGCACGTCAAGTTTGTGCGCGAGTATTGCGCCAAGAAGGAGGAGGAGCAGCGCCTGCTGGATCTTCAAATGCATCGCATGAAGAGCGCCATCAAATTGCAGGCCTGGTGGCGGGGCACGATGGTGCGACGTGGCCTGGGACCCTTTAAAAAGAAGCCGAAGCGCGGCAGGCGATCAAAAGCCGCCAAGAAGTAGACAAATAAAATGCAATTCAACAACATTTGAGCCCGTTTTCGCCCTATGGAAATCAACTTGTGGCTTAAAACCAATTAAAAAGTTGGCCCGCTGCTCTTAACACATCAGCGGTCAGCGGCTTACGTCAGCCCTAACGACATGCCGCCATTGTCAACACTCTTGGCCATTGTTTACGCGCTGCTAATGGGCTACCAAGCATCAAACTGAACCTGCCCGCAGCAGCAGCAGCAGCAGCAACAACAGCAGCAACTGCTGCAGCGGCAACTGCAGCTGCTTTTCGCCCAACTGAAGTTGAAGTTGCTATTAAAGTTCCTTCTCGTTTTTTTTGTTTCCTTCTTTTTTGTTCATATTGTTTGGCGCCATCCAAGTGGTTTCCACTGGCAACAATGGCCTCGTTGGAAGTCGGGCGGACTGGCAGTTGGACAGCCGGCCTGTTGTTGTTGCTGTTGTTGTCGCGCTTGGTGCATGGCGATAAACAGCGACAATTTGCTCGCTGAATGGGCACAACTTTCTCTCTGTCAAGCCGGGCAAAAGCACAAGTTTCCCATGTGCGTGCGTGTGTGTGAGTGTGTGTGTGTGTGTGTGTGCGCATTGTAATTTAAAATATAATTAATGGCCGTTCCCTTAATTTATTGAATTTGCATGGGCGCCGAGAGTGTTGCCATTTCTTGTTTGTTTCTCTCACTCTCCCTCTCGCTCACTCTCTCCCTCAGCCCCACAATCTCGTTCTCTCTCTCCATCCGCCTGCCTGCGGTTTATTGTTTGGCTTAATGCTCACTTTTGTTTTATACTCTTCCACTGGCAACAACAATAACAACCCAATAATGACTGCCGCAAGTCCATTTTGCTGTCAGGCTTTTTGTTTGTTAGCCGGAGGATGAATTAATGGAAGATGGCGCGAGCAGAATGCCCCATCGAGGCACCAAGCGAATATCGCGCACCAACCATATTTATACCCATGCATACAAAAACGCATCTAAATCTTTACGAAGTCTATTAAAAATAGGTAAAAGACGGACGAAATAGCCCTAACATTATGGGATTTATGCCATATTCCATTATTCACTGACTTAGACACTTAAGTAATTAAGTCCATTCGATCGCATAACTGATTTAGTATGCTATTTATTTGGCTATCATTACTTCATTTGTTATTTCTCCTTTACAGATCAATCTTATCTTATATTGGGTACATAAAGCTAATAAATTATCCGGATAAGAAGTTCTATAGATATTATAGACTAAATCTAGAATGCCTGCTTTGTTCCTATTCAAATTTGTAAATATTGATACGGGGTATCTCCATGTCGATCACTTTTAGCTAGACTACTAATACTTGCACATCCCAGTCAAGCTCAAATCACTTTTACTCAATAATCTAGGAACTAAACTCATAACCAGTTCAGTGCGGAATACCTCGCAATTGAGCTCTGTTCACTAGTTTCAGCTGAAGGTAACTAGTCGAGCTCGCGTACCCGTGGCCATTGCCGTGGCTGTCGTGTGCATTAGTTAAAACATACTAAAACAAACGGTCGCTGAAATCCTTTAAAAATGGCGTGCGCATCGCAGCTTTCCCCAAGAGAAAAAGGGCGCCAGTTTGGGCTCCCTAAAATTTACATACAAATTAGGGTTAATGAGCAGTGAAATTGTTATTTAACTTCAGTTGGCCGTTTGCCGCTTTAAAGTGTGGCACACTTGAGCAAGCCGTCTTTTAAATAACCACGCAGTTTGCGACACGTTTTAGAAATTTCGTAGTGCACGTCAGATCTTTTAAGTATGGAGGATTACGAGAAAGGCCGACTTGCTTGCAGGATATTCGCACGCATAAATTAATTGAATATTGCGCATACGCCACGTGCTCACAAATTAATTTCCTTTTCATTTTTTTACAGCAGTCGCCCCAAAATTGTATTTAAAATTTAATCAAACACTTTAATTTGATTAACAGCGCACGTCTTTCAATATAAATTTATGGCCGCACGACGCATAATCAGAGACGAGATCCTCCACTGACCAGCCAAAAAAAAGGGTTAGCTACCTCTTTCGCTCAGCAGCCCACCGGCGGACCGCCTTCTGCCCATTTTTTAGTCTCGTCACAGCTTTCAACACTCCAACGCCGTCATTTGATATGCGTGCGTGACGTGCTGGCCAGGGGGAAAACGATGTCGATGCTTTAACGTCTAATAGCAACACGTACGTCTGATAAAATATTTTATTGGCATGTGTGGCTCTTGTCCTGTCGGTCAATTTATTTTATAGATTTTTTAAATGCCCTCGCACTGCGATATGATAACTTGCCAGCGGTATTCGCTTTTACGCTTACATATTTTTTTTAATGGATCCTCAGTTCTAAAGATTTTTTTAAATAATACAGATATATTTTTCAAAAATGATGTGATGATTTATTTTTTAAATAAACTTACATTTTTATGTGTATTTAAACATTTTGATATTCGCAACTGGAATGGGAAACAAAGGAACTTTATTTATATTTGGATTTTCTTTCAAAACTTTTTTAAAAACGTATATTTTTTACAAACAATTTACATATAGGGTATTATTGCGCTGGATTCTAGTTTATTTTTTGTGTATTATTGATTCGTTTATGCCGTTAGTTCAAATGCATATTTCATGAAATTAGCGCAGAACTTTTACGATTTCGCCTCTGCAGCAATTTTGAGGCCATAAATCATTTTAATACACAACTTAAACTGAGAGGCTAAGCAAACACCGGAGGCATTTTTATTTGGCTACGTGTCTTTTGTGTGGACCGGTGACTTCGGCCAGCCCACTACCCGTGCATATATCATCATGCAAATCTCAAATAAATCTTTAATTTCTGTTTCACGGAAATCACGACCAGGCGGTCAGCAGTTTTGAATCGTTCGCGTTGTAAATAAATGGCAAATGGCAAATGCCAAAATGCCAACTGCTGATGCCGAATGTTGATTCAAATCTGTGTGGGCGGCATTTAAGTGGCTCGACCGGTGGCTACCGCTGGATTTGTGAGCCTCTCAAGACTTTTGTGTTTTGATTGTTGTGCGCCGTGAAGCATGATTAACTTTGAATTTTTCTCTATTTTAATAATTTTTTTATTTTTTGCTGGCTTAAATCAACAATTAGCGGCCATGCGAGGCGCAAGATTGGTGTGCATTAGCCAAGCGCCACGGCCGTTCAATGAACCTGTCGTCGAGTTTCAAAAATCAAAGCGCGACCTACAAATTAAGTTCGGTGTGGTATGGGAAAAACGAACTCGAAAAAGTAGCGCGAAAAGTTTTTGCAAACGGTAATTCTCTGTTATTTCATTTGCTTACTGATTTTGTTGTTGTTGCTGTTGTGCGCCGTTTGGAATTTTAAATATGGCGTCTGTTTTGTTTGAAAACGGAAACGAGTGTCTGTCAGTTTATTTGTTTGTTTGTCTGTGTATTTCTTTTGGCTCGTTTGTTGTTGATGTTGTCGTCGGCAACGTCGACGACCCAAAATGAAGTCAAGCAACTTTTATGCCGCTCCTTTGGCAAAGGAAACGCCGTCTAATGTGTTAGTTTGTGCATCCGTATTTGTGTATGTGTGTGTGTGTGTGTGTGTGTCGGTGTGTATTTGTAATTTTCGTTGCCAGTGGCGTCGTCGTTGACAAGAAGACAGAGGGCGCTACTTATTAGGAACTGCCCGAAGTCTTTAAATTGGCTTTTGGGCCACGGCAAGTCAAATGTTTATTTCATAACTAAGGAATTTTGTGATAATGTTCATGATACTTTCTGCAAAGATTTTAAGGTGTATTTCTCTCTCTCTCTCTCTCTCTTTCTTTTTCTTTTAGGCATAATTTGCCAATGGCATTCACATGTGCTTTCAAAAGCTTTTGAAAAATCGTAAACTGATTTAGTTTTAAATATATAATAGCAACTTTGCATAAACCCCATTAATTATGTGCATTCAGCCCATGTCTCCGTTTATTTTTAACCCTCCCTGTTTAAATAACCAACTCACATAAGCGCAAACGCCACAGCACCGTGATAGTGTGCGTTTGTGTGTACAGTAATAAAGTCAGCTGTGCATTTTGAATAGTCTACTTTTCGGCGCATTAATTTTAATGTAGGTGTTTTTGCCAGCATCCGGGGAGAGACTTTGTGAGACAACGAACAAATGGCCTGAACCTCATCAAAGCACCTTTCACAACTCTCGCCATTCATAATAATACGAATAGCTAATCTTATATTTTCTTTTTGATTTCATTGATGTGCGCAATTTGTGCTTTGTATTTCCCGACTAAAATTTAAAGGTGCTGGGCAATTAAACATAAACGGCAAAAGGACGTCAAATGTCACGGCAACACAAAATTCGCTTATCGTGAATTTGCAATAGTTTTGTTTGACCTCTGTAACCGTGACACAAAAACAAATACGCACACACACACATAGGACTATTTATGCAGATTTTTGTTTTCGAAATGAAGCAGCAGCAGCAGCTGCAACAGATAAACGTGCCAATAAATTAATGTGCTTTGCATTTCATTATTTGCAGTCTGTCATGCGATAGTGAAATTGCAAATACATATAGCACAAACAATACGAATCACAAGCATAGTTCGAGTCCTCATATCCCCTTTCGTTTACTCATTGATCTGCTTTCGGCCTGCACTTTCCGGCAAGTTTAGCAGTACACACAATTTTAATTAATTACAATTCGCTGCAGGCAATGCGCATATGTAAATGCAAATTGCCCACAACTGATGGGCAAAATACAAAAAATATAAATAAAAAGAATATGAAAAAGTTTTTAATGCACAATGCAATAAACACAACAAAAAGCTCCAATTACACATGCAGACCATTAAATCGAGCCTGATCTTACCCCCTCTCCAACCAGTTATTCTAGCGGCTCTATAGATACTGTTGCTATTTAATGATTTGTATTGCCAATGGAGTTCTTCCAATTGCAGTGCGTTTGAATTTGTTGCACAAATTTGTAGGACAAGCCAAACAACAACAGCAAAAAAAAATAAAACATAAGTACAACTGAGTTTCATACAAATTTTGCATAAAAAAATTGGAAGCTGCAGTGACAGATGGGTGGACATTTTGTCAGAGAGTATGAAGTGAAAAACAGTTCCACAAAAAAATAAAAAATAAACAATAAAAAATGAAGAAAAAAACAAAATGCCTCACGCCATACACAAACAATTTGCAATTCAACAGCTAAAGGGATCAGCAGTGACAAGCGCATTTGCAGCATTTCAACGGGGGTGGGGCTGGGACAAGGGAGAGTGTAATGTATGTGGCACAGCTTTCGCTACCCCAAAACGTCAACCATACACATGTTTCTGTTGTGCTGGATGCGAAATCAGCCACCATCTATACATATGTACGCTCCATTTTGTAATACTCTTTCGTAAAGTATACGGCTTCAGTTAAATATGTACTCACAATTATATATAACTTTATAACATATAACTTTATGTAGTTGTTGATATATATCAAATTTCAGTATAAAGTATTTAGCTTTCACAAATTTAAAGATTTGTTCAGGTGTAGGAATGATAACTATCTGCAAAAGGTGTTATTTTTTAATTAACAGATTAACATTAACACTGTTCGATTTTCGTGGTACATCTCTCAAGTTATCATATTAGTATTTATATAGATATAATATGCATATATACAGCAGTTGTCTGGAAATAGAGTATTCATGCGCCCTGGTGTGAACAAGTATTTGTTTCAAACTTTTGTTTTTTTTTTTTTTGATATTGTCATTTGCATTGCAGCTGTAAATGCATTTGTTTTTATGTCGTCACACCGATTTGTTGTTGCTCAAGTTGTTGTTGTTGTTTTTTTGGACGTCCGCCTTGTTGAAATTAATGAATTTGTTCGCATTGCATGATGAGTGTGTGTGTGTGTGCGTGTTTGTGTGTGTGTGTGCGTGCATGGGCATTGTATTTTGAAGTGCCCTTAATAAATAAAATGATAAAATAAATGAGTTGTATATATGTGGACAATGATTTTAAAAATTCTTATACCCTGTACCCATTTAATTTTGGTAAATTAACTAAAAAAAAAACAAGCAACCGTGCTCTGGTCAGGACTAGGAGATACCCTGAACTCCAACTGTCGTTACATTTCAACCCAATCGCATTCTAACATAAAATTACAAATACACACACACACAAAGACACTCCACAAGCTGCGCACTTTACTCAGCGGCTGCGCTAGGCCCCCACTATGGAAACTAAATTCTTGAGTAACTTCTAAACTAAAAGTATGTTATTTATGAAATCTTCAGGACTCAACAAGAGCATTGAAATCGATGTACAAACCAAAGTGCATGTCTGTAGTATTTGAATTGAGTATTTTTTTCATATTTGGGGTGAGTTCGAATTCCTGATATGTATATATCTGATATATGATATATGATATTCCGGATCTTCCAGAACATAATAATTGATTTTTATCGATAATAATGAAACATTGTCAAGAATATGTGTCGGAGATGCCTCTTCTGCCTGTTACATACATTTGCAGCAAAACCATTTTACCCTCTTTACCCATTTTCAATGCATTTGGGGTCTAATGGGGTCTAACCTAACCTAAAATATATACATTTATATATAATATTTTTTAACATAAAACACGAAGTATTAACCTGTCATACTTTGGTATGTGCGCAAGAACAGATCGATAGAAACTTGACATACCAGTGTATTTACTTATTAAGCCCTGGTGAATGTTGATTTAATTGAGTAGCAATAAAGCAGTAGGGAATTTTTTTGTATTAGCTAATTAAGAGCAACTTGAGATTGCTTCTTATTATTGTTTCTCGACACTTCCTGTGGTAGTATTTCTTTTGTGAGACCAATTAGTGTCACGAATGTCAAACACCTGATCAGCCTCAATGGACTGATAATTAATTGGTTATTAATTAATATTATTGCGCAACTTGTGTGTCTAATTATTGTCAATCAGCTGTCTTTCGTCGATTTCGAGCCATTTAACATTTCATTAATAATTTAGAGCATCTACATGCTGGGGCTTATAATAAAACGTGGCCAAAATGTTTGAAATGAAAACACTTAATGAAAATACTTATTGCGCTAGTGCGAGGGTAAATTGAAAGCGAAATGCATTTTAATGCCACATTTTCAACTTAAATGCAGTGTACACACACACACAACCACACTTACAAACATCCGGCAAGCGGAAGCCACAATGCGCAATAAAGATTGCAAGGCGTGGGCAGTCTGACAGCCGGCCAGGGCTGCTGAAGTGGCGGTCAAAGCACGTAAAGATCGTTGCCATTGATTTATGCGCCGCGTGCCAGCGCCAGCGTGAAGCGTGCAACAAGCCAAGGCAACGCGGAGCGTGTAAAAAAAGTAAGTGGCATGCTGGAGTGCCATGGAGCGCGCGCTGGATCGAGCAGAAGCGGGTTGGCCTGGCGACTGACGAGTGTGGGTCAGCTGTTAAATAAGTGTGTCAACACGTTGACTTCTTGCTCCAAGCTCACAACTTTACCGCCCGTTTCGCTTAACTGCCAGCCAGTTTTCAGCTAAATGAAGCGTGCCCCAAAGTATGCGAATTCGGTGTAAAACGTGCCCCAATCCATTTCAGCTTGGCTGTCATTTCGTGCTGCAAAATTTGATTAAGTCCAAGCCGGCGATAAGTTCATTGTGCGCTCCAAACGCTTCGCCTTGCCATAGCCATTTTACATACATAATTTGATGTGGTCGTGATGTGAACGCGAACGCAGGCGCTAAGGATGCACGTAGCAATTAACTCACACTCCTGGCCACACGCATAGACACACGCGCATACCCACGCACACGCACACACACACACACATACACAGCCAGCTGTTGCGGCCTAACGCAATTACAGCTGCAGACCCAAAATTGCGACCGTTGCCCGCATCAGTGTTCGATTTTTGTCACGCATGACAAGTGAGCAGCGGGCGGTCTTGCGGCGGGCATGGTTACAGCCATATCCGCTGCCTACATATTGTTGCAAACTCCACAAATCGAACGCTGAAGGCTGATGGCAGCGATTACTTTGCGCGCGACTGCCATAAAAATAACTCGCATACCGTATAATTACTCATACGACTCGTTGGTCGATTTTAAATCTGATTTGGTCAATGATGACTATGCAATTACTTTTATCAGTCATTTGCATAATGCATTTGTTGTGCATTAGCTTTAAAAAACTATACATAAATCAATGAAACTTTCTAGTTACAACATACTGGCGACAAATATCTAAATTAATAATTGTACAGAGCTGATAGAGAGGCAAACAACAATTATGCAACAGTAGTATGTCATTAAACAAGACAAACTCGAATTATACAAATCACCAACTGAATATTAAGCTAAATGTCAGGCAGTAAAACCGACTTTTGTATGCCCAAGCCCATAAAAAGGGGTAAAAAAAATCATAAACTTAAAAAAAATCATTTACTTTATTAATCGGAATCAACCGTCGATTCGCCAGCAGCACAGCGCAGTTTAAAATATTTGTGTTGCAATGGTAATATATTTAGATGTGTATGAATTCATGTATTTGGCATCCAGAGCATTAATTTTTCAAGCGAAAAATTTGTAGTGTACATCAAGTCCGGAGTGCAGGTATGTGATAAGAGGAACATAAAAATGAATTCGTTTATTCTTTCTTTTCACAATTGAGGTCAGGTAAATATTGAATTAAACCAATTTTTCAATTTATATTTTTTTAATTATTCAAATTTAATCAATAAATTAGCACCGCAGGCGCATATGAGTTTGTGAACAATCCATGCCGGCAGCGTTATATTTATTCATATTTGCTGTAGTAGCCTGTTAATAATGATATTTTATAATGAGCTCAAATAAATGATAAAATATGCATGGAAATGCACAAAAAGTGTACATCCCACCGGGCAAATGAGGTGGGGCCAGGGGCAAGCGATTTCCGCAACATTTGCGCAGCTGCTTGCGACGTGATTTGCATTAGCCACGCCCACAATTCCGCCAGCGCCTAAGAGACGCCGTCTGTTGCCGCTTCGATGGGTTGCTGGCTTTTTTTTTGCAGGGCCATCAGAAGGCAGTTTTTGTGCAATCTATCTGCATGTTGCACGTCATGTTTAGCTATGTTGCACTTATGGTTTTATTATATTGCGGCCAACGATTTATGGCCCGGCCGTTTACTTGCGAGCTGTGACCAAATCTTGCAACCGGCTGCTGCCCTTCGCCACTGCAAAATTTATGGGCGTCACAGACAACCCACAAATGCCAAGTAGCAAGTGGCAAGTTAAGGCAATGTTGCACAAATAAACTGCTTTAAATAATAAGCGCAGCGAGTAGCAAAAGTCGGTGCCTCAAATGTCACAAAAAGGTCAAAACTAACACGAGCACAAAACAAATGTTAGCAAAGTTTGAAAACTTTGCGGCTTACGGGCAGCACAACAGAGATCGTTTTATTGAACATATCAACCAAAAACTTGCAACAACTTCAGATGGATTTACTGTCAAGCCCGTTATATCTTTCCATATGGAGCTGGCAAGCGCTCATGAGTGGAAACCAGACAATTCCAAGCCCCATTTGTTAATGGCTAATTATTTGTGAGTAGCATTTGGTCAAACAGCAGCAATTTTTGACCAGCTTGCGAGCAATGCAGACATTTCATTTTACAGTTACATTTAGAGTTGGCAAACAAAAAAAAATAAAAGAAAGCAGTGCCCATAAATTGTAGTTAGCCAAGTTTTGCTGTGTCGCCTTGAGATTTTTGGCCCGCCTGCCAAGCAAAAGGAAAAGCAAAAAGAATACCAAACAAGTGCAGAGCGCGATAACAACAATAAGTTGCAACTTGCTCGAAAGCACCGGGCAAGAGTCGATAGTTTTGGAATAGTTTTTGGCATTGCCAATGCGCCGCTTGCCCCTTTGATAAAACATTCGAACAGTCAGAGCCGTTTACTGTCAGTCGTACTCGGAGCCGAACTGCCAGTCGAAGTCGAAGTTCTTGGCTTGGCTGTTGGTAATTTATGGCATTTTAACAAGCAGGCGGCGTGGAACGAAAACAACCAAATGGGGCAACAGCAAGTTCCGTTACAGTTTCTTGCTGCAAATAGGCATAAATTTGCATTTAATGCAGCTGAGAATGTAAAGGGCTAAAATGAGGAGCGCAAATGCCAAAAATTATTTTGCTATTTAGTAAGTATATAATTTCCTGGTCCCGTCTAGCTAGCGCCTGGACTCTGGGACTCTGCCTGGATCGCAGGTCACAGGTCGCAGGTCGCAGGTCTCAGGTCGCTAGGTGCCATAAAAGCGGCATAAATTTTTAAACTTTTACAAAAAATTTGCATTGCAAATGCCTTAAACACACACACACACATACACGCACACATACACACACACACACACACACATGTGACTCGCTCTGGCTGTAGTATTTTTCGCGTTTTGCATGCGGTTTTAACAGCGTTTGGGTCAGTCTATTAAAATGCAAAAACCCAGCCCCGTTCCGCTTTTTTACCGTCCGGAAGTCCATTTTGTCTTGTCGTTCACGTCATAAATATGGCCGGGCAAATGGCGTTGCTGTTTACGGCTTAGTCTGCCCGTGTATGAGTGTGTGTCTGTGTGTGTGCGTTTGTTTATGTGTGCCGCTTTTAATGACAATTTGCTAGGGGTTTGCATTAAATTGAAGCGAATTTCACTTGACACACATACGTACACGTATCTATGCATATGTATGTGTGCGTGTGTGTGTGTGTGTGTGTGTGTGTGCGTGTGTAGCTGGACGCGCGCTGTGCACTTTACTTCATTCGTCGTTTCTTTTGCTTTTATTTAACCGGTATAAATTTAAATAATTTCCACTCTTTGCAGTCGCTTTTACAACTTATTTTTTGAAATGTGTCTGTCTAGATACTAACATATATGTATGTGTGTGTGAGTTTGTGCTAACTGCCAGGTTTAGTTGGCATATGATGACAGTGGCTGAGGATAGCCGACAGGATGTCGTCAGGTCATCGAAATGGTCACCCTGCCCAGGTCACAGGTCAGATTTTAAATTGTAATTCAAATTTTCAAGGTTTCTCAAGGCTAAGCGGCATGCGTGCTTAAAGCTTTTCGTTCAGCAAAATCTCCTGGATTTATTTTAGATTTACACTCTTGGCCCAACGTCAACATGGGTTCTGTCTTTACATTTACATTTACAAGCAAGATTTTGATGTGTCACTTTCGTGCCTGCGATATGAGCTATGTGACAATAATTGAATGTATTGAGGGGGGATTTTATTTATAAGCATTACGTTAGCAAATCAAAACAATATCCACGGCCATAAACTATGCTACAAATTATGGATACTGAAAGTTTCAAATGTTGTAAACAAATAATACCCAAAAAGTAAAACACTTAAATATATGCATAGTATATAAATAGCATATATTTATGTGCTATGTGTCTTACTTTTTGGATATTATTTTCCACACGAATGCTTTAACATGACAAACTTTACAAGCCAAGTCGAAGACGATGGCGAAGACGAAGTCCTTTGCCTTTGCTGCTTGTCACTTAACGTGAAAAACAATTTTTCTCCAGCTATGAAGCTATGTTTGGCTATGCTGGGAGTCTGTGTGTGTAGCTATCAAAAAACCAATTTTCGCTGCTAAATTGATGTTTATAGCAATGTACGATGATGACAACGACGAGCTAGATGATGTTGCCGTCGATGGCAATGATGAGCTTGTTGTGACCACCGTGCCCCGTCCCACGCCCCACGTCCGCCACCAGCTGATGAAGACAAAGTGCCAATGCGAAAAACTAAACGCCAAGCCGTCTGTCTAGGGCCTGACTTGCTACACTGCGCCAATGAAAATCCTTTTCGACTCAACTCAACTCAACTCAGCTCGTCTCAACTCGAGTCTCTCCTCTCGACGCGACTTGACAGCATTTTGATGCTTCCGCTTGTAATTTATGTGACACTTGCAGCACCATAGATCAGTAACAGGCGCCTCGGGCCATGTCATGACATTGGTTGTGGTTTTTGTTGCTTTTCATGCTGCTAGTTTAGGTTTTATTAGGTATTTGCAGCCAGTTTATGAGCCGTTGATTTGCTTGAGCAAACACCATCAAATGCAATCAGGCTCAATGTTACTGCCTAATCATTTAATTAAAAGGGAAGTGTACACACACACACACACACACACACAAACACTCGCACACCCAAACACATGCTAATGTTGTGTGTCAGCTTCCTTTTGTTTAACATTCGTGCCACAGACGCCAGCACATCGGGAGCTCAACTGCAATTGCATATTAATTGAAACTCACTCAAACATCAGCGCCAGGTACTTAGGGGTGGAATGCAATTCGAGCCCCTCGCTAGCTCATGCTTCAACTGGCTCTCCCTGCACGCCCTCGTCGATGTCTACGTCGTCGCATCATACGCCCCGTCAGCCACTGCCACTTGCCACTTGCCGCCTGCCGCGTGCCGCTTTATTGTGAGTAAATTAAAACGTTTGGCTGCACGCTCTCATTTAATAAATGCATTTCAAATGCTTTTCTCGTGATTACAATTCATGCACTTGCGCCGCTGTCGGCACACCCCAAAGTTTTGGCGGGGATGCATCTGGCGCAGTCACAAACATTATCTTATACTCATGTTTAAGTCAGATCAAAGCCGTAATGTCAAAGCCTCTGCTCTGTCACTCACTTTGTGTTAAGTGGCGCCTAAGTGCGGCTGACAGCAGCATTTGGGGCAATTAGTTGCGAGAGAGAGCCTAACAAAATTAACGGTATTTATGCCAGACAAGTGCTAAAGCCTGAGGCGGCTCATAATAAACGTAAATGTAAATAACTCTATTCAAGATTGCTTTTGTGTAGGAGAGAAATTTTAGTATTTTATTTATTGATGAATTTTCAAATTGTATAGCTAAATCTATCTGCATTTAAGTCTAGATATTTATCTAGATATTTCAATTATGTTCTCAAGGCTATAGCTCTCAAAAGTTATATATTTTTAATTTTTTTAATGTTATAAGAAAACCTGCATTCCAAATATGATTTAATCTGCGAAATGAACTCCGTTGCTTTTAAGTATTTATTTATGCTTCCCTTTGTGTGTATACCCTGTTAAATCATTTTATCCCTGTAATAATAAGAAAAAAGAGAACTGATTGACTTCCCATCTCTAGCTGAGGTCAGTTCCAATTGACTTAGAGTATCAGATTTAACACAGAGTGTATGCAGACCAGGTGCTTTCGCTTTTTTTCCGCTTTTCATCCATGGCTCAGAACATTCATGCTGTTCCGACTCTTTTCGGTTTCTCAAAACAACGTTGCCAATTAGTCTTCGACAGTGGCACACATTTGCACAGCTGTTAACAATTAGTGTCATTGTCAATTCCTATTCACGGAGTACGCATTGAACAAAACTCCAATTTCCCTGCCAAGCATTAGGCATTTGGGTTGCGGCTTGCGGCTGCCACACATACAATAGAAAGCTCTGTGCTGCACTTGTAATTAATATAAACATGAAACTGTCAATCTGGGCGTGTTCGTTGTGCTTTGTTTGCAGCACCGCCGGTGGCATGTTCTTTGAGCTGCCAGGGAACTCAGCAGCATCAGCGGATAATGGCACTATTGACGACTTTATAGGTGAAGCAATAGGTGGACTAAACCAATATTTTGGCGGCATGGGAGACGGCTCGCGTCGGAAGCCTGTCATCCAACGCCAAGGCAACAGCAGCCCCGGTGCTACAACAACAACAACAGCAACAGTAACAGCAACAACAACAGAGAAGGCGTCGGGATTTCTTTTCGAAATGGAAACGTCTCTAGAACATGCCACAAATACGCTCGACGGTCTATGGCAGCAATTTAAAAAGGTAATTCAAGTAGCGCAATCGATGATGGCGGCAGATAGTGAGTACAACGTGTATTTCAGGGAGTGCTCAATCTGATGGGTAGCTTCAATGTCGGCGAAAACGGTGACAGCAAAGACGTTGATCGAACAAATGCGACGCCATCAGCTAATTTACAGATGACAGCAATAATAACGAATCAGTTGCTTGCTAAACCAACCTCAACAACTGTTATGCCAGCAACAGCAACATTGCCAACAACAACAACAACAACATTGGTAACAGCAACAACAACCAAGCGACCCGCGTCTGAAGTGGAAACGGGCTCCAGCACGCCGCTACCCTGATGAATTCTAGAATGAACTCAAGTGAAACCCCATTTCGAAACGCAACGAAAGAGATCAGCTTTCATTAAAATATTTAAAACTCAACCAAAATAACCTACTTGTATTTATAAAGAAGTCTATACCAACTTTGGCTGCACAGCTGTCTCCCATATTTGCCCAGCTGCTGCCAAAACAAAGCCGAAAAAACCACTCGCTGTGGCCATACAAAAAAACAAAAACCCATCATCATTCTCGAAAGGCACGTTGAGATGTTGCTTTTGCCTGTCTTTGTTATCGCTAACACTCTCCGCCTCTCTGGTGCGGCTATTTGCCAAAGAACTGAAAAACACTTAGTAACAACACAGTCAGCAGCGTCGGATATGGCTTTTATGGGCATAGATCGCATAGATCGCATAGATCGGGTTGCTTTTCCTGCTGACATTGTGAGCTTGGACTATGCACTAGCTGACAAACGGGAACTGGTACCGGAGCTTGAACTGTCATTATTGCAAGAGCGTTTCAAACAGGAAGGTAAGTAAATGCGCATTAGTTTTCAAGCTCTCCCATTAATAACTTATTCAGATTTCTCTGTAGATATAAATATTGTGCAAATGCATTTGCTGCAACTCAACCTGTTGAAGATTTTGCTTATATTGGATGTGGTAATTTTAATATGCGTATTTTACTCATTGCAAAGCGACTGATAATTGAACACATGCATTTTATTTGTTAAAAATACTCGTAAAATTAAAACATATAGAGTCCTTTATATGTCTAAATATTGAACTGTATTAAATTGAAAGTGAATAAAAAATGCAAATTTTTAGAAACTTGCCAAAATAATGGTTTTTTTGGCAAAACCTGGACGAATATGATTATTTAGTCGGTATTAAGCACCATAGCCATAAAACGGATAATAAAGGGCATAATAAAGTAGAGCGAATGAATGCACCTACAGAGGAAGCTCCCCGTTTCACTTAAATAGAAGAATCCTATTTTCCACATACATTTTTGTTCACTTAATGCATGTTTTCCCTATGATCTCTGAAACGTAACTTATAATCTTCAATAAGACTGTTAAGACGATTAGGGTTTTAACCAGCTGCTGTTAATGCAGGTTCTGCTTCCAATGCTTAAATACCTATAAGTAGACGAAAATGCAAAATTACTAAATTCTTTGTTGAGGAAGAGACGTTGAATTGTGTGGTTTGGTTGCTTTGCTTTTTCTGCTGCAATTTAATTGACTTTAACGGTCTTACGGAACTTTCAAATACGTTCGGAATTATAAAAGTTTTCGCTTTGACCGGATGACTTTCTCACAAATCAGAATGTGGTGCACACGCAACAGCTGCAGCAAAAACCAATTAAAATTCACTTGCATAGGTATAAATGATATAAATGGTAGTTTCAGTTTTAAAGTATAGAAATTTGACTTCATTGAATTGTTTTATTGTTGACGATTGGTAAACGGCTAGGTGGTCTAATCGGTACCCAATTTAATAATAGATTTCAGAGTCAATCATAAATAAGAAATATAAATTTAAAATACAGTTGAATGTCAGCACACATAGAAGTTGTACACACCTAAGCTGCCATATTGATTACTTTATCGATGTTGCGCATACGCCGCATCAGCCCATAAGAGCATCTAAAATGGCAACTTTGCGGTAGTGTTTGTTGCAGCTTCGCATTGTAAATGGGCAGCTATTCAATAATTATAGGCCACTTGATGCCGGGCGAAACCTGAACGCTTAACACTGAATACCATGGCGAGCACCCTCGAAACCAAAATGCAATGCGCATAACATCATTAAATATTGGCAGCTGCTTATTGGGGCAATAGTGCGAGCCAATTGCGTTGGGCTGGTCTGCATCAGCAGCGGCAACAGCAGCAGTTGCTGATGTTGCTGCTTTTGTTCGTTTTGTTTGTTTGTTTGTTTGTTTATTTGTTTGTTGGCACTTTTCCGTAGTTGGGTTCATAAATATTAACAGCTATTAAAACACCGAACTGGAGCAGCCATGCAAAAGCAGGCTGAAAATTAATTTTAAAGTTTTAAACCGACTGCCGCGCAGTTTACGCGCAATTTAGCAGACGGTGTGCACAAGCACAAGCGGGTCGGGCGCAAGCGGGTGGTTAAACCAACATGTACACGTACATGTGAGCACATGCGTGTGTTTGTGTGTGTGTCTGTATATGCCTAAAAGCTTGCAATGGCGTTGTGCAGCCTCAATCTAATGGCTCATTTAATTAAAAGCGGAAATTGAGCAAGTGACCAAGAAGTAGCCGTGGCCAAGTGGCTGGCAGAAACTTTTTACCAAGTTCTAGGAAATATTAAAAACGGAAAACACTTTGGGGCAACTAATTCTCTGGCACTGGCTTGCTTGTTTTTTGCTGCTCCTCAGCTTTGGGGCCCTTTACGTCCTAACTGAAGGTACTGCGAATACGTCACTATTTATGTAACGCATTGAAGCCGGCCTTTTCCTACCTTACAATATATTTCAGAAATGTATTGATATGGCAATATTTCTAGTTCTATTCTTCCGTCGACGCATTTCTTGATCCGTTCAAAAACTGAAAATTTGATTACGCTTAATTCAATATTAACAACTGCCTGTCTCGTCAGAAAGTGCATCTCTTTTGCGGCACTTTACAATTTGCTGTTCCATCTTGTATTTAGTGTTTTTTTTTTTTTGCATTTTGGCAGCTTTGTGTGGTTCAAGACTTGGCCGGTTGTCCACTTTACTGAAAGGGCGGCGCAGCGCATCGAGTTGAGTGCCAAGAAAGGAAGCGAGCGTGGCGCAATTAGCAAGTTTATTGCATGAAATTATGAAACGCTTAATAAAAACGCGCTTAAAAGAATATTCGGTTATGCATGGGTAAGTGCGAGTGTGAGCGTATATTAAAAAGAGAGGGCGGGGCACTTTGAGCCAAGCGAGTTAATTAAAAGGTTCACATATTTGAAAAGTTCGCCTCGCCCAACAAGCGCAGCGCAGTTTAATCATGTAAGTGCTGGCAAATTGTCGGCTAAAATTAGAGCCAGATAAATATTGCGCATACGCCTAGGATGCGCGTTAAAAGGATGCTGCTGGCTGGCTGTTGTTGTTCCTACTCCTACTGATGATGCCAAGTTTTATGCTAATGGCTTTCGTTTAAAGCCAAAAGTAATTTATTGTTGTCAGTGGGCACCATCAAAAATGTTGCTGCACATTCATTATGCCCAAATGTATGCGCCTCTGTGTTAACGGATGTGTGTGAGAGTATGTGTGTGTTCCTATAAGGCTTTGTACTTGTGTGTTTGTGTATGTGCATTAAAATTTTACCCGAAAACATAAAGCCACCTCCCTGCGTCGCTGGCGAGCTAAAAACTTGCATAGAAATTAAGTTAGCCAAGAGGAAAAATGCTTGAAAATAACATGAAATGTTTGCCGCATGTCTCATAGCTATTTGTTGTGCAAACTTTTATTATACCCTGTTTGCATGGAAATCGTTTAACAAGGGTATCATACAGATGAGTTTGAGGAAGAAGCAGTCATTTCTGATTCTATTAACTTTACAATTGTAGTATATCATATATCCCTGCAGCATATTGATATCTGAATATTCCTCAAATGATAATTGAACAGCCTAAAATATAAAAATGTCGCTGCAAACATATTTATTAGGTTTTTTTGTTTTATTTACTCAACATTGAACAATTTTATAATTACCGAAAAAATTTCCGAAACTTTTTAATGACATAAACTTTCCTTTTCAAAGGAAAACAGGGTACAAACAAAATTTTGTAATATTGGTTAAAATATGAATTTTTTTTACATTTTTTACTATCCCACCATTCCACAATTATGTATAATAATAATGTATTATGTATAAAAATAATAATAAGAGATGAAGAGTATCTCCAACTCGAGCACTTTTCTGTAGAAGTTAAATTTTTTATGTTTTATTTGTTTTTACATTAAACAGGAAAACCAAAGTTCCTTGTTTTATGTGCTGGCCGGCTAAATGTATGTTCGTTCGTTTGTTTAAGAACTAGATTTAAATATTTAGCAAGCGGTTGGCACTACCCACGCGACACGTCTGTGACGTTTTGGCCTGCTCGTTTTCTGGCCGTTTGTCGTTGCGAAGCGCACGGAAGTATGCTCAAGATAAAACAGCCGCGAACTTTGCAACATGTTTACGGTAAAAACGTGATTTTCGGCCCGAAAACTGAGCCCGCCTGGTGCTGACCAAATGTGGCCAAGGCCGAACCCTTCACCAACCGCAAATAAGATAAGTTAGGGGAAAGCACGCCACAGAATCAACCCACCCAGAAATCTCCAGACCACCCCCAGGCCAAACCACAGTTATAAAAATTAAACATTTGTAGCTTTGTCACGTTTGTGTTGACACTTTCTTATCACAGCCAGGCGAAATGAGTCGCCAGCTCCGGCTCAGCTCCGGCCCTGGCCCTGGATCCAGCTGCCACCCAGCACTTGACCCGGCCTAAAAATGTGGATGTGCGTGATAGTATTGACTGCGACTGTGACTCGCTCTGTTGTTGGCCAACATACCTGACCCATGCTAAAATACAAGTGCACGTGTGTATTTAAAGGGGCTGCTACCAAATCCATTTACACACATATGCTCCGCGTTTTCATTACGGTTAAACAAGACGGCAAAATGACAGACTGAGGAAAGGCCTGTTGTCTTTGTGGGAAACAAACTTCTTGTCAAATTTAGCAGAAGTTTCACTGCCCAACTGACTTTTACTCCATATAAGAGTATTTTATATTTTATGACCTGACAAACCTCATGTAAGCTTACATAAAGTTTATAATATATACATATATACGTTTTAGTTGTTCTTCTCTTGTTCTCATCAAAATGGACAAAAAGTTAGTTTAAATTAATTTAATTTGTTGCCTACTTTTGCTAGATTTTAGAAATTTTAAAGAAAAAAACACAATCTATATATAACTGTGTTAACGACTGCACATGAAACTATATAAAAATAGACATGAAAATCGCTGGGAATTGAAAGATTGACGGACATGGCTATATCGACTCGGCTGTCGACACTGATATAGAGTACATGTAATAAATAGTTGTAAAACAGTAATACCTTCTGCAATTCTGATATGTTCATGACCAGATTGTTTACACTACATGCTGCTAAGTCAGCGTTACCATGCAGCATTTTGTGTGGCCAACTAGATGCATCTACTTTACAAAGGGGACCAAATAATGGATCTTTCCGCTTCGTCCAAGCATGTCTGTAGCTTTGGGCTATCCAGTTACCTGAGCCATTAGCTCATAGCCATTGCTTTAGCTGAGTAATTTCATTTGCATATTTAATAAGTATGAAAATGTTGTTCGTAAAGCAGAGCTATGTTTTGGGGAAAATTTATGGCACGCCATTCAAGTTTGAGTTTGAAGTGTGTTCGAGTAAGTGTATAAAAGTAAAAGTTGTGGGCAACTTTGTTGCCATGCAACTTTAATGAGACGTCGCAAGAGACTACAAAACTTGACAGCCAAAGGCTTCAAATTGAAAAAGTTTAATGAGCATGCGTATTTGATTAAGCCACACGCACACACGCACACACGCACGAGCGAATACACACACATGTTTAAATACACACGACACATGGATAAAGGCGACACAATAAATATTCCGTGTATTCGGGAAGCATTATTGTCATGGCTTCGCTGTTGCACCGAATTTGGTTGCCTTTGAGAACGAATGCAATCATAAAAGTTGACAAGGAAACGGGTCACGGCTTTAATAACAAGGCTGCGTTTGACAACTGGTTCGCTGCATGTGATTTGTTTACAGCGACATGACAAAAATCATAGCAAACCAGCAAAAATCGTGTTCCATCACTTTTAGCCTTTGACTGTGCACAGATTTTTTATCGCCCGCTGTGGCGAACCATTTTTAAAGTAACGAAAGAACTGAATTACAGTGAAACCCGACCCCTGGGAAACTTACATTGCAATTCAATTAAACGCAGAGCTGCATGAAATACACTTTGCTCTACGAGCGAAAGATTTGCCAGAGCCCAGCTGCAAAGAGTGTGGTTACCTGCGGAGGGCAGTTATAAATTCTTTGCATTTAAAATGGAATAAATTTCAATGGTTTTTCAAAGAAGTATCTAATATAATAATAGTATAAAAGTATAGACATTTTATTAAATTTTTTATTTAAATTTAAAAAATAAAAAAATTCTTCTCGATTATAAAAACAAAAGAGGAATAAAGCATTTTACATATTTTTGTGTGAATAAATAAACATATTTAAATGTTTTGTTTGAAGCACCTATTTTATTCTGAAGGATATCACATGGGCCATGGGTATTTTATAGTCGTGCAATTAGGAACTACTTGTTTTTATGAGCAGTCATTGCTGCTGTGAATAGGAAATCCATAAAATGCATCACAAAGCTTCAAAGGCTCAAAGTTTTTGGCATAGGTGCCAAGACGTTTATTATTGTGAATAGCTTTTACGCTTTCAGGCAAAATTTCTAAAAATCCGCTATAGGAACCACACGCACTTGCATATAGTGCACATATACATGCTCTCGTTAGCTCAGTTTTATTTGTTTCAATGACAATCAAAGTTCCAAGTTTTTTGCAAGGCAAATGGCTCAAAAGTTAAATTGTCTTGAGCAGGAAATTACGTTGATAGTTTCTTTTGCTCGATTTTAAGTGCAAGTTCTTCTTTGTGTGTGTGCAAGCCACTTGAGTGCTTGTTTCCAAACCCGAATTGTCGTCCTGCCAGCTACCGTGACTCGCTTTGAGGATATTTTATTTTTTTTTATTTTACTTGCATCTCTTAAGTTCGCAAGAAACTTCAAAAATATAATCAAATGTTCTCGTGGCTTAATAAGAAATGAATGCTAAATGCAGCATGCTGATTATACACTGAACCCATTGAAAATGGGTAATATATATATTCTTGATCAGCATCACTAGCCTAGTCGATTTCAGAGACTATAAGGGCTAGAGAGCTGAGCTTGGACTTTTTAGATTCGTATATACTATACGCAGATCAAGTTTATTTCAAATAATCGATAACTTGCCCCGTTTGCTTATAATCAGTGTTTATCGGTTTTTGGACCTGGTTTTTTGGCTATATCTGAAAAACTATAAGAGCCTGAGCCACCAAAGAATACGCAGATTATGTATATTTCGCCCCATTAGCCCCCCATATCAAAAAAAAAACCAGCAAAATCGCAAATCAAGTACTACAAACTTTTGCTTTGGTTTGTATATTTGAAGATTTCTGGACCAATTCTCTATAACATTAAATAAATTGTTGTTGTTGTCTTTTAAATTAGGTTTTGTTTGTTTGAGCGCCTGCCAATGAAAATCGTACACACACAAAAATAGAAACGCACAGTTGGTCTAGTATTTTACCCGAATAGCCATTTGCATTTCCCGTAACAGTTTGTTAAACTTTGAACTTTCGCAAATTACATGAGTCCTGCCAACGGATGCTGTTATGTTGTTTACGGGGCACGGATGTTGCTCTCGCTGTTTGTTGTTACTAGTGCCGTAGCGAGTTTGTTTGTGGGGGAGTGTGTGTGTGGGTGTATCTTAATGTTTATATGTGCTAATGTGTCCTAATCTGCGCTGCAGGTGCAGTTCAAATCCTGAGCTGAGCCCGGCGCAAGGCCATGTCCTGTCAAATAATGAAACTACATTTGCCAGCAATTGTTGCATCTACAGCTTTGGCACTTTGAAATTGAATTTGTTATCAAATTAGTTGCATCAAATTACCATTAGGACGCAAATTCATGATGAGACTTGCACTTAAGGATCATTTTCATATATTGTACAACATTATTAATACTTACTGAGCTTTTAATAACTATCTTCACAGCTAGACGTAGTTCGTTTCTGCAGAGTCCCAATGTTAGAAGGAGATATTTAAGGGAGTTACATATGTGAATTGACTACCAATTTTGGCTTAGAGTGATTTGTGAAAACAAGTATTTAAAGCATATACAAGCCTTTATTTTATGTAGACGTCGCCAAAGTTTTAAGCAGATAATGCCCTCGGCAATATTGTATAATATTGTGATTTCATAATACCACCACAACAACAAAAACAAAAGGCATGAAGTTAAAATATCTATTTAAATTAACATTAAATTCTAGGAAAATTAATTTTAATAGAAATTTATTTGGAAATTTTAAAACGGCCATAACTTCTAAACTATCCATAAGACATGTAGAGAGAGAGAAAGGGAGTAATGGAGAGAGAGAGAGAGAGAGAGAGAGAGAGAGAGAGAGTAATAAAGACACAGCCATAACTTTTAAACAATGCGTCCAATCGCGTTTTAAATAAACCAAGAAATGGATTTTTATATGGAAATTTTAAAATGGCCATAACGTCAAAGCTTCTGAGCTTAATTCGGGATCACTAATTTTTTTATTAAATAAACCTAAAATGCCATAACTTCAAAACTATTCGTCTATAAGGCTTTGATGTTCCATACGTTTGCATAAGGAACCAGAACTGTGGCAGTGTTGGCATCATTGTCCTGTGCAATATTGTGATTTATTCGTTTGTTTGTGATTCGAATCGAATGGAAAACATTATTAAAGAATATCACATGTCTTGTCAGCAAGAACAATCTTTTAGCGCATTATCATGCCTTTGTACTGTTCTTGTCCATAGCAGGCCACTGCAATTGATAATGCTTAGCTCTCGACAGGCTGGCAACCATTTCAGTCTCAACAAATACTACAAATTCCTATTTATTTATTTTTGCTCAGTTTGGTTTCAAACGGTTGAGGGAAATGCATCTGAAAATACCACTCGTCACGAGCAGACCTCTTGCCTGTGGATTATTTCAGTACTTGAATCAATGGATAAGGCAACAGTAAGAAACATAGCCATGCATTTGTTTCTCATAATATATGTATATATATTCAGTTCAAGAAAATGTTGAAGATAGCTGACCACAAACAACCGAAATATAGGTTTCACAAACTCATCTATTTGTTTTTAATTAAATAATCAAACTTTCAGGAAATTGTATAGTGGCAGGAAATGTAAGCACCACATTTTTCATACAACTCCAGATTTTACATTAAAATGTAAATTTGCTATAGAACTTTACGAGGAAACTAATCAGCTCTTGTGAGTCAATATTTAATAACGGATATTATTTTAATCAATATAAGATATACATGTAGGCATATTATAATCATAATCAAGTGTTTACAAAGGTTGTGGTAGTGAACATAATTAAGTTTATTTTAAATTACAAGCAAATAAAAGATAATAAAATTAAATTGTTTGCTGTCCTCGGTAGATGAGTTGTCTAAGTGATCAGACATTTAGACAACTGATCAACGGGGATACGGGTTCGAATCCCAGGCTAGTGTATGGATGTAGTGTTTGTCTTAGCTGAAGGCCATAGCAGCCAGTGCTATTTAAAAAATAGTTAAGTTGATAGTTTATAACTATATCCTATACGTAAAAATAATAATAATAATAATCTTAAATTGTCCTTTACACACAGCAATCGTTTGACCATGGCAGTGACGGCTGCACCTGTTCCCATTTTTGGTCAAACTTGCCAATGTAAAAGCCATGTAAATTAGATCAATCATTTCTAAAATGTTCGACTCAAAAAGCTTTTAGGTTGCAAATGTTAAAGCTAAAGTGAAGATACTTATTACTCAAGTGCCGTACTAAGATAAACGCCCAAAAGCCAATATAAGCACATACTCGTTACTCGTACGCAAGTATGTAACCTTGGCTACGTATTTGCACAATTTTCTCAAACAAATTTCATTCAGCTTATGTTGCAGGTTTATTTCAGAAACCTTTTACATTTGCTCGTTTTGATAGACCATTGGGATCATTGCTTTTCCCCTCTTTTAGTTAGCATGTATTCATTTTTATAAGTCGCTGAGAACAACATTTTTAGTTGTCGCTGCTGAATATTGAATATGAATATATCCATATCTTTTGATCTGATTTCAATTTGCTTGAAATGGGTCAAATTGAGCTTGGTTGGATTTCAATTAACCTTTTAACGCACTTCAACTTAACAGCAGAGTAAAGCCAAAAATGTTAAATACTTTTTTGCTCCAACTTTGCTTAAAATGTTACATCCAACACATTTGAAGGGGCTTAGAAAAACCAAATCAGACGAAAATTACAACGAGAATCTTTCATTGCCATTTCAACTAGAAGGCTTAAAATATTTTCAAATACAAAGGTGAAAGTTGTTGGCAAAACTATCTCTAATTTCAAGTATTAATTAGAACTCAAAAATGGCAGGTTCAAAGTGCAATAGAAGATAAAAAACTTAGTTGCTTTTTATCTCTGCCCAGCGAAATTAAAACACTTAAAGCACCAAAGCCGTTGAACTGCAGCAGTAACTATGTAAGTAGGCAACACTTTTTACTACTGCCCAAATTTTTGGTAAATGCTTTCAGAATGTTTGGCAACGGGTGTCGCCTGGAGTCGTGCCAAATTCTCTATTTAGCGGCGCTAATGCTAATGGCCCCTGGCTCCATTTACCAGCAGAAAGGAGTGCGTATATTCAAGTAAATAGTCAAGCGCTCATAACTTTACTCATCTTATGGGGCTTGAATGCATTCTGGTGGGCGTGGTCCTGCTGTTCAAGTTTAAAGGTACTGCAAATACACTTAACAAGACACCAGCTTTAAGATGTGGTTTTTTGCGCATGCCTCTACCCTTTGTACATATAGCTCTGAATATGTATATGTAAACATGCCCATAATTTTCGATATTGTGGCAAAAGTGTCTCAATTAACTAAGAAAAGTAAAAAATCTAAAAATATAAATATAAAAGACTACTGCAATTTGACAGTTTTATTATTGCGCCTGTACACTTTTACTAAAAAAAAAAGTAAAAACATCAAATTTTACAGCAAGTAAAAATTCACCGCAGACCAAAGCTTTATATGCTATACTTTGAATGCATTTAACTTTAGCTTAAAGCAAATATTGTAACTCTTTTACACTGACTTTGAAATTGTACACGAACATGATATACATACTTGAACAGGATAATATAAACATTTGAAAACCAATATACTCATTCATTATTGTGGCATTCATATGTGTTGGTGCTATTTAGAATTCATACAACCACTTACAGATTAGCCCTTATTATTTCTACCAGGAACAGTTTTAACAAAGGCTAAAAATCTCAACAATAAAACACCGTTACCATAAATCCAACCATCTACATCACTGGTTGTCTATAAATATGCAATGGAAGCGGATGTCATTATGTTGCGGCAACATGTTGCTGGCGAATCGCATTGCTATGCGGCAGGCAACATGCTTGCTTTGCTTGCTGTGCACACAATTACTCGGCAAATAATTAAGTACGTGCAATGGCAGCGCCGGCGCGAGAACAATGTGTAGGCATTTTTAAGGACATTTCAGTTGAGCATTGGCAAATATTTGAACTGCAATTAAATGTGCTGCTGCTTACGTTGTTGTTGCTGTTGTTGTCGTGTTTGCTGTTGTTGCTCTAGAGTGGGGTGCACTTTGACATGGGCTTGGCCAATCCTCAGTTCAGTTGCACAAGTGCGTATGTCAGTTAAGTGAATCATCAGCTCCGCCTGCGGCAACACATTTTGCCAAATTGAAAGTCAGTCAATGACAGAACTTGTTTGTGCACGGGATTCGTCGGTTTGCCAATATTGTCGCATTAAAAACTGGCCTTGCAGTGGTCCACGTGGCGGCAACGAGAGAGGCCGGCAAATGTGCGTTGTCAGCTGTCGTAAATGTGAAAAATGTTCCACAAATAAACAAATCAGGTGCTGCTCGGGCTTTGAGCTCTGCTCGACCATTTTGTTTATAATTTATGACATAAACCGGAAGGGTAGCTAAGCCGGCGGCAAACCGGCAGCCCGGCAGCACAGCTAAGACATCTCCAGCCGTAAAGCACAAAGCTGAAATATTGCCCAACATTTTTATTATTTGCACACATTCCTTCTGCTGGCAGTCGACCAAAGTAGCTGTGCCATTGTTGTTGTTGTTGTTGTTGTTGTTGTTGTTGTTGTTGTTGTTGTTGTTGTCTGTTGACTGCTGTGTATTGAGAGCTGGCCTGCTGCTTAGTTGGGTGCGTCGGACGCGTTGGGAGAGCAGGCAGCAAAAGGCGCACAAATAAAATCCTGTAAATGTTGTCTGCGTTTGTGGATCTGCTGTGGACATATAAACAACAGTAGTGGAAAACAAATACTACAACAAGAAGTACAACGAAAGTGGGTTGCATGTGCTGCTTATTGAGCATAAATCTATAAATATGCCAAGGCAATTGTTCTCCTAACACACCAAATGGACATACGAGCGGGCTCATCTCCCATCTGACCTAATTCCTTATGCTATTCATTAGACTTTGTACACAATATACCCTAAGGGCATACCAAAACCATACAAATTACACTAAATCAGCATCAGTGCAACGCATCTATAACTGTTATGAGAGAAAAGTCTTTATTCTACTCGAACATCGCGAAAATGCCGAGAAATCCCTGAATAGCCCTTTACGACTCCGTCTTATTTATAATGTCATTTCTTAAAGAAACGCGTTTTATACGAAGTATGGCTGGAAATGTGTTGATGTTAAGCAAAATATGTATGTGCGTAACATTCTTATCAGCTTTTGTATCATCAGTCAAATCTATCTAAGTTGTCCCATCTCCCCTTCTGGCAGCCTATCTGCTTCTATACAAACTATAATCTCTGTTTAAAAATGTTCATAAATAAAACTTGATACGGGTGCTTCTTTTTACTACAGGTTTTTGAACTGAACTGCTGATCAATTGGTATTTTTACGATTGCTTAAAATAATGTCATTTAAGATAAAATAAATAATTAAACCTAATATATTCTTTAATCTATTAGCAGCCTAATAGAAACAACAAAAGCTTCGAAACTAATCCTTGATAATCACGTATCCTTAAATATCAAGTTGATCTTGTGTTTTTTACAGGTCTACACTTGCCTGTGATTTGGAGCCAGATCCTCGCAGTTCAGTTCCCCAAATGCTTAAACACTCACACAACTCACCCACCGAGGAGTTCTGAACTTATAACCATAAATTATTAAGTTTTTAAGCTCTCACATCAGTGAATATCCATACACACACACACACACACACACACACACACACACACACACAAGATCCTTTGCTTTTCACTTATCTGTCACATAAAGCCCGCAATTGTCGAGCGTCAAAGGCATTGTTGTTGTTGCTCCCGTTGTTTGCCCCAAATTAGTTCGCTTACCGAGGGGCAGTCAAGTGGGTTCGCGCCACACGCCGCACGCCATTGAAAGGCCATCTCAATATTATCTAGCATTTATCGCTCATACAGTCTGTGGACACACATCAACCTCGTATAATACGTGTGGCAAGTGCAGCTGATTGTGGGTTATTTGTCATTAATATGCAAGCAGTTAACTACAACATGTGCATGTTTTGAGGGCGTGTGTGTGTGAGTTGTGCATGCAACATTGCAAGTTGATTCAGCGCTCGCTGGATTCAATCAATGCCGGAAGCGGAAGTTAATTGTGCACATGTTTCATGCAGTCAACGGCCTTTTAGCATTTTGCGTAATGACAACAACAAATAAGGGAGAAAGAGAGAGAGAGGAAGAGCCACAATTAGCTAACTTTATACTGTATATTGAGGCTGTGCATTATTTAACCCATTGTACCCTTTCCTCTGCAAAAATGTAGTTTTATTTATGCTCTTAAAGCACGGACTCTAAACTATATTTATATAATAAAGTCTTAAGGGTATCTATTTCGGTTTGGGGAGTTAATGAGAAACCGTGTTAATAGCTTTTCGTTTATTCGAGACAGAGTATTGCGCAGCTTGTAGATTCCGACTGCAACATTTTGACCTGTTGTACTTGCAATACATGGCAAATTGGTAGCCAGCCTTTTAAATGTAAATACCAAAATTCAATAAACTGCTATAGAACATAAGCCCAACGCGTGTGTGCGTACGCGGGAGGGAGGCAAAAAATGTAATTTGTCGCTAACCAAGTGTGTACTAACCTCATTTTACTAAAAGCATTAAAAATAAAATGTAATCACATGCTTCATAAAAGTAATAACTACACACACACACATGCACACAGATAGATAGAGAAAGAGATCGAGAACGAGAACGAGAAGAGAAAGAGACGGGGGCACGTGCTTCCTGCACTTCTGAGTGTGGCTGCCTACGTGTTGCTATAAAAGTGCTTGTGAATGTGCGAGTGAGTGCGTGTGTGTGTGTGTGTGTGTGTGTGTGGGTGGGTGTGTGTGTTTGCGTGTGTGACTAACTGTAAAAGCCTTGATGTCGCGACGTCAGCCGTCGCTGTCGCTGTCACTGCCAACAGCCATAGCCCATAGCCCATAGCCCATAGACGACGCCATTGTCTATGTCAAAGCACGCACAACGCGGCCCCACTGAGAGTGAGAGAATTGGAAAGAGATAGCGAGACAGAGGGCGAGCTGTGTGTGTGTGGCCATTGCAGAAGTGTGCGTGCGCGTCTGATTTTTACGAGATGATTATGGCTTGCTTTTTATTATTTGCCATTGAGCTAAAGTGTTGTGGCATGAAAATGTGCATGAGAACAGAAAAAGCGCTTCGACTTGCCAGAATTTGTGCAGCTGCTTAAATCCTTGTGTGTTAATTACAATAACCAGAAAACTTGTGCTTAAACCAAAGTAAAGCCCCTGTCAGGGCATGATTAGCCTTAACACTCATTACTCAGCCAGAGGTGGACTATAGAAAACTGAAGCTGTCACTCAGTTGCAGTTGCAGTTGCAGTTGCAGTTGCAGCCGAAGCTGCAGCTTGTTAGTGGCAAAATTGCAGAGACCCAATTACAATAGCCTGACGTTTTTCAGGCACTTGGGGACAGGTCCCTGTCAGTGGCATCGGTGCTGCACGTGAACGCACGAATGTTGATAAATGCAGTGTCAAAGAAATAAAATATTAAGGCCAGTAATCCAAAGTTTTTGGCTCTGAAATTGGCTTATTAGGAAAATGTCAGAATATCTGATTCATTCAGCATTTCGGCCAACCAAATGGCCAAGAGTCTTATCGTGTTGCATATGACAGGGAATGCGTACCCTCAATTGACGGAGACCGAGCCACAATCAAGCAGTTGAAAAGTTGATAACTAAGTGGAATGAATAGCTTAAAAAGAAAATTAAGAGAGTTTTGCGAAAACTACTTTTGCTTAATGAAGTACCCTCGAGTTTTATGATTTGCCGCATTAGCCATTGCTCGATTCAACATCAACAATTGAACCAGACGGCCCGGAGTTAGCTCGTGCGCACATGTGAAGCGCTTTTGAGCCGACTTATTGTAGTGGCAGCAGCTGGGCATTATGTACGTTCACGCATGAATCTGTGCTTGGCAACAATCGCCAGTGGGCCAAGCCTGAACAATACAAATACTCATACTCTATGATGACCGGCCATGCGTGACAATCGGACCCATAAAATGCCAAGCACATTGGGCGTTGCAAAAGTTTATAATGGAATTTGTTAGCATGAATAATTAGGTGCCCGAGACTCTTGTACTCGTCGCCAGCTGATGTTCTTGCTGAGCTGTGTTTGCTTCTTGGCTTATGCACGAGCTGGCATTAAATCTGTCGAAATTTACTAATTAACTTGATTGGCTTCGTTTTAATAAGCGAATTCCGGCCGAGTATCCATTACCAATTAGCTGGAGTCACATGGCGTATGAGTGTTGCTGGTCTGTCTGTTAGTCGATAACCAGCTCGGAGCTAAATAAAAAGCACAGCAATCTGACATTGAAGGTAGATTCCAGCACCTTATTTTGAAAATTCACTTTCATTTCATTTCTCTGCTCCTTAATTAAAAATGTTTCCCTTGTTTCCCTTGTAAACGATTTTCAAGTTATTTACTGCTGATTTTCTTAGCAAAAAGTGAGGTGACAAAAAGACGCAAACAAAAAAAAATTCCGCAATTCAAAGGAATTTTGCTTAGGAGATCAGAGCATCAGTAACGGAATTCTCTACGACATCCGCGGGGCCCTTGTCTATCAGAGTCAAGCGAAATTGTATGCAAATGACTATATAGCTAATCATGCCGAAAATAAACTGCAAATAAAACGTGAACTGTAATCACCGTCTTAAACTCGTTGATTCGCTCACCTTGCCCAGTGTCTTAGTTTTGATGAGCAAAAAGCCACCCGCACTGAATTGGCATCTCTCCTGACCCAGTTGCGCCGAGATGCGGTACAAGGCAGCATTCAGCTGGGCATTTTGGCGATCTGTGGTTAGCCCATGAAATATAGATTGAAGCTGCCGCTGCTGCAGTTCGCACTGAGTGCAGATCAAGCAGGCCAGAAGCAGGCCCAAAAGCTTGCAAAGCTCCTCCGTTGCGCAATCTGCAAGCATAATTGATCAGCCGTTGAATATACCCCTATTCATAGCTACCCACAGTAGGTAATGGCGATGTGCACGTGGTTGCGCCTGTTGACAAACATCCAATAGGGCAATACCGAGGTATCCACAAAGTACTTCAACATTACGAATACCACGCTCAGCTTAAAGTTGCTTTCAATTGAGCGCACGGTGTTCCAAAGCAGCCCGTGCAGGTGTTGCAGCACGGAGAGACGCTCCATTGATAAACGGCGCAGGGACCACACCTCAAAGCGTGTCTTATCCAGCTCCAACATAAACCTGGAGCTGACCTCACGCAACTCCACATAGAAAAGCAAGATCATTGCTGCATACAACGTGAACTCGCTGAGACGCATCAGCAGCACCACCTCCGAGTAGGCGGCGTAGACGAGCAGAAGCGACGTATTCGTGATCAGGTTGTTGTACACAGTCATCGCCAAAAGCATTAGACAGCCCGTCACCAATACGCAGTAGATGGTGTTGCAGTAGCGACGCATCCGCACCAGGTTCACCTTGTACCCGAACTGCACCCGTAGCACGTACCGGATTCGTTCCAGCTGCTGCTCAATCCGCTCACCGCGATTTCTCCAGATCAATTCCATGGACACCGACCCGTGGCAGATGATCAGCGCCGCATAGTTCAACAAGTCGACGACGCGCGAGAAAGTATCATTGCGATCGTAGATAACTAGGTAATTGAAGCTAAATCGCCAGCGGAGAACAAAGGCGAGATAAGCCAACATGCCAATTGTGTAGATCAGCTTCAGCTGCAGATGTGGGCGTGGCGGCAGCACCAACAGGCACCGCATTAAACGGCGCATGCAGCGCAGAGAAGCGTTGTGCATTTCGCCAGGCACATGCCACATGACTGAAGCGGCGCTTAGCCTGTCCCCGTAGATGCACAATCAATGTCTAATTGGCTAATTGAGTGCTAAAGCGTTCTTATCAACAGTTTGAAATCCCTCTAAAGTATGCACTAATTTACAGCACTTAATCGATAGGTGGGCTAGTTAAGATACTTTGCTTTTCAAATGCCCTGCAGAATAAATGAACAATCAAATAATCAAATAAATTGAAACCCTTAAGTAGTAGTTAATTAATAAATTTAAATTTAAATATTAATAATAATACAAATAATATTAAATATAATATTATTGAGCTAACACTTTATAGAAGTTGGATGTTGGTGTAATTTTGTTTATTTGTTAGAAACATGGGGACGCTCGAAAAGTCCAGTTTGGTTAGAGTAACTTGAAAAACAAAAAGTTGTTCAAACAAAAACGACATTTCCTGTGACAGCTATCAGCTTTCACTACCTACTAAGGTCAGGATATCTATAAAAAGAAATTATTTACCGATGATTTCATTGGTAGCCGTTTGCTACTGTAGACCGTTGCGTCAGTCCTCGACATATGCCTAAACAAAAAGGCGGATCTGAGGAAAGAATCACGAATACAACCTCAAATCGGATAGACTAAATTGCACAGGACTTCCAAAACTTATTCTTTAATTTCTAACAAGATAGATTTATTATAAAAACATGGCTTGTTATGGCGCTAAGCCAATTACGCCAAATATTTAATAAAAAAAAAAATAAATTTTGGTTAAGCCAAGCTTTTAAATAGTTGCGATTAAGTTGTGCGATTTTGGCTTAGTAGAGCTGGGCCAACGGTCGCTTCTGTCTCTCCGTCCGAGACCTTTATTTTGTAGGTAATCCGGAATTGTATGCAAATGAAAATATAGCTGACCACGCCGAATAGAAACTGCAAGAATTAAAGTTAATTAGGTACAATATTTCAAGTGCATGTGCACATCTTACTTTTCCCAACATATCATTATTGATGGTTATCAAACCGCCAATTCTAAACTGGCAGATTTCTTGTCCAAGCTGCGCCGACATTCTTAGCAAAGCTGTATTTAGCTGCTCGTTGTGACGATCCACCGATATTCCATGAAAAAGTGATCGGAACTGGCGCTGCAGCTGATCGCACCGTGTACAGAGCCAACAGGGAATACAGATCTCCAACAGCTTACCGAACTCCTCAGTTGTACACCCTGCAAGAGAGCTAAGTGTATACTCTTTGGTAAGGCCTTGGACATGTATTTACCTACAGATCTCCATTGGAATATTGTCTGCGTCGATTATATTGAGATACGTCCAGTACGGAAGAACTGAGGAATCTATGAAGTACTTCAGCATCACCACAATGAGACTTCCCTCAAAGTTGCGCTCGATGTCGCGTTGAGTTGTCCAGAGCAGTAGATGCAGTTGCTGTAGGGTAGCTATGCGCCGCAGAGGCAAACGGCGTAGAGACCAGATCTTAAAATGTGTACCCTGCACCTCTGAAATGACTGTTGTGGCAGCATCATGCAGCTCCTGGTAGGTGGCCAAAACAAGTGCAGAGTGCAAAGAAAACTCGCTGCACCGCAATATGATCACGAGCTCCGAGTAGAAGTTACAGATGAGCAGGAGCGAGGTGCGCGTAGTTAAATTGTTGTAAATTGTCATTGCCAAGAGCACTATTACTCGCAGAAATAATAAACTGAAAATGATATTGCTCTTCAATCGTATTCGACGTAGATTGACTTTCTGACCAATTCCCTCGCAAAGAACATTTCGCATTTGTAGCAGCTGTCGCTCAATCTGATCGCTGCGGTTTCTCCAGAGCAACTCCATGAGGACTATGCAATGGCCTACGATTAATGCCACAAAGTTAACCAAATCAATCACGCGCGACAAATGATCATGGAGATGATCATAGCTCACATAGTAGTTAAATGCAAAACGCCAGCGCAATATAAGGACGAGATATACGAGCACAATCCCATTGTACAGCAGCTTTAAATGGAGATGTGGGCGCGGTGGCAGAATAAATAGAATGCGCATTAGGTTCTGCATCAAACCCTGCGCGGATTCCTGAAGCTTTACTTGCACATAACCCATGACTGAGGGGTTAATGGAAACGTCCTTGCTTTGCCTGGACGAACAAAAATCAATAGCTAATTGGCTAATTAAAAAGATATGGATTAAATTAAATTTTTTCAAGTGTTGTCGTAACTTACGTTTATTGCTTAACATAGAACTGAGTAAGTCAATTCAAATAGTATTACAAATTAATTATCGAAATAGATTAGAAAACATTAAAAGACCAGTAAGTTGTTTTCAGGTTGAGGGGACTCGACTAGGAGATACCCTGTACCTTATCATTATGTGTGCACAGATTTACAAAACAGATATGTAATTAAAAATTAATGATGTTGCGGTGTGGATTTGAGCCTCGATCTGCAGCGGCGTACATAAAATAATAATTAAATAAAATTTGAACCGGCAGGATTTGAGCCGGGAGCATACAAAATTTATTAGAAAAACAGTATACAAATTTAACAAGTAAGATGGCTCTAGTCGGGAGTGCCCGACTAGGAGATACCCTGATACATTCACAAAGTCACACGCACACATACACACAAACGAACGCTGCAAGCTGAATAACTTCTAAACTAAGAGTATGATCGTTATGAATTATCGTTATCGATATATCGTTATATTTTCAGTGCTTAATGAAAGCATCCAAATCTATGTACAAACCAAAGCGCAAGTATGTAGTATTTGATTTGCATTTTTTATATGGGGGGCGAATGGGGGAGGTATCCAAAATCCGAAATATTCAAATTCTGTCTTGATGGCTCTAGCTCCTAAAGTCTCCGAGATGTGCCAAGAAAACCAAGTCTTAAATTTTTTATCGATAATAATGAAACGGAGCGAGATATCGAAAAAAAATGATAAACTTGTACTGCGTATGGATTAGGAGAATCTATAGTCGGTTAGTTTAGGTTTCTAGCTTTTGTAGTTTCCGAGATCGCTGCGTTCATTCAGACGGACAGACGCACATGGCTAATTCAACTCAGCTCGTCTTGCTAATCAATAATACATATACTTTATGGGGTCGAAGATGCTTCCTTCTGCCTGTTACATACATTTGCACAAACCATTATACCCTTTTTACCCATTTTCAATGGGTTCAGGGTATAATAATATTAAATGTAGCACTCTAGAACTAATTTACGACACGAAGTTTTATACTTATCATTTAAAAACTTTAAACAAATTATTTTAGAAAAGGTTCCACGTCGAAAATCACACCAAACTAATTTAAATATGATAATGCACTAAGCAATAAATAAATATTTAGTAAAAAACTCGCTTTCTGATAGTGTTGCCTTTCGAAGCCGCCTTCGTCCTTAATAGCCGCGTCGTTATCAAAGTGTTGAGTTATGGACTACAAATCCAATAAGTCACATTTCAGCAAACCACTTGTATGTTATGTGAATGTATGGAGTATGTATCCAGAATACCTTATAAATACAATATAATAGAGTAATTACGCAAATGACGAATAGTTGGACTCAGTGGAAGTAAAATTATTTATGGTGGACTCTGCAGTACTGTCTAAAAACGTTATCTGAAACTGAATGCAAACAATCAAATAACTTAGCATCCCAAATAAAAACTGGAAAAAAGAATTCAAAAATTACAAATTAAATATATATTATTAGCGAGTTACTCTTACTTTGCCAAGCATTTCATTGTTGATAATCAGAAAACCTCCCACACTAAATTGAGACGGTTCCTGTCCAAGTTGAATCGAGATTCTCAATAATGTGGTATTTAGCTGCTCACTGCGACGACCCACCGATATTCCATGAAAAAGCGATCGAAACTGGCGCTGCAGCTGATTGCAGCGTGTACAGATCCAACAGGGAATACAGATCTCCAACAGCTTTCCGAGCTCCTCAGTTAGACCATCTTTAGGAGTAAAGTTGATTTAGAATAAATAGATTTGAGATACAAACATCACCTACACAGCTGTAATCCACCAAAGCCCCCCTTTCTAAGTATATTGAGAAACACCCAATACGGTATCACTGAGGTCTGCACAAAGTTTTTCATCAAAACGACGATAAGACTTCGCACAAAATTGTACTCAATGTCGCGTTGGGTCTTCCACAGCAGTAGATGCAATTGCTGTAGAGCAGCGATATGCTCCGTAGACAAGCAGTAATCCCAGCATAAGTCAAGACGAATTCTCTCCAATCCGAAAATGATTGCATTGGCAGCGTCGTGTAACTCCTGGAAGAAGGCCAAGACCAGCACACAATGCAAAGTGAACTCGACGCAGCGCAATGTAAACAAAATTTCCGAGTAGACTTGAAAGAAAAGAACAAAGTTCTTGCTGACTATATTATTGTATATTGTCACTGCCAGCAGCACCGCGATTCGAATGAAAACAAATCTATAAATGACTGTGCAGTAGTCTTTTATTCGACCGAGATTCACTTCACGTCCAAAGTGGACACGCAGTACGTCGCGCATTTCTTGGAACTGTTGCTCTATCTGATTGCTCAGATTGCTCCAGAGCAGCTCCATTGCAGTTACATAATGCCCGACAAGCATCAAAAGAGTGGCAACCAAATGGACAATACGCGACGCATCATCTTGACGAACAGCATTTTGATTTAAATTGTATCGCCAGAGAAATGCCAGCCATAAATAGACCAACAAAGCTGTACTGTAGAGTAGTTTTAAAGAAAGATGTGAATGTGGCGGTAGATATAACAGACAGTGCAACACACGTCGCAATAGACGCAACGATGTGTCGTCTAATTCATCCGGCACATGCCACATGACTGAGGCGGCCCACGGTGTCGGGGAGTCCACCTGAGGCACATTTAAAATTAACAATTTATTTACTTACTTATCATGTGTGGTAATAAATCAACTTTTCCTTTTCTTGATAGCCATTAGATAACATAATAACCTTGGTCAACTCCAAAATAATCACAATCTTTGCGTAACAACTTTTCTTAAATAAACTTATATAGTTTAAAATTAAAATATTAATATAATTATTATTAATTAAATTCAATGGACACAAATTCAGTAAGAAACATGAATATAATAAAAAATTAATGACAAAATAAAAAACAAAGTATGCACAATAAATAATGTAAGGTATTTGTAATATGATACACCAGATAACGGTGTTTCAGTATATATTGTAATAATATCTAATCAATATATTTAAGTAGGTATATAAAATTAAATAGAAAAAACCATCACAAGATTTCTGATATGATGGCAGGCTCGAGGTCAGTCGTTGGATTATTGAGCAGGTTGTCTGTGTAGCTATTTCAATAGCCTCCCGGATGTATCATCAGCAGACTTTGCGATAGACCTATAAAAAAAGCCACTTTAAAATTAATTCTGAGAGGGTCGATTTTTCTGTCAAATAATATGCCAAAATTGACGTGTACTATATTTCAAAGTCCCATTTCTTTGGCAATTCAAGCTGGCGGCAAAAAACGTATCTTTTAATTCTCTGATGTATGTATGATTATTGTAGTTTCAAGTGATTCAGTGCCTTTCACTTGTTGTGTCTGGCCGGTCTGATAAGAGTGTGTTGTAATCGCTTTAAATGCCATTTGGCCCATTCAAATTACCATCAAAGTGACGCCAACAACTTGGAATCAGCCCATGTGAGGAATTATTTGTTAATTTCATTACACCAAAGGAAAACTCACACACACACGCAAACACACACTAGCACTGTATACAAGCAAACAACCACAAAGAGTGACGCAAATTGCTTATCAAAAATGTTGGCAGGGGCCGGGGTCGAAGTGGGGCTGACTGTCAGGCACACACACACGGATGTTATACATAAATTTGCATGCCTTTATTGCAGCTCAAAGAGAGAGAGACAAGCACGCAAACACAGACACACACACACACACACACACCCACATGCTGCCTTTATGCAACCACTGAGTCACTTTGTTTGCACACTTGTGAAACACCTATAGCTACGATGGAACTCAACGCCTCCAGTTATTTGAGGTAATGACTTAATTGCCATGCTGCTACTGCTACTGCCCGCCCCTTATTTTTGGCACCCCTTGAGCAAACCCTTCACTTTCACGCCCGCGTTATATCGCGGCCGCCTGTCTGCAATTGGGCTTCATAATTTGTGCAGGTGTCGAGAACGCTTTGTCTTTGATTGCGCGTCTGGTGCGTCTCTAATCTCTGCCAGCCACAGCGCAATCATCAGGAGCAGGAGCAGAAGCAGGAGCAGCAGCAGTGGCATCAGCATTATCCTTTGTGCTAATGCCGGGCCACTTAAAGTACCGTAAGCAGCTGCCAGGCGAGGGTCGGGAGTCGCGTCGGATTCCGGGCCTTGCTTAAATTGAAGCAATTGTGTGGCGTTGATTTGTATAATTTTGTAATTTGTATACCAAAACGTAGCCACACATGTGTGTTTGCATTAGCCCCGGAGTTGGCAATTTCACTTTCCCTAGGCCAAGCGAAATATGTATAAATAAATTAAAGTACAAGTGCGTATACATACGCATTTTGCGAATACCTATATACACAAATGTACCTAGGGAAGTACGTAAAGTAGTGCAGTATACATTTTATTATAATTTTTCATACTGCCTATTTGTATGATTATTATTATTTTTATTATTTGTATTCATTTTATTATGTAGTCATAAACTATCAACCCAACTTTTGAAAGCGTTAGCTTATGTGACCTTCAGCAAGGGCATTACAAGTCCATATGCTCATTGTTTAAGAGCTAATACCTAAGTAAGCTTCTTTACTTTTAGCTTTTTTAATAATATAATTTTTTCGTAAAACATAAACTCACTTATTGTCTCTTGGCAAGTTATATGTTTTTTTAAATTTATATTTGTAAGCCAATATACACAACAAATTAAACTAACTTACAGATTAAGAATCAGGTTAAACTGCAAATTACTTCACTTTTTGCATCACTTAGGCATGTTTGACAATTTGTACTTACATTATTTTTATTTTTCATATTTTATTTTTTCATATCTGCCCTCGCGTGAGTGTGTCCCGCTCCTTTCTTCTTCAGCAAAAGAAACAATTTTTCCAAATGTAATTATCGGCATATTTGGCACAAGTATTCTATATACTCGTGCTCACACCCACACTCATACTTATTCGCACACTACGAATGGATGTGTGTGTGTGTGTGTGTGTGTGTGTGAATATATGCATCCTGGAATGTACTCGTAAGCTGTCTGCACGTGCCTTCAAAAACGCCAACATGCTGACTCGGGGTCTTGCCTTGGTTTTGTAGTTCAAAGCGAGAAGCTGCTAACTGGCTTTTGTGGGTTTGCTAAGCATGGACAACCCTTAGTATGAGGCGCAGATCCTTGGCACAGCTGCTTGTGATGACACGAGCCTTCATTCTAAGAGCCCGTACGTACATATGAGTGTATGAGTGTCATTACATCTTATCTGATTTTAATTTGGCGCAATTTACCTTTTTGCACCTGTTGACCTATGAACCTCCAAGCGCCCAGCCCCCGGCCAGCATCCGGTTTGTATTACAAATATGCAAATTCGTAATGCGTAAATGTAAATATGGTAATTTTGGTGAAAATTGATTTTGCAATTTAATTGAAAACTCCAGCGCTTTTTGTTGTTTGTTTGTTTGTTGTTGTTGTCGCATTTATGGTTGTTCTCCACATTGTTGTTGCAGTTGTTGCTATGATTGTTCAAGCAGCTGTCACCAATTGCATAAATACTTGAACACTTCCATTTCCATCTTTCGCACATCGTTTGCGACTTTTTCGGAGATTGTTTTTAATGACATTCAAATTGCCAAAATTACAACAGCAACACACGCACGCACAACCACACACACACACACACGCACACGCACACACAAACATATAAATCAATAATCACAGAGTTCAATTGGAGTCGTTGGCAGATCTAGACCCAGTCTAAAAGCCATTGGCAGTGGCTGACAAATGCGCCTGATATATGGGCCCAGTCTGGCACGATAAATTCTGTGTGCGTTGACTTGCAAAAATGCCAAGGGGCGTGGCACACATGTGATATACGTGCGGCATTTGGTGAGCAATGCAAACATGGCACCTTCGTCTACAATAAAAATTAATTGCATTTTTTCAAAACACATAATTATGATGAGGAATGTGTGGAAAGCGACATGAAAAACGAGTCCAAAGTCACGCCAGTTCACATCAGTACAGACAATTGCAAAAAGTCAGGTGATAACAATGACAGCACACACAGCCACCCAGGGTACACACTCACCCAACCACACACACCCACACACACACACACACACACACACACACATATTCTCATAGCTGTGCAGCATTTGTAACAAACTTCGATAACATCATTTATCTTCACTGGCCACAGGCAGTCAACGGCGAGGCGTTGGCCAAGTCAAAGGCACGCCGAGTCCTGACTGTTGAGGAGGTGTGGGCGGGTGGGCGGAGCATACCCAAAAATATTCGCTCTATTGCTATTTATTGCCAATTTCGCTGTTTTTCGATATTTCAAATGGCACCACGCTCGATGTTTAGCTCTATTTTTCACATTAATTGGCAAGGTTAAGCGAAGGGCTAACTGCGCAAAGTTTGGCATTTGAAAAGTTGTCACTTGGTCGAAATCGGCTTTAATTCACTTGATGTTCGAGAAGACGCTTTATTATCTCTGGCTGGCACTTGGCAAGGTCAGTGGAACAATAAAAATAAGACCATTTTTATATTGCCCCATATAGACGACGACAACAACAAACTGGATGCGAGGCACTGTGGCGGCTTTAGGTTTGACTGCGTCTTGTTTTGCTTTCCCACGGCTGACTGACGCCACAATTAGGCCAGTCTAATGTGGCGCGAATTCAAGCAGCCGGGTGAAAGAGGAAGACTTTGAGAACCCACTGTCAGACAAAGCACACTTAGACACAAAAAAATTCAGATATATATATATATAGATACACATATATATATAGGCAAAACATTATTAAATGTACCCAGTCACACTAAAGATATCCTTTGCATATCCATGGCTTTTCGGGCCACATAAGTATGCTAAACTCTTTCCACAAATCTCAATGGAAACATTAATAGACCCAAAAGTGTCTGCCACTGCATACATGAAATAATTATATTTCTAATATTTTATTTAACATTTACCAATAAAATGGGTCAATTATAACATTATATCCTTGCACAGCGACAGCACAAATAAGCCTCAAAACGCATTAATTTTATTGAATTTGTTAATTTTTTTTTTCGATTTATTACTACTTAAATAACTTTTGTCAGATATGTTGAATTTTAGCTATTTATAATAATTTCTTATTTAATGTAAAATATGTGAGACTCAATGCAAGCCAAATTTGTTAATACTTTAAGTATTATATTCTTAAATTTGATAACCAATTATAAAATTATATCCTTGCACAGCGACAGAACAAATAAGCCTCAAAACGCATTAATTTTATTTAATTTGTTAATTTTTGTTTTCGATTTATTACTACTTAAATAACTTTTGTCAGATATATTGAATTTTAGCTATTTATAATATTTTTTTATTTAATGTAAAATATGTGAGACTCAATGCAAGCCAGATTTCTTATTCCTTAAATTTAAATTGTATACAAATTTTAAAGCTAACGGAATAAAACAACGGACAATGCACATTGCAACAGAGCAAACAAATAGTTTCATTAATTTCAATCACAATGGTTTAAGTGAACTAACAATTAAATTAAATTAAATATATATTCGCTGCTGAACTCACCTAGGTTGAGAGGTGGAAAACAGGAATCTTTTAAAGGATTATTTTGTGAGGGTCAACTTTGATACATTTACATATATAGGATGTATGTATGTGAAGAGAAGGTTTGTATGCAGATATTTTTGTTTAATTTGCTGATGTAAATTAGTGTTTACTTGTAGATCCGTAGTATACCTCCATATTTGTTTCATTTTCCACACTCTATTCCCAAAAGGAGAAAATAATAAAATTTCGACCTACCTCTATCCATTAATCAACAGAGCGTATTTATTTGCCACTAAACATGGATACATAAGGACTACTTGTGATCTGCTTGAAAGTTGAGACCAAACCTATATTTGCCAAGTGCACGTTCTTTATTAACTTTTTTTGAGCTTTCATAACCTTGAAAACTGAGTAGCAGGAGGACAAGAACTGTCCACTGCAAACTTTCCACTTGTTTTGCGTCTACGTTTCTTTTTCAAGGTTGAGCCAGCAGCAATAACTAGCTTCATGTGAACCTTGGCCATGGCCTGGTCTTTGTCTGCACTTGCGGTCAACTTATTATGCAGGACAAGTACAACAATTTACGCAGACAGGATTAGCCGTGTTAGCAGTTGCCTGGCCAGTTCTCCATTTGTCGCCTCTGTCTGAGCCTGTCATCAATGAGGCTGGCAGACAGGAAAAACCGTTAATATAATCTACAGCTATTGGGCGACAGAAGTTGTCATTTTTTCAAATCTCTCTTTTTCTGTTTTCTATTTTTTCATTTCTCCACACGTGTGTATTAAAGAGAATTATGAAAAGTATAAACAGATCCGGCTGCAATGCAAGTTAATTCCTGCACGCTGTCGCACTATTTTCTATTTAGAACAGATTTTTGCATATAATCAGTCCTAAGTAGGTACATGTGCACATACGTAGCCAAGTGCTTAACTTACCTTCTGTTCGCATTTTCCATTTCCATTTCCATTGCCATTGCCATTGCTGTCGCTTTTGCTGTTGCCATTGCCTTTGCCGCTTATTACTGTTTACCATATTTCTGCTTATTTGTTTGCCTTCTATGGCAAATATTTGAATTTAAATTCAAACGTGCTTGACACATAATACACTGCCTGCAGCCTGTACTCTTCGTAGCCCATTTCGCTGTGCAAATATTTTATGAATTTCAATGAGCCTCTGGCGTCTCTCTGCGCTGCCAGCGTCGTGGGCAAGAGGGACGCGAGCCGGTGACACAAATGCGCCAAAGTGTAAAAGGTAACAAAATGCGAAATTAGTTTGACACGTGTAGAAAAGTAAAAGACAGAAAGCCGCTCAGCCCAACGTGTGCCAGCAAAGCAGACCGCAACTGTCGCAGATTTTCCCCGAGTAGATTTCTAGGGATTTGCAGCATGCTACAATATATATACATGTCAGTCGGGACTTATAGATTTAGATTTGCCTTTTGTCTTTAAGAGTTGGAATTTATTCACGCTTTTGATCCCTTAACTAATAAGTTATGTGCTTTTAATTAAATTATATTTATAATTTTATATAATACAATATAGTACAAGCATCTCTAAGACCTCGACTTTTGAAGTCATCCAAATGGCATTATAAATAAAATCCAGTAATTTAATGCCGCTTCCAGTATTTCTTTTATATACACCAAGTCTGTTGTTATCCATTCAAACGAGAATGAGATGTGCGAGAAGTTGTCGCTGTTTGTAAGGAAATCGCAGTAAAAGAAAGTTTCATGGGCGACAGGCTCCGTGTGTTCTGTGTGTCCTCATCTGTACTATGTGTCACTGAGGAAAATACACATGGAAGCGTATAAGCAAATATGTAGGTACATGAATGGGTGCATTTGTGTGAGCGTGTGTGTGTCTGTGTGTGTGTGTGTGTGTGTGTGCACATGTCACCGCAAATCTACTTAAAACGCAATTAAGTTGAATGCAAATACTGTCGACGACGTTGCCTGACAATGCGGTAAAATGCAGGCCGACAGCCGAACTGCACGTTAAACAATGGCAGACAACGCGAATGTGGATGCAACTTGCATTGTCCCTTGCCCCTTCCACACAGCCCTGCACCGGCTCCCACCCACTTCCTTTTCTCTGTTGCAGTCAGCTCAACGAAATGTTTCCGAAAAATTTTTTGATTAAAGTTGCATATAAAATGCTATAGAAATATATAACAAGTCAGATTGCTCTAGTCGAGAGTGCTCGACTCTCTAAGTGGAATAGTATATTCAAATGTTCATAAGTAACATTTTTGGTGTCTCTAACTCTCATAATCTACGAAAAAAGCATACTAAATTTTAGGTTGTTGTAGAATTTTATCGGTTTTAGGAAAACGGAGTAAGTAATCGATCAGTTGAAACAAACTTCTAGCTCTACGCGTGCCGTGGACGCTCATACAAGTATATTTGAAAACTTAAAGTCTCTAACTGTTATAGTTTTCTAGATCGTCGAATTCGTACAGACAGACGGTCATGACTAGATCGACTTAGCTGATGATTCTGATCAAGAATATATATATACTTTATGGATATGACTTCTTCTACCAGTTATGTACATACATTTGTACAAAACCAGTATACCGTTTTACCCATTTCCAATTCTCTATCAAATAAAAGATACCCCACAAAACAGGATACAAGTACATCAAAGTAAGTTATTTTGAATAGAAGATACAAACAAGAGGCTTTAGAAATGCACAGAAAGCAAGAAAGAATATATATGCAATTAAAGGTACCCTGCAAAACTTAATTTTAACTGGCCTATTGCCTATTTAAACGCGGGTACAAATTTGTTCTGAAATAATAATTAGCAATTTGATCAATTTTATTTTAATTTAATTTTAATATCAATAAGTTTTAAATCTACATAATTTTGTACGTACCTATTTCCGTATATCCGGCACCTATAATTTCAGCGAACAGACGTTGATTAAACTGGTACATATGCATATGATACACGTCTCTTTATATATGTCTCTTTCTTTAACCAAAAACAAAATGATAGCCTTAATTTAATCCGTTTCTATGGGTGCAGGGTAAATAAAGAATCGTATGTCGCTAAGCATATGGAACAGCATAGTCGCCTTGTGCGCTAATACAATTATACAGCAGTACCTGTACCACCATATAGCTGTCAAGGTTCTTCACATATGGCGGCAATGTGCTAAAATTGTTAAGCTCCCTGCTACCTGCTGCTGGCTGCAGCTTGTCGATGACTTAAAAGTTAAATTTGTTTTTGAATAAACTTTAATCAACTTTTTTGAAGAGGGGGAAACAAGACATGAAACAAGAGCCGTCGTATTGTGTAACAGCGGGGGCGGGGGCGGGGGCGGGGCTGGGTGTAACTTTTTTATTCAGCTGCCAAGCGAAACGCACAATTCAACGCAACTTGGCAGAATTCTTGAAGGTTGTTTGGAAATTCGCGAAAAATAACCAGGTAATTGATGCTTCCCAGCACAAGTGAAGCCCCGACAACAAATGTCTACCGCTGTTGATGTACATATGGCATATTAGCTCGGCTCCTAGGTGGAGGATGTGGCCGCGAATACTTTACAAATTAATTGCGCGTGCGTTTTGAAACCTCTCAACGTTTTTGCATTCAATTAGGCAGCTTTGTATCGGCTTGAGGATCACTGGTGGCTAATACCGTTGGATGGGCACGAGTGCATTACGTTTCGCAGTTTGTAAAAGAGCATAACGCATTCCGCGTGGCAGGAAGTGGTCCCAGCTAAGACATAAACAAACGGCCAGTGCAGGCCGCTCCAGTTGCAGTTGCAGTTGCAGTTCGACCAGAGGAAATTTCTTGCCATAAATTTACTAAAAGCTTTCGCAACGAAAATTTGTTGCTGCCTTCCGCTGACAACATGGCTCACCTGGCAGGAGCCATAGGAGTCGCCACTTGCTCTCACCTCTCACGCTCACTCTCCATCTCTTTCTCGCTCTATCTCCGTCGCCCTCTAACCTAGCCAGCAGCCAGTTTCTCGCACATGGCAGGCTGCAGCCAAATCAAAATTTACGCCTTTTGCCTTCATTATTATTGCACTTCGCTTCAAGCTACGTTGTTTTCTTGTGGCTGTTGAATTTGTTGCTGCTGTTCTTGTTGTTGTTGCTGCTGCTGCGCCGCTTGTTGGCGGCTGTGGTTGGCTTTCGCTACCGCAGACAATTTGGCAAACGTGCAAACCAAGTTTCTAAATAAAAGTGCAAACTAAATGAGCATTTAGTGTGCGCGCATCGTAAATTCCTGTTGAAATATTTCTGTCGTCTTACAATTTAGCTTGCATCCCCGCGGCTCGAGTTCCACTTCGAGATGCGCTCGCTTTAAACTCTTATATATACTGGTATAAATGCCGTACCACACGGCGTATGCGTTATGTTTTCGGCTTACACTTATTATGTGCCTGTGTGGATGTCTGACTGTGTGTTGCCTGCGCATGTGTTTGGGACGCTTTGACAAAGTTAAGGCCGCCTCACGACGTTAGGCATAATAAAATGGTTTAATGAGGCGTCGCTGCCTGCGCCTGCCATGCACCTTTTATGTGTCTGATAGCAGTCGTTTGCCTGGACCGAAACAAGAACTGCTGTCGCTTGTGCTTGTGCTCCTGGTCGGACACAGGCCAACACACGCGACAGTCGCACTCGCTGTCAACACAGTCGCACATGACTTCATTAGTGTAATGAAAACAGGCAAAAATGTCAAGGTTGTACTCGGGCCGCTTCGTGCGAATTGTCGCCGTCAATGTTTGTCCATTTGCGAGGGCTTAGCGGCGACTGCCAAAAGGTTAACACTTGCAAAATGGCTGACGTGGACGTGCCGCATTTTCGTTTTGAATAACAAATTTAATTAGAATTAATACATGAGAACTAGAGCCGAGCAAATCTAAACATTACCCCTGTAAGTTAGGCCGAAATAAGTATATACAAGCACTAGCGCTATGTATGAAAATGCCATTCACATATACGAGTATATTATACACATCAGGCAATTACTATTTCTTTGGCTCCTTTTTCCACGAACTCAGGCATCCTGCAATGCGCTGAAACTTAAGCATTCAGGTTGCCAGGTCAACAGCTTGCTATAAGAAATACTAATAATAAATTTAATACGCAATTTACTAATTGAAAGCTGAAAACAGAATGGAAAAAGAAAGTTTCTGATTAGTTTTGTTACAATGATAACAATAAAATATCCGAATACAGTTACACATCTGCGATTCGAACAAGGTATTAATATGCAATACTACGGGTATTACAGTATTCTTTAAATTGATTATAGTTCGGGGAAAGTATTTAAAAACATGCTGTATTTGATGCGCAGAAACGGGGAATTTAGCGATATTCTCCAAAAAGAAGTTGGACCACGATTTTATACAGGTCAAAACTACATAAAGCAGAATTAATTAAAAGATCGCTGGTGGCTGCATGTAGACATGATGCACTGTAGTTACTGTTTGTCAGATTGTTGTCCTGTGACCTCCGGGATCTCTCATGACCTCAAACTTTATTACGAATTATGTGTAAACGGAAAAATGACATCGAATTTTGATTTAAAATTCAAGTAACAAATAATTTTAATTATGGTGTTCATACTCTGGCTCTGAACTTATCGTATTACACTCGTTTATTAGACTTAAGTATGTACAACAAGTTAAGATGCATAGGAACAGTATCAATAAATTCGATAAAAAAAAAAAACCATGTTCGTATATTTGCACTTCTTTTCTACACATTTAACAACCATTTATATTTAGTACAACGAGTACAACCTTTTTTACAGAGGTTTATTTGAAACAGCATTATTACACGTAAAATTATATCAAATGGTTGATTTAATAAACTAAAACATTTAATGAAAATTGGAGCATGGGATTCATATTTGTATAAACTAAACATTTCCAAAGTGTTGCAAAAAGCTTGTACATTATTTTTTACCACGGACCAGATTTTTATTTTTATTTAAATATCTCTTTGTTGCCGCAAACTTTTAGGATAGTTTTCGTAAAGCTTATAAACATTTTATACAAATAACACTTTAACAGACTTTAAAAAAACACTGTAATGGGATTAAACTAATTGAGAAGCCAAAAACATGTGTAAATTAAATTATATCGAAAAAAGTTTTTATAAATTGTTTTCACAATTTTTTGGGTTTTCTTTTTCAACATTTTTAATTGAAAGGGTTCAAAATATGTAGAAAAAACAACCTACTATATTTTAAATTCAATATCTATATTATATTTTTATCTGGCAGAGCTGGTCAGCGCTTTAAGTCAATTTTCAAGTAAAAAACACGCTGAAAATAACCGAAATTGAATTAAACGCCGCATCATTTTTGTTAATTTGTGCGTTAATTTAATAACATGTGAGTGCTGCATTTCGCATGTGGGAACAGAAGCGCATATTAAAGTTGACTATAAATATATATATATGTACATGGCGTGTGCCAGATTCTCTCCGGGGAGGCGGGGTGTGGGGTCCATTGCAATTTAACGCGCAATGGCCACGGATATCCGTTTAATGGCCATGAATACATAAATAATAAAAATGTATTTGTTTATTACACACAGACATAAGAGACTCACACACTCACACACGCACACACACAGACCGATGCAAAAGTCAGCTTACATGCCTTTATGCGAATTTATTTACCTTTGCAAATAAAATATATGGGCAGTTTTTTTAACGGAAAGCAATTTAAACAATACCCAAGAGTATTTATAATAAGCGCAATAAAAGGCAATAAAAAAACTATCTGCGCAAGTTGTGAAGAGATTGGCTTTTGTGACAGCCAGACTTTAAAAGTGTGTGAAAGAATATGTGTGTGCCTGTGGGTGTGTGCGTGTGTGTGTGTGTGTGTGCTCGTGTATGTGTATTGGTGAGCACTTCCGTTTTCCTGTGGCTTGTTAAAAATTATTTAATTTTATTGTATTTCAATTATTGTTTGCTGCTTGAATGGAGGAAGCAATAATCCAAAATCATTTTTGTATTTGAAAAAAGAGTTTATATTTAAAGTGCACCTATGAACAATCTGGGCCTCTCGAACTGAAGCTCTGCACTCTGACACTTACATATTCCGAGTCGAGTAAATTAAAAAATGCCACTGGGCAGTTGAGATATACCCATTACATGGGGCGAAGGAACATCTGCATGCGCTCTAGTTACACAAAGTGCTTAATCAAGCTGAAAAGAAGAGGACTTGAAAAACAAAAAACACCCACGCTGGCCAGCATGGCTCACTCATTGAGTGGACAAAGTAAAGTGAAGTAGTTTAAAATTAAACTGGACACATAATCCTGTCAATGCATTGCCACGCGGACGTTCGCCAAAGTAAAGTTCTAACGAGCTGGCGAGCGAGCATTGGGATTAGCAGGCGGCTAAGAGCTCCTGCAGGACATTAGCCGAGTCAGAGGGTGTTTTCATTTGATTTGTCCGCCTCTCATCCTCATGCATGCCGCATACGTGTCGTATACGTAACTGCGAGTGTGAATACATGTATCTGCATCTGTGTCAGCGTCTGCTGAATGTTTGCACATCGTAGCGCACAAGAAGTGCAATTATGTGCACAAAATGGAAAATGAAGCAAGAAAGTAGAACAATTGCTGCCAACGTATGTAGAAATCGGGAAGAAATTAGGTAGAGACAAAAGGGGGAAAAGGCATTACTGATTGCTCGACATGCTCGGTTTTATAACAAAAACAATTGTAACCCACATTGGCTTGCAGTTGGAAAATTACATGTCCTTTAATGCGACAATTGGCAATGAAAATAGTTAAAGATCTTGGTAAAACACATTCAGTCAATGAATTTTACGTATAACGCACTTTTTTCTGGTTGGGGCAAAACTTAACATATGAATAAATAAATCTTTGAATATTTCGTAAAAAGATGAGACCAAATATATATATGGTCGATCCAGCGCCGACGCTGCGAATTAACAAATTCAAAAAGCCAATTCTGTTTCAATTTGTCTAATAGTAGTTGAAAGAGAAAATATTTATATTCAGCGTGCCCAAACTTATTTGATTCAGTGTATATTTACCTTTAGTTGGCGTTGCAACTATTTTATCCGTAAAATTAATCAAGCGCAACGCTCAAAAAGCCAATATGGCGTATGCGTAATATACCTAATTGAAAGCTACCAACAGCCAGGTGAGCAGCCAGGTGGTCAGTGGCCAGCAGAGTCCCGTTAGTGTCTGCCATGGAGGGTCAACTGCTGTCAAAAGCGCGTCCCTATCTGCTGCTGTTTTCGCTGCTCACGTTGATGCCACCGCCCAGTTGTTACGAGAGACGTCCTGGCCCCTGCCAAAAGCGGGCATTGATATTCGCCTTTGGCTGCTACACTTGCTGCGTTTTTGTGCTGGGTATCTATGTGACCTATGTGAACATAGTGACACTCAACTTGGAAATAAGCATTTTGGAGGTCGAGGATTTCACAACTGCCCTGGGCATGGTGCAAAAGCTCTTCTATTCACTCCTGCTGGGCATCATACACGGCAACATGCTGATTTACTTTCGCAGACTGGGTCGCATTTTTACGGATATAGCCACATTGGAACTGGACATAGATGCTGCGTCCCAGTGCTTTGGTGGCCTGCGGCAGCGTTATTGCTTTCGCCAGCGCTTGGCTATCTTAATCGGATTGTGGATTGTGATTCTATTCATTGCTTTTCCCCGCATTACGATTCCCGTGCTGACCGAATACATGAACCTGCGCAATAAGATGCTCACCGAGTTTATAATGCTGGTGCTCCAGTTTAAAAGTGTGGAGTATGTTTTGTTTGTGGTTCTGGTGCAGGAGCTGCTGCTGCGCCTGCGCCTCACACTCATCAAGTTGCAGCAAGAACTGGCCGCCTGCGAGGACCGCGTCCTGCTCCAAGCGCTGTGCTCGGCCATTCAACGCAATAAGCAGCTAATGTCTCGTATTTGGAACCTGGTGGGCCAACTGGAGGTCTACTATATGCTGCCCATGCTGTGCCTGTTCCTGTACAACGGAGTGGCCATGCTGCACATCGTCAATTGGGCGTACATTCAGTCGGTAAATCCGAACGATTGTCGCAATTGTCGTCAGTGTAGGAAATACACAACTAAACTTGGTTAGTTGTAGGCAATTCATCTGTGTTCCTTTCAGGGCGTGTTGGCAATTTGGTGCTACTGCTAATCAATCTCCTGGTACCCTGCTGGCTCTGTCAAAACTGCATCGGCACAGTAAGTAGCCGTTTTTATACCCTTGCAAAGGATATTATAATTATGTTTAAGAAAATGAAGTGCACACTTCCGACCTCATAAGGTGTAAATGTAAATAAAGGTAGCATCAACATTCTTCAATTCTATCTCCTACAACCGAATTTTTGCACCATATTATATTATATAATACATTATATATTATATATTATATATAATACATTATATATTATATATTATATTTTATATATTATTATATTATACTTGACTTTGAAGCTTTAGGTTGATAAACAGTTTTAACATATTAATAACAACTTTTTACAAGTAAGGAGTAATATATAACTTTTTGGCCATGCTCTACCTGTGAGCGGCACATTTCATTGATCATCTCATTCAAAAATTAAGCTAAAATTATATTTTTATAGTACAACAGCTTTAAGCGCATAATTCACAATATTCGCTGCGGCTATGGAAATGTTTCAACGCCTCTGCTCAGCAATGGCCTGCGCGAATATGCCCTGCAGTTGGAACATTTAAAGCTGCGCTTCACTTGCGGTGGTTTCTTCGATGTAAATCTAAAGTACTTCGGCGGAGTAAGTTAAATGGACTTTACACGAAAAGCAAAATATCGTTTACACCTTTTTATATGTACATAATTTATGCGCCTTGCAGATGGTGGTCACTATAGTCAGTTATACCATTATTTTGATACAGTTCAAGCTGCAGGGCTTTATGGAGGCAAAAAGGCAGCTGATGTTCAAGGTAAACGACAAAAGCTCAACGTAAGCTCTGTGAAATTACTTTCCCAATTAACAGTGCTAGCTCAATATTCGAGAATTCAATTCCATTCCAAATGTTGTTGCTTGAAATAATCGAAATACATACGAAATGATTTTATTTAAACATTTAGACTATTATTGTTTCAGTATTTGCAATCGAGCAACTTCAACGATCAATTCGCATTATGCTAAGTGCTTATTCTAGGCTTTTAATAATTAACATTTAATGTTTTTGCGGTTAGTTGTACTCATAATTAGTGTAGTGTAATTGCGACAATCAGCTTATGACTACTTAAATGCTATATTGCTTATCACCTACTGCTAAACATCTGCCTACCCATGACCCATCAGTGTTCAATTTTTACTATAAGTAGCTTACGGCTAATAAATATATAAAACATATCTTGTTTTAGTTGGATTTGTATATACTCGTGAAATGATCAGTTACGTAGTTTTGTTTGGATTTAGATCTTGTCATATAACTTTCAATTGATAATCACAGACTGAATAACTGGAATAACTTATGGAAGTTCCACATACACACAATATAAGTATACAATATTTAACTAGAGCAAAAATTAGCTATTTTAAAATACGCCATGCAACAATTTTTGACGCAAGCTGTTTATAAGCAAACGAACAAACCAACAAAGCGTATAAATAAATCTCAACCATTCGTATGTTTATATAGGTATGTGTGTATAAATATATACGATACAAGAATGCCATTGGCAGTACGATTTACAATTAGTTTAAGGTAAAGCTCCATACAGTGATTATAGATGATTATACAGCTATGTATATATGTATATATATATATATATCCATATTGGTATAAAAGTAATAACATATTGGAAGGACACTGGTGGTCTTATACACATACATAGTACATCGTACATCGTACATACAAGGTCTTACAGATATATAATTGAGTTTTAAATTCTATGGTTTACTTGGGCTATCTACTTAAAACAGGTCCATGTTGTCGTTCATATAGCTAAGCAGATAATACAGATAAATAAATAGACACACTGTAGGCAGGAGATAATTCAGCAGTAGGTTAACTATTATCCCGTCCCATGCTTTCCGTTCTCGAACAGGCCTTTCTTGAAAAAAGACGACAGCTGAACGAGAGAGGCACGCGTGAGGCCCGGGCCCCCAGGTCCCTCATAAATTGGACACTGTGGTATCTTCGAGCAAACGACGAACAGACGACGCAAGTAGAGCTCCAGCAAACGGCGACGATGCTTGGCCACCGGCTCACTATTCGAGGCGAAGAGTTCGCGCCGTGGGAAAGGCAGAGCAGAGATCTGCAGAGAGGATTTATTGGTTGAAATGTACCTACATGTGTACATGCTGATGACTCACCTTGGCACCGTAGCAGTGCTTCATGCATAGATGCAGCTCACGGAAGCGACTGTAGCGACGCAGAATGTTCAGCTTACCGTCGGGCAACGCAATGCGCACCTCGTACTCGTAGTGCGTCTGCTTGCCAGCTCCGCGCATTACAAAGCTAGGTATGGTAATGAAGTGTTCGCCATCGGCTATGAGAATTAAGTCAAGTTAGTTCAATTTGGGTGATCTTTTGGTATACACGCAAATACGTACGAAAATCCCTCATGGATGGACAGGATCTCGTCATGCTGGGCGAATAGATTTGTGAGGTAGACTCCTCCATGCTGGTTGGACTCATCGCACTGGAACGCATAATGGAACTGGCCAACTCGTACTGTCGTTCCATGCCAGCACGCTCCTCTGCACAGCACTGGGCATGCGATTCAAGATCCTGCACGGTTTGCAGCATTTCCTGTTCCATTTGAATATAGTTTCGCTGAAGTTCCTGCAGGACCGCAATTTGCTCGTCCAGCTGCGCCTTATTCACATCCGTTTCTAGATTTTTCATGATTAACGCCTTTTGAGAGGCGATTTTGCGACGCTGCGCATGCAGCGGACAGTAGGCTCGCGTTATGTCCGAATTACGTCCCAGCTCGGAGGAGGAACAGGAGCCCGTCTCCTCGTCGCTGGTTCGCGTATTGCGGCTATAGTTGCCGCTAGGTCCATTTTGCATCAGCGCCTGATTGCGACTGTCCAGGCAGACGCCGCTGTCGCTCATGATGGCCTGCGCACTGGGCGGAATTGAAGCGCAGCCACTCCCACTGCTGGGGCCGGCAGTGCACGTGCGCGAAGCATCCTCGCTACTGCCTGAGAAGTCATCCTTGCGCGTGTCCTCAGCCTCGTCCTCTGCCTCGCACGAGCAATTGCTTAGCGGCGACTGCTGGCCCTCCGTGATGGTGGGCGATGACAGGAGCGAAAAATCAGATTGCGCCGTATGGAAGGTATCACAGGTTTCATATGTGTCCGACTTGGACACATCGTCCACATCAGAGACACTTGTCATCTGCAGTTGCATGCTCTGTTTTTTGGCCTTCATTGCCTGCGCCTCCTTCTCGCTGTCAACGCGCTCCTGCCGCAAGCGTTCTAGCTGCGCATGTATTTCCAGCATGGTCTCATCAACTTTGGCTATTTTACTGGTGCTGGCATTGAGTATGCGCTCCTTCTCAGCAATTTGCTCGTCTAGCCGACGTATTTCTTCATTCTGCAAGGGGTTCGGAAGGTTACCAAGAAATTATGGTCAATTTAACGTTCGAACTTACGTTTCTGCGCACCGTATCCTTGATGAACTGCGTAGCAAACAAATCTAGCGAATCGGAGACGTGCAGCAGCAGCTCATCATTTAGAGGTGTGCCCTCTTCAATCTTTACGCCCATCTGCAAAGCAGCAATACATTTGTAAATATAGATTGATTGGCTGAACATAATCCATGATCTCTTATTATGTAGTCGTAAGCTAAGCAAAATATATCAAAGTCAAAAACGAACAAACCTCATCAAGTTTGCCACAATCGTGGAGCTCCTGCAATTCTTTCGCTACATACTCTGAGAAATCGCGTTTCTTTGAGTCGAGCTGCGTTTGAAACGCTGAAATTTGTCTACACACAATGTCGATCTAAAATGAAAATAAAACGAACGAAAAACCATAAAGAAACGAAAACCATAAAGCAAACCAGACAAAATGACAAAAACAAGCACATGCGAAATAAAAGATTGGTAGCTTTACATGCAGTTGCTTTACATCGAATCGTTGAATCGGAAGGACGCACCTGAACTTTCTCATTATTCTTTTCCCACAGCAACATATCCTTGCGGGCAATGAGCTCCTGTTCGCGGCAATTCAACAGCTGCATGCCATCCATTTTCTCCAGCTCCAGACGTCTCAGTTCCTCTGTTAACTTTCGAACCTTCGTCTTGTATTGGTCGTGCATCTGAACGCGTTCCTGTCATTGCAATTGTGTTAGTAAATAATTAATGGCAAACTCTAACCGGTTTACTTACCACATTCAGCTGCTTGAGAGCATTCTCAATGGTGTCGAGTATTTTGCGGTTTTCATCCTGCAGCTCGGGATCATCGCGCGACATGGGACGCTGTGGATAATACTGACGATCAGATCGTTTATAAGGCGACGAGGTGCTGCCGGTCATGGCATCCTCGTCCAGGTAGGCGCTGCATGTGAGCAAATTCTCCCGCGACGAGGTTATCAAAGACAGACGCGACATATCCAACTGCGAGCGATTCAAGTCTTTGCGCAACTTTTCTGCCTCGGTGGGATTGTTAAAGCGAAAAATGTTGGTGCGTCCCAGCAGTATGATATCGCCCTGCGAGATCTGCTTAGGCTCATCGATGAGATGTGCGTTCACCCAGCACTGGGCCTGCGGACACGGATGCAGCGTGGCCACGCCGCCCTTGAGCACAATGCTGCAGTGCTCCGGTCGAATGCCATCGCCCATTAGTTCAATGTGCTGCGCCATCTCCGCATCCTCGGTGCCGATGCGCGTTTCACCCTCCTTCAAGCTGTACAGGGTGACGCCAGTCGTCACATCGTTGTGTATGCCAATCAAATGGGGTATCTCCGAGTCGAGGACAACGCCCACGCCGGATTTGCGCAGGCCGAGACTCTTTTGCTCCTGCAATATAGACTGCGCCTCCTTCCATTTCTCCGTCCACTCCTCGGTGAGCACTTTCTCTTGCGCCTCCTTCTTTTGCAGATCGGCCAGCACCTTAAACGACGGCTGCAGCGAGTGCTAAAGTGATAAATAAAATGGATTGTAGTGTTTACAGCGCAAGATATTGAACAGCTTACAATATCGCCCGACAGCATGGACTTCAGCTTGTTTATTTCCTCTCGCAGTTCGCGTATTAACTTCACATTGGCATCCTCGTTCACCGTGGGCTTGTTGATGATGTTCTTGGCGCGATTCGCGTAGCGCAGAGTGCTCAGCGTTTCGCTGTAATTGCAGTCCGCCGGCGACAGCGCCGCTATCATGATTGTCTTACTGTTGCCGCCCAGACTGTCCTTGAGCAGCCACGTGAGTATGGAGTCGCGATAGGGTATGTAGAGCACGCGCTTGGTCCCGCCGTTCGGTGTGGTAGCCAACGTGGAAGCACTGAGCGCGCTGCTGGCGCTCGCTTGTTCCGCCAATGCCGAGATGACGCTGCCCAGCGTCACAAGCGACTTATTGATGTGGGCGCCCTCCTTCAGCCGCTGTCCCGTGGCGCCTGTTGCATTGGCACGCTCACTGCAGAAAGAGTTGGCAACAACATTAACTGGCTAATGCACAAAGTCATGCTCCACTAACCCCCCGACTCACCTGCCAGCCAAGTCGACCAGATGGATTTTGGAAACTGTCTCGCTTGGCATGTCATTCATGAAGACGGCCTGCACAAACGTAATCGTGAAGATGGCGTGGCTCCGACTGCTCGTGTCATTCATGTTTGTGCTGGCCGTGGTGCGGTGCGCATTGCCGCGCGCAATGCACTCCTGCAAGAGAATAACAGTTAATTAGCTAGCCAAATGCGTTGGCCATGTCAAGAGCCGGACTCACCTGAATCTCTTCGAAATCGGAGACCGCATGCTGCGACAAATTCTCCACGTAGGGGCCCAAGCTGCGATGTTCACGCACACGCAGCGCATGTCCTGTGCTCTGTGCCGCCAGCAAATCCTTCACGCGCTCGTTGTATATCTCCAGGTAGCTGGCGTGCGTGCGATACCCCGTGCCCGATTCCTGGCCCACGCGCATGCGCATGAACAGCTCCTCGCAAATGCGCGGTATCAGGCCCGGATTGTTCGGCGTGCCCATCATTGTAAACGTCTTGCCCGAGCCCGTCTGTCCGTAGGCAAAGACGCAGGCATTGTAACCTGTCAAGAAGCAACGACAACGATGTGAATGCCAAGTGTTATTGCCAATTTAAACAGGTACGAGGCTGCAACTGAAACGTGGCATCGCGAATTGCCAACCAAATCGTTGCATGCAATTGCAGCACTTGACAAGCATTGGCTAACACAAAGTTGCACTGCGAACCGTGACTGACGTCTGACATAATGGCTGTGGTAGGAGTTTTAGTGTGCAGAGTCTACATGCATCGCACACAACCAAAATATCAACTTATATAGCTGGTTAGCAGAGGCGAACGAGAAGGCTTTTTACTAATATCAGCCATGAGTTAACCTTAATCAAAATTTGTACGTTGAAAATTATTTGTTTATTTTATTAATTTCGATTGTGTAAAATTAAAACTTCTTCGGTTCACCAACAAAAATTTATAAATTTAAATCTTAATGAATTAAATAAAAATAGAAGTGAGGCCGCTTATTTACAGCAGATCAGGCACAAGTGTGTTTAAAGTAGAATCGAATTACGCAGCTGATCAACAAGGATCCGGTTTCGTAGGGATTGCGAGTGTTTGCCTTAGCCGAAGGCTTAGTTTATAGATTATGAAAATCGAATAGAAAGGAGGTATCTAAAAGCGAGTGGCATTAAAAGTAAGAGAGGCAGTCAGAATAATAGCGAGTGAGAAAAAAAGACAGTGTAAGAGAAGTCAGGAAAGTGAGTCAAAGGCATACCAACTACTTAGTTAGTTATATAATAAAAACACATTTTACTAAACATTATATCAAAAGAAGGAAGGTCATATAAATCGCTCTCATTTATAGTCTATAAGATCTACATAGAACATAGCATATCTCGCCACACAGAAACTCAAAAGTAAAATGGGATTTCAATTTACTGATCATTTCTTCTGGTTGCTCAGTGATGATTTGAATATGTATAATTCATTAATTCATAATTGTATAATGGAATAAATTTCTGGATACCCATCCACATGCTCTCGAAAAGATGCACTATTAATCAAATGAGTAGAACTTGAGCTTTGAGTTCCATCAAAAATTACAGTTATCACTCAATCGATATCTTACTTTAATCAGTGTGGTCTGAAGTGTTTATTCTCACCTCTAATTCAATTTCTATTAATGAAAGGCTTTTATTCCATATTTACATACTATGGTTTTGAGTGCAACCCAATAATGTTAGTCACAACTAATCAATTTAAATATAATAGCAAATAAAAATGATAAACTTTATACTTATAAGGTTAACGTTACATATATAATATATAATATATATTTGGGTGACTCGCGTTGTTCAGCATGTAATGAATTGTGCTTTGAACAATTGTGAGCAGGAAACTGGCGGCTTGGCCATTGCACATCTGTAAATGGGAGAGGCGACCCGACCGGGCCAAAACACTTTTACTGTAATTGCAGCTCAAGTGTCCGTCGACGGAGGCGACAGTTGAACCTGCCCATTGGGCGGTCTGCGCCGCGCTAAAGCATCTCAACAGCTTGTTGGGCTCCTGTCTGGCCAAGAGATTGCTTGAATGGGCCCCTTCGACGACGTCATCTGAGACCGCACAAGTGGCGCAACAGCAAAAACAACAGCAACATCAACAGCAGCTAGAGACACAAAAACAATTGCACTGCCAAGTCACTGCCTCATTTAGCCAGTCAGCCACACGAACAACATCTATTCAAAGTCAGGCTCTGGGCACATCGCCAGACAAATGGACATCACTTGCAGTTTTTATGGGTACACTTGCCTAGTGTATCATAAGTTTATCAATAACTATGTAAAGTATTGAAGTACTCACTCTCAGTTGCATAAAGTATATATAAATATTCTTCATCACGTTAGACTGAATGAATATTCATATTAAATATAAGCTATGAACGATCTCGAATAAAATATTCACAATTGGGGTCCGCTTGTTCTTTAAATCAGAACGTTTACTGCACAATAAATCTTAACTTGTTATGAGCAGAGTTTTAAAACAACTAATATTCTCGCTTGACTGAAAATGAGCAAAATCATATTTCAAAACGATATTTTCTTTATATTTAAAGCTGTGCTTGAAATGTGATTAAACTTTTTGATATAAGAAATTTTTGTTGTATTTAATAATTAAACTTCCTGACAACATGCTTCAGTAAGTTTTGTACTCTTTAATCAAAACAATTAATTAAATGGTTAGGTTGTACTTAATTGTTTTTTTTTTAATATTGATAACATTTTACAACTGGATTAGATGTTGTAAACTAACAATATTGCTCATAAAGTAAGCTGCGCTTAAGGACATCTAATAACTTTTTAATAATTATAATAATAATAATAATAAGTAATTTTTTGTATATAAGTATTTTTGTATAAGTATTTTTTTGTATTATGTTTCTTACAATTTTTTATATTTTATTTTGCAAGTGTATTCATGCTTCGGTATCTCAGTCTACTTTTCTTTCATGCATTTGGTTTTTATTTTGTATCTTGAACAGCACATGGTTGACTCGTGTTCATGCAACTTTTGTCATTCCCACTCGGGGCCAATCTTGGACGGGTAATTTAATATTGAAAGCGTGCCAAGCAGCAGCATCAGCAGCAACAACCAACGAACAACAAACAATAACAATACGAGCAAAAACAGCTTAGTGCAGCAAACAGCTGTTCCATTCCGCTTGGCATTTTGTGCACTTGTGGGCGAAAGTTATTTTTCGGCTTTTGTTTTTTCGCCAGCAATAATAGAAATTAGACTGCTGCAATAGTTGGTTTTGAGTGAAAGCGCATAAAATATTACGCACTGATGGAAATGATAGCCAGGCACGTGTTGGTCGTGTCAACAATCAATCAGCGCTAATCCAGTGCCATTGGCGTTCACAGCGGGGCAGCAACTGGGGCACTCAAGTGGGGCACAGGGCTTTTGCCGGAAATTTGCATGTTCATTGGGGCAGAGACGAAGCGAATCGCTTGCAAAAGCTTATTTTTAGACACGCATTTGGTTAACAACACGGCAGAAAATTCGGAAAAAAGTCAGAAATAAACATCAAAGACCGCAGAAAATGTAAACAAAACAACGCAAGTGCCAGCAAATCGAGAGCCAAATTTGTGCGTCTGTCTGACTGCCAAAATCAACGGCTTTTGGGCCAGCAAAGTCAGCCAAAGTCACGGCCAAGAGCTGACTGCCGCAGCTATGAGCAATTAGAGCTGGGCCAATGTGTCAAGTGGCAGCGACCCCGACCAAAGTCTGAAGTCTGATGTCATCGCAGCGGCTGCCCGCTGTCCGCTGCCCCGATTATGCAAACAACTCACCTTCGTAGGCGCAATCGACCACATCGTTGCCCAGATCGCTGTACACCTGCTCCTGTGTGGCGAAATGTGAATCCTCGGCGTCGAATGACCAGTACGAATAGTCGAAGGTGAAATCGTGATGAGCCTCGCGACCTGCATCGCGTATGGACTGCAGGCGGGGCTTCAGCAGACGCGTCTTCTTCGCCTCCATTTCCACAATCAGCTGGGCGTCCATATCGTTTTCGCTGTAAATAAGAACAGAAAAGAGTGCAGGGCTTCAGTATGGCAGTTGAAGGCTAATACTCAATACCCTGCAAACGACCTTGGCCCACAAAGTCAATTAACTGACGTCGCACAGTTGGAGCAACAACACCTTATTCGTTGTCCCATTAACTGCCCATTTTGTTGGCAATCCGATTCGACCCATCCATAAATATGACTATTTATAGACGCTTTGTGTGATCTGAAAATGGTGTATGACGTAAGTACTGCTAAATAATGACCCGCCGCATGCAGGTTTTCCAACAGTCACATGATTTCTCAAATACAATTCCGGTTTGCGCGCAATCGTCAAATGAAAACTGAAAAACTTGAATGGGAATAAAGAAAAGCAGTTGGCCAGCGTTCATATAGAACATTTGCTGTAGCAACCGGTTAACTACGACATCATCCAACATGGGGCATGCTACACCCACCGCAGTTGCATGTGCCAACGGCAACAACAAACAAATGCCACCCAATTCAGAGACTTGCCACAATGAGTCAGGCAATGGCCCCGCAGATAGACAGATGTTGCGAGTATTTCGCCTTTATACACTTGATAATGAAGAGGGTGTTTTTCGTTTTACGTGGAATACGTAATCAAAATCAAATTGATATTGTGAATTAAGAGATGATCCAAAAAAGAATAAAATGTTGAAAAATTCGAATGTAAGAATATCAAAATTAAAATATCTTAAGTAACATTGCAAACTTGAATTAAATTTAAAACAAAACTGGTTTAAATATACAACCAAAAGAATATAAATTTAAAGATAAATAAAGAAAAATGTTTACTGTGCCATTGATTGGATTACCTCTATTTTGTTGCTTAATAAAGGCTCAGAAAGACAATTATAAAAACTCAATGTTAGCTAAATTGTTAAGGAATATATAAATATAGAAATGAATTCCTGTAATTGATAAACCTGATATATTTCGACCGGTCTTCGACAGTCTTCGTCATAAAATATACACATTATTGTACAAGTCCTAGTTACCTAAAGCATATGCTATATGTCAACAAGGGTATTCAGGTTTCGGCATCACGCAGAGAACTTTTCCATCTCGTTTTATGTCTGCTATTTTTTTTATTCTCCATGCGTCTTGTGCCCATTTAAAGCAACAATTTTAGGTCATTCCTCTTTTCGTATGGGCTCATTGCTCATTGCTGGTGGCACATTGTTGGTGGCATGTTTACGCTCCACTTTCAGCTGCAAGTATTTGTATTTGTATTTGTAGCGAGCGGCTCTGAGTGGTTCCCTGCTCATTGCCGTCGAGTGGTTTTAATTCTTTAATCTGCTGGTTTGTCGTCGAGCGTTTTGAGTCAGTTTATTGCGCATTCCCCTGCTCTTTATCTGAATCTGTGGCGCTGATTTGTTCCTCAATTCCAAAAAAAGCCAACTATTGCAGCCCCGTTGATTATAACCAAATATCTGACTCATAAAACAGCAAAAATAAAAAAATATATGAATAAATTGCTAACAAAGTTCATAATGAATATGGAAGTTGTTTGATTTGCACTTGCGTGCAAAATGTACTCATAACTCCATGCATAATACTTGTAATTTATAATCGTGTGTGTGTGTGTGTGTGTGGAAAATCTGAAATACTAACGAAGTTTAGATGCTATTTTAGTGGCTTATATACTGCATATTTATGTGTGTATGTATACACACTTATATACATACACATGTAGTTAGTCGTAATTTTATTTGTTTTGTTTTTGTCTGAGGTACGCGCTCTTCCATGACTACAGTGAGAGAAAAAATTGAGGTCACACACAAACTTTAAGCTATGTCAAATTATTCCTCAAACTCACTTTTTTGCAACTAATAAATGGCCTGAATTAGATATTTTTTAAGACCAATTTATCTGATTATTTATAGCTATGAGTTAAAGTTATGATATGATGTTATATATATAATTTTGTTTAAACCAAAATAATATTATAAATAATAATAATGTATAAAAAAAACAAAAAAATCCATTTAAAATGGCGATTTAGATTTCTTAAATACTATAGTTTTGAAGTTTTACTATCGCAAATATATATTCTTTATTGGGGCAGTAAGCTGCCGAGGTATATTTTTGGTCTAGCCTATAAGTTAAATAAAATTTTCAAAAAGTAGTTATCCTTTTATATAAATGTACATATGAGCACATATTTATGCATCATACATACATATGTAGGCACAATTAAAATCAGAATATCTGTATTTATGATAAATGTGATAATGCGAAGGTAAGATTCACGGCAGAAATTCGTTTAATGTGACTCATCGATCCATTTAAATCGTGCATTGCCTCGTATCATAAGAAGTTTGTAGTTTTTTTTATTATTTATATGCTATTTTCTATTGTTGATTGCTTGACAACTAATAACTAAATTGTTTTTGTAAAAAAAACGAAAGTACAGATAAGATAGTTAGTGTTGACAAATATGTTTAAGTTGTAATTTATAATTTTTTCTTTTTCTTTTGGCAGTTAACAAAGCCATTTAATTTCCATTGGAATAATAATAGTATACACATATATCAGAATTAATTCAACATAGAATCATAGCCTATGCTTATTAAAAATTCAAATTTTGACCATTTTTGCATTTCCTGAATTTAAGACTTAAAGCGCATTTCTTGCAGTGTACTGACATGTAAATATGCGCTAAAATGTTGTTTTCACGCTAAACAAAACATCAAATATGCATATTAACGTGTGCACATGTGTTTATGCGTGTGTATATGTGTATTTGTGTAGCTAATGACGTCACTGTGTGTATGTATGTGTGCATCGATTCTAGAGAGCTCCAAAGGTAAATAAAATTAGATCTTTTGCATGCACAATTAACACAATGAAAGTCATTAAAAGAAAGAAAAAAGCCAACTCATTTGAATACAATTTTTCATATGTACATATATATATATATTTTATTTATTTATCTTTTTGTTGATTTAATCGAAGCAGTGTGTGAGATGAATGACATCATTACGGCTTCATCTTTGTTGCTTTGTTCGCTTGCCGTTGCCAAAATCTGTTCGCTTGATGTGCGTTTAAGCCAAGTAACTGTGCCAGAAGATAGACACGATAAGCACACAGAAAGCACACGCACACACACAAACACACACATAAAGTATGTTTAATGCGGTTTTAAGTAGCCGTTGGGCAAGTTTGGGCCAACGTACAGCTTGCTTCACAATTTATTGTTGGCCCAAAACAAAAACAATTTTTAAAAATGCTTGGCAACGTCAGCAGCGTAAATGTTTTCTTTCTTTTTTTTTGTTCAGTGAATGGTAGAACCATCTACGAATGTTTTTTAACGGGATGCGCAACAGGCGAATCGTGGGGCGTACACAAATGTGAGTTTATCAGTTCTAATTGGAGTGCGAATTCCAATTTGATTGTGCTTGGACCACACTTACCGCGAGTTGAAGGGGCGAACCCTGACGGCAACCTTGAGCGACGACATTTCGGTGGTTGCTTTCCTCTGCTTCTTCTTGTTGCTGTTGTTGTTTCGGCTAGTCCTTTGCTATGCACAGTTATGTTAACTGTGGGGGTGCGAGGGCGACGGCGATGTACAGTCGGTCTGTTCGGGCATTTACCAGCCACGTAATTTGGGTTGTTTCGAATGTTCACAGTGTATTTTGTTGCGATATTTCGCGTTTTCTTGCTTTCGCTTCTTCTCCGCACATACGTATTTGCGCGTTGTTGTTGTTGTTGGCCTTGTTAGTGTGTTTTTGTTTTCGTCGTCGCATGCAGCGTTTCATCTGGCGCGCTGCAGCCGACAACAAGCACAGCACATAATAATAATAATAATAACTGTGCACAGTTTGATTCACTTGCGCCTTTCATTGTTTACTGCTGCCCGCAGCAGCAGCAGCAGCAGCAGCTCCTGTATGTGTATTTGTGTGTGTGTGTGTTTGGTTTCAGTTTTGTTGTTTGTTTCGTTGCGTAGCAAAAAGCACTGCAGCATAAAAACCACTTAATTAACACATCCGAACACACGCTTGGTGCACCAACAAAAGAATATCGGTTATTTTTTCGTCTACTTATTTTGTGTATTGTGCGCGTACCGATATTGTTGCTTATGGAGTCTTCTTCTTACTGCAGCTAAATTACAGTGTTGCACAATGTTAAGCAACCGTTGTACTCAAAATGGGCATGTTATCCACCACTGTTATGCCTGGTATGGAGTTACGGAAAAATACCACAGTGAGGCAAAAAATGTAGCATATCATGTATGGGAAATCAATTACTTTAAATATTAATATGACAAAACAAAAACACTATAAATATTGTAATGCATTATTTTCTTCTGACCTTAAAAATAAAAACAGAATAATAATAATACAAACTAGCAAATCATATTTAGCAAGCAAAACATTTTTATTAAATACCACCTCTTTAATTGTAAATTTTATTGTGAATTCATTGACATTTGTATGAAACCAACAGTAATGTATTTGCTCCCAATGCATTTGCAGAAACAGGACTTTATAGTATTTATTGTACAAATTTCTGTAAGAAAAGCTCTCAAGTATTGAGTAGTTAAATTTTGCTACAGTTTCGTTGAGTGGAACTGACGTTAACGCAACGTTGAGCAACGTAAGCGGAGGAAAGCGCAGCGTAACAGACAACTTGCACTGCTTGTATGCCGTGCACTGCTTTGTGGTGCCAAGTAAAACGTTAGATTCAACTGTTGGTGCAAATCCAACGTCACAAGCAGTCTATAAATAAACTGAGGCTAAATTTAAATTATTTTACGAGACCACAAAAAGAATTTGAATTATGCATACAAATTAACATGTTTTTGTGCAACAAGCTGCTAATTAAAACTGATTCTGAACATTATGCAATGCAATCGATGCAATATGGGTCGAATTTTGTAAAACACAAATTGCTAATTGTTAATGCTATGAATGATAAACGCAATATGTATGTATATAATATTTCAAAATCAAATTTCTTAATTATTTGCCACCTGAATTCTTAAAGTATAACTAAACAATTTTGAATTTCAATTAGCTTCATTTGCTTTCCGCATTTTATTGTTGAGAAATGTATAAAAATGTGAAGTGTTTTGAAATATCCTTAGTCGTAATGACAGTCGGAAATTCAAATACCAATTGAAGAAAGTGATGCCTAAGTTTATCCCACAATCGAGTTCAATTTCCAGTTACATTTTACAATAAATAAAATGCCGCATTTACACATATTCTAAATCAATTGAACTTAAATACTTATTTATGTATGCTTAAATTGTTTTTCTTTTCTTTGACAGGCTGAACGTTGACCGCACACACACACACTCATGAGATGTGTGTAGATCTACGAGCTTGTATTTGTGACTGAAATGTGACAAAAGGCCGGAAATTTTCAATTTTCTGTCGCATGCGTAGCGAAATCACAAAAAAGCTCTATCCAGTGTGATTGATTAGAAGATACCCTGTGCCTGAGCTTAAAATACTGTTATAGAAGAGTACATATTTTGCTTAAAAAAAAAAAAATTTGAAATAATAAATAGTAATAAAATAAAAAAACAATAATAGTTTGATTTATTCTTATGGTTTTTAACGATTAAGGTTATATACAGACTTACATATATTTAAAAGAGCACAATTCTCCACCTTTTGCGTGCTAAATACACAAATCAAAGCGTATTATACCCGATTAACCATACTGTGTGTATAGGGGATAACGACAACATAAAAAAATTGTGTAAAGTGTGTAAAACGGCGACAAAAAAGCACCGCTTAAACCGGCTCAGTCGCTTTTCATCAGCAGCAGCAGCGGCAGCAGCAACAACAACAGCAAAAAAAAAGAAGAAAAGAAGCGGCTTGTTTCGCCCACAGTCATCATTCAGTCAGTCTGTCAACCGCTCATTTAAAGCTGGTGCAGTTTTCGCTTTCGGTTTTCGGCTTTCGGTTTTCAGTTTTCAGTTGCCTCTCAAACTGTGATCACCGCAGTCGCCACAAGCCCCCAAATAAGTGAGTAGCATTCGAAACTAGAGTAGCGTAGTTTCTGTGTTTCCGCACCAAGATCGCGATTAGGGCTGAGCGGACTTTCTAAATGTTAATGCCAGTGGCCACTGACTGATCAGCTGTTACGGCCGACTCGTATTTATAAGGCGTGCGTCATCAATTTAACTTCCTGACTACGTTTGACAACTTTTGTTTAAAGTCGAACTCAAATATTTAAATTGAAGTCAAAATGACATGCGCTGCATACTAAATATTAACTGGCAAATTACAATTAAACTGCGCCGAAGTTCGTTTATCACTAAACTAAGTAGTCTAATCTGCATAGAACATGTCACAACTATGGGTACCGTAGAAAGTACTTCAGAGATAGCCAAATTACAAAGCTATTGCATTAGTCGATTAAAGAGAGTTCGACAAATGTTGACGCATTTAAGCAAAATCAAACTATTTAAACTATATTCGTAGTAGAGTAAAACAAGAAACGTTGAATATTTCATACTTTTGGAATGTTTTTTTAATGTTATTTTATTTTTATCTAGCTAAAAAATCAGAACAAATAGTTATTATCTAAATTAATTTTAATTATAATTAATAAATTAATTATGATAATATTTAAATTCAATAAGTAATCGTTAAAAAGATAATTTGCATTACTTTAACAGTTTACCGTAGTAGATTATTGAGTTAAAAAAGTGCACTTAATAAACAATACTGATTTACATCGATTGAGAAAGTTTTAAGATGGCTAAGAAAGTTTATGACCGTATTTATATTTTCATTCTTTCTATATGAATATTAAAAAAGAACTTTATTAGAATTTATTTTTATTTTATTTTTTATAAAATCACACAAATTTATCACTTTTCAGTTATATTATATAAATTTTTTGCTATAAACAATTACAATGACTCGGGCCATCTTCAAAGAAAATCCAGCAAATAGTGAAAAAAAAAACTATCAATACTTTCGAAAATTAACCCAAACAAAATGCTTCATATTCAAGTTAATTGAGACTGTTTTTGAAATTCCAAAAATCATCGATCAATTCGTGACAAAATGCTAACACCCTTAGTAAGGGTATAATTGAAACTATGGAAACCCAACGTGAGCTCAGATAAAATAGAAACTGCAGCGCTTCAGCTTGTGATTTAATGAACTTTTATCAAGTACTTGGGTACTTGAGCACTTATAAAGCTATTGCATACATATATTTTTGTGTTGAGTGTTTACATTTGCATTCAAAGCGTTTGTCTAACAATAAAAAGACGATAGTTTTCCGTAAAAGGGGAACATGTGAAATCCATGAAGTCTGTGCTATTTTGTAGGGTATATAATTGCAAGAGACATTGCGAACGATCAAGAGACAGAGTCTAGCGATTGTGTTCACAGTTTCTCATAGCATCTTATTTATAATAACTTTTAGTTTCAATCAGCTGAGAGCTCACACAATCAACATAATCGCCAAGCATGGGCTTGGCCATGGCCAGTCATTAGCACTTCCCAGTCGTGCCCGGACCTTAATAGGCTTTAGGGAAGTACTACTTGACTCGTTGCACTGTTATGTTGACACATCGACTCGCCTATGCGGCGGGCTGTGCTGTTTGGCGAGTGCAAATTAACGCATCTAACAGATACACAACACAAATACCTACAGTGGGCCGTCGGTGTGTGCAACCGAGTCGAGTGGAGCAGTCAGATCTAACAATGAGCCAATCAAACTGCCACTAAAACGTCACGGATGCGCCCAATTTAAGACCAGTCCAAGCACGCAAATCCCTCGATGCCTGGCACAACGAGCTCTCAGCGAGCAATTGCTCAAATTGCGTAGATAGCGCGTCTCCGCGTCTCCAGACCCGGAGCCGGACTCAGGCTTAGACTCTATTTGTAATGCCACACGCATGCCAGGCAGACCAAAGAAATCGGACAGATCGCTTGATTAGTCAGCGAACAACCAACGACAATCGATACGATCTGCCAGCCCCAACTTTATATATAGGCTCTGTGCACCGCGGCACACGCTCAGTCGCTGTTCAACATTCGCGCTCAGAGCTTGAAATACGTGTAGATACATCTACGCAGCACAGTGCCAAAAAACCGAAGAAAAGTAAAATAAACAAACAATTGTGCTGTAAGCGTGCTTTTAATTTGTTTAATTTAATGCAACCAAGTCGCAGATACTTCAGATGAAAGATAAAAAAACGACAGGAAATTGCGTTAAATGCAAGAATCTATTAAGACTGATAATTGTAAATATAGATGTGTATTTTGGACAAAGTGAATGTGAATCTAACATCTCGAGACTGTAGACAGATTTATAAATACCTGCTACCTGCAACTTAAGCACGGTTTAAAGTCGAGTTTATAAGATGTATCTATGACCTATAGATCGCTTTATATTTAAGTAAACGTGAATGTGAGACTTCCAGCTTGAGACAGCTGTAGATATGTATATCTTTGACAACTTTCATAGAATAAAATCTTGTTTTGAAAATTTATATGACTGCATACTTTTTCTGTTATTCGAAAGCTACTTGCACTCAGATTTTATTTGTTTATACAAAAACAATAAAGTGATTAAATTAAGTGATATTGAATTATCTTAAAGAATTTGATTGTCATATCATTAAATTATCTCGTAGAAATCTTTCAGTTTTTTATTAGTTTTTATATAGTATTGTATTTTTTATAGTTTGTTTTATAGACTTTTTCTTTGTTTTTTATTGTGCAACCCACAGTCAACTTTATTGTGCAATGTGTCAATTAAAATCTTTTGGTAAAGTATCTTAACGCATTTTTAATGCGACAATATTAAATTATCTTAAAGATACTTCTCAATTTGATTACTTGTTGCAGTTTCGCTACATTCCTTAATGTAATGTAATGTAATGTTTTTACGTAACTCAAAGATATTTACCGTTTTCGTCTCAATTTTTAGATATATACTGCATTAAAAACTAAGTATACATTTTTCAATATACATAGTTCCTCTGTACTAAACTTCAATGAAAACTTAATTGCGCAATGTTTGAGCTATAAAACAATGTACATACATAGTTAAAAATTAACTACTCAAGTGTCTTAAAGATTTTTACTGCAGCATCATTTAAGTATCTAAAAATACTTGCGATTTTCACCACAGAGTCAGCTTATTGTCAACTTAATTGCAAAGTTTTTGTTTTAAGGTTCGTTTTGAAGTCAAGGTCGATCTTTCGCCTGAAGCTCAAGCGTTGAACCGGTTTAGCTTGGTCGCGACTTATTTTGTTTTGGCTGTGCTGTGAGCCGAGCTTTTGGCCTGGCCCAAAGTAGTTGAAAAGCAATTAGCGAGTTAAGCGCAATATTTGCATGCACTGCGAGTGTCGACTTATATTCATACTTATATTATTACTTGTGTTTCATGTCTTATAGCCTCCAGTTCAAAATGAAGATGAATTCGGCGCTGCTTTTGATTGGCGTCACGCTGCTCGGCCTTGCCACGGCCACCGACGTGAAGCCATGCCCGAAATGTAAGCGAGCCAACTCCTCAACCGGCCAGCAGCTCTTAACGGCCTTTGTTGCAACTTCTCTTCCTTAGCCAAGGCGCGTGCGTTGGCCGCCGATGAGGTGTCTATATCGAATTGCCCCAAGAACAAGTGCATTCTGAAGCGCAACACGGAGGCGAGCATCACGATGAAGATCAAGCCGGAGCGCGACTTTGCTGACCTCACTTCGGACATACAGGGTATTATATTGGATGTGCCGCTGCCCTTCCCCGGCTACTACGGGACCAGCGCCTGTCCGCATATCTACGATGCGTCCGGCGAGAACAAAGTGGGCTGCCCCCTCAAGGCGGGCGAGACGTACACCTACAAGAACAGCTTTAAGATACTGCCCGTTTATCCCACGGTCAGTCTGGAAATTCACTGGGGACTAGGCGATAAGCAAGGAGATGCCGCCTGCTTCCAGATACCCGCGAAAATCAAGGCTTAGAACAGATCAGATCAGATCAGATGAGATGCTTTGCATTTTAGCTTATAATCTTTATTTGTTATTATTAAAACGTGTGTTATGCATAGGTATTAGTAACGATCGGTTAAGTACAATTTAATTTGAACATGAATTCGATATTGAGTTGGAGTTTGAATTGATTATTTAAATTTTGATCTGGGCAATATTGCGGCATCCAGCCAATGACGCAATATTGGGCCTCTGACAAGGAAAAGGAATAAAAAAAACACAAGAAATATGCATATAGTGTGGTTATTTGCGCGATAATAATATTAATGATAACAACGATAATTAAAGAATAGGTAATTGAAAACAACTAAAGCGAAACGTTTTTCATTTACATTTAATTTTGCTTATTTTTACAATAGATTTATGCATGTATCTTGTATCTATTGCTCGCTGGCCAATGCGGCGTATGCGCAATTCGCGTGCAGATCGCCGAGCGCGCAATCTTTTAGTTGAAAAGGTTTGCAAATTTTTTAATTGGGGCGCAGCATGCAATAAGAGACGAGCTCAGATCACTCGAATGATGGAATAAATATCGTTTAATTGTTGTTGCTTTTCTTGCTTCATTTCGTTTTGTTTATGTGTGTGTGTGTGTGTGTGTGTGTGTGTGTGCGAGTGTTTATGTATATGTGTATGTCTGTGCATATGTTTCTCATTTAAGGGTCAAAGTTCACTTTGTAAGTTCAAAGAAGTCGGCCATTGGCAGCTGTTGTTGCTGCTGCTGCTGCTCCGCATCGGCCAGCGCCTGCTGCAACTTGCGCCAGCTCTCGGCCGCATCGCTCGCATCGAACTGTCGCTGCATTTGCCTCAGCTGATACCGATGCTGCCGCAGCAGCTGCGTCCATTTCGCATCATTCACATCACGATTGCGGTCCGCCGCCGATGCCTCGCCACTTGGCGGCACCACAGCGGCCGCAGTAAGGGGCAAGTTGTAGTTTTTATTGCTGTTGTTGCTATCGTCATCAATAGAATTCGCATTGTTGTTGTTGTTGTTAAAGAGCTGCTCGGCTAGGTTGTCGACATACGGTGTAGGCTAAACGAAGAGTACGAAAAAATACTCAAATTAGACATGTGGATATAACTTTGAGCTCGAAACATAATTGAATTAACTGACGTTTCTTTAACCCTAAGATTCAAATTTTTTTTTTTTTAAAAGCAGCTTAATATTTTTTTGATCTTAAAATAAATTAATTATTTTCTTTTCCTGCAAAAACTTATTAAAGATTCGACTTTTTGTTGCAAACAGTTTTATATTCTTCAAGAAAGTCGAAATAATAAAGCTGCCAAAGTATGGTAATATATGGCACATATCCTTTTACAGTGGAAAATCATACATGACAACAGTATTATTTAACATTTTAAAGCCAATCAAATGTGCATATTAGGTTTTGGGCCTGAGTTCCCAAAGGCCACAGTAATAAGTTAGGTAATAAATATAACTTATATAAAGTATTAATAATGAACTCATCGAAAAAAAACAGTATACTGAAAATTGGTTTTAATTGATCCCGTTGTCACACTACACGACAAATTCACGTTCCAATTAATTTCACAATTAACACGCAGCCATACATTAGCCCAAATGGCGCAATTTCATCTAGGCTATTAAGTTATAAATCTACATAAAGATACATGTTGTGGATAAGATTAGCTCGATAATGCCACCTGCGATTGTGTTGCTTTATTACGGCTTAGCGTTGTTATTTCATCAGGCTGTGGCATTAGCTACGATAGGAACTCACCTGCTTAGCTGCAACTGACGCCCTGTTGCCTGAACGCTTGCCATGTGCTATGCAAAAGATACAGATACATAAGCGAAACTGCCTTTTAACTATGCCATCAATGAACTTTTGAACTTACCACCCCAGCACGAGTGTCCAAATTCCAAGCAGGAGCCTGCAAGTAAATAGAAAAGTATGTTAACTAAATAAATCATCATCATTCTTACAAGGCACAGAAGAGTTAAGCTCTGCATGGGAATTTATTACGCTGCCCAGTCAAACCACCCGCCAGCATTGATCACGAGATACAGCAGTGTGGGCGGGGCAGCTGGCTTAAAAAGTTAAAGGTTGCCAGGAAGTTCCAGTGTGGATGCTACCGCTGTTCCCGTTGTACTGTTGCTTTCACTTTTTTTTTATTGTTATTGTTAGTGTTGCGTTTGCTTTTATATAATGTCGCGACCTATGATAAATATAGTCCATTACAAAGTCGTATGTCACGGCGGGTAATAAGCGTGCACCTGAGTAATGTGTTGAAAGCAGCTCTCAGCTGGCAAGGAGTGCGTGGTTAAAGCTAAAGCTACTGCCAGCATGATGTTGGGGGTTGCGGGGTTGGGGGTTGGGGGAGGGACATTATGCAATGTCCTTGCCGCTGCATTTCATTGTGTGGCCAAAAACTAATCGCACAAATGGATGGCCCAGTCGGCAGTCAACACAAAAGACTCTTGGCTTGGCTCACATGTCACACAATGAGGCGTCAAAAAGTCAACATAAGAGCAGCTGGGGCACCAGGATAACCTTACGCAACATCAGCAGCGGCATCTCCTGGCAACAAAGCGACGCAGATGTGCTGCACTTGCCGTCGCCTGCTCATAAGTCCTTTGCATAAGCCATTGCTGGCCGGGGCGAGGCCCCATTGATAGCAAAAATAAACGTTGGCCGCCTCAATAAGCCATATCTATCATGATTCTATCATGCCCGGCTCAACTGTTGCCGGCCACCCCACAGCCGCCATATGTCAAACGTGTAATCATTTGTCAATTACTTAAACCGTGGATTAATTGTTGCCGGCCGCGCACTTTGTTGACAGGCCATCAGAGATAGCCACTGCTCAGGGATCCGACGAAGGGCTGGCATTGAAAGGAGATAGAGGGCGAGAGACAGAGCAGGGACTTCTTCTGAGCGCCTAATTAACGTGGCCATTCACTTTAATAGCTCAACGAGCGACGCTGTTTGGTCAGTTGGCGTTGGCGTTGGCGTTGGCGTTGGCGTTGACCCTCTTTGTTTCAAGTACCGCGTAATGTCATTTTTTTAATAGCTCAACAAAAGTCGCACGTATAATTTAAAAGTGTTACGCCATTGGGCAATAAAGCTATTTTTAATTGTCTCGAAATAAATTTTGACATTTTGCTTTGACAGGGGAAATCACTGCATTTCTTTAATAAGGCAGTTAAAATAAGATTCTTCGTTTTTCTTGGTTTTTACACACGTTTAACTGAACCTGTTCTAGGTAATTGCGCTAAGAGCTCGCTTTAGACAGCATAAAGTGTTTAATTAAAAATTCAACAATAAAAAGGAGTATTACGCATTGGGTTTGTCTGGTTCTCAGATCTAAGAACATCATTATAAAACATAAGGAGAAAAATTATTCTTTACTATTATTGCTACTTTTAAAAATATAAAAAGCTAGCTGTTTGATGTTTAATATATGTAGTTGACGTATGTTTGTATGATATGTAAATTTGATAAAAACAAAAAATAGGAGTAATAATTTAACCACATGCAAAGCTAGCGTATGGAAAAAATATACCTTAACATGTATATCAATATTATACATTAAAAAGTATCTTTAGGTTAGACGATTTTTGTGCTTTTAATCATTTAAAAAAAGTTATCAAATATGAAAATATATGTATTTGATATAATATATATTAAAATAGTAAAATATATATATATATATATATACATATTTAGGTTTTCTCCCCCAGGGGAGATGTGTCCAACAAGTATAAAAATAACAAATATTTTAAATTTCGATTTAAAGCAATCTAAATGATTCCATTGAATATGTGAATAAAAAGAAAATATGCAAAACATTCTTAAGAAATCTGGGTAGCTTCTGACAACTCCACGCGAATATCTTAAAAGCGCAGACAATGCTTGCCGATATATTCTCCTCAGCCTCACAAACAAAGAGCAAGATTTTGTCCGATTAAGCAAAGACACACCTCTAGAGTTGATAAACACATTTGCAATATAATCACCTCAGTGATTAGTGCCTTTTCAACATTATCGACAATTTCGGGCAATCTGTCAACATAATTCAACCTGAACCTAGCCCAACCCAGCGATCCACTATCTGAGATTCACTTCAAAGTCAGTTGCCGCCACAATAGCTGCAATCTGAACTGTTTGATGGGGTTCTATGGCTATCACCATCTCTATGGTATACGGTGTATAGCTGGTAGCCGGTGAGGATAAGCATAACCCGAACTAAGCCACAACCACCCACAAATGCAGTGTGGTGACAATTTGCTGCCTGCAGGCACAGGCGGCACAGCTTGAGTGGTTCACACGATTTTTTTCGCTGTGTCACCCGAAGTTGCTTTTGTGGTTGTTGTTGTTGTTATTTGGCACGCAATTTGGATTAATTTACGACTGCAATTAAAATCCTCGGGGCATTTGCAGGTATTTGGATGCCGTCGCTGGCTGACAACCGACGCAGGTGACGACGTAACGAAAATTATAGAAACAAAACCGGGAGAGGCGGCTCAACAACAAGGCGTGGCGAGGAGGCGACCAAAGAGCAACAGGAAAATGTGCACAAAATAGATAATGCGCATTACAATTTGAAACAGCAATATGTGTCCATGGGGCTGTTGGTAGTTTTATGGCCCACTTGATACGCATACGTTGCGCCCCCAAAGAACATATTGGCGGATATTGTGGGGAATTCCAAGAAGGCTTTTCCAGTGACTCAATGTCGACCAATAAATAAATTGTGACATTATTTCCCAAACCTTGATATGTAATTGAAAAAGCGTTTTTTTTTTATCCCCCTTATTAGACACTTAGTAAATGTCGGTCATAAGTTATAATGGCATACTTTTAGGCAGGGAAATTAGTGGGAAATTATGTTGAAATTGTCAGCTTATTTTGGGAACCTAAAAATGGTGAATACTGCCATTAGTTTATATTCATCATATGTAATACAATTTCAGAAACTATCTTAATCTCACGAATTTAAAAAATTTTAATACGAATAAATTAAAAACAATCTAAAACCTAAATAGAATATGGCAACACAAAAAGTATTTAGTGATAATTAACATTATGATATGATAGTTAATTTGATGAAAATATTTCACTTTAATATATTGTTAAAACTTTAAAGCTCAAATGTAGACGAAGATTAAAATCATAGTTAGAATTTTGCAGGGAAATAGCATACTTTTAAGAGGCATATGCAATAAAATACGCTCAAAATATATTTTAAAAAAATGTATAAATATTTTAAGTAACTTTAAAAAAATTTTAATTTTTTTGTAACGCAATTTTGTTTATTTAATTAGTTTAGTATTAATTTAATATTGTTGTTGTTGTAGTATAATAATTTTGTTTAACACCGATGTGCTATATACTTATTTGTTTACCTGTCACAACTGTGAAGAGCACCAGAAATACCAATATAGTCCAACTAAATCTCAAGTAGCACATATTGAACTAGTTTTTATGCCCAAGTGAACACAGTTTGAACTGTCAAAATAATTTGGTAAGATTTCTTTCCTTCTGTGACACTTTCAATTTCACTTTTAATGCACTTTTCACAAACTTTGTGCACCAGCTTTGCTGTTCAGGTGCGAGTATCTGGGATGTGTGTGTTCAAAACACTTTTCGAATTGCCACCAAAGTGCGTTAGACTGGCGGCTTTTATAGCTCGAACGGTGTGCAGCATTTAGGTTCTAGCGCCAAAGATAACGACAGCCAATGCGAGCGCAACACACGAGGCGGCTGGGCAAACGAAGAACGATCCAACAACAACAAAAACTACGACAACGCCAACGCACGACGACGTGAATGCCGCCAATGAGCGTGGCGAGAGGGTCAGCAACAGGCTGACGTATGAGCGACTTGGGCCAAGGGTCGACGTAGGTAGGGGTTGAGGATTGAATGTAGGTAAAACGAAGTATTATGCTGATGGGCCAAAAAGTTATGAAAGTGTTGCAATTGCCACGTGCTGCAAGTTCGCTTGTGCTTGCAGTTAATTACTGTAATGAAGACGGGAAGCGAGCAGAGTGAGCCCAACTTATTATAGATGAAAGGAAATACATTTTTGTTTAATGCTCTTAAAAGAAAAAACGCAATCTGAACAATTGTTTATTCGCCTGTGGTGTACGGTGAGTTTGGATATTAATTGTTGGTGTAAAAACGTATTCTGTTATACTTGTGTTTAGCTACCAAATACAACATTTCATCAATCATTTAGTTTCGAACGCAACGAGTATTGTTTTGTGTCTGACCTATTTGATCCTCAGTGTTATAGTGCCGATTAGTCTGTACAGTGTAAAATGTTGGTTGCCATTTAACTGGGGTGATTAGCCGTGCGGAACGATTGAACCATATTACTCTAGCTTGGCCAGAATGTCGCTCTCGCGAAAGAGGACATACTCGCGTTTGTCATCCATGTCCACCTTGGTGCCGCCGTATTTGGGCAACAGCACGCGGTCGCCCTCTTTGACGGCCACAGGCAAATGTCCAGAGCCGACTGGATTGCGAGCACCGGGACCCACAGCAACGACAACGCCTTGTAGCTCCTTCGGCACAGAGTCCTCCGGCAGCAGAATCCCTCCTGCGGTTGTTGTCTTCACCTCAGCGCGCTGGATCAGAATGCGGTCCAGCATGGGCACAACCTTCTTGATAACGCTAGCCATTCTTCTTTCAAACTAGAAAGAAAAACAATTTTAAGACACGAAAAAAAAAATGTTCTTAAACAATTTTTACCAAAAAGTTTTTTTTTTTTATAAAATTAGAAAACAATTTTTTATTTTTGGATTTTACAGCCGTTTAGTTCGCTTGCCAGAAACAGACTGAGGTTTGTTGGAATTATTGAGAGTTAGTAGCAGCCAAATTGCATGGCACACTCGATTCAAAAATCGGTTCGCCTACTTTGATTTTGGTTCACCCTAAAGCGTAAAGTAGCGTTCATGATTGGCTTCAGTGTGTTTGTGTCTCAATCGACTTCGGAAACTCGGCCACGCACTGTGTACGAAGCTACGGTGTGTGTGTGTGTGTGTCGGTGTGGGTGTGGGGGTGTGGGTGTGTGTGCATGTGAGTCTAACATTTCATTATATGTACGCGTTGTTTTGAAAAAATTCCCACGCAACAAGCTTCAGCGCCACCTGTTGGCGCTGCTGCGCACTAAACACTGTTTGTATATGTATGTATATGTGCGTCCTGTCTAGCTCCTGTCTCAATTATTGGGAGGGAGGCGGTGCTTTCTGTACTTTTAACAGTTAATGCTGGCCGTAATTTTTTGCTAGCAATTCGCTTTTTGTTGTTTTTGTTTGCCGATTCGCTCGTAAATCAAAATTTCACACTTTCTACGTCACTTTGCGGGCGGCCGTGTGTCAGTGGGTGTGTCTGTGTGTGGCAGTTGATGTGTGTGTGAGTATGTGTGTGTGTGTGTGTGGATCATTTGCTCTTGCTTTTTTCTATATTATTCCATTGGATTGTAGGTTTTTGTTCGCTTTACGTGACGTACGTGAAAAGACTTGTTTTTATAACTTATAGAAAAGTTTGAAAGGTATATTAACTATCGAATGAAATTTGTGACGGACAAAAACAAATCATTCAATAAAAAAAAATAAAATATAAAAATTTACCGGATGCAGGCAATTAAGTATTATTTATACGGAAGAACATTTAAAATTTAAAGCATAGACTGTAACACGAAGACAGAAAGAAAATGTTGGGGGAATGCAACCAAAGAGATATATATTGTTGACATCTGAATACTAAATTATGTGCATACTTCCTATTACAATTGATGTCTCTGGCTCTTACAACCGTTCAGATAATTGCGAATCCATATTTATCGATCACGGGATAACAGGAGATGTTATCGATAATTTGAAAAAAATGTTTCTTTCTGAATCGCTTGATCTAAATACTAAATTATGTGCATACTTCCTATCACATTTGATATCTCTGGCTCTTACAAACGTTTAGATACTATAAGAAAGCGAATCCATATTTATCGATCACGGGATAACAAAACATGCTATCGATAATTTGAAAAAATGTTTCTTTTTTAATCGCTTGAATTTTTTAGATAGCTTTCGCATTTTTAGTCTATGATCTGTGGTTTCAGACGGACAGACTAGGCGACAGAAACGATTGTGATTGTGATTGTGAATATACATAAATACGTAATGGGCGGAGATTCTCCCTGTGCCTGTTATATACAAATTTAACCATTTCCAATGGCTACAGAGCGTAAAAATTTGAAAGAAAGAAAATAAAAATAATTATAATAGACTCAAAAAAAAAAATTTAAGTTAAGTCTCTCTAGAATGCAACCACTTTATGCAGTGTACATTAAAAGTCGAGTTGCTTGGGAACTATTATTGTAACAGCCAACAGCTATATTTTCTCTCGAAATGCGCATGTATCTGACTAAACATGACTAAATATGCCTGCTGGAGGATATACGCTGCGAAGTAAAATGTATTGCCAATGCTATCTTTACCATAGCTGTTTATTTGGACTTTCGCTCATTGTTTGCAACATTTTTGGTTTTTTTCATGTTTATCGCATGCTGCGTTTTGGATTTTCACGTATTTGTAAAATTGACGCATTTAGAGAGAATATATGGGCATAGGGCGTGCATACGTAAGCAAATGATAAGCCTGGATTCAGTAGCCGTAGCCGGACTGAATCACACATTTACAATGTAAACAGGCGAATATGTCTAGAGCTTTGTTTTGGCCAGCACGACAATTTGCCTGATTGCATTTTTATAAGAAATGTACCTTCGAGTGCTTGGGCCCTATTACTCATACGACATGTTGACATTAGCTTGCATTTGCAGTTCGTGACCTTGGGCGATTATCAGCGCATGGCACGGCACATTGGCATGGTGCATGGTGCATGGGACATTATTATCATATTATTTATTTATGCAGACTGCAAACGCAGTTCCATTCGCATTTGCTCGCATGCCAAATCGATACGAAAATTTGTTTATGCGCATTTCGATGAATCCAAATTACAATTTTTCGCTTAAATCATGGCGCCATCTTTGGCTGCTAAAAATAGTCAAAACGACGAAACCCTAGCAGTTCCCAAAAAAATAATCAAATTAGTTATTCTAATTTTGGTATATATAGAAAAGTTCCCAAAAAATAAACAAATTAGTTATTATAATGTTGGTATATATAGATAAGTTTTATTAAGACTTTATACATTTTGGGTTTCACATTGAATATAAGTTAAGGTGCTTATGTTTTTCGAAATTTCAATTCAATCAACTTTTTCTTTAGCTACTGTTTACGTTTAAAGTTGTATGAACAATCACATTGATTTCTCCAACCAAATGCTTGTTTGATGTTTTAACAATAGTTTTTCCAACAGCTCATCACTCAGCACATCGACAGCTTATATATTGTTTGCACTCCTCAACAAATATTAAAGAAAACTTTAGTTAAAGTACAGCAAATTTTAATTTCAGAAAGCAATTTAATTTAAATATTGACATTTGCTTTAATGAATGTTAGTTAATACTTTGCTTTTTTAAATTACATATTTTGTTAACAAATGAAATCAAACTTATAAAAGTTAGGGTATTATAAATAAAACGATAATTTAGAAGTTTCCTTGACTATATCTTGTTATAATAATATATTTCATTAATTTCGAAATTATACATTGCCAAAGGAAAGATTTACTTATTCTTAGTGAAACATTAGAAGATTGCAGTCCTCAGTAGATAAGTTGTCTCAGACATTTAGGCAACTGAATAGCGAGTACCCTCATTGAATTCCAGGCTTTATGACTGGCTTAGCGGAAGGCCATAGAAGCCAGTGCTAATTAAAAATAGTTAGGTTGGTAGTTTATAACTATATCATATACATACTTTAAATAATAATAATAATAATATAATGTTTCACATACAAAAGTACACCGAATCTGTCATACAGTGGTCACTCGAACTTCTAGAAGTTAAATATTTCCACAAATTAGTTAGAAGTTAAATATTTCCAAATTAATCATTTAAGCTCTAATTTCTGTAAGTTCTAATTCTCGAGCGACCACTGTATTGACATACATGCTTATTTATTTTATTATATATCTACGATACAATAGACTAGTTGGGCACGAACACGCGCATACTTAATTTTAATTGTTAGAAAATAGGAATATAAAATACCTGCGTTTAATAAATAATAATAAATGCAAGGGGTTCTTTTGCATAAATTTAATTTTTAATTACCTTACAACTTGATCAACTAATATAAAATATAAACTGCTTTGAAAGCCGTAGCTAAATAAAAAATTCCTATAAATATAAATCGGCTAATATAATCAACTTGAAATCGAAATAAGTTAACACTAGGAAGAAAAACTGAACAAACACAAGTGATAAATAACTACAGAAGGAAACTACATAAAGACTATAATTAGCTGCATTGTGCACTGCAAATTACGAAACTAGCTGCGACTTTGACTGCAGCAGGCGTTCATTAAGAGACGTCTAAAGAGAGCAAATAAGAGAGAGAGAGAGAGAGAGAGAGGTTAAGAGAGAGGCAAGTAAACAGTTCATATTGTATCGCATTAGGCTACAATACTCATACGACCTGTGGGACCAACCTGCATTATCGTGTGCTTCGACTCAATGGAATCGCGTTGTGTTTGCGTTGATGAGTTGAGAGTTGTGGTGCGGCGCAAGCGGTGCGACTCCAGCTGGTAGCGCGAGTTCAGTGAGCCCTTTGAGTACTTCTTGCCCAGCAGCACGGCCTGCAGCAGTTAATTGACATTGAGTATATCAAGAGATGATATGAGAGTAAATGCAAATCAAGGTGGCGCTTACTTTGAAGGCCTCGCGAAACTTGTTGCTCATCAGGTTGTAGAGCAGCGGATTGATGCAGGTGGACAGATAGTAGAGCACGCCCGAGATGTATGTCATTACCGTGTAGAGGAGCTCATGCTGATCGTGCAACTGGGCGCCCCGCGCTGGCGCATAAATGGCAATCAGGCGTTGCGCGTGGAATGGCGCCCAGCACAGAAAGAAGCAGATGACAACGGCAACTGTGAAGCGAGCAGATAAACCAAGCAATTATATATGTATTTTTATTCATTCGCACCACTGACAGGCACTAGTATGTATCTATCTATCTATTTTTCGGGGCACAATAAATGCGCGCTTCATAAATGTCGAGCAAGCCAAATGACAGACGCTATAAATTGGCCAGTGAATGGCTGATTAAACGTGCCCTCCCACTCGCCCACCCTTCTCGCAGGGGCAAGGGTAGGGTAGGCAGCCATATATAGCTGGAAATTAGATATTTGGCTCACAGCCTGTGGCCATTAGGCGCGACATTTTGCATAATTGGACTCATCAATGTCGCACAACTCACCAAGCATCCGCAGCACACGACGCGTGCCATAATGATTGAGGCGTCCGCGCACCGAGCTCAACTGTGGACCCGCGTTGTTGGCCGAAAACGAACCGGAGCCGGCATAGCGATAGAGAATCGTGTCGCTTTGCACCGCCTTCAGCGGCTGCTGGCGCCGCACGCCGCCCTCGGCGATGGCAGCCGATGAACCGCCGCCAATGGCACTCGAGCGGTACAGGTGCAGGCCGATGCACAGGTAGAGCACCAGTATGATGGACATGGGCGCGAAGAAGAAGATGAAGGTGGACAGCTGGAACGAGTGCTGCACAATGACGCGCACCACCACGCATTTGTCGACGCCCGCGTAGCTATTGATGCCGAACTGGGCCGCCTGCGGTATGGCCGTGAGCACGGCCAGCAGCCAGATGAGGATAATAATGCGGATGGCGCGGCTCAGTTTGCTCATGGCCTGGCCCAGGAATGGATGGCAAATGGCCATATAGCGCTCCACCGTGAATGCCGTGATGGTCAACACGGTTGCGTTGGCGGACGTCTCGGCCAGCAGACCACGGCCGATGCAAAAGTACTCGCCGAACACGTAGGGATACTTCGACCAGATGAAGTACATTTCCTGCGGCACACCAGACAGCAGCAGCATAAAGTCCGATATGGCCAGCGAGAACAGATAGTAATTGGTGGCCGTGTGCATGGATCGATTCTTCTTGATCACAATGCAGGTGCTGATGTTGCCGACGACGCCGGTCAGAAAGATGAGGCTGTAGACCACCGTGACGGGAATGACAATGGCCAAAGGATCGCGCTGAGCGCCAAGCAACTGGCTAATTGTGGCCGCGCTCTGATTGGTGGCTGCAGCCGGTGCCGGCGACATGTTTGCTTGACAATTTTCTTAAACTGAGCGCTTTTGTTTATATTCATTCAAAGTTTCCACTTGCTTGGAATGCCGACCGCCGTTTAACTGGCTAAATCTCCCTCTATGCTAATTATTATAATTCGATGTCACGACCAAAGCACCGACTGAGACTTTCAGCTAGCGAATAGACTCAACTCGCTTCTAGCCTGGCACGCAACACACAGACGACAAGACAGAAAATATTGTCAGCGAGGTCGCAAGCAAACCGAATCCAGACCCGGTGCCAGACGCCCGCCCAGCGATTGCAACGAGCTCTGGGCAATGGGCAATGGGCACTGCGTTCACTTGATTGCAACTGACCAGTCGCATCTATTTGACATTACTTAAGTGCAGTGGAGTAGCTGGGAGTAGCCCGTAGCCCGTAGCCCGTAACCCGTAGCCCGAACCCGAATTGCGAACCCGAACCGCACGCCAGCGCGTTCTGAACTTATCTGATAAGCAGCGGCGACAATTTCATTCAGATTTGTATCTACAGTGAGCAAAGTCGGCGCGTCGCTGCCGCTGCCGCTGCTTCTGCCACAGTCTCTGCCAGCTGACATGTGCATACTAGTAAGAGCTTCGCTCTGTGCTTGGCTGTGTTTGTGTTTTGGCCACAATTTCTCATAGTTGGCAAAAACGCAGTCCCCAGACAACAGAAAACGAAAGAAAGAGCAATAAGAAACCCCACGATGACGGCTGGCAAACAGTTTTGCTCCATGCGTTTTGTCAGTGCCAGAGCTCCCATGTTTCACGAAGCTGACGAGTGACATTTTCTTTGGCCCCGTCATATTCATTCATTTATTTCATTTCATTTAGCGCCACACTAACTAACTAGACACCCCACCTCCGCCCCCTTCGGTCGTGTCAAAGTGCGTGCGCTGTTTTTGAAATAGTCGCAACAGTGTTGACGTTTACACTTGTTTCCCCTACATTGTAGCTCTATTAAAACCGCGATTGTGGAAACAATTTCAAAACAGTGGGAATTCTGGCTTTTTTTTATTTAAGGCAAATCTACCAGCAATGGGATAAATTACGTACTGGATGGATTTAAAGCTGACCTTTCATGCAATCAATCCGTTACGGACTCTTCTCGGCAATATCGCTATTTATAATTTTTATATGCAAATAAATGTTTTTTAGTTATATACAATACCGGAATATTTAAAAAAAAAAAAACGAAATGCTCCTTTTCCGTTATTTAAAAATAAAAATAAAAATTGTTCAATTATTACTTTTAACTAGCTATTTTTGCTTTTCAAAAGTTCAGCACTGAGTTGCACACTTATTAAAGTAAATACACATACACACACTCATACAGAACAGACACTCATGTATACATACAAGATGGTGGCTGTCATGCGTGTTCTTCCCCGTCTGTGTGTGAACGTGTGTGTGTGTGTGTGTGTAAGCTTTAGCAATTGCTTGCGCGCGTGCTTTAAAAGCTCTTAACAAGTGCAACCGCACTTTTCGGTTAGTTTATGGAACGCTGTTAAACTGACAATATTTAAAATGCTCTACAGATTCAAGTGGGCGAGAGTCTTACGGTTATGCAATGAAATTTGTGATTTTTTTACAACACATTTAGCAGTAGAGGCTTAGGAAGAACCATATTTGTTATATGTTATTTATTTTAACAGGTGCGAAACATATGTATATTTGGGTAGATATAACATTTAATATTTAGTTTTTATAACCAGGAAAATTACCATCTACACAGCAGAATTTCATGTAAAATCGGTCTTAAACTCACATTTGTATGTATATTATTTTTTATACTATCAACATACATGGTCTAGAATGAAAAAAAAAATAGGTCGGACGTGCAATACCAACTTAAAATAATCGAAAACGGTCTAACTGATTTTTATAACCCCAAAGCAGTGGTCTTCAAACTGTGACTTTTTCAAATACAGTTTTTCAATTTGAAAGGCCAGGAACGCAATTTCTTAGCTTTATCCTTAGAAGGAGACGTCAGCATTTGCAAATTTTGGTGATTCCGGTTCCTGGGGAAGTTATGGTTTTATATTATTGCTCAAAGAATAATTCTTCTTTATTAATGTATATTTAAAAGTTAAAAAATAATCATTTAGCTTAAATTTTTCAAAGATCATGAATTAGATATTTTTTTTAAAAATTCTCCTCCCACAAGGCGAATAACCCGGCCTAATAGTAGGCACTATTTAATTAATTCTTTTCGGGATTCTTTAAATATTAAAAACTCTGAGATGATTACAATTTCTAATTGTATTTTAAAATTACCGCTCACCGTTATCGCTGTCCATCTTTTTCATATTTTTCATAACATCGATAAGATAAGTTCGATAAATCATCGCAAAACTAAACGAATTACTCGGGGCGAATTGCAAATTGTTTGTCAATTTTTTTCGTTTTAGTCACCGTAGGTAAATACATTGTAGTTTGAGTTGATTTTACTTAGTTTTTGCAAGGATTCCATTGTCGGTAGTTGAGCTTCAGTTTATTTTGTGGCTTATTAAATATACAAAAGGCTTTTCCGTATTGATACCATTTTACGATATTTGATAGGCTATCGAAGAAAGTCATTATAAATATCGCATTTTCGATTTGGCGCAAATTGCTTGACACACATTGTATTTAAAATTAATTAGATTGCAACTATTTTGATTATTTAAAGTATAGGATATAGTTAAAAACTTTCAAACTAACTAACTAATCTGCAACTAGTTTTATTTTTTTTTAATTAAATCTACATTTAACTGTTAATTTTAAGTGCAACTGCCACCTCCGAAACATCTTACCAGAACGCTGACTCTTTTAATATTATTTTCTTAACCAGCGTTAGAATTAATATAGAACAAGAAAATAGTACAACATCTCACACGGCTTAAGCAAACAAAAGAACCTAAACTAAGCTACCGAAACAGTTTGCGTAAATTGGCATAAATTTAAAACAATATTTGCAAATAATTTAGATAATAATAACACAGCTCAGACATAGATGCGCATTAAAAAAACTCAATGAAGCAAGTGCTCTAGTCGGGAGTGCCCGACTAGGGCTTATCCTATTCCAAGCTTCGAGCCGAATAGCCTCCTATACACAACCAGAAAGACATACATTCACAGACAAACCCTTGCTGCGCACTTTAATCAGCGGCTGTGCTTCAATCAGCTGAGCAACAGAGAATATATATACTGTAGAGAGTCGGAGTTGCTTCATTCAGCATGTTACATTTGCCAAAACCAGTATACCCTTTTTAACCATAACCATTTAAACTAGTAATATCTATGCAATCGAATGTAACTGACTGCACAGCAGTTATTCACAGTAAATTTTGAACTTAAATGCTTATTGTAACCTCAAAGCAAAGACCTACGAAAAATCGATTTTTTGTAATCTATAAAGATCTATAAAGAAGGTCATCAATAGTCTGTCTGCTACACGAGAATATATTTCAACTTTTAAGCTTCTAGTCTATTTAAATCTCTTGCACAAAACCAATTTAATATTTAATCAAATTTTAATTTAATTTAATACCATTTTATTATGCTGAACTTTCACAATATTCCCAAAAAAAATGTAATTAAATTTAATCCAAAATCTTGTCAAATTACAATGAATTATCTGCCAATTTTACAATCAAAATAAAATACCCTCTGTCAGGCAACTATAATACCCTTTGTAAGGCATCTAAAGAACAGTAGCAGCTTTGCTGTTATTCGGTAGCTTCATTGAATGATCAGATGGGCACGGTACTATTATCATACTAGTACTATGTACACATGTCTTAATACGGCGGCCTTGTTTACATTTTTATTTATATGTCTGATAAAATTCTAGTTGCTAATGCTTTATGTTTTCACACTTTAAGTTGCGAGGGGTCATAAAAATCGTATCCATTTTTATGGCAGGGAAGCTGTCACCATACTACTGCATAATCGCGCATAAATATTATTCAAAAACTAAGAGTACCTGCATTCATTTACATTATGAGTAATATCAATTTATAAATGACATTACGTAGGAGGTATTTTTTCTTATACTCGACTATGAAGTGAAAAGAGTATATTGGGTTTGTGCAATGTCCGTCTTGTCGTCGGTCCGTCTGTCCGTCCGCTGCACTATGGGGAATTTGAGCTGTTTTTCTGACTTTTATTAATAACTATAAGATTTAGTGAAGTTTTTGGGTCTAGTCATTGGAGATAAATTTTGTTGCATAACTTTAAGGGAGCCGTGGCTGTCTGACATGCAATTTGATTTGCTGTGAGTCTCAGGGGCAAACCCCCGGCTGATGCAAAATTTATTGTTTTTATTCATCTTCTTTTTTTTGTGTACAAACAAAGCTAAGGTATATGTTTTCATTGTGATTACACTCTGAACGAGTATTGCTCTGTCGGTTACATCTGACTGCAATCTTACTTGTTTCATTTTAGATTCCCTGTCACCAGAAATAAGTGGTACACAATTTATAAATTAACCAGATGTCATCCCTAGACTTAGTTATCTTTATTGTGCGCTGATAACCCAACTCCCAATGTTGAAAATGTTGAACATTAGCAATCTTTATATGTTCACGAGCGCACTGTGCTCCATCAGTAACGTTTTAAAGCAGGTTTGGAAATGATTGTCAGTTTGTTCAAAAACTAATACACTTATTACAATGCCTACGCGTGTGGACCAAGGAGACAGCGAATCAAAGCCTGCCGACTCGAATGAAAAGAATTCGAGCGTTGGTCATGAATATGAAGAAGTACTTGAGTTGATCGGTATGGCATATATTTAAATATTGGTAATATGCATACCAGCTAACTGAATAACTACTCGCTTAAGGATTTGGACGTGTTCAGTGGATTGTTCTATTAGCATCGGGGCTATTACTAATGATGGTAATAAATGAGACAATGGGTATGTCACACATCACAATTGTGTCCCAATGTGACTTTGAAACAAATTCAATGGACAAGGCCGTAATGAGTGCAGCTAGTTTTATTGGTAAGTTTGCAAATAAAAAAATTTGCATTGGATAAGTTTCTTCTTTGCAACAATAACGTGTTTAACCGAAAGCCCATGGCCGGAAAAGATTGAAATATTTTTTTTTTGTCATGCAGAATGGTTTTCATCACATTTATGTAACAAACAGAAGGAGACATCTCCGAATCTTCTTAATATATTCTTAAATGCAATAAGCAGAGCAAGTTTATATATCAGTTTTAAATAACCCTTGTCATGTTTTTAATATATATAATAAAAAAACCGAATTAAAATACAGGTATACAGATTAGGAATATGTACTTAAGAGTGTGCATGTTTGTTTTGGTATACCTGGGATATATCAAAGGATGCTCGTGTGTATATTAACTCTTGACTCGAGTACTCTCATTTGTCCCATTTATTTTATTTTATTTTATTAAACTTAATTTTCTTTTTGCTAGGAATATTTTGTTCTTCATATTTCTGGGGTTATCTGAGTGATTCTATTGGACGTAAGCCCGTATTAGTATACACAACATTATCTGGAAATCTTATATCATTAATTTCAATATTCATCCCGAATTTTTGGATTTACGTGGTTGCACGGTTTTTCGTCGGTTTTTTGTAAGTATTGACAACTTAAAAACATTTCACTATATTTTGAAATAGATTAGTTCGATTTTCAAACTTATCCAGTATGCTTGAATTAACTGTAAAGATTCATATACACTTTCACTTGAAAAGCACACTACGTTCTTTCATTGTTAATTGTATTTTGTGGTTCTTGCTCTTGTAGATAGTTTTTGGTTTCTTGTAAAGACACTTCGAGAGAAAATTAGTATTATAGAAATACAGCTTAAAATTTTGTTATTCTCGTTTACGAAATGAAAAGAGTTCCTGGGATTGTGCAATATCCGACTTGCTGTCCGTCTGAAACTTGGATACTCGTGTCTACCCACATCAGGTAAAATGTTAAGATTGTTTATCTTCATCATTTTTAAAGCTAGAGTTACCAGAGGCCCAGAGGGCAAAAATTCAATTTATCTCTTATGGTGGGTTGGGAGTATTGAAGGGGTTCGAGATTTCCGCGATTGCTACAGTAATCAGCAGCTGAGGGGAAAAAGAGATGGTTGGTGCGGATTATAAAAATAACTTTAACTGAATAACTTTAAGTTAAAATGAAATATTAAATAATTGGTATGTTCCTTAATATACTTCATTAATTCTTTAAAGTAAATTTGACTTAAATTAACAAGTGGTTTAAGTGACCACTTTAGTGTGAAACTAAGTAGTACGACAACTAGCTTAAATATAATACATTTTTACGCTAACCCACAAAGAAAAAGGTATGAACAGCAAAAAGTGAGGCTGTCTGTGTTATCATTCTTTGCTAACAAAGAACTGCCAAATAGTGAACAAAAATAACTGTATACTATTTTAGCACTTTTATTTGTTTACAGCATAGCAGGCGCATCTTCTACTACGTATGCTTATCTTGGGGAATTTTTTACGCCGCGTCATCGTCCCACAGTAATCAATTATGCTAGCTTGTTTGTCGGCATTTCAACCGTTTATGTGCCTGGTAACTATTTGTTTAATGGAGTAAAACGCCAAGATCTTTTAACAAATGAATTTAAAATTTAAGCTGTTGCATGGCTAGTTATGTCAATGAATTGGAGTGTAAGTGTGACTGAGAGTTTTTTCTTTCGTCCTTGGCGATTGTTGACTGTCTTTTATTTACTTCCTGGAGTGCTAGGATCTATGATGCTGCTTAAAATGCCTGAAAGTCCAAAAATATTATTATCAATGGGTAAAATTGATGATGCTTATGCAGCCGTAAATTGGATCGCTTTGAAAAATGTCGGTAAACGGCTTCAAGATTTAAAGGTTGAGAAATTGAAATGTGATGTTTTCGCCGACAAAGAAAATGTACTAAGTGTTTCCAATTCACCGTAAGTATGGAATTTAAAATGTGCGCTCTTTTTTTCACCACAATCTTTTATTCGTTAGAACGGTGTGTCTAAAAAAAATGTGGAGGGAAACTGTACCATTGCTAAAAAAGCCCCACCTGAAAAACTTTACAGTAAGCTGCACTGTTATGTGTGGTCTCTTCTTTAGGTGTGGTGGATACCCAATAAATTAAATTTTCCACTAATATAACATAAATTTTCAGCTCGTCGGGCATGGGTTTGTGGTATCCAGAAATACAAAATCGTTTGGGATCTTCCATTGCCGAGGACGCTATGACTGTTTGTGATGTAATCGATGCTTCAATTGATCAGTCGAAACTTAACATAACAACAAAAGTATGATCACAAAAAAACAGCACACGCCTGTATCAAAATCAAAGGCGCATAATACTCGTTCACTTAGTGTAAATAGTATATTGGTTGTTGGTGCAAAGTCCGTCTTGCTGTCCGTCTGTTTGTAAGAACGTAATTTTTTCGCCGATATAGAAGCTTGAAACTTGGAATATATTCTCGTGTATAACCATATCAGAAAAGGTGTAATGGGGCGAATCTCGAAAATCGATATATCCCTCAATTTAAGAGCTCTGACATATTATAAAGGTCTAAATTTTCCCAAAAGATCAGACTTTAAGGTTACAATAATCGTTAAGACCGTTTTCGACTGCTTTCACTTGTTATTACACTGTGAACGAGTATTGTGCAGTCGGTTACACCCGACTATAAAGTTCTTACCTATTTTTCTCTTGCAGATTTGCAACGATCAAATTAATACCAAAAGCTACATAGACACAATTACTTACGGTTCAGCTCTAATTGTGGGATATATTGTTATGGGCTTTGTTATTAATCGGATTGGCCGCAAAGCAGCAATTACAGTTGGTTTGGCCATAGCTGCTGGTTGTGCTATTTCTTTAGTGTGGATAAAAGACGATGTTCTCGTTATAATCTGTTTTTGTTTGTACCTGGTCTTACCAGGCCTATGTGTATCTGTTTTAAGTGGTGTCGTGGTGGATCTAGTCCCCACAAACTTAAGAGGCAAAGCCGTTTGCATCTGCTTAATGCTTGGCCGCACAGGTAGCGTTTTTGGCAGTAACATTGTCGGAATACTTCTAGAATCGTACTGTCTCATTACATTTGGTGTATTTTCTGGATTCGTTTTGGGTAAGTACATATTTAATAAAATCGTATTTAAGCAAAAGTGCCTTCTAACCAGCTCCAAACAGTTTTAACATACTATGAGTGTCACTTAATGGGGGATATATTTATTATATTCGGACCATATAGGGTCTTGCAACTTTTGATCTACATCAAATGTTGTCTTTAAATATAAATATGTTTTAATAGTTTAATGTAGTTCTAATATACATCTAAGGATTTTAATATGTTAGGTCATTTTAGTTAACAATTTGAGTCAACTAACTAAAAAAAAAAAATGGAACGTTGCAGTCGCAACGACCTTCAATACAATATTAAGTAATCAAATTAAGTAATAATAAGTAATCTCAAAATTTGCTGACTTTAGCTCTTAAACTGAGGGATATACGATTTTCACAATTTGCCGTGTCCCCAGTGATCGTAGCCAAACATTTTTTTGAATAAGTATAATAGGTTATGTTTGTGTACGTGATCAAAGAAGAATGTTCGGCAAGGAGCTGGGTTCAGTTGGGCACTCCCGACTACGGCACTCTTACTTGCTATATATATATATTCAATTTCTTTTTCTTATCTTATATTTGTCTTTACAGTTTGTGCATTGTTGACTTTGCTTTTGCCAATGTAGTAACGGCTAACACGTTGGAAACGTCAACGAGATTTCAAGCCTCTGCTACACATAAGTAGAGTCCTTGTTACTTCAGAAATATTATATTTTAAGAAATAGAAATATTTTAAATCTAAATCGGATCAATATACTATCTAAGAAATACTATTTTGAAAAATATATTTTGTATGCTTTGTTTACAAAGTAAAAGGGTATATTAGTTTTGTGCAATATCCGTTTGCTCTCCATTCGTATGAACGCAATTTATTCGGCGGTTTTCAAATCTATAGACTTGTAACTTAGAAAATATACCCGTGTAAAAAATGTATACAAAAATATTTTTATTGCTGAGAAATTTGTAATGTGTTGTAGTCAAAACATAAGAAATAAAACGGATTATTATATATTTATTTTATAAATAAAAATTAAAATATATTGAAAAGCTACTGAAAATTCTCTTGATCATTACTGTTAGTTTTGTTTAATTAATGGTTGAGTCACCAAACTGGCTATGAAGGATAATAAGTAGTACAGTAAGAAACCCGCACTTTAACATTTATAGACTTGTTCTTAGGTATATACACATATTTAGATGCCATATATTTTAAGTGCTATTACTGTTTCCTTTGAATTTAAGTAGGAATAGAAGTTGTAGAAAATATCTCTGTCAGAAAAACACTGAAAACAAAAACACGAAAAACAATTCGGAATCATGCACGCAAAATGAACGGTTAAAAATATCATCATAACGTCTCTACATTTACTTGTTATGACATTATTAAATATCTGTATTCAAATATATATTAATACATAAATTTTGACAAAAAATAAAGATTTGAATAAAAATAATATTATGGCTTTCTGCAAATTTATTGGCAGAAAGAGTTAAATAAGTATAAAGTACATATTTTCTTGAACAGGACGTCGAGCTGAGTCCGTTTGTATGAGTGCATGAATGATCGCTATTTTATATAGTAGCTTGGTGCTAATGGCATTTACTCATATTTTTAGAGAACTATAGTGTTGCTCTTTATTGGCCAGATCGGTTTGGAAATTTTGAATACCAAAGTATATCAAACCTTAAGATTTTTGGATTATTGGAATATTATTATCTAGCAATTTGATATTAATAATATTGTGCTTATATATTACGAGCATAATGACACTTACAATTACCGTCTGCAAGGGTCCAAAAATATTAATAATAATTTGAATTTATTTTCTGTTCACTAAACAGCAGTACTTAATTTCGCGATAAGTATAGAAAAAATCTTTTAAAGTTTACAGGTATAAACACATTTTTGGGTAGATTTAATGTAAAGTAAAGTAACGTATGTACATATAAAATTGAAAAAGCTTTTATTAACAGGATAAAACTACATGCATAAATCATTATTATCAGTATTATAGACGTTGCACAATGTATTCTTTGTTCGAGGCTTGTCAGTAGGGAAAAATACACTTTATAATACATACACAATAAAAAGTGCTCTCTCTTAAATAATATTATGATCTCAAAGCGACAAACATTTTAATCTCAGAACGAGTTTTTGTTAGCTCAAGCAGCAACAACGTTTTATATTGTAGCTCACAGCTCTGAGTTGAGTCGACTTTTTATACCTTGCACAAGTTTCAATTGGACAAAGGGGTATAATGGGTTTGTGCAAGTGTATAGAATATGCAGAAGAAGACACATTCCATCCCTTACAGTACCCAAAATTGGTTGGTCAGTATTAAAAGCCGAGTCGATTTGACCAAGCCCGACTGTCTATTATATTAAAAATTGCATTAAGATTTTACTTTAAGCACTAAAGTTATGCAAGATACATTAATTTTCCCACTGTGAGGGGCTGAGGGCACAACTACATAACAACAACAATAAGCACAACTGTGTAAATATTTATGTATGTAAGTTCAGAAGAAAATACGAATGCATTTGACAGCCGCTTTGAGCTGAATACAGGGTATTTCCTAGTCGGTCTAATGTCGATTAATGCGCTGTTGTTAAATCTTGAATGTGATACTGTAGTATAAAACACATATAAGGTGGAGCCGTTTTAGAATAAGAATCAGTTTGATATTCACTCTTGGAATGTAAAAATGCAACACCTCAATGCTGATAATATTGCCTCGAATTCATTGGAATATGACGAAGTCTTGGAGAAGATCGGTAAGCCACACATATATTGCGTATACTGCGGACTACAACCTATTCAAACGTGTCCTTCCTTCCGCCATTGATGCAGGTTATGGTAAAACACAGTGTTTACTATTGCTTGTTAGTGGCCTTTTAACAATTACTTCAGTGGCTGCTCAACAATCCATGGGTATTGTTGTAATCGCATCACACTGCGAGTTCGAAACAACAGAAGCCGAGAAGGGCATTATGATGGCGGCTTGTGTGACGGGTAAGTCGTGAGCTAATTTGCATTTGACAATTTACATCAATTCCGATCATGAGCATCTCACAGCTATTGCGTAGGCTGATTTCGAAACTGCCGTCCAGTTTTAAAGTTGAATCATGTTAAATCAAGTATATTTTACTTTAAAGCACGCACTGCATTATTGACAATTAGCAGTCCGATGTTGATGATAATCTGCACATATAAAGTGACGCTGGTGTTTGTTGAATTTCTTTAGGATAAAAACCTTTTTTTTTTATCGATTTGCGCTGCATTTAAAGTTGTCTGATATTTTGCAGCATTGTGACTGTTATTACTGCAGAGTTTAAATTCATTTAAAAACGTTTTTACCGATACTTTTTATGGAAACTATATGATATAGTGTTCCGATGCGACCGCCTCCGTCATTTGCAAAAAAAAATAGAATCTTTCCAAATTTTCACGCCGATAAAGTTTTCATATAAACAAATATAACAAGTATTCGTTCAGTGCTTATTGTCCGATATTTATGAAACTTTCAGAGTTTAAATATGCTTTCTAATTGTGTTCAAGCCAAATCGCAAGTCTATATCTATATAATCCTTTTTTAGCATTTTGGGAGATCGTAGGGTGGTATGCAAAAAATAAAATATTCTTGATCTGTCTATACTCTACGTTCACTTGCATAACAAATTTGGTATCTCTAGCTCTTATAGCCGTCGAGTTGTGCTAAAAAAGCAATTTTTAATATTGATATTTTTTGACATAGTACTATATTTAATAATATTTACAAGTTTTATATAAATGCATTTACATTATGTAAAACAACTTTTTTGCCTTTGCAGAGAGTATATAAGGTACAGACAGACACACCTTACGTGCTCGGAGATGTCTCCATTTAAATATACAAAAATAATATATATATACTCTCTGGGTAGAAAAAGGTTTTTTTACATATGTAAATGTGAATGCATTTATATAGAATTTGTACATATTATTTAATATGGGATTACTAAACGCTATAAAATCACCGTACTGATTAAAATTTGTAACAACAATGTGATGTTCCGCAAAAGCAAAATTTATAAGCAAATAGAATTTACATTTTAAAGGTATTTTCCTCTCAACCTATATATGGGGATATGTCAGCGATGCTATTGGCCGCCGCACAGTTTTACTTTACGGAATTTTTATCAGCTGTGTGCTTCAATTTATCCTCATGTTTGTAACAAGCGTTTGGGTATTCAACTCTATTAACTTACTTTCCGGAATCAGGTAAGTAACTACTCTTCTTCGAATTAAGCACATGCAAATGTGTAAGAGCCTAAGCCTAAGAAACTAAGCTTCATTTTATACTCTACTCATACAAATAAAAATAAATAGTAAAGTTTGTTTCTGTGTTTAAACACACCTTTTTCGACGCTTTCAAGGCGAGAGCTTTAGAGCTAGATATATTAAATTTGGCAGCTAGATTGCCTAATACTCGTATATACCTGCGTCTGATAAAGAGCTAAGATTTATACTACGTCCACTGGGAACGTAGTAGGTCACGGAAGCTAGAGTTACATACATTGGATAATCTCAGCTCCACTGCTGTATATACAAATTTTGTTTTTCCCAAAAATTACAGTTTTAAGGGAATGAGGTTGGACGTCTGGTTCTCTAGGCGGTTGAACATAGCCCTAGTAGCAATTCTGCTATTGCCCTTTACACTGATCTTGTTCAAGTATAGAAGTTTAGATAGAGCTAACTAGCTGTCGACTCAGTCTCACATGTTCATTGCGGTCTCCCCCAGGATATTCTTTCGCGCCCATAGAACGATGTCTAGTTTGACGTAGAATGTGTTCCGAAGCATTTGGTTTGATGAGCTGCAACTCCGCAGTCTTTAACTTCTACCAAATCTAAAATCTATGAATCTTAATGAATGAATCTGTTTTTAGCTATTTTTAAGTAAAACCAAGCAGTGGGAAATCGAAGTAAGGCAACATTTTTTTGTTAAGTCTTGTTCGGTATTTTGTGCGTTGGCGCACAGACCATTCTGTTGTGTCCACCGTGGCCAGTAAAGCTAAGAGCAGACTCTACGACCTCTCTGATTGTGACCATGAGAACCAGATCGTCCGCAATTGCAAAGACCTTGTTGGTGGTATGCTAAAGTAGGTCATTGAGAACCAGTTACCATTGTAAGGGGGATATAGCTCCCCGTGGGGATTATCTCGCGTAGCCATAATTCGCTAAGTTTTGATTTCAATTATTAATTTTGCAAGTAAATAAGTTGAACAATATAGTCGGAATTATTACTAATGGAATGATCTCTTACAGTCTCGGCGGTGTGTCAGCAGCTCTTTATGCGTATTTAAGTGAATTCAACATACCTCGACACAGAGCAGTTGCAATCAATTATTCGACAATGTTTGTGAGTGTGAGTGCAATATATGTCCCAGGTAAGTTAAATCTATGTATCATGCAGAAGATGGCGATTTTCTTATACCCTGTACCCATTCATGCAACTGAATGTATCAGGCAAAAAAAAAGCATCTCCAACCCCGAAATGAATGTATACTTATATACATATATATTGTTGATCGAACGCATAGCTGAGTAGAGTTAGCCATGTCTATCTGTATGTCCGTCTGTCCATACATATAATAGGTTTGTCATCATTTTCTATATCTCTTTTTATTTTCCTAATATCGATAATTATCGATGTTTCTTAGCACATATCGGAGATTATCAAAGCTAGAGCCCCAATTTGCAACGAGCGTATTTCACTTATTTTAGAGTTCTTTATTTTACTTTATCTCTAGTATCAATAAACTAATTTGTTCAATCAATTTGTTTACAGCAACCGCTTGGGCAATATTATCTACCGATTGGTCCATCAATGTAGTTGGTGACTTTGTTTTCCGGCCATGGCGTTTAATAATGTTATTTAGTCTATTACCCGGTGTTATTGGAGGGCTGATACTTTTATGCTATCCGGAAAGCCCAAAATTTCTGCTGTCACAAAATAACGAATACCAGGCACAAATCGCTGTAGAATGGATTAGTTCATTTAATCGAGGCCTACCAATTAATCGCGTACTAAATTGCAATGAATTCGCGCTGAAACCGGAGATGCAAACTGAAGATATCGTAATACCAACTCTAAAAGGTTGGGACTTTCTGACAAACATCGCACGTGCCACGATTCCTTTATTTCATAAGCCGCATGGATTTAACTTTGTGTTATGTAATTTGGCTGTCCTTTGCATGTTTTTCAGGTAAGTAAAAAATAAACTATTAACGACTTGGCAGTTGGGCGTAAATTTTACCTACGCAAGAGAGTCACATAATTGGTAACAGATAGCAAAATTTAATAAAATTCGTCCTTCATTGTGAAAAATGGGGGCCCTATGTTTGATGAGCAAAAGATACATTATTATTAACTTTGAATAAAATGCGAAAAGTTGTTGCATGAAACTTTTTCTTCTTCTTTTTCAGGCATTTTGCATTAAAAAATTTGTGATTCATAATACTCTCTAAAATAACGTATAAATTTGATATTTTAGAAGTGAATTATTAATGCTTAGATTATAACTAAAATAACTAAACATTAAATATTTTTATAGCTCAAACGGTATGCAGTTTTGGTTTCCAGAAATAGTAAACCGTTCATCCAACGCAGAAAGTCAAAATTCAACAGTTTGTCAAATATTGGATAGTTCCTATGTGCAACAAGAACAACATGAAGCAATGAATACCACTGCAGTAAGATAAACCCTACTCTATCAATTTATTGCTCTCACATACATTATTTTACTTTTAGATCTGCTCCGATGCCATAACAACTAGAACATATATTGATAATATGATCGTTGGAGCAGCGTTTTTAGTAGGCTTTTCAATACAAGGCACTCTACTGAACCCTCTTGGACGCAAAAACGTTTTGATGGCTGCTCTCGTATTGTCAATTGCCAGTGGAATATTGCTGCACTATGTTTCCAACCCCACCGTGGTCCTAGTTCTATTTTGTCTTTATATTCTACTGCCCGGATTATCAATTTCAATTATGTTGGGTGCAATCGTGGATCTGGTACCAACAAATTTAAGGTATGAAACATCAATGATTATCGATATAGTAGAATACATATTTAAAATTTTTGTAATTGGTAATTGGCACAGATTGTAAACAAATTATAATACACAAACATTTTTTCTATAATTTCAGAGCAAAGGCGGTTAGTTTGTGCATGTCGTTAGGACGACTTGGTATTATTGCTGCAACTAACCTAATTGGAGTAATGCTACGACCGTATTGCAACACAACATTTGCAATGTTAACCTTTATTTTATTTGGTAAGTTATGACACCAACCTTCTAAAGACGGCACTTGCGCGACAAAAACATCTAAAGATAATGACACGTTGAGTAGACTTGCTAAAATCGAAATATATATTTAATATAATAAATATGTACACACATATATGTGATTTGACACAACATTTTTTCATAGCGCGCACCGGTGTCAAATGGTGTTTTTAATGCAAAAACATTATTTTCAATCGATCTTTTAATGTTAGGAATATAATAGACCTCGAACTTGGTGATCAAAAATATATATACCTTATACTTAGCGAAGCTTTCTGGTACATACATGTTCACAAAACCATTTTACCCTTGCTTTCCCATTTGCAATATGTACAGGGTATAAAAATATATTTCTCTAGTAAATTAAATTTTGTGTCATCTCGATTTTAACATAGTTACCATTCGTTTTCCATAAGTGCCGCCTTATTCTATGTTTTAATTACCTATAAAACTATTTTAAATACATATATACCTATTTCTAAAATTGTATTTCAGCATGTATTCTACTCGTTTATCATCTGCCAATCAGAAATTCAGCCTAAAGCATTTATTATAAGTGTTAAAAAAAATGGATACAAATAAAGTTGAATTTTTATTTTGAGAAATTGTTATTTAAAATACTCTGTTATATAATGACAAACAGCTGCACTCTGGTCTGTAATAGGTGGCTATTCAAATATAATGGCTAAAACAATGGTAACGAATATATTTAAAATAATTGTACGTATTTAATGAATAATATGCAAGACTAACCTTCAAGCCAACTAAACAAGAAAGAATGATACAGTAAACGAATAAGCAATTCTTTGTTTACAGCTTAATGACAGCAGTCTTAGGAAGTTAATGCGGTAGACAATTATTTCCTTGTGATGCCGCATTGAACTATTCTTTCTTGAGCCCTTGAGATTTGAGAATAGAAAACATAATTGCACCCGGAAGCACAGATAAATTCTAATATGCGTTTAAGTCTTTGCTTAGAGGGAGTTCAAAGAATGCCGAAATCTAGTTTGGCATAGGATTGCGCAGTTGCTGATATAGCTTTATGGAGCGTTTTTTACAGCGAGTCGAGTGACCTTGGCCATGACATAGATTCATTGGTATGCCGATGCTCACTTCGGTTTTCGGTAATTCCAAGTCAATTCTAATTGCCTTCAATGCTAATAAGATCAGCTCGAAATTTATGTGTTTAGTTACTCAAACTTAAAAAAAAAATGTGTTTTGTGAACTTACGTGTCACAATTGAAATAACTTCTTACAGGCAGAGCTTTATCAATAGAGAAGAAATAATAAACGTATGTAAAAATAAAGATGTTTGCAAGCTTTAACAACACAAAATAAATTAAATTTAAGCAGCACAAAAAGCACATAAATCACTCATCAGTTCAATTCTCTCTTAATCCTTATTCAATACATAATCATAGTTTGTATACACACACTCTCAAAAAAAAACCAGAAATATGTACTTTACTTGTATTAAAATACTACATATATTAGACATAATTAGATTAGGGCCTATAGGAAAAGCTATAGGTATTATAAAGAATAGCTGCTATTGGTCTTTAATCCGTATTTTAATAATATGAATCCGTAATAACAAAAAAAGGAACTCCAAAGTCGGAATCTGAATTATAAATATATTTCTCGAATATATTAATCAGTTTAATATTCAAAAGGCGTTAAATCTGATAGGAAGTGTTATCTAGCAAAGAATATTAGTTGCCAAAAAAGAATGCTAAGAAACATGATTAAAAGATAACTAAGTCGGTTTATGGTGAATCGATACAATTGAAATAAATATAACTTGCTAATATGATGTTTTAATTTTCTCCTAATATAAAAAAAACGATAATTAATTTCAGCGATTGAATGGTAATTCATGAAATTGCTTAATTTTCATCTTCGATTTCGGTATCTTCTTCATAACTGTCACCGGCAGTGTTTTCCAATTCAGCAGAAGTATCTTCAACATTTGAAACTAATTCTATGATTGGTTCCTGTTGAGTATCCTCTACAGGAGTTGTTGGCTCATCAATAATAGGCTCTGCAACATCTCTACCTTCCTTTTGAATGGATTGTAGCTCTTGAGCCACTATTTCAGCTTCTTGACGGGCGATTTCGGCTAATTCAGCTGCTTGGCGTGCAAGTTCCCCCTCACGCTCTTCTTCGGCCTGTTTCTCAATTTCCTCCAGGCGATTCAACTCTTGCTCCCGCAATCGCTTTTCTTCCTCCAAGCGAATCTCCTCAGTCAAGCGATCTTCTTCAGCCTTGCGGGCAGCCTCCTCTGCAGCTCTGGCTTCTTCTTGTGCTTTTATTGCAGCCTCTTCCGCCAACCGAGCCTCCTCTTCAGCTTTACGGGCAGCGGCTTCTTCAGCAGCTTTAGCTTCTGCTGCTGCTTTTTGCGCTGCCTCGTTAGCCAAACGGGCCTCCTCAGCTACGCGAGCTTCTTGAGCCAATCGTTCTTCTTCAGCTTTTCGTGCCGCAGCTTCTTCAGCTGATTTGGCTTCTGCAGCCAAACGAGCCTCCTCAGCAGCTTGCTCCGCAGCACGTGCTTTTTTGGCTGCTTCAGCAAGACGGGCCTGCTCCTCCTCTAAAGCTTTTCTATCGGCTTCTTCGCGTTCCCTTTTCGCTTTAAGGGCTCTGTAAGGCATTACGTTAAAATCGGTTAAGGTTGCAATTATGTTATAAGCTACGAACTTCTCTTCACGACGCTTGGCTTCATCAGCAACCTGAGCTCGCTTTTTCTCTACTTCAAGTTCATCTAAAGCATCCTCATTAACAGTCAATAGACGCTCCTGGCGTAGTCGTTGCTTCTCCTTGGATTCAAGATCGATAGCATCCTCAAGGGGTCTAGGTGCAGAAAATTTTCTTGAGGGGCGATTCGGATCCAACTCGGCATCTGAAAGGCAAATTCCGTTATAAAAAATGCTTGGGTTATCTTTTCAAGTTATACATATGAATTCATAATACTTTGCCATATTATTTCTTAAACTTTGTTGTCACTTGGTACGTGTACATATTTATACCACTTAAATAAATAAAAATAAAAATAAATGTACTTACTCTTTGTGGTTGCGGAGATATACGTCGATAATGGAGACTTGCAGGTAAAAAGACTCCAATAATAGAGTAGGTTTTTTGTAATTGATAAACATTATTTTCAGGAGTCCTGTCGTTTAAGTGTGTACAATAAATGATATGTACATGTCGTTTGTTAGAGCAAACAAAGCGAGCATTATTTATATGAAGTTAGTGTACATAATAATATTTTCCAATTTACACACGTACATTTATATACATAGGTTATGCGTTTTGTTATGAATGTTATTGCGCTTCCATGCTCTCGTTTTCTTATTTTCTTAATACTGTTTTTGTTAAATAAAAGGTAAACAAAATTATTATATCTATCTTTACTAGGTAAACATTAACAGCAGAGTCGATCAAGCCATATCCCTTTATAAATCCATCTATGATTCAGGTTCAGTATAGGTTAATCAACTTTTAACAATTAAATTTTTTTACTATTTAAAATTTTGTTAATTATTTTTTTTTAATTTTATTTTTTTATTTATTTTTATTTTGTTATTTAAGTATTGAACATAAATTATAAAGATCGGATAATAATCCCCTGTAGAAAAACTCTTCCTTAAGGTACGTAATTGGATGCGTAAGTAATTCTGTATGACGATAATGGCAACTGAAAGATGGGCACAGGGTATGTCCTAGTCTGGCACCTTTGACTAGAGCACTGATACCTATTGATATTACTTGAATGAATCATCAACATAATAAAATATGGGTCAAGGTCATCTAAATATTCGCAATATATTTTTTTGTTAATGATTGACAAGAATGTGATATATATATTAATATCTGTATTTACTGTTATACATAAATATGTATATTTATATCTCCAACAGATACACATGTAAATGTGTAAGCATAATGATATACATCAACAGTAGCTACCCAACTGCCCTTTATCCATAATTAAACACTTTGTATAGCAATTAGATGTACATTTTAAGATCTGTGCTAACATACATATTTACATTTTATATATATATGGTTTCATTATACATGACATTCATTATAAAATACATTACACGTTTTGTAAATATACACATATACATACATACAGATATATGTGTTCATTTTGAAATTTACATAAACAAAAAGTTCGTACATTTTGTAAATGCCCAATAATATTTAATTAATAATAAGAAATACAAAAACTAATGGTCTGAATATGAAATTTCACAAATAATATATGTAAAAGAAATATAAAATAAATATGTAAATAGTTTAAAAAATGATTTGTAAGTGTTTAGAGGTATTAGTAAAAAACGTTCGTCTGAGTTTCATTGATCAATGGAAAGGTTCAGATTGATTTGCACGTTAGTCTGAATGTAAAGCGACTGAATTAGCTAATATCATTTGTTCATTTTTGAGATATCGGCATAACTTTCTACCAGGCAAACATATAGTTTTTCTCTTTATTTATTTATTTGAAATATAATAACGTGTATATCCATATTATAAAGTCAGGCATGTTATCATTTAGGCCTCAACTTCAACAGCTTCAACTGGAAAGAATCAATCAATCATAAAACGTATTAAGTTAGTCAAATACAAAGAACAAAACTAATCAGGATGCGAATAACATATGCGTTAGTTACAAATATTTCAATTTCTTTCTCTTCTAATAACAACACATTTTAAGGCATATATTTTATTTAATGGGTTTACTTATTTTAAAATATTACTTTTGATAAGTTAAGATAGACATTAGAACAATTTGAAATTTAGGACTCAATAAACTAACTGGAATTCCCCTATAATGATTTAGTTAAACGAGCATGAGTGGATCACTAGTTCTGCGTTGCTATATACAGGTGACGTTTACAAGCATATTAAAAATCAATCCGCTTATTACGGTACTTACCTTCATGACGAGGAACACTGTTTTGCTTCTCATTTTTCCAAGTCGGATGTCTAAGGTACCAGGACAAAAGGTTAATATCGGTTCGAACTTTGTCCGAATCGTACATTGGGCTTCTAATATTATAAGCCTTATCACCACATATCCTTACTGAGGCAAGATGACTTTTACCTTATTATTTAATATTTAAGAAACAGCATTTAATACCAGTTATAAAAACAATGCAGGTTGCAACTTAAGTGCTATTATAGTATTCTATTAATATAATATTTATATATAAATATATATATATCTATTATAATAAATATATATATATATATGTTGTAAGTTACTCACCAACATACTTTACAGCTGGTCTCGGATAATGAGAAATGTTGTGAACTTCCTTTGCAATATGACGTACCGGATTTGTAACTCGTGCAACATAAGCATCTAAAGCTAGTTGAGATGTTGGGCCATAAGTATACCTAAAAATACCAAAAGTGTTTTACTTACTTAGCCAAGTTCTACTTGTCTACTCCTAATCTTTTCAAACTGTCTCTTACACATTTGACTACAACGCCAGCTAAAGAGCTACTATATTTTCTTAAATCATATTTTACCAGTTATATACATAAACAAATATAATCTACCAGTATGAAAACAATTATTACAATTATTACAATCAATTTAAAATAACAAAATTCATATTTTTTATGATTAGCTATTCCCGATTAAGAATATAGGTGTATATTGTATATAAAAATATTTGCTTCAAAAATTATTGCTATGTGCTGCAATTTCGTCTAAATGTTGTATATTTAAATTTGGTATATAAGACACATTCCAGAATTACTTAATATTCTAGATTGAGTTAACAATTTTGAAACTGAAAAACTTTTTGACAATTGCATCGAATCTTTAGCTTACCCAGTCACTGGAAACGGTGTACAGCTACGAGCACGGCGCACAACTGGAGTGTGCAAGTCTCGCATCAAAGATTGGGCACGATTGCGTATCCTACTTGTTTCCTCAGAGAAGGTCTGTATTTAGGAAAACGAAACTTTTTCAATTAATTTTATCCGTGATTGTTTTGATCTGAATGAGTAAAACCTTAGGTATTAAACACCTTAAACTTACGGTAAAGGGTTCGGTATTGAGGTAATTAGTTAAAGCCCGTGCGCCATATCCAGGAGGCAGTCTCTTCAGGTATGAAGGTGTTACACGAACCGGAGATGTAGTGATCCTCACCGGTGATACCGAGCGAGCATACACACGTGTAACTGTTGTAGGATTGTAATGATACGACGGTGTGTATGTTGTATACGAAGTTGGAATATAGGTCGAGTAGTAGGTCGATGGCGAATAGGTTGGTCTATAATATGTCGTTGGCGAAGTGTAGGTGTAAGAAGACGTTCTCTCCGGAGATGAAACAACTCGCGTTGTAGTACGCACAACACGCACAGGTGATGGAGAATGTATAACGCGTGAAAAAACTCGGGTGGGAGAGGTAACAACCCGAACAGGCGATGTTATAACACGTGTTCCACTGACGATACGTCTTGGGATTGAATAACTCGAGTAGATTGGATAGCTCGTTTTGTATACCTATTATTTTTTGACAATTTTGTATGTTATTAGAATACCGTATACAAAAATAACATTTTTAGTGCAATTAGAAAAAGAGCGAGCCAAATAAGCAGTGCAAATAGTGCATGTGCGAAATTTACATATGGGCATTTCCGTTGAAACACAAGTGTACGAACACAATACTATTTGTACTAAATCAGGTGCATAGCTGAGAGTATCTCACAAAATTAAAATTTTAATGCCAGCATTTGAACAAATATATTGTAATAATATCAATTAATTAAATCTTTTTAAAACTTAAATTACGTTCGATCTTTCTGTAAAAAAAATGCCCATATGCAAGCAAATAAATGTAAGCAATGTTTTTAACCGTTTTAAAAAAAAATCATTTTTATAAATGTTTGAACCCGAATCTTATTTATAGTCTCATTTACTAAATCAATCGAAATTAGAGTGGTCTAGTCGTTTTGTAACTGGCTTACTTAGCGGTTGTGCTTCTTCTTCCCTCAACCCCACTATGGAAAATTAATTTTTTAATAACTTCTATTTAGGGACTTCAATATAGTTTTTATAGTAACAGCTCGCCGCTGGATTCATGGTATCTCCTAGTCGGGAACTCCCGACTAGAGCCACCTTACTTGTTAAATGAGTAAGTGGCACAGCTCAAGGATGTAGTACCTTTCAAATTCCGATTCGTCCAAGTATAAAATGAAAATATTCTTAAAATATTGGTATTAATATTTACGAAACGCGAAAGATATCGAGAAAAAATGTTATAAACTTGTTCCTCGTATGGTACACGAGAATATATATTCAAATTTACTTTAGATCTAATACTTTCCGGGACCGGTCCTTTCACACAGATGACAGACTGATAGGCCTAAATCGAGTTAGCCATTATATTCATTTTTACCTACTTTAACGAATTAATAAAGATATCGCTTTTATGAAGCTTGCAATCTTTTCTAATTTATTTACATTTCTTTAGACCGTATCTGCAAATAGCGAACTTTGCACAATTATTGATAGCAAACGGATATTCATATTTATCGTCTAAAAGTACTAACCACGTATGATTCCAGGTGACGATGAAGATGAATTGATTGAAGTATGAGCAGTGTGATACAAAATTTGATGGGAAAATTTTAAAAACATTAAAGAGATGGATGACAAGCAATTCATAAGCATTATTATTAAATATTATTAAAATACTTACACGAGTCACTTTTTGAACAGACGGGTACTGAAAGAGAATTGTACAACATTGAATTTAATTTGTTGTGTGTTTCATGTAAAACCCTATTCATGATATCTAAGCCCCACATTGACAAGTTTAAAATTTGCATTCTGTCGATAATTTTGAGTTGGCTTGAACCCAGCGGTAATTTTGATTACATCCGTGTAATTCATATGAATATCGTATTTGAACCTACTTACTCGAATTAAATAATGCAGTCATTTATACATATGCAAATACTTTTTTTTTAGTGAACGTGATTTTATTTTATTGTGTTGCAAATACTTTTAAACATTCTATGATTAATGGAGAGTAAATACATCAGATAGATTGTGTTTGTAAAGGTCTTTAATCTATGTATTACTGTTAGTCAACTCGAATAATTTATACAATTCCGGTGATAGTATAAAAAAATTCATACATACATAATTGTACATATATATGTATGCATGTGGTTAAATATTACAAGTTGCGATTAAAATATAAAACAATTTAAGCGGAACGATTAGTGTAATTATTTGTGGGCCACATATACCATTTATGCTATTGCTTTCTTTTGTAATTATTTGTTTAGACATGGTAAGAGAAGTGACGGTATTTGGTGCCACCGGGTAAGTTTCCAGACGTGGTAGAGGAGTAGCTGTAGCCACCGGGTCCAGCGCCAGTAGTGCTGGTGCGCTCGGTGCTATAATTGTAGCCACCACCTGGCCCACTACGCGATGTTTTCTCGACTGAGGAAGTATATGTGGATCGCTCCGGCCTGGAATAGGGGTTGCTTGAGTCATAACTGCTCTTCTCAACACTTGATTTTGAGGTGTAAGAGTAGTCCGAGGAGGCACGACTGCGATGCGAGCCAGGTCTATCCGTGCACAGGTCTAAGCGTGGAGTCTATAAATTCCGATTTTTGCATTCAGGTGAGAGTTGTAAATGAAAAAAGACAATCAGCATAGAAAGTTATGCAACTAAAAAAAAAACAAATTGCTGCTCCAGTAGTCTATTCTTTAAATGAAAGCTATTTTAAATAAAGCCGGTCCACTGCTTTTAAAATTATTTAAACATTTTGCCTGTATAGTTATAGCTCAACTTCAAATTATGGTTTTTTGAGATATCTAACCGATTTATATGCTTTCCAAATGTAGGCAGAAATTAGTACCATGGTTAAAACTCTAAAGGCAAATGTAATCAATTTATGCTATCAGCAGACCAACTTCAGGAAAAATGCTATAAAACAATGAAAATGACAGTTTTTCAAAAATATAATAAAATACTATTATAAGTGTATTTAAGTGTGCCAAATCACTCAAATCTATTGCGTTTTGGACTTTTTCAAAGGAAATTGAAACAGGTTCGAATAATTATAAATTTAATGCATTTTATATTTTGATTTTATGGGTTTCAACAGGTAAGAAAATAGAATATCTCATAGCACAGATTATGACATATTAGAGGCAATATTAGATACAAAAGGAATAGAATGTCAGATCTTTTATAATGTTGTATGTTAACTTTTTGATCATTTTGTATAAATTTGAATGTATGTTTATGGCCATGTGTACAGTGCATCCTAAATATTTGTTCAGAGACATTAGTGTCAATTCGTTTAATTCGCTTTAAGTTCGATATATTTTCTTTCGTCGAAGATTGTTGCTCCTCAATAAGCTAGTACGAGTACTTTGTAACCATTGCACCCGACTTTTCATTGCGATAGGTTTCACGGCGCACCGGCAAGCTTTCGGAAGCAGCGCGGTGAAGGCGCGGAAGTTGACTATCGAGAGAGTCGCGCGAGGTGCGTGCTGCTGTGTTGCCACCGGCTTCCACAGTATCGATCTGCTGGCGCACCATACTTAGAATACGCGAGCGATTTTTGTCACGAGTTGACACGTATGGCTCAATGGGCTGATAGGCAATCTTATAGTTTGGTTTTATCGCAGCCCGATTTAGTGGATCAAGTATAGATCGCTTGCGTTGCTCATAGTCCGATCGACGCACTCCAAAAGCAGTCACCGGATCAGAGATGAGTGAAGGCCGTGGCACGAAAGGAACTTTCTCCCAGTCAATTGGTGGTCTGTTTGTTTTCTGCAATGCCCAGAATGTCACATAGGTGGGTTTTAAATTCGGAAAGCCAAGTTTACGTTGTTAGATTATTCAATGCAAATTTGGTGGTGCGACGTGCTTTCAGTTCAACGGCTGGGATACATCGGCCACAAATGTATAACTTGCACTGCATATTAACATACAAACATGAGCCAATAAAAATTTACACATGTGTATGAATATGCTCAAACATGCAAGTATACACAGGAAATGTATGTATCCACGAGGATGGAGTTAACAAGCCAGGTATTTGAATGCTTGGCTTATATACAAGCGAAATTCATCCGAGGTCGGTTGTTAAATTAAATGCATTTTCCGTTATATGTTGTATTTACAGTGAGTTTTTGCTTTTAAAACAAATGTATTTATAAATATTTACATAAAAACTTAGATTGTAATGTAGCTGGAACGAATGATGTGAAAAATAATTGCAGTTTTTGTTAAAGATGTTCAATTTTAGTTGCCGTATGGTAAAATTACAATTCGCAAGTGCTTACTATTACTAAAAATGTATGCATACAGTGAATTAAATTCTAAAGATATTAAATTGGTTAATTTAGGGTAAGTTCGCCGATACACAACATTATTTATTTTAATACCTATTATCAATGGCCATTTGTTTCCTATCAGTAATTCGCAATTTCTTTGTGAGTTTTTCCTAACACAACATGCAATATATCTTGCAAAAGTTTTGAATAAATGTAAACTAAATGAATATACCAAAACAAAAAAATTCTATATTTATATATTCCCTTTATGTTTCTTATATTATAGAAGGTTTTGAAGAGTATACCGAAGTCGAATTGCTTGCTTGCATCAGTTGATTTGAATGTATTTTGGAAATCGAAAAGATATTTTTAGATTAGCCCGAAAATGAAATAAGCAAACAGCTTATATTACATATATGTATTGTATATATACAAATGTGTGTACTTTCATATGTACTTTATATAGTATCTATGTGTTTGGCATACTTGTTAAAAAAAGGCCAACGGCAGAATATCTTCGAATACAGAAATATATCATAAAATTACCACAAAATACAAAAATTTATAGATCAACGCATAAAAACGTATAGAAATTGTATATGTAAAAAACGATGGGAATTAGAGAAAACATTTTAATAAAGAATATTTGAGTAGTTATTGGCTTACAAAATTGACCAAGAAATCATCAATGCAGTAATCCAGTTTAAAATATTTCTGAACAATAATTATTTGTCAAAATATACATACAAACTTTTATGTACATTCCCATGTGAATATGTGTGTATATATACAAAGCTATATTTGGAATTTGAGAGCAGAAAAGCTTTTTGATTTTACGCTTTGCCCATGAGGTTGGCTGAGTCTATGACAAATCGTAAAAATTTTAAGAAATTATAAAGATAGAGAAAATAGCCATAACCTTGAAATATTCTCAGAGAATTCAAAACAAGGCAAAGCGAAAAAGTGAGAAGACTTCTCGAAAAACATTTTAATTTGCTATCCGCCTTCTTTTTCCTAAAAATAGTTACTAACATACATATTCTTCGGTTCTCACAAATATATAAGCTCAAAAGCAAATTCACAGAGCAATTTCGTGTATATGTAGTATGTACTTGTCAGTATGTAATTAGGCCGGATGTTTTTCTATATCTGTCCAAAAAATAATCATCGAAAATCCACTATAATATTGAATAATTAGTTAATATACAAAAACAATCGATTTAATAATGTCAAATGTGTACAAAAATATAAATAAATAAACTGTTTACATAAAATTAATTTACGTATATCAACTAAAAATCTAAAATATTGTTAACTTCCAGTATACAAATATTTATCTACTTATGTAAGTTTAAGCATGCACATAAACTTTTTCATATTTAAATTTGAATTTTAATGCTGATACGATATTCATATGTGGGACATTCATTTACACTAGATTAGATTTCTGCGCTCAAACCTGTTTCAATTTCTTAAACTGTTTGCACTTTTCAAAAATATATTGTGGAATACAGCAAATGGGAAACAAGCGATAGTAAAATAATCAATACATTGAATAATATAGTGAATTGAAGCAGTATAGATCTCAACATTCTTATGAAATTCCATTCATAAAATATTAAGCTTATCTGATGCATCGGCAGACAATATGTGTGTACGACACAGTTATGTAAATTTAAAAAACTGCACAAGTTTCAATATTATTGTATTCACGCATATTAATTTCACAGATTTTATGAATCGAGAACCTCACTTCTAATATCTGCCAATGTCGCTGATAAATCCAACACTTACCGTCACGGCGTACGATGTAGTCACCGGTCTGGAGCTGTAAGTTCTACGGGTTGTAAATCCACTTTCGTAAACCATTTTAAATATTTAATATTTAAATACGATGAAAATTAAATGTTAAAATCGGTATAAATCACTTATTCGTTGTTCGTCTTTTCGTGTTCTTCACTTGACGCCCGTTCGAGTTGTTCTGTTAGAGAACTGGATACAACGGTTTCTTATAATTTTTTGTTCAAAAATCTGAATAGCCTTCGCTCTTTCTTACTCTCGTTTTTCGACTTAAAATACATTTATTTTTGGAATAACAAAAATTAAAATCTCTCATGTCACTGAAGAGCGTGCAATTTCATTTAACATATGTATGTATGTGTACTGTTCTAATATTTTTCGTTTTGCACACGCACACATCTTTATAAATATGTACATAAAAAAGTAATGTACACACATACTAATTAAATATATATATTATTTCACATTGAAGTACGATAAAAATTAAGAAAAAATCTGAAAACAAATAAAAACATAACGGAATACACTAAATATCCAGCAATTTAAATTTTGAAAATATACTAACATTCTATATGATTCTCCGCAAAATGTAAAAAAAAATCATATCATATATTTCTCTGTCTATTATAATTACTGTGTTATTGGAAGTCAAACAGATTATCACAGTTTTTTAAGTTGGATTAACGGCAAAAATTCAAACAATTTTTAAATAATAATAATAGTAGTATAATGAGAAAAAATGTAAGTTAAATAGGAATGCATAAGCGCATTTATCAATACACACATGAATTTCTGTAAGCACGTATAAGTATTGCCACAGGGTGTTTCCTATTCGACCTCTTCCAAATAGACCATTTTCGCTTGTTTACGTAGTAAATATACTTGCAAATACTCATAGAAACAAATATGTATTCAGACAAGGTGATCAGATGCATACAAAAAATATTCAAAATATGTATATTTCTTATATATTACATACGTTCATACTAATATCCAAATATAAACATTTAAATAAAAACAAGACGAAAAACCAATATATTTATGACATTAACCTTAATGAGTGTCCCTGAATAAATAAAAAATTTAACCTTCGAAATTTGTAAAAATTATATATATTATATGTATAATATTTATATATATATGTATATATATATATATATATATATATATATAAATATATGTATGCATGATGGCACAGCACGCAGCTAGCAAGCTGAACTTTCTTCTGTAGCGTCTTTTTCATTTTTTTCTTCATTTTTTTTAATTTTTTTTTTTAGCTACCATGTGAGAGTTTCAGAAAGTGAAAATCGTATATTGATTGTAGTGCATTGTCCGTCGCCACTGGGCGACTGGTCAAGAACTTAAGACATTTTATGTCGCAGGTATACACAAATATATATAAGAAGCTGGGAGTCTTCGGGAGCTGTTTTTCCCCGAAACTCACATAATTCTTATTATTGTCCCACGCAAATTGGGGTCAATTATCTAGGATACTCTTTCCCACCTGTTTGGAGATATTTTTACCTTGAATAAAAATTATATAAAAGCTGCTCGTAAAAATTTTGGTTTTAAGTAAATAAATAAATATTTTATTAAAGCAAATATTTATCACAATTTTTGTTTGTTTCCAGTTTGTTTTTTATTCAAAAAGATTTATCGACATTTTAAAAAATTTCAATCAAAACACTATATTCAGCCCAAAAAAGTCCTTGAATCTCCTTTAGTTGTTAATGGCATGCTTTTATTTTCTGTAAATTTTAGCTTTATGTGAGTTATTATGCTATTTAATTGTTTTTTTTTTCTTTTTGCTATATGATATATAAGCATGGAACAAGGACGAACACAGAGTAATGAATTATGGTGTGAGTGCAAAGATCACTTTTTGATTTGATTTTTATCATTCATAACGTATTTTTAAAAGATTTTTTGATAATCGTTGAAGAGCAAGAATATTTAAAAACTATTTCTAATACTTTGAGTTTAAAAACAATAATTTGTACACCTGAACAAGAGATATTATACTTTTTCACGCAATTTGTATCAAATTCCAGGAGAGGAATCTGACCCCATAAGGTCGTTATTGATAGGAAGGACCAGCTTAACTTATGTAGCCATGTAAATATGACGGTCCGACTGTCTAAGTGTCAGCGAGTTCAAATAACTATATTAATAGCGTTTCAGAGAAATTTTAATAATTGACCATTTGTAGCTATAAAAACTTTGATCGAAATCATACCTGCTAGCTACGAGTGACATTATGTCCCTATAATCTAAGCTTAGCCGCATCAAAGGACAATTATAGCACATACATCCGATCCGGTCGACATATGTACTGCCTACAATAAAAAGAGGGATCTATACTAATTGACATTAAAATACTTTAGTAAATAGTTTGCAAAAAACAATAAGACAAACAGACGGCCAGTTATATGTATATTATGGTATCGGAAACGCTTTCACAAATGCGTTACATGTTTCTGACAAAAATAAAATATTCTCTTGAAGGGTATTTTAAAAAGCTCTGAGCTTGGTTAAAAGTGAAAAAAATTAATTAAAAATGCATACCATCATAAAAGATTTGCCCGGGTGAGTGCTTAGAATACCAAAGTGCCATTTGACATCGTAGCGACTAGGCACAATGAAAAATAATAATAGGTTTTCCATCCCATTATCAACAGACACAAGGTGAGCACGGCATACAAACAGGCATACATGTTCTGCACATTTGGCCTGGATTTGGCTGGCAAGGGCCACTAAAAGGTGTATATTAAACATTGTGAAAGACGAATGAAAAAAGATTATAATAGTTACCATCTTGAGAGGTCGCGTTCCTCCAAGTGAACACGAAGGATATCACAGGCCCGAACTTCATCACCGCGACTAGGTTTCCGAGAGTAAAAATCACTTCTGTTTGATATTCTCTCGATATGTGTGAATTTCGATCCTTTGATACCGCTCCGGATCCTAGATTTTCTTGAAATACGAATAAGTTCATCCATGCCTTTATCACTTTTTCTTTTGATTTTTTGTTCCTTGTCAGCCCCCCGTTTGTCTTTTTTAATTACACTATTAGTGTCTCTACGAGATTTTCTATCATTATTTTTACTTGCACCATCGCCGCTAGCTGTCTTTGCATCTCTTTTTGATTTCTCACTCTCATTCAAATTTTTGGATTTCCTACCTAATTTATTTTTTTCAATTTCAGAAGGTCGTTCCTTTTTTTTTGACATTCGTCCTTTTTCGTCGATTGAATTCTTTCCCTTTTTACCCTTTTCTTGTATTGAATTTAAATTAATTTCGTTTATTGAAGTTTCTTTCCCTTTTTTGTTTGTTGCTCCACCAGATTTTTCTTTGCCTTTCTTTTCGGTTTTGTCTTTTTCTGCGATGGGTTCCGATGGCCTTGAATTTTCTTTACCTTTTCCTTTCCCTTTTGACGATTCATCGGGTTCTTTATCGCCTTTTCCTCCACTGACTGACTTTTTAGGCTTTTTCGAAGGATCACTTACATCGACATCTTTTTTATCGCGTGTATTATCCGATTGATTTTTTTCTGCACGTCCCTTTCCTTTTTCGAGCTTTGACGATTCATCGGGTTCTTTATCGCCTTTTCCTCCAGCTACTGACTTCTTCGATTTTTTTGTAGAATCGCTTTCATCAAGATCTTTGTTAGCGCGTGTATTATCCGTTTGTTTTTTTCTTCACGTCCTTTTCCTTTTTCGGGTTTTGACGATTCATCGGGTTCTTTATCGCCTTTTCCTCCGCTGACTGCATTTTTAGGTTTTTTCGAAGTGTCGCTTTCATCGACATCTTTTTTACCTCGTGTATTATCCGATTGATTTTTTCACCACGTTCTTTTCCTTTTTCGAGTTTTGACGATTCATCGGGTTCTTTATTGGTTTTTCCTCCACTGACAGACTTTTTCGATTTTTTCGAGGGGTCGCTTTCATCGAGATCTTTTTTACCGCGAGTATTATCCGATTGATTCTTCTCTCCACGTCCTTTTCCTACTTTTGTAGTATCATCTTTATCATCTTCTTTACGATCTTTTCCTCTTTTCGACTTATCTCCAATCTCTCTATCTTTTGATGGCCTTCCAGCTGATTTGATTTTGTCTTTATCGCTTTGATCGTTTTTATTAAATCGATTTTTGTTCATTGCTTTCAAATCAATGAAATCATTTCGCCGAGTGCTATCTTTACTGTATTCGGCTTCGCCGTCCTTACACAGATTTTTATACTCACTTCCATCTCCAAATATAAACAAATAATTTTAAGCTAGTTATTTTTAAAGAAAACTCACCTCTTTGTTTATCGGACCATCGACCTGTTATGCTATTGCCTCCATCGAATATTGTATACTTCTCACGGCACTGCTGTCGGTTGTAGCTTTTAATTATCTTATGGCAAACCCGTTTAAGTATTGAATAGGTATGGTCATTCAGAAAGGGTTTTCTACAGCACGAATGACAAAAGCACGGACTACATTGGTTGTAGTTATCGTTGCAAAAAATATTGGCTGTACTAGATGAACTGCATAGAACAATAAAAAAAAGATTAGAACAAAAAAAAACAATTTCCGAGATATGCATACCTAGATGGTGGATTACAACAAATTTGTTCTAAGTCAAAACCCATTTTCTTAAAATACTCATTTTTAATTTGAATTTTGTTCTTTCAAGATAGTTTCTAAATTTTGTTTGCCGATTTGTTGTGGAGTCTGACAGTAAATGCGTAGACAATCAATAGTAAATAAGGAAATTATTTTTCTTAGTCTATGTCAAATGACTTCTATGTGAACGCTTGGTCGAAATTAAGTTATTTTTCTTTTGTAATATATATTTATACGAAATTTATTTAATTAAATTTTTAAATAAACTAGCCTCAAATAGTAAATATTTTGTCCAAATTTTTCGACTTTATTAAAAGTAGAGGCTTCAGAGGCGTCAGAATGCATGTATGTAATAGTATACAACAATAGCTCGTAGCTAGGTACAGTGTATCTCCTAGTTGGACACTCCCGAGAAGCCCACTTTTTTTTTGTTTTATTTGCACACATAGCGATGACTGTAATGACATGTCACTAAGATGGTCATGTAAGCTCATGCATGGCATGACGACGTATGCTTTTAAGGACTGAAAAATCATCTGCGTATTTTAATGAAAATAAAAACAGACAAATTAGATCTTAGTAGGCAACTCCATAGCGCAACAGTCAGTGACTTAATACCGGAAATTTCTTGGTCGAGTGCATCCTAAGATTGTGCGAGTTACAGGTGCAAATATATCCACGTACTTCAGTCACTGCCTGAAACTTTGTTATGAGCATTATAGTCAAAAGCCCATACTTAAGTATCTAGTAATTTAATGTCGCTGTAAGTTATTTTAAGCATATATACACATATATATGTATGTATGACTTTTGCTGCAATGATTTTGTGAAATAATTGAGGATGGCTTGCGCATGAAGTTAACAAGTGTGCAAGTGTATAAAACATATTAATTCATATATGTACATGTACTATGTTTATAGGTATGCTAGTGTAGATGTAATAGCTTTTCGATGTGCTACAATGATTTTCTTTTCAACACAGTACTTGTACGTGCGACAACCTGCATATGAGACAGTACGAGTCCATGCATTATTATGTTTTATATATACATACATATGTGCCTGTACGCATGCATGAAGCGTATAATAGTGAGTACTTGCTTGACGATTTACAATTTGAACAAATTGCTGGAATCTTTAAGTAACAAATTCAGTTTCTTTGAGCGCATATAAATATGAGTGTGGATATGCTAAAAGTTATTAGTTTAAAATTTATAGTCACAGAGCTGTAGCCAAGCTTATAAGCGGCAAGTCATATACAAGGACTCAAGATATTTTTATACAAATTTCCGAATGGATATTAAGTACCTCGCAATCTTGCATTTAGTTGGCGTATTGCTTCTTCTAAGCTTTGCCGAAGCGATTCCAAAATTTGAAAGTCAACCAAAGTAAGTTTTCAACACTTATGCATACAGCTATTAATATTTATAAACTGCAAGTATTTTCTGACAAATAGGTTTTATTGCTTGAATAAAAATTTTTTTAATATAAACTTATTCTAGTATTAATTTATGTAATTTAGTAAATCAATCGGCTTATACGGAAAGCCCACGGTGAAAAATAGGGTATAGTGTTGTAGAATTTCTTGTTGTTCAACTCAGAAAATGCGGGAAAACTGTTCAAAACTGCTTTAATTCAAAGGAAGCACATGTGCAAGCCAACTCTCTCATAAACTTCTTATAAAAATCCACAAATAAAATAATGAATTTAGATTTAGTTAAGTTATTATTTTGATTGCAATATAAAGAATCGGAGGTATCCCCTACATGCTCTAATCTAACACAATTTTTCAGAGCTTACACAGAGAATACACAATGGAGTCGAACCTTCCACAACGAAAACAAAACTCAGCTAAGAGAACCGGAAGTTGCGTCAACAAAAGACAGGCTAGAGCGGCTAGGGTACACGACTGGTTATGGAAGCTTAAATGTAAGTCTGCAAAACTATAGATCCTTACACAAATATTCTACATAAAATTTGTATTTTTTAACATAGGGATACCCAAGTAGCACAGGGCTTTCTGCATACAATCCCATAAAACTGGATCTCGGAGGGGTCGTGCTTGGCACCCTTGTTGGCATTGGTGCAATAATCCTCATACCCAAAATATTATCAGCATTTCATGGTGGTTACGGTGGCTATGGACGTAGTAAGTTTAAAATATATGTTAATCATGTAACTTATACACAATACTAAAAATATGCATTTGCTTGTAGGCGAGGACGAAAATGATTTAGCGTCATTAAGCACTATGATAAACAAAATTGACAATGTGCTCGGCCAAAACAATATCGACTCAACTAGCTGCATGCAACGCGCTGTCTGTGGCTATGTTCGATCTACGGAGAACAATATAAAGGCCGGAGTATCTGACCAGATGGATGAATTCATTCACATGCTGTCCGGGTAAGTTAAAGAATTTAATACATAAGTATTTGTTTATTTGTTTGCGTTCTGAACGGGTGAAACATTAGCTAAATATAAATTGTTTATAATGCTAGCCGAATTAAATCGCGAAGAACTGATGATAGGTCTATTTTTAGAGCCTTACAAAAGGTATTTTAATTTTTTAGGAAATATGTAACGCATTGGAAGAAATGTTTTAGACCAGTTAAAGTCTCTAAATACTTTTTCAGGATACAAATTTAAATTATTTAAAGTGTTGAAGCCATTACTTTTTGCACCCTATGTATAACTGGTAGGAGTACTGGTAGTAGGAGTATATATTATATACGAACAATCAATGAAGGGTGATGTATTAGAAGTTATTTGTTTGTTTTTTCCGTTATCTCGACCGTAAAGTCCGATACGATTTTTGCTATAAACTGTAACAATATGTTATCATTTTAAAAATTGTACAGTATAAAATATTCCAAATCTCACTCTTTTACCGAAAATCTGTCTTCCTATTGGCTGGCAAAAATTTTAGTTCAAATAATTTATATATTTAAAAAAACATTGTTTATTTTTGTAGTGAGAACTAACACGAGACAAAAAACAATTTTACGGCATATCGAGATGTAAATGTGTTTTTTCGTCTCGTTTCCTAGTGCTCTCAGTGACGAAAAAGCTGTTCTGTTTATTAATAGTTCTAAATTAGAGAGTTCTTCATAATCTAAAAAAAAAAATAATCTTGTGTTGTTTGAACACATAAAAATATATGCCACTCGCCTTGGACAGAGTTCGTCGCGCTCAGGAATGAACAGACATGGTTAAATGAACTCGACTGTTGATGCTGATCAAGAATACATTTACTTTAAAACGACTAAGATTATACTAACTTAAATTACCTGACTTTTTTTTTGCAAATTTAAGGAATTCACTTGTGGACTACCTTCTGGATGGAACTGCAATAAAAGAAGCATTGGAACATGGAAAGGAAATAAACGACAAAACATGCGAAGAACTTTACGTATCCTGTCCGCTAGATAGTAAATCGGCCACCAACATTCTTATGAAATTATTGCCTAAGAAACACAAACAAACAAAGTTAAAATCTACAGGAATTGATCCTGAATCCAAAGCCTAGAAATCCTTAAACTGGCTTAAGGATATGCAAATTATCACAAATTATACTTTTGACTTGTAAAGAGGGATTTCAGCTGTTATATCATTTCTTAATAAATAAAATTTTTATTTTTTGAATCAGTTATGAGTAGAAATTAATATAGGATCTCGATCTCGAAGTCATTCGGAAAGTGTAAAATCGCTAGCACAATTCTTTATGATATGTACAAAGCTTTTAATACCCTGTAAATAGTTGTTTACAAATAAAAGGTAAGCTGATGCTAGACCGATTGATCAACCATATAAATTTATCAATTAGACTAGTCTGGGCCCTAATTATTGTCAACAATTAATGATGTTTTATTTAGAAACTTATTCATCTTTCGGAGTTAGCCACTATTTGATATAGGTTCTAGGTTACATCGATAATTAAAGAAATATCTCGCAAATCTACTACATACTTTGTATATATACTTACTTGTTTTTGAATTCTTTTATTTAAAAATAATAATTGGCTGTCATAGTTGAAAAATAGTATAATTCAGTGAGTTAAAAATATCGATTCTGAAGATTGTATTATTATTTATTATTTTTTATTTATTTATTTACCAAGAAAATCGAAACACATCACAACTTGAAAACAAACTAAATAGTTTATTAAAGCGAAAAGTGTGGTTAAATGGTATTGAGCACTTAAAAACTAAGATAACACACGTAGTAGAAGAGAATTCTATATTCGTTACCAACTATATCCTGTAGATAGCGAACTTATTTGTATTTACATAGAACGTACATAAACATTGCAGCGTAAATATTTGCGAATAATGAAAATAGGAAACTAAAGAGTTTTAAGCAAGCACAACAAGAGTTTTAAGTGAACAGCATTTGTATCAACATTTAGAAACGACTACTAATGATAAACGTATGCAAATACTCCTGATGTATTTATGCTAAACAAAAACATTTTTATAAAATTTGGTGGTGATAGCTCTAATCTTTAAGATATGCCCAAAAAATAAACACTTAAAACCGATATATAAACACTTTGAATTCAGAAACTTTAACAACTAGAGGCTTAAAAGCTGAAATATATATTCTCCTATACCATACATAAACAGTTTTTTTTTTCTCTCACTCGCACACTCCATTTCTGAATTATTGCAAGTCGACTCCACATCGTCCCTATCAAGATTATACTCTTAGGGGTCGCAGCTTTCTTCCAACAGATTTATATTTTATATAAAACTATTAAAAGGAAAGGGGGGAATAGATTATACATAATATTAATTGTTGTGCTATTACTTTTGTTTATTTAATTTATTTGCTTATTGGTCTCATAAATAAGAGATTATATGAAAGACATTTTTTTATTTCGTATCTAGCAATAATTGTAGCTGTATTTCCTGCTTCTCAATTATTGGCAGCCAATGCTCAGAAGGAAATACGAAATTGTTTGGTTGGAACTTTCTTATTTCATCTAAAGTTTTAAGCACACTTTTTCGCTTCGAGTTTTTATCTTGTATTATTTCTTCCACTCTATCCAGTAAATTATTTGAGTCTCGCACTAAGTTATCAATGGACTGGAGAAGGGCATACCAATCGATTTTCTGCCTGCCTATCATGGAGTTGCTCTTCAGATGAAATGGAATAGGATTAAAACTACGCCACGGCTTAAGAGGCTCAATGGTATAGGGTATAAAGTGTTGTTTGAGCTCCATTTCGATAGCGTCATCATCAAAGTGCCACGATGCTAAAGTGGAATTTAACTTGACACCATGTATTTCCTCCATTGAACTAAACGCTCCTATTTCCTTATCTGTACTGCCAATTTGGTTTTCCACTTTTTTATTTATGTCGCGTATTTCAGCGTTGCCATTCAACTGGATTATGCTCCTATTGTAGGCCTTGGGCAAAAGCGTTTGTGTTGAAACATCTGCTGTAGCGATGCAGTCGGTCATCTGCGATATGGAATAGGTCAATACATCTGAAAGACGCAAGAATTAGCCTTAAAGTTAGCAAGTACTCTTTAGCGTATACATTGGTGATGCTCATCCTTTTTAATGGAGTATTGGCCATCTGTTAAAATTCCAATATCTTTGTACAAAATTAAATCATTCTGTGCACCTGTGGAAGCCTCTTTCATCAATTTAGTGGGGATAAAATCAGTTTGCAGAGCTACATTGATCTTGCCAGCTCTTAATCGTCTACGTTCAGCACAAATCAACAATTTGTAAACACAATTGTAATCAAGAAATTTACGGACAAACCTGGAAGCATCCAGCAATTTGGCACGGAGCAATGCATTCTTGTCCGGCTTAGGGAGAGTTGAAACACTAACAGCACGCCAAGGAGGTCGCTTGGCTTCATTTTCCTTTTCTTTCTCAGCGGCCAGATCTTTCATTCGTTTCCAACTACTTTTCGCCCTAAATGCAAATTTAAAATGTTTTAGTATAGATATACAAATAGTATCAAGTAAGTACCAAGGCTCTTCTAACTATGTATGTATGTGAAATGTTAATATTTTCTACAACCGCCCCCACAAATTACTAAAATCAATATTTTTTCCAAAATAACAATAATATTTAAGAGCGTTTTCGACAGTTTAAACTGTGAACGAATATTGCGCAGTCGGTTACACCCGACTGCACCGTTCTGACTTGTTGCAATTTGTGGGGCGAGAGTGGGCGTGGCTGTTGGAGCTAAAGATTTCCGCGATTTGCCACAACATCCCTTCACTTTATCTGATACGGGTTTACACTAGGATATATTCCAAGTTTCAAGTCTCTTGTTTATCAGTGAAATAGATTATTTATACGGGCAAAAGGACATTGCATAAACTCAATATAATCTTTTCAGTTCGTGGCCTTAGACTTAGACAAACACTGCTTCCATACACTAGTCTGGCATTCGAACACGGATTTTATCAAGATCATATTCGTTCTATATAAATCATTTGCATTCGTAACTCACCTGATTAGAGCAGCACTTCGAGTGTTTGCTGGCAAAACCGTTTGATGCTCTTCTACGCTTTGTGTCTCACTGTTTTCCGACGATGTTGCACTGTTGTTGGAGCTAGTTGGTGCATGTATCTGTACCTTTCTCATATTACTGACTTTTATTTCCTGTTCACTCTTTCAGTTTTCAATGTATTTTTGTAAGTGGCCTTTTAACAACCCTAAATCATTGGGAGTTGATTTAGTCGCAACCAATATATCGATGCGAAACAATTTGCGAGGTTTCGTTGCTATGGAATCGGCTTTTGAAAATACCACCAGAATAAGCAATTGTGTGTTGCCTTGATGGCTACATACATAATTTAAATACATACTGCATATGTACAGGCACATTAAAAAAGTAAAAGGGTCAATTGCATGGCCCTAAACATGTAATCTTAGATGAAAAATAATATTTAAAAAAATATTAATCAGGTAAAAGCGCTTTATTCCCGACTATGAGACGTGTATATTCGAGTTTTTCTCGTGTACATTCTAGCGCAAGAAATCGGCATTTATTCGCAACATCCAAAAACTGATTTATATGTAAATACTACTGCATTAAAATAGGCATTTTATTTGCTTTAAAGTTTAGTGAAATTTGAACATTAGGAGTTATGATAAAACGCGTTTAAAATACGGAAAGGCTCGATGTTGTACCCATCTACGTGTGGTCTCCCAGTTTTATAGCAACATTCCTTAAACAAATCTACACTCTGTCGATGAAACCAATAGTTCTTTGTTGTGCTGTTAGAGTTTAGATTTAGTGTGTTAAGCTGGAACACCCCAAAATGGAAGACTCGTCCGTCCGTCTGAACGGATTGAACAACAATTGGTTTCTGAAGATCCTCGTTGGGAGAAACCCCGGGCAACTGTTTAGCGCGGGCTACAGCTGCGACAAAAGCCTTTAGCAAAGTACGTCCCTGGAATTGACTTTCCGTTACATTGGAACCGTGTAAGTTGTTTACAATAGATTTATCAAAAAACGTTAAAATTGTATGAGGATGGGAACATCTTATTTCAGTCCGAATTGCTAAAATTAGATGCTTTCTGTTATTATATATTGATCGACTTCGCCAATTAATTACTTACGATAGAAAGAGTTTTCCGTGTATATGTGCTCTTTTTGCATTGAAACTGTGTACTTCATAGGATACAGATCTGGTAATTCCCCATTAAATTTACCCTTTATAGCATCCAGGGCACGGGCAGAACTTATCAATTTATCTCCACTTACTGTAAATGCGAGCAGATCATTGTCCTTAGCTAGCAAAATTCGAAATGTGACATCATCGATAAGCTTTCTACGCGCAGTCACAGAACGGCCAGCTAATTTCTCGATTTCGAAAAAGAGCTTGTTTACTAAAAGGCGACTGGAAATAAAATAAAACATGTTAAATATCATTCAACTTTAATTAAAATTCATATTTAAAGTGTCGAGTGAGTTCGCAATAAATTCCTGTTTTTGCAAATATTTTAATGGGTTATTATTATTATTATTGGAGTTAAATAAAGTGTTCGAAACAATATTACAAGAATAAACATTTAACGCTGGGATACCGGAAAGCTTAGTTTTGTTAAAATAAAGCCGAGGTGAATTCGAGTAAGATGTAATCAAAATATAAAATGTTCATACAAAAACTTCATATGCTGGGTTAATTAAGTTAGTTTCAAACCTAGTTTGTAGATATTCAGATTAAGTCTTGGTAAATACATTTTCTGCATCTGCGATTTTTTAATGCCGATTTAAGTAATAAATATTTCGAGAATTGAAAAACATACTTGCGTCGTTCGTGCGAGACTCCGTAAAGGCGCGGTAAGTTAAATGCGGGTCGATCGATCAGTTTTATCTTTGGTAATTTGACTTGTTGCGCATCCAGCAAATGGGAAGAAAATATGGCATTTTGAACACTTCGATCCACGGCCTTGGGGAACTGCCCATTTAAAATAGCGTCTTCTATTTGGCGTGGAAACCCCTCTATTTCAATCGTGTTTGTCAGCACCTGGGCTTGCGGCAGGCCGCCAATTAGAACATTGTTGTCCTTAAAAACATGGCAAGCTGTTTGATGCCAATTTGGATGAGATTGGTCCTCAGGAATTGGCTTCAGGGCAGCTCCAACGATATGCACACTGCACGATCATGCAAGGTAAATTAATTCAGTCAACAACTTAACTTGCTTTCTACTTACAACTCTCGTTTCCTTGGTGGGTTAAGCACTTCCTCTGGGGTTTTTACTTGAATTCCCATTTTGTAAAGCTCAGCGGCAGCGCCTGTTTCCTTTGGCACCCGCCTGCCCTGAACCTGCCAGTGCTTCTTGAAATGCCATCCAATATGCTGTGCATATAGTTTATTTGTAAGCCGCATTTTCGGTTCGTTCTCACAAATACCAGGTTATGAAATTGTAGCAGCTGGTCTTTTCGATAATTCCTTTGTGAAACTATCGATAAGCATGTAGGTAGTGAAATTTGTCAATCGAATGCTCTTATTTCTTTTCTATTAAACCGAAGTCACACTTCTTGGCGTTCTCTCATAGGGTGCACGAATTATCGATATGACTCAAATTGTGTTTCCACCGGCCACGAAAATCATAAATTGTGTATTTAAATTACACAGTATTAAATATTTTTTGTAATTTTATACCATTGTAAACAAGCTAATGGTTAATTTTGAATTGTTTTGTAAAACTTACTTTTATATAAACTCAAAATATGGAATGGTGATTTTTCTGATTAAAAAAATGTATATATTTTTCTATTTATATTTTTTTTAAATAAAAGACTTAATGTTTTTACACATCGTAGGTCATTTAATAAGGATATGTAATGGTCTCGCCACATTTTCCCAGCACGATGTCATTACTCCTTATAAAGCTTTAGTTTTGATTAATTGTTTTTATACCCTGAATCCATTGAAAATGGGTAAAAAGGGTATAATGGTTTTGTGCAAATGTAACAGGCAGAAGGAAGCATAAAGTATATGCTTCTTCTTCCTTATATGCGACCCCATAAAGTATATATATTCTTGATCAGGACGACGAGCTGAAACGATTTAGCCACTTCCGTCTGTCCGTTCGTCCGTCCGTCTGTATGAACGCAGCGATCTCGGAAACTACAAAAGCTAGAAACCTAAACTAAACGACTATTGATTCTCCTAATTCATACGCAGTACAAGTTAATAATTTTTTTTCGATATCTTGCTCCGTTTCATTATTATCGATAAAAATCGATTTTAAGACTTGGTTTTCTTGGCATATTTGGCTTAATATGTGCTCGTAAAGGATACGCAGGCTATGAATATTTCGGATTTTGGAAACCTCCGCCCATTCGCTTCCATATCCCCCATAAGAGTAAGTTCTCCTATACATCCTTGCATATTCATTCATTCAGGTGGTGTATTTTCAAGATTCTGTAAATTACGTTTAAAGTCAGTCGGAAACCTATCAGAATAAAATCAAAAAAGTTACTTTAATCAGTTTAAAATTGAGCACCGATCAGATTAAGATTGAACTTTCGTACGTACCTATAATCGCATTTTCACTCAGAAAAGTGTTACATCTAAATGTTTTTTGGTAGATATTTGAGGCGAATCGATTTGAAGAAGATTTCTGCATCAGTTTGTAAAGCTTAACTGAGAGATACCATAATCACAAAACCAAGATAAGCTTTCATATAGTATACATATAAAGCAAAATCATATAAATTCCAGTAAAATTGTGTGCTACTTCGCACACTTTATTATGTTTATGTGAGACTTGATGTGCTACTGTACAATTTTCTTAGAAGTATTCTTGAATCATAATTTAAACAGGCGCACACTTGTAAAAATTATTATGTATACTAAAAAGGTACACTTTAAACTTAGTAGAAGACGCAACACAAATTCGTTGCACATTTCGCACTGGATTATACCTTACGTCTAGTCATCTTTTAAATCCCTCTGTTTAAAGAAGGCAAGTAGCCTTAAGGCCACATTGGTAAAATGGCGTGACTCTAGCGCATGCGGTATGTATTTGATTCCTGGATTTCAGATAACTCGCCCTTGAAATTTATATCGATGACAAAGTCCAAGTCACGATTGTTACGTTCGTTGGGCTTCATTTGAAATGTTCCGTTGATTTCCTCGTTTTTCTTGGCAGTTATATGATCATCCAAATAGAAGACTGTCTGCTTCCAATGTGTGTATGTGGAATCTGGGGAAGTGCTAAATCCAAGACGCTTGTGACACTTGGTAAACTCAATGTTAAAGTATGTGACCAAAGCTTGCACAAAGTCATTTCGCTTGACGGTCAGATTGAATTTCGAAGAGAAGTTTAGATCGGCCTTTTGCACTGTGTACAAATCGACCTCCTTCACCATGCACGCCGTGGACACCACTTGTTTGGGATCCACCACATCGACGAGTGGTTCGGTGACCGCCACCTTGCGAATGCAGCTCATGTCAAAGCCATACACATCATCCCACCAGTTGATTTTCTCGTCTTTATACTGGCGATCCTCGATGGCTGTGATATAGAGTGTGCCTCTGTCCGGAAACATCATGCCAGTGGGCTTCAGCCACTTGTCGCGCGCATACAACACCGTGTCCAGCATGGACTCATAGAACAGACAGTACCTACAGTTAAAAAAAGCAATGATCAAGCCGATCAATCATTGATTAATAGTCGCATCAAGCCATACCCCATCCATTCTGAAATGATAATGTCCACTTTCTCGATTCCATTTGGCAGCTCAATCTCCTCAATCTTCCCTTTGACTACAGTAATCACATCTTGCAAATTGTTATCAATAATCACTTGTCTGGCAAACTCAATTATATTCGAGCAGTCCACAGCAATAACTGTGGCGGCGCCGGCCTTGGCAGCGAACATCGACAGGATTCCGGTGCCGCATCCAACATCTAAAACAGTCTGCAAACAACTTAATGTATGGCTCCCTTGAATTTCTAACTTAATGTGGTAATGACACTCGTATGAATCGTATACTGAATTATTTGTTGGAAATAATAAATCCATTTCTTTAGCGACATATCAAAATAGGTTAGAACAGAACGATATTTGGCAATATTACTGGGAAACGCGTGTCAAAACCACATTAAACGCTTTACCTTGCCCTGGAACAGATGCTTGTTGTGGTACATCGCGTTCCGGTAGGTGACGGTCCGGACTTCGTCTTTCAGCATCTCCTCGTGGATGCCGAAGTGAGCGTACGAGTCAAAGTAGTAGTCCCGTGAAGTCATCTCGTCTGCGTTGCCACTGGCATCGCCCGGCCCCGGCGATGCCGCGCCAGCGACGCTTGCGCCGGTGTGAGCGAGTTTCTTTAATGCGTTCTTCGTGTTGGCAATTCCGATTGGAATGAGGCCGGCTGCGGGCGCGCTGTCGAGCTCGGCATTTGATTCCATTGCTATGTCTGTGGACGACTACAACAATGCGGTTCAGAAATGATTCCGCAATCCAATTCAACTTACATACATACCATTTTCTTTTTATATATTACTTAGCGTGACTTGTGAGAACTGAAAGAAATTTAGCAATGTATCAGATACCGGAATGCTTTCCTCCAAACACACGCGAAAAAGTGCTACCCAGCAGCTAACTTCTAGGGATGTTGAACACTTATCGATAGATCACAAACGACATTTTTGATATACATGACCGATTATTAATGGCACTCCTTCATCATATATTAATATTGTATGATTTTCAGTTAACATATGTTTAAAATGGAACGAACCAAAAGCAGCAATGTAAATAATTCGATGTAATAATAGTGGTACAATCGATTCTATGCTGGGGTTGGCGTAACGAAAATATTGTCGGCTCATCATTACTCTACCTCAAAATGTGATAATTTGCGCTATACCTTAAATGAAGAATTTTGGTGATTATAAAACTTTTGATACTGTGCTGTTGCTTACGCATTTTGCGGCTGCTTGCTTAGTATTACGTGTGAACAAAACATTACTATTTTTTTCCTTTGAAAATTTGTTAATGTCAAAAAAGTAATTAAGAAAACTGAATAGTTTTTTAATCTTGACATACAAATAAAATGAAAATCGATGAAAAATATGCAAGTGGTTTTTATATTATATTGAAAATAACAAATTAATAGAATAAGAGTTTGACTTCAAAGTCATTCAGCGTTGTGAGATTTTCGGTGGTTTGAATGTTAATTTATTAGAATTAATGTGCGATTGTAAAGAGTAGATGAATATTTATTTAAATTGCAGGAAGTCCACTGTTGTTAAAGGTAATTGTTATCGAAAAAGTATTGCTGTACTGTGTTGATAAACCGGCTTGAGAATATCGATTGCATTTTATATTTTGGCGGCAATATATCGCTTCACATCGTGTCAACGAGATTTTTTTTGTTGGCGAAATATTGTGTATTGGCTTTGTTTGACTGAACTTGTGTATAAAGAGTCATGGAGGGCTTCGATGATGCTGGCGTATTTTTCTCCGACAACTTTGGCAACGATCAACAACCAGATGGTGCCCAAATTAATTTACAAGCCGTGAAAAAGAAGTATAAGGAGTTCATTCGTACTTTCAATGAAGATAACTTCTTTTATAAATACCGGTAAATATCAACACACGCCTGGCATAATATTGCGTGCTAATTGTGATTTGTACCTATGTAGAGATAATTTGAAGCGCAACTATCTAAATGGCCGCTACTTTCTGGAGATCGAAATGGAGGATGTGGTGGGTTTCGATGAGACGCTCGCCGACAAATTGAACAAGCAGCCTACAGAACACTTGCAAATCTTTGAGGAGGCTGCGCGCGAGGTGGCCGATGAAATAACGGCACCACGGCCCGAGCATGAGGAGCACATGCACGACATACAAATACTGCTCATGTCCAATGCGAATCCCACCAATATACGTGAACTGAAGTCGGACAGTGTGTCGCGCCTGGTCAAGATTGCCGGCATAATTGTGGCTGCCTCGGGCATTCAGGCGAAGGCGACGCGGATGTCGATAATGTGCCGCTCGTGCAGCACTGTTATACCGAATCTCAAGGTTAATCCCGGTCTGGAGGGCTACGCACTGCCACGCAGGTGCACCACCGAGCAGGCAGGCAGGCCCAAGTGCCCGCTGGATCCCTTCTTCATCATGCCCGACAAATGCAAGTGTGTTGATTTCCAAACTCTAAAGCTGCAAGAGCTGCCGGATTTCGTGCCACAGGGCGAGATTCCACGTCACCTGCAATTGTTCTGCGATCGCTCGCTTTGCGAACGCGTCGTGCCAGGTAATCGCGTGCTCATACAGGGTATCTACTCAATCCGCAAGGTCGGGAAGCCGACGCGGCAAGATGGTCGCGAAAAAGCAGTTCTTGGAGTGCGTGCGCCATATATGCGCGTAGTGGGCATAACCGTAGATGCAGAGGGAGCCGGTGCTGTTTCTCGCTACACGAACATATCCACTGAAGAAGAGGAGAACTTCCGTCGCATGGCCGCTTCGACAGAAATTTATGATCGTCTTTCGAAATCTTTGGCACCCAGCATATTTGGTTCCAACGACATTAAGAAGGCCATAACTTGTATGCTCTTTGGCGGCTCGCGAAAGCGTCTCCCAGACGGTCTTTGTCGTCGTGGCGACATTAATGTCTTACTCCTGGGCGATCCAGGTACCGCCAAGTCGCAGCTGCTTAAGTTTGTCGAAAAGGTAGCGCCCATTGGGGTCTACACGTCCGGCAAGGGCTCAAGCGCAGCTGGTCTCACGGCATCTGTTATGAAGGATCCTCAGACCGTGAGTACAGCTATTATTACACTTATATTGATGGTTCATATAGAAACAAACTAACAAAACAGTAAACCAAAAAGAGTGCATTAGTCGAGATAGCTGGACTAAAGTATACCCTGTATTCATCGCATAAAGTGTTAAAGTTTTTTGGGTGCGCCCACTGGGATAACATCTTTTTATATCCCTCAGTTTTAAAGCTAGATGCATTTTTACTGACATAGATGACCTCTTTAATGATCGCTTTCAAAAAACAGTTTGGGTACGCCCGTGGGGCGCGTGGCAAATTGATAAAATATCCATATGTACTTGACACTAAGTTTTGTGATGACTTTCTCTTAAGCCGAGCCGAAAAATGTCTTTCACGCCCAATCCTGCTCCCATAAATTATAAAAATCTATATTTTTTTAAGAAAAAAAAAAACAGCATATGACTATTTGCGACTCTTTTAAGCTCTTATTATACAGGGAACGAGTTTTGGGTAGTCGGTTAAACCCGATTGCAACGTTCTTACTTGATTTTAATTAACGATGTTCTCTTGTAAGAGATAATTCAAGTTAAAAAAGATTACAGTTCGTTAAAAACAATTACATATTTTCTTATATATTTATGTATATCTTTCTTAGCGTAATTTCGTTATGGAAGGCGGCGCTATGGTTCTAGCTGATGGCGGCGTTGTTTGCATTGATGAATTCGACAAAATGCGCGAGGACGACCGCGTTGCCATTCACGAAGCAATGGAGCAGCAAACGATATCGATCGCGAAGGCTGGCATTACAACTACTCTGAACTCGCGTTGTTCAGTGCTGGCAGCTGCCAACTCTATATTCGGTCGCTGGGATGATACGAAAGGCGAAGAGAACATTGACTTTATGCCGACAATTCTGTCGCGATTCGACATGATCTTTATCATCAAAGATGTGCATGACGAGGCTCGAGACATCACTTTAGCCAAGCATATTATTAATGTTCATTTAAGCTCGAACAAGTCAGCGCCATCCGAGCCAGCAGAAGGTGAAATTTCGCTGGCCATGTTTAAGAAGTACATCCATTATTGTCGCACTCATTGCGGTCCGCGACTTAGCGAACCAGCTGGTGAAAAACTAAAGAGCCGTTACGTTCTAATGCGCAGTGGCGCTGGGCAGCAGGAGAAGCTGGCGGACAAACGTCATTGTATTCCAATTACGGTGCGTCAGCTGGAAGCTGTCATTCGAATATCAGAGTCGTTGGCGAAAATGCGATTACTTCCGTTTGCTACGGATGAGCATGTGAATGAAGCGCTGCGACTATTCCAAGTGTCTACCCTTGATGCTGCAATGACGGGGAGCCTGGCGGGTGCAGAGGGTTTTACTACCGAGGAAGATCAGGAGACTTTAAATCGTATAGAAAAACAACTTAAACGACGTTTTGCCATCGGATCTCAAGTTTCTGAACAAAATATTATGCAGGTAGTTATCTATACAGCATTATATTATACAATTTTATCTAACAACATTTTCTTATTTAAAATTCTAGGATTTTTTGCGTCAAAAATACGAAGAACGTACTGTAATTAAAGTTATTCATACTATGATTCGTCGTGGGGAGCTTCAACACCGAATGCAACGCAAAATGCTATATCGCATTTGTTAAACAACTACTCCTCATTTATATTACCGTTATTTAACCAATTTAATATTTTACAATAAACTTATACCAACATTATTCTTATACATAAATTATTCAAAACAAATGAAATTCTTCAGAAATTTTAATCCTTAAACTTTAAGAGGGCGATGCTACGTTTTGAGGTCAAAGCCGAACAACCAACCACTGTCTTAGGGATATGATCCCTTTCCTCTCTGCATCGAAGTTGTTTTAAACTTCTGTTGTTGCTTTATTTACCTTTTCCCATTTAATTGAAGTGGTATCAGTCTCAGTTAAACAAATTATAAAATATATTTTGGTTTTTGCCATCTACTCTGAAGCTGGAGACTTAAAACTTAAAACTACAAATAACTACAGTTGATTTTAAGAGTAGTGCTTGTTGTAAGCAGATAAAATAATATTAAAATACATGTTACCCATCGTCATTATCTAAATTTAAGTAATTTTATTCAAATTCAGATATTAATTTATTGCAATTGCGATACTCTTTCTCTTTTAACGGATATACGCTTTAGGGGGTTCGATTGAGAGAGAAGAACTGAGAGTTAGGCAAGCCAAACCCACAAGAAAATTAAAATAAATAAGCTCATTGGACACACTATCCCAATAATATTTAATAAAATAAGAAGCCGAACGTCCCAAAAAAGTATCTAAAATTACGCAAATTTATCGAAATTCCATGACAGTTTGTTGTCAACCAACTTAAAAGATATTGGAGTGAGAAAGGTATTCCATTTACCCACAAAGCATGTTGACTGAAGAATAAAATATTTGAAACAACTAATGAATTCGCACACCGAAAATTGTTTGAACGAATTGTGGGCAGATAATTACAAAGCATCTTTTTGTATGGTGAAACAGACTCTAGACTCTTTTAATTGTCAAACAAAAAGAGAGTACACGCACATATACATTCAAAGTATATTATCCACTTTTCGAATATAAGCGTCAGTACTATAAATTGAATCAATGGTATTATGAAGCAAGCCGTACACGTTAATATATTTAAATATTTAGTGCTAATACATCCTAAAGCTTTAAAATTTGGTGTTAACAGAATTACGATCCTTCACGTCTAGTATACCAGCATAAGTTCAGTTTGCACTTTAAATATTTTTGATGCTTAACAATTATTATTTTTATAATTCTTTAAGCACACGCTGCATTTTCATGTATACATGATGGTTTTAGTATACGAGAAATACCATACATTTTTGAATCTGTTAAAAAAGTATTAAATCCGTGCGTATCTGTACGGCTGAAATAACATTTTTATTGGTATAGTAGATCTTGAACACAAATACAGCCAAATTGAATAGTTTATTATAGAATAATAAAACATCCTATAAAAAAAAAAAAAAAACACAACGACAATAAATTTAATTTTGAAGTTTGTTTAGATAATCGGATTCTAATGCAGAATAACACGTATCGAACTTTGTTGTATTGTTTTTAGCGTCCAAAGGGTAACATGACAGGAAAATTCGGAACTACAACGCATTATCCAAAATCAAATCCATAAAAAAACAAAATAAAAAAAAGCAACAAAAACAAAAACGACATGAATGTAAAGATACTAAACCTTATTTGTATGAGAGTATGCGAAATTTGCCCGAGGAAATTTCAGAAATCGTGATGGCTTTCATTATTTTTTTCAATTAAAAATATGCAAGAACGACACAGTTGGCCGATCCCGATTGTGACATACTCTGTTTCGATTATAATTATATTCCGACTGTTTTCTAATAAATCTTTTTAACTGCAACCTTGAATTCTTATTGTATACTTTTATATATGCTGCTGATTGTGAAAAAAAACCCATAAGTTGGGAATAAAAAACTTGGTTACACGGCTATACAGATGGACATTGCACTAACAGAATTTACTGTGTATTGAACTGGGAACAGAGTATATTCATTAACGTCATGAACATCCGCGACTTTTTCAATTTTCAAAAGAGCAAGATATACACAAATCTAGTTACATACATACATACATTGGACACAGATTTCAATACGTAAATTCACAAATACAATTAACTACATAGACAAAAACATGTTCGACACATATGTACGTATGTATATGCACATTCAATATTTACATTCGCGTGCACACATACAGACATACATTTGTGTATACAATGTACACAAAATATAGCAGATACAAATACGTAACACATCAGAGGGGGTAAGTGTGTATGTACGAGAGCATAAACGATGAGTGGGGCCTTTTGTTTTGTGAATGGAAAAATTAAATGAAAATTCTCGGTGCACAGCAGCCAATTCCGATATATATACGTCAGTACATTTATAGCGCTCGTAAGAGCCAGTTCAGATACCTTACTAAGGGAATAAAGATATTATCGTGAAGTAAAATATATTTTGTTTGATTGTAGATGTCACTTCAGCCTTACTTAATTACCTGGAAATAAATACAGATTTGTTCAGTGCTGGTTGAGATCATGTACATATATCCAAGCTCGCCCGAATCAGAATTATTTTTGCCCTCCGAAGAAAGTGCAGCCATCAAGATTCAAGCTGGTTTTCGTGGCTATCGTGTACGCAAACAGCTCTACCGTTTATCCAAATCTTCTAGTGCTCGGACCAACGGCCACTTGTCGCAACGCCACTCAAATCGACAGTCAAGTAGTGTTCGACGAAAGGAACGGCAACAGCGCACCCACATTAACGACTTCATGGAGCAGGAACATAATCAGCTCCCTACAGCTGTGGATGGGCAGCAGACCACCGTTAGGGCGGACGACAAGTCTGTGGAGGACCGCTCTGCCATCAAAATTCAAGCCGGGTTCCGCGGCTTTCTCGTGCGAAAAAAGCAGAAAATTGCAACAGATGCAGCTGTCAAAATACAGTCAAGCTTTCGTGGATTTAAGGCACGCAAAGAAGCAGAGAAATTGAAACAGCCGTAATTTTGAAACATACCTTAAGACAAACAAATACTGTAATGTGTGTAATGTACATTTCTTTGAATACATTCTAGTTCCGTGTGTGGTAGCATACAAATACATTTTGTAAATAGATAGAAGTAGATTGTAGCCATCAGATAAACAAAATAAATATAAACATACTTGTTCAAATAACAGTACTCACCCATAGTACCTTTTGGATGCCCTTAAAGTTTGTGATGGTTTCACAAAAAATATTGCACTTAGAATTAATACTAAAAATTTAATGCTAAATATACATTCACACAAATGCATTTGTAATGGCGATAAGAATGGCCTCAACAATTGGTTCTCGACAATTATATAATTACTTTTATTACAGGAGAAAAGTATTGTGCTTGTGTTTTAGTGATCTAACCATAAATATTTATGCCAGATCGTCTAAATATATGTACGTATGTAGGTGTGTTCATATGTGCGTACATAGTACAGCTGTGCGATATTTATATTTATCTTTTTGCACATGTGTACGTATATAATGTTAGTGCATACGTGCCCAACCGGTATGCTGTTTTTTGTATACCCTGCAAACACATAAAAAACGGGCAAAAAAAGTAGTGGAATGGTTGTGTGTCAATGATTTGAACAAGCAAAAGAAAGCATTTCCCATCCTATATGTATATAATCTTGATTGGGTGATGAGCTGCCGCCATTTAGCCATTTAGCCATTTCCGTCTGTATATTTGTATAAACGCGTCGATCTCGGAAGCAATTAAAGATGTGGACTGTAAATACATATTTCACACGCAAAACATGTCTTCTTTGTTTCGATGACTTTCCTTTTTATACCCTGTACCCATTTTCAATGGGTATACAAAAACTAAAAAAAATTGTTACTTTTTTAGTTTATATACAACATACGTAGATTCATTTTTTCTTGAAATCGATAAATATCGTTTTTTTTTTGCTTATTTAGAGACTCTAAATTTGATATGTAAGTACACGTATAAGTAGTATACACAGAACAAGATTACACTTTTTGGATGCCCGTCGCCAATCTCTCAGTCAGGGCACAAATTTTTGATAAATATATAGATTATCGAATTTGAGAATCTTTATGGTTCGTATTTATTCATTGAATAATAGTGGTGTATCAGTGAAAATATTTATATGTTATTGTGATACTTTCTAAATAGCAGACTGTTATTTTTATAGTGTCAGTTACATTCTATAATGTATAAGATTACTTAAATCTTGAGAATATTTTATTCTTTTGCTTATCCTCCTCTGCGCTCTTTATGCGCCTCCGCTTGTGCTTGGGGATCACTCTGAGAACTTCACAATCGATTTGGACTGGCATAGAGTTTTGCCTTAAGGCAGGCCAGTTGAAGCGCAAATCAGTTTTCCTATGTAACCGTCCCTCTATTATAAAAAAAAGGTGTCAGTAGCCGATTTAAAATCAGGTATATATTAAAATTATGTATATTGCTTACCATTTTTTTTGCTGAATGTGTCTCAATAATTTTTACGGGTTGGCCGCCATTAGTGGTATCGCCATTTTCATCCTCTGGCGTTGAATTTGAATCATTTTGCAGTGCATCGCCGCGTTGCAGAGTTTGTCGCTTAGCGGCCAAACTGCTTTCCAAACTAGCACTTTTTAAATTGTTGGTCATTCTCCTAGGCTTTTTAGCATGTAGACGATAAGCTACTTGGATCTTCTTGGCAGCTTCTTCCTCAATAAGCCGTTCTAATGATTCGCTTATAGCCTCATTCCCAAACGATGCCTTTGTGTCTTGCGTGGATGACTTTGTACCTGCACTGGCACGACGCAATCTACGCCTAGTTAAGAATCCGCGTGCTCCCGCCTGTATCTTAGCAGCTGCAGATGCAATAGTCGATTCAGTTTCTGTCGATGTGTCCATAGCATCTGTCATCGCAGTGTCTATATGGAAGTCATCTTTGATGATTTTGTTGGGATCACAATAATCGGAGTCCGCTTCCGACAGGGAATACGCCAATATCTGCTTACGGATGTTTTCAGAAGTTTCGTCGTCCAAGCAGAAACTGCTGCTACTGTTGGGCTCATTGCCATTACCTTCTTTGTTTCTATCCTCAATATATTTAACAGTATCAACTATTGCCATTGAGTTAAAGATACTATGTGGATCGTCTCCGGCGATTGTGTAATGCCGTAATAGCTGTGCCTTGGGAATTTCTGCATCATTGGCCATCGTTTTATCCTCATCCGCATTTCCGAATATAACAGAATCGCTTTGAGCTGAGCTTTCACGGGTTTCTTCGCGCTGTAGACGATTGTACACTATAATGTCGGAATCCTCGATATCCAGTGAGGTTTGTTCTTGCAAAGAGCTCATGGGTCGCACAGAAGGCTCATCAAATTTGACATCGGTATTATGTAGTACAACTTTCTCTGGCTTCTCTTGCATTTCTGATGATCGACGTTGAGACATTTTCTCAATTACTTCATCTGCTCGCGATAATTTCAAAGTTGCACTGTCCAGTGCATCCACATCACTATGGATCTCATCAAGCTTCTCTTCTGTGCATAGTTCTGGTTCATCCTCATTGAGATTGGAAAGTGAAACGCATCTTTTCACACACGGGACTTCATCAGCCTCAGCTTGTTGCTCAGGCTCATGTTTAGAAGAGAATTGAATCTCATTCATCAGGAAATCGTTTATGAAATCTCGCATTGAGTCAACTTATTATAGAAAAATAAAGGAAATTTAAGTTTGTAAATTTGTCTGCACTATTTAAACTTATCGATCTTACCGTTGGAGGCTGCATCCGACTCTGGATACGACATAGCTCTAAAGTCCTTAACTAAGTCCAATTCTATTTCGTTTGCTGAACCTGCTAAATTATTAGAAGCTCCGTTATCTTTTTCAAATACTTCGCTTGAATATAATTCATTAACAATGTCAGTAGCCAATTTTGTATCGAGTGAGCCATTGCTTTGAGCATCTAAATTACAGAATTGAATATGTGTTGTGTCAGTCGCCTCAGGAGACTCAATTACTGCTGATTCGCTTGGTTCCAGTAATATACGCTGCGAACCTAGAAACCATTCTGGTTTCGTTTGTTTCTTTCGTTGAATGTAACGCCGGAAAGTATTTTGAATTCTAACAACTGCCAAGATTTTAGCTCTTGAATTTTCTTCATTTGTATGAGACTCGGTTTCGGTTGCGTTTTGTGACCTTTTTGCCAGGAATTTTCTAAATGCTTTTTGAATTTTGAAGGCTGCATGAGTTTTTCGATCAATTAACATTTTTTCACTTGCTAAATTTTCATTACTGGAATCAGTATTGTTGTTGTTGCTATTACCTTTTACAATTTTTTCGCCGTCTTGTCTTTGGCTAGCTTTGTAGTTTTTATAGGCTCTTTCTATAATTCGTACGCTTTTCATGCGATTTAAATCATCAGTGTTCATATTAACATTTGTGCTTTGAAGTTCATCATTATCTTTTGTTTTTAATGGAATTATTTCGCGGCTATCACAAGTAGTTTCATTTTGGGCGATTTGTTTTGCTTCTGCAACAATAATTGCATCTTCCGATAAATCGCTCTTATTTGGTTCTTCCAATTTGATTGCGGTGTTATCACTATGTAAAGAACTGTCCACTTCACTCCTGAGCTCACTGCTAATTTCATTTTCGTTAAGCTCGTGTATGGTTTGTAACTTTAGAGCACCGAGCTCGCGTAATTTCAAATCAGTTGCTGACTGGTTAAATTCACTTCCTTCTTGTGCAACCATTTTTTGCTGATACTCTAAGCTATTTTTATCTGAGGTATTAGGTTCGCTTTTTTCAACACCTGATTTACTTAAGAATTTTTTAGGTATTTTATAGCTTGTTTTTCCGTCGTTTCCATCAAATGAAATAAAAAATGCAATTGATTGCTTTTGCTTCTGTGGTTCATTTTCCTCTAATGTCTCTCCATATATATAGCTTGCGGCCCTCTCAGGCTCTTTCGAATGTTCTACTTTTTCTAAGCCCGGGTAATCTTTGCTAGGCGAGATATTAGATAGTTGCGCTTCACTTGCTTTCATATTTAATTCATTGGGTTCATTGTACACTTCGTACCATGAGCCTTCCTGGGAAGATGTCTTAAATGATTTGAGCTGCAGTTCAGCAATTGGTGCGTTCATTAATCGATTCGATGTAGAACTCGTTGATTGTTTATCCTTAACGAATGGCAATTTTTTTATTTTATTTGCGGAACATTCATTGATTTGTGAGCCAATTAATTGATTACTCAGAAGCAACGAAGATTTGTTCTGCTAATGTGAATGACAAATTTTAGAATAATGCATTGCTTTAAATTCTTACCAGTATTTACTTCGGGAATTACGGGACCCATTTCTTCATCCTCGCTTATTTTATTTAATGCTTTGATAAATTCAATATAAAAATAATGCATAAATTGCATTAAAACAATTTCTTAGCAGTTTAAGCTGCAATAAAGTATTAAATTGATTTACTTACGTAATTCGGCCTCAGCTTCAATGTGGTTGTTGTTTTCCCCGATGGGGTTTGTCTTTGGCTCATCTATAAAAATTACGTTATTATTGTTAATTATTTAACTAATTTGGTTTATCTTTTCACAAGTTTTTACCTAACTCAACAAGCCTTTCTTTCATTTGGTTCTCATCTTTGTTAACATTTTTTGGTTCGCTTTCAACTATAGGCTGCTCTTGGGGATCGTTTACAGGTATTTGCATGTTTGTGGTTGCACCTTCAATTTCTTCGCTCATAGAATTCCCTGAGCTATTTAATGGTTTATTCTCTTCGGAATCTGCACGGTTTTCATTGTTCGAATTATTCTTATTTAAAGAAATTGTTGGTATTTGCACTGTAGTGTTGACAATATCCATTGGATAGTCCCCTATTTCTTTCTTATCAGTAACTCTTGGTAACAATTTATCATCTTCATTCTTCACAACGCTGGCAAATTTCGTTAAACTGTTATTTTTGAGATCTTCAATATTCATATTTGGAAGTGCTCCACTTTCATCTTTTTCTTTTACAGACTCAATAATTCTTATCGCCTCCTTCTCTGACTGAACGTCTGGATTTACAATCACGTTCAAATCCTTAACAGATTTTGTAGGATTTGATGTAGGCAAATCCTTTTCTAAGCTTTCTTCTTCAGTAGTTAAGTTTTCTGTAATGGAGTTGTCGGCTGAATTTAAGCTTAAACTTGTTTTAATGATTTCTTTTTCGGTGCTATCATTCTTTATTTCTTTAAGTGAGTTCTCAATGCCTCCATCAGGATCTTGTTTATTTAACGTACTCTTAACAGGGTTCAATAAGGGCAAATCTTTTTCTAAGCTTTTATCCTCAGAAGTTAAGTCTTTTTTTATGGAGTTGTCGGCTGAATTTAAGCTTAAATTTGTTTTAATGATTTCTGTTTCGGTGCTATCATTCTTTATTTCTTTAAGTGAGTTCTCAATGCCTCCATCAGGATCTTGTTTATTTAACGTACTCTTAACAGGGTTCAATAAGGGCAAATCTTTTTCTAAGCTTTTATCCTCAGAAGTTAAGTCTTTTTTTATGGAGTTGTCGGCTGAATTTAAGCTTAAACTTGTTTTAATGATTTCTGTTTCGGTGCTATCATTCTTTATTTCTTTAAGTGAGTTCTCAATGCCTCCATCAGGATCTTGTTTATTTAACGTACTCTTAACAGGGTTCAATAAGGGCAAATCTTTTTCTAAGCTTTTATCCTCAGAAGTTAAGTCTTTTTCTATGGAGTTGTCGGCAGATTTTAAGCCTAAACTTGTTTTAGTGATTTCTGTTTCGGTGCTATTATTCTTTTTTTCTTTAAGTGAGTTGTCAATGCCTAAATCAGCATCTTGTTTATTTAATGTATTATTGTCAATTTCTATGTGCACATGATCTTCAAGATTTTCTATTTTTTCAGTATCAGTTTTTTCGATCTTTAAAAATGGTTTTTCAGATGTGTATAGAACAGTGCTTATCTCTCGTGGAGAATCATCTTCCTTAAGCTTATTTTGAAAATTATTTTGATTAGATTTAGATTCTCCTGAGTTGTCAATTTCAGCGTCAGAATCTTCTACACTTGGTTGTTTGTTCACACTTGGTATCTCACCTTGAGTTGGTATATCATTCATATGTTTTTCTCTGACCGAGTAATTTTCTGTATATGTTGTAGAGGCATTTGGATCATCTGGCACTAAAGAATTGTGCTCTAATTTCAGTTTATCTTCATTATTTTCTACGCTTTTCTGTGTCTTAGAAATGTTTAAGTCATTTTCGTTTATATTATTTTTACCAATATTTATTAAATCCAAATTGTCTTCTGGTTTCTCAGCTGTATTGTCAATTTTATTTTGCGAATCAGTATTTTTGGGCGATAAGAGTTTTGTCTCTTCGGTGGAATGTACGCTTTCAGTTTTTATTGGTGTCCCAATATCTCTGCTAACATTATCGGTATCTTCGGACTGAGTTAAATTAGCAAACATTTTATCTGGAGAGTCGTTTGATTCTGCGCATTCCATGTTTGACGATAGAGGAGCTGATTCTGTTAAAATAAAATTATATATATATATTATTATGGTTTTTTTTTTTAAATAGCGATTTCTGTAATTAGAGATAATATATTTACTAGACAGTGTTTGTATTCACAGATCGAGAATATTTTATACTTTTAAGCTTTTCACATTTAACCAAATATCTCTTTTTCCTTACCAGTTTTATCTGAAATTATGAGCTTCTTGTTACATTCAGTCGAAGTAGACGCAGTCAACATTGGGAGGTTCTTAAAAATTAAAATTAATAAAGTTTTTTAAGATCAAAATTTATTTTAGTTGGTTTACCTGATCTACGATATTAGTATTGGTGTTCGCAAGGCTAGAAACTACTTCTTCAGGTGATACGTTCTGATTACTAATAAACGGCTCAAGATGCTGTTCGGGTTCTGAAATCTGTGTACTTGTGCTTAGTACATTTATATTGTTTTCCTCCAGCGAACTCTTCTTTTGGATTAAATTTTCACCAGGCTTTTCCGAGCTGGAATCTTTATTAAGCTCTGATAACGAATCCGAGGTTTCTTCTATGAAAGACTTAGTTTTCTTTAAGTCTTCTTTTGTATTTTCGTTGCCGTGTGCTAATATAGTATCGTCCGCAGATTTCATTAACATTACATTATTTGCGATAATTTCATCACTTTTGAAGCTGTTATCATTTTTAGTTAGAAAATTTTCTGAAGTTTCATCATCCGCAATAGATTTTTGCGGGTGCTGACCATTCTTTGGTTCGCTTATTTTACTTAAATTTTCATCTTTAAAATGCTCTAAGTGGGTTTTATGTAAATTATCATCCATATTTATGTCTGAAATTAATAAATTTACTGTTATTATTATTATTATTAAGTTTATTGTATTGTATAAAATAGCAGCCGAACTTTACGTTTTACTTATATATATTACCTGACATTTCTTCATCCTGAGTTATCTTCACTTGATTATGCATATTTCTTAAAACTGTCTTCAGGCTATTGACTTCTATTGAGTTTTGGTTTTCTGGATTTGTTTCATATGAAGGAATTGGTGCATCGCCTCCATCTATAATTTCCGTTTTCACTTCATTTGCAGCTGTAGTAAAACAAAAATATTTAATGTAAGTAAGATGCAGTCGGAAACTCAAGTCTGTCTGTCCGTTTGTATAGACGCACCGATATTGGAAACTGAACGATGAACAGGTCAATAATTTTTTTAAATATATCGCCCTCTTTCGTTAATATCAATAAATATCGATTTTAACCGTAAAAGTTACACAAAGATCGGACATAGTAGAAGGCAAACATAGGTTCTGGGTAGAGTGCAGCCGCGAAACTACCGAAACCACTTTATTTATATTCACTTACCAGATTTGTTTGAAATTATGATCTTACATTCAACCGATAAGGACGCAATCAATATAGGGAGATTTTTTAAGATTAAACTTTTTAATATTATAAAACTATTTTATTTGTTTTACCTGGTCTGCGATATTAGTATTTGTGTTCGCAGTGCTAGAAATTGTTGCTTCTGGTAATACATTCTGATTTATTATAAATGGCTTAAGATGTTCTTCAGGTTCTGGAAAAAATTTACTTGTTGAGTCAATGACATTTATATTACTTTCCTCCATTGAAATATTTTTCTTTTGGATTAAATTTTCACCAATTTCCGAGCTGGAATCTTTTTTAGACTCTAATAAAGAATCCGAGGATTCTATAAAAGAAATATTTTTCTTTGAGTCTTCTTTTGTATTTTCTGCTAAAATATTATTGTCCTCGGGTTGAATTAAAATTACATTATTTGCGATAATTTCATCACTATCGAAACTGTTATCTTTTTTAGATAGCCGGTTTTCTGAAGATTCATCATCCGCAATAGATTTTTTATGGTGCTGGCCGTTCTTTGGTTCGCTTATTTTACTTAAATTTTCATCTCCAAGTTGTTCTGAATGGGCTTTCAATAAATTATCATCCATATTAATATCTGAAAATAATAAATGTATTATTTATATTATTAGTATTATTATTATTAAATGACTGAGTCGGTAAAAAAATTATTTTTGATTTTTAAGATATCTTGCCCAAACTTGGAAAGTGATTGCCACGTAAGTTCAGTTTTTGTTTGAAAAACACCCGCGCATGTGGCGATGAGGATTTTAGGAAGGTCGACTTCTAAAATGAACGTAAGATTCATACCTACATCTACGCTACTTTCAAAATCTGTTTTATGTAGGAATAATCCGGCTCAAACTATTCAAGTCTCTCGTTTAATGTCTGCATGGTTTCCTTCTGCGACCTGAAGCGTAACTGGAAATTGGGAATGAGCTCAAAGATATTTTTGCACAGCCTTCGTTCGAACAGAGTCTTTAGAATTATCACACAAATGTATGTATAAACCAAGGCGCAAGGCTATAATACGCAGAGTAAGTTTATCTTGTTGTTCGATACCTGACCCAATTTCCTTTCGATTAGCATACACAACTCGAAAATATTTCACTGCGGGGTTATCTAGTCGGACAATACTGTCAAGAGCACATTAATTGTTTCAATATTCATTGGTTTTCCCCGATTGGACGAAAGACAAAAAGGTGTGTAACCTTTTTCCGCCAATTTTCCACTCTTGCGGGTGGAATTATCCAAGTGGACTTACTTCACATTATATAAGAATAATGAATATTTAGCACCCCAGATCAGTCAATCAGAGAGAAAATGCTATTTTATATAGTATATGTGAATAAAAAAGTGTGCACCAGGCATAGCTTTAGCTCGTGAAAAACCCATTTTAAATATGAATCATTTACCATTTCCATTAGCATTTATTGATTTTTCACATCGTTTTATTGCTCCAGTTAAATATTCCTTTTGATGGTTCGTATTCTCGTTTTCGACTTCTTCGTCTTCTTTTATAGTTTGTTGATGGACCCCCTCGTCGTAATTTGTGTTTCCAAACTCATTGTGGTCACCTGCCGACTCCGTTGACAGTAGAGCCGTAGAAGCGGACGTATACGAGGCTGCTTCGGAAGCATTGTCATTCATCTCGTCGCATTGGTCTATTTCAGCATTTGTATGTTTTTTTGCTTTCCGCACCTTAACCATACTTCTAAATGCTCTTTGAATAATAAATGCTGCTGTCGTGAGAGCCATATCGCTGTCGGCATGAGCTGCCATTAACTTATTGGGAGTTCGTTGCGGCACTTTCTTGCGCAAATATTGCCGGGTGTATCGCTGTATAACAAGTACGGCCTTCATATATTTTACAGAATTGTAGCTTTGCAAATTTTGTATTTTTGATGTCGTGGAGTTTTCAGCTCGTTTTTTTGATAAAAACCGCCGAAATTGTCTTTGTATCAGAAAAATCGCATTTAGGTAATCTTGACTGTTATAAATGCTTGTAGAATAAGTTACCTTAGTTGAATTTTCTTTTTTACGCTTTAAATATTGTCGAAAGTGTTTTTGGATTATGCATACTGATATTAAATAGCGATTGTATTTATTTTGTTCTAATGATTTTAAAACTTGTTGAGAGGCCTCAGATGGTGTTTCTTGTACTTGTGTTCTCATTTCGTTAGAGCTTAATATACGTCCACATGCGCATGTCACCTTGGTGGGATTAGACTTGCTCCCATTTTCCTCAATATATTTTTCATAGGCTGCATACTTAGTATACATTATCTGTCCTGAGGCGAAGTTCAGATTTTTAAAGTACTCTATTGCAAAAGTAATTAAATTTTCTGGTTTTTCTTTGAGCACCGCTTTTATAAATTTTTTGATTACATCGGTTAGACTTTCAGGAATAATGTGAAAAGCAAGTGACAATGGTACTTGTTGTCGAATTCGATTTTTCATGATAATTTCGTAACTTTGCTGAGGTTCAAACCGAACCACCTTTTGGTGTTTTCTTTCAGACGCAATCTTTTCAAAATAATTTAATGAGAATTCATAAAGATTTTTCGGTTTGTTGCGTAGAACTTCTCTTGTATACGCTTTCAACGTATCGCGGAGACCTTCCGGCACTCTTGGCAAATTGGTTTCAGCCATTTCAAAAATATTTTGTACAATTTATTTAACATTCGCTTCAGATGTTGAATCAATACTGACAAAAAATGTTTCGCATTTCCCTATTGAAGCCGGAAAGAGCTTCGCTACCCGTTACCATGCATACCAGAAATAAGCCACAACAGTTGGATTGTTCGTCACTTGTGGCGTCACTCATCACCAGTTGACTCACGTTTAAGAAGAAATAACAACAACTAAATTCATAGAATGTTATTATTTTTATATACCTCATCTAGAGTTCCTGGATAACCTAAAATGTATCTCCAGTTCTAGGTATTAAGCAAAAAGTTACTAGAAATTATACCATTTGTGTTTTTTGTTTGTTGGCTGCTCTAATTAAAGAGAACCTAAGACGAATAAATTTCGAGTGCAAAAAAACATTTTAATTCATAGAGTTAAGCCTGCAAATTCAAATACAATTCAAATAAAAACTGTAAATCTATTGATATGCACATATGCCAATATAAATTATTAAGTTCTACAATACCCACTTCTGAATATCGATAGAATGCATGAATCACCAATTGCCATAACTAAATGTTCTCCTTCCATAACAAACGTGAATTCACTAATTTATTGTCGCTTACAATAAAAAAAAAATTCAACTTAATTTTCCTGTAAGGTTGGGATAGAAGTTAAAGTCTCTTGAAATTGTCTCAAATTAAAACTACAACTATTATAAAGAAGTAAATACGTTTATTGAACGGTTTTGTGAGTGGCATAATAAGTTAATCGGATAAAGTAACAGACAGAACTAACTATATTCAAACAATTAAGATTGCTTTAAAATGTAAAATTTTCAGGGATTAAACAGAGCATATAATCGGTTTTTGTTTTTAATTTTATTGGGAAACGTTAGGAGGTATCTAAAATGTTAAATATTCTTGATCTGTGTATACTATACCAATAAAATTGCATACACCAAATTTTGTGTTGCTAACGCTTGTAATCTTAATCTTAGATATACAAGAAAAAGCACGTGATTCATTACTACTTAATTTTGCAAACATTGAAATAAATTAATTATCTTTTTCTTCTTCAATGCGGCATAAAATTGGTATATCATCATCCCTGGCGATGTCATTTGAGTTAGATACCACATTTTGATAGATGAAATCCTTTTTAAATTTCTTCCACTTGAGAGTCTTCAGAAAGTCATCAAACAGACTTTCTCTTGATGGAATAATACAGTCTAGGTAAAAAAGACGACGTTGCCATATGTTTCCCGGATTTTGTTCATTATGCAATAAAAAAAATCGGGGAAGCAACAAGCACTGCACTGTATTCCGTGCCATTATCACACGATCATGCATTTGTTCGCCTAATCCAAAGATTCCACCAAATGTCAGGGATCCAACATCGATAAAATGGCTTTCATGGAAGTCCATCTGCAATTAAATACAATTTTGTAACTGATTATAAAATTAAAGTCTATTAAAATTAAAATTTTTTTTAAAAATTGTTGATTTCTAAAATGTTCCCAAACTTACTGTTATACTGCTTCTTGATGTACTACTAAACGACGATGAAACTGTGTAAATTTCAGATTCAGTTGAGAAATTTCTTTGAGAGGGTCTAACGTAGCATTTAGTTCAGATTCTTTGTTAGATATTTTTAATTTTTCGTTAAGGGAGCCTGAGGAACTTGAGAGACTTTCTTCAATGTCTTCGATTTCTTCTTCCAGGAAAAGCATCGCTTCTCCTTCGCAAAATTTGGTGTATGATATATTACTTTGCGTATCATATATAAGTGAATTCAGAGTCGATATTTGGTTTATACTGCCAATTCCACATGCAAAATGTGTATCTGTGGTATATTTTCCAATCTGTACAACCAAATTAGTATCAATTATTGAAGGCAATAAAAAAGTAGTCTGAACTCTAAATTTGTAATTTTAACTCAGTGACTTTTTTGGGGCGAATGGGGCGAGGTATCCAAAATCCGAAATATTCATAATCTGCATATCCTTTACGATCACATACATAACTAAATTTGATGGCTCTAGCTCTTAGAGTCTCTGAGCATATAGCTAAGAAAACTCAAGTCTTCAAAATCTATTTTTATCGATAATGAAAAAAAATTATAAGCCTGTACTGTGTATGGATTAGGTAGAATCTATCGTCGTTTAGTTTAGGTTTCTAGCTCTTGTAGTTTCTGAGATTGCTGCGTTCATACAGACGGACGGACGGATATGGCTAAATCGACTCAGCTCGTCCTCCTGATCAAGAATATATATTTATGGGTTCGGAGATGTTTTCTGCACTTGTGAGATAACAAATCCATTTTCTCAGAAAACCATTTTGTTGAAAAATTAGGAAACCTAGAAAACTCGCCTCTTGGGGAATGATAATTTTTGATATATTAATATGCAAATGTTTTTTAATATGCAAATGTGCAATTGTGCAATTATATAACTTACCGTGTCTTTTTCGCTCTTAGCAATTGAGTTTGCTGAAACACGATTGATCGAATTCTTGTGAGCAGAATCACTCAACATATTAAAAGTTTTATCTTCCAAAATGTCTGCTAGTTCGAATACCTTTTTGCCTTTTTTTATTATTACCTTTAAAATAATAATTCAAGTTCTATGAGTTAGAAAAATCACTATAGGTAAGTAATAATTTTCTTAATACCTTCATATTGAGGTACTGGAGTATTACACATTCTCCACTTAAAACAAAACAAACATTTGTAAGTGTTCCTCTATCCTGGCTATAAATTGTATCCAATGGCTTATATTCCTTAAGGGAGCATAATTTGAGCGCTTTCAAAATCTTGAATAGTTTGCTTGGTTAGAGGGTTAACAGGACAATACACTTGCAATCCGATTTAGTTACCTGATCCTCGTTAAAAAAATCAAAGTAGTCTAAAGCCTTCAAGGCTTTTTTCTTCTCTTTCCAAATCTTCTGCATATAAGGTTTCAGAATTGTAATAAATTCATTGTCGAACAATACCAGGAGTTCGCATTGCGCTACGGAATCGGAACACAAAATGTACGTTTAAAGGGTAACAAGAGCGAATGCAAAATGGCAACGAAATAAATGGTGGAGTGCATAAATTTGTTTGAAGATTCCCAGCCGATATAGCAAAAAGAGGAAAACATGTCGAAAACAACACAATAAAAATAATAAACACCAGGTTGCGAAGTGAAAGCTAAATTGGGAATCGGTTTGAGGTCTTAGAGTTTGTTGTTGGTGCCAACCTATATTTGCTGTAGGCACAACCATTTCAACCATGTTGAAATGCTTTGAAAAGGGGGTTATGTTTTACTATTCATTTTGATTGAATCGAATTAGGACTTAACTTTGTTTATTGCTGATTAAATTGGCTGGTGCAGGCCTTTGCATTCGGTCACGAAGTATGAGACAGGTTCCGTCTTCTACTTGTGCTATCGCGTGTTGAGCTATGTATTGGCTTTAGATGTACGTACATACATACAAACTATTATTTAGCTAAATAATTAAAAGGCTTTGAGTGGAATAAGTCATAAAAATGGAAAGTAAACACCATCAATTGGTCTCAAGATACAATTGAATCTTAATAAAAAACTAAAATTCAAAGTTGCCGAATTTCCAAGCCAATGCTAAGATTGAAAGCTTCAATCGAGAGCAGTCAACTGCCATCGGGGACTGCTAAAAAAACGCGGGAAAAATATGTATTAATGCTGAGCACGTGTTTATAGAGAAATAGGTTCGAATGCATTAAAACGCGCTAAACGATACATGATTAAATAAAAATATCATCTGCTTACATGTAGATATATAGGAGTGAGTACGTGTGTTGTCTTCCATCAATGCTACATCGCCTATGCAGTCCCCAGGTCCAAAAATTATTTCCCCTTTCGACTCAATTTTTCTAGAAAACTTAAGCATAAATAAATAGTTTAATCTAAAAATGATTTTAAAAAACAATAAACATTTTTCAATATATTTACCTTACTGCCTACAGTTTTTATCATCTCAACTTCGCCCGTTACGATAAAAAAGACTGTAAGCGGTAAGTCACCTTGTCTCATAATTGTTCGACCTGTGGTCAGTGTCATAAACTTGATAACTGGCGCAAACGAGCACTATTTCTAAAGGAAATTTAGGTTTTAGAATAAACATTAACATCCATTTAAGGAGTTCGTGTATACTGGTGGAATCCAAACAAAACATTTTAATCCAGCAAATAAAAGGCAAAGTTTCCTTCGGTCAGATATAGTCCGTATCAGGTGTGGTGTACGTATTAAAGATTTTCCTGAAAATAAAAAGAAAAACAAAAAAAAAAAACCTTATTTCAGAGGACCGTTCAGATATAGAGCGTGTGCTTCTTTATTCTTAACTGTGATTTAGTAAAAAGAACTATATTATATAAACAATTATATAAAAAATCTAGTAGTCCAGTGTGATATTTTGCTTATATTTCAGGAGCATTTAAAAAAAAGTTCAGCCAACGACCAATTATATTATTACCAATAGTATAAAATTAGTTTTGTGAAATGTCATTTCTATGTCTTGCAGTAAGAACGCCAGAACGCAGCTATGGAAGATAGAAGCTTAAAGCTCGAAAATATAAATATCAATAAATATTTTTTATCGGATCAACATCAAACTTATTTTTAAAGATCTATGTTAAATATTAAGAAAAGCGATCAAATTTTCACTGGGATACTTGGTTGGATAAATAAAAACTACAATTTGAAGAATAATATGAATGTGTTTACATATTTACAGTTGCTGTTAGCTTTCCAATTTTTCGTTTTGTACGCATCAGCAATGCTATATTTTTTCTTAAATTGGTGGAAATTTTTTGATCATCATCAGTTTCACCATCAAGCCACTGGCTGTTAATAATGACTCGTCGAACCACCTTTTTGAATAGAGATTTGAGTTCCACCCTTTTTTTGAGCTGATTTGCATCTCGAACTCGCTTCGGTATCATTTACAGTGAGCCACTAAAGCCAATACGATAACAATTTCAATAGTTAATAACAGAATACAAATAAACTTCTATAAAAATTAAATGAACAAAAATGGAAATAATGTGCTTCAAATTTGTTGTTTGAATAGTATTTCTGTGTGATATTTACATATATTCATTCATAAAACTCTAAATGCTGGATGTTTGACTGATTGCTGATCACAGCACAGGCCAAATGGGAATTTCGACAGCTGATGATATTGCTATATGTTTAAAAATGTTCATGCATGTAAATAATGTTTATGTAGGTGTATTATATTATTAGTATATACCGACGAATATAAGTAATCAGTATTATCCATTTTGCAGCTCCTTAAAAGTCTTTAAATATCTGCGGCTCAGCTTCAACAACAAAGTATCCTCCAGATGAAAAGCATGGTCTTTAAGCAAAATGTAATTATTGGATGAAAATTTAAATGAAATAAATTCCCAAAGCAAACGCACCGCTGTTTTATTTTTTTCAGGATTGCACTGTATTTACTCTGCTAATCATCATAGTAATCAGCCCACTATAATTTTTAATACAATTTTGTTAAAGCTTTTATTTTGTAACTTATTTTAAAAACTTAAACTTAAACTTAAAATTTTTAAGTAAAAGACATGAAATATTTTTTGAGTGTTTTAAAATATATTATTTTAAACTAAAATAACGTCTTATATTCGGATTTCTTAACTTTTCTTTAATTTTGCTTCATTAATACAAGGAACATTTTCCAATTTGCGCCGATTCTGCCGCACCTCGATATATGGCCTCAGTTTATAGCTATCCATAGCTTAACACATAATTTGAAAATGCGATGGTACTTCTTAGACACGCGCCAAAAGTCTGAAACAGAATGAGCAATGTTCAAGAAGAAGAAAACAGCTGATACTTAAGTGTGGCTGGCGTTGTGAATGTCTCTTTTATTTTATTTTATTGCTTTTGCTTTAAGTTAATAAACAGCCAGCAACTGCTATTGTGATTTGAATGTTAAAATGTCTGTTGGCGATAGTGAAGTGGATTCAAATTTGAAATTCGAGGATCAAGAAAACGTGGATAATGCCTATAAAGTATGGAAAATGTGAAATAACGCTTGAGAGCATTGTTCAACTTCAATAAACAATTCAAACTTTCACCCTTTCAGTTAGCAGAGAAACCCACCAAGCTGTCAGCACTTTCTCTGGGCACCATCCCACTACGACCAGTCATACTCTTCCTGGCGGCAACAGTGTTCACTGCAGTACTAGTTGAGCTCCTGCCCCACTACAGTAAAGTCGTAAATAAGAGCGACACACTCAATGCCACAGAGAAGTTCCCGGCCTATTCAATTTATAGCACTAGTCCAACCGAGGAGCACCTGGTGCACGTAGAGGAGGTTTTACGCAGGTTCGGTTATAGGAGAGTAGGCCTGGAAGATGAATGGGATTTGTTGTGGGCTCATGACTACCCGTTCCGCGTGATGCCCACACTCAAGCATCTGGGACCGCATCAGTTTGTTAACCATTTGCCTGGTTGTGGCTATTTGACAAATAAAGTTGACTTGTGTACGACGCGATTGCCGTTTTTGCCGCGTGCCTTCCGCCTGCCAGATGAACGAGAAGCCTTCTTGGAGTACGCAACGGCGCATCCGGAGGCACTCTTCGTGCAGAAGCACAACGAGCATCGCCACATCAAAGTGCGCGCACCAAACGCCATTGATCTGCACTCGAATGATTCGTTTGTCCAGGAGTTTATTCAGAACCCGTTCTTAGTCGATGGCCACAAATTTGACATCGGCGTGTATGTGGTGATCACTTCGGTAAATCCGTTGCGCGCCTACATCTACAACGGCGATGTTTTGTTTCGCTACTGTCCCGACAAGTACTATCCCTTTGATGCCGAGAACCAAGATAAATATGTTGTTGGCGACAACTACTTACCCACTTGGGAAGTCCCGTCGTTGCGAAAATACTATAACAGCTATGGTGGAAGCATGCGTGGCTCATTCGAAGCGTATGTACGCGCTCAATCCATGGATCCGTCAAAAATATGGTCACAAGTTGAGCACATCATACGCACAACCATTTTAGCGAAAGAAGAAGATTTAATATATACACTACGTGCGTATAAGAGGCACAATTTCTTCGATTTGTTGCGTTTCGATCTGTTTATTGATACCGAACTTAATGTACACCTCATGGAAGCTAACATGTCACCCAATCTTTCGTCCGCTCACTTTAAAGCCAACTCGCTTTTGTACCAGCAAGTCCTCTACAGTGTCTTTAACTTGGTGGGTATTCGTCCAGTAAACAAATCCGGAACTGCTCAAAGCACGTACGTAATAAATTCAATTTAAAGCAAAATATATTTGATCTAATCTTACATTTCATGAAGGCTTTCTGAAATGGTAACTGCTGATAAAAACTTGGCAACTGCCCTGAGAAAATGTGCATCCAACGATTGCGACAAAGCATGTAATAGGGAAGAGTGCAGCCTATGTCTGCCCTGTCTGAGTGGAACGGAATATGAATGGCTTCAGTGCGCGCACGATGAGCACTTGCATCGCGTTGATATGAAGCGTATCTTCCCCAAGTCCATAGTAAATACATTTTCATGCTTCTATAGCCATTCAAATAAATCTTACCATTTTTTATTTTCAGCATGATTTTGACACATTCAACATCGATATTGAGACAAGGAATATGTCGTCTAGGAATGCTTGGATAACACGTTGGTTTTATAATAAATGTGAATACGACCGCACATGGTGCACATGACAACTCCAATTTGCGCAGGTCATCTGAAGTAGTATTTGTATGCCAATACAAATAATACCGAAAGTATACATCTAATGTATGTAAACATATTCATAGATAATATAAGAGCTAGAGACGCAAATATGTGCCTTAATGTAAAAAGATTAATATCGATTTCAACTCAAGTTTTATAACATATCTCAGTGATCATCTCAAAGATCAAAATTCACGAAATTGGGCATAAATCATCATTATTATTAGTCGTAGTAGTTGTAAACTATTAACCTAAATTATTTCGAATACGGCAAACACGGCTAAGACGAACACTGCTCCACGTCGTTAGGAACTTTCGGCTAAATATTCAATTGTTGCATAGAAACCAGTTACATATTGAAATATCTTGAACATCAGTTTTATGTCTGCAAGTTTATTTAATTATCGGCACCCCAAAGACAACTGTTCTTTCTTGTAGTAAAAAATATGCCATTTTACAGCATTAGTTAATTAAATGTAAATGAGTATGATGAATAAGGTACCGTCATTTTAATAGCATGAATATGTTACCCTTATTCCTTACCTTATTCGCAAATTTGGTTTAAGGTCAAAAATATTTTAAAGCAAGACTTGTCATTTTGAAATAAATAATTGTGATTAATGCCACTAAACATGTACATATAGAAAAAACAAGAAGTGTGACTCGCCTTTTAAAAATGACAATCTTATCAGTAACACGTACACAAGCTCAAAGCAGGAGTATCCTTATTGTTAATTCGAACTATGAAGAAAATGGATACATATCGCAATAATTTATACTGATATAATACTATATATATAGTAGAGTAATATAGGTAAATAATTAATTAAATAATAAAACAATGAATAAATATAAAGTTTGTATGATCTTTTTCTAATCCTTACTAATATTGTCACGAAATGTGTAATGCAAAAAAGGGTATATGTTCGACAAAGCTTGCTTAGCCCCCAATATAAAAGATTAATTCTTGAATAACAAACGGGCGTGGCTAAACCGACTCGGTTAAAGATGCTGATCGGCGGAGAAATAATAAATATTGATCCAATAACTTACCTAGTTTAATGAAGTCACCAATGCCTAATGCTCTACTTTATGCTTAAGCCAAAAGTTGTTAAGACAATACGACGAATACGATTTGTATGCACTTATTTGTAGCGGTGTGAAACGATAGATTAATGGCCTTAACAGCGATCAAGAAGCTAAATTTATCGCTGACTTTGTTTGACATTTGGAGGATGTGGCCGTTCAGTGTCATGGGAAAAAAGTTGTGCGCAATCATTTGATTGGGCCAAATCAGTTAAAAATGCAAGCCAAAACGTTGCAGTCGGGTGTTAGCGACTGCACAATACTCGTTTTCAGTGAAATACCTACTTAAACAAGTAGGATATACCCTGTTTCTTCTCATTATGTGTTCACAAATTATATTTGGAAACATAAATGTTAACATGTTATCATACATTAACATTTACACAGACAACCTTTTACCGGCTTTCAGGGTATACAAATATAATATTTTATATATAGCCAATATACCCAATATTAAAGTTTCGTATTTGCTACTTAGTTACGTAAACGACATTTTAGTTTCCGTTACCTGCAACACAATGCTGCTCTTCTGAATAGACACAAGAAACAACTTTTTCTCATTTGGGCTCCGATTCCATCAATTTCATACCCTGTACCCATTAAAATTAAGCAGGGTATAATAAAGATTTGTTAATGTATACAAAAGGCAATGAACGCATCTTTGGGCCCTGGGCATCTGGTGCATATAGTTCCTCTGATCTCTGTCTGTTTGTAGGAACACATATGCCTAGGGCACAAAATAATACGTATTGATTGGATGACATGATAGCTTTACCCAAATAAGGCTATTAAATGGCTGTTGAAGTATTGAGTGCGACGCAGTGGGCTTGCCAGACCGTCTGCTGGCGTACATTTATTTATATACTGTCATTAGTCGGTGCTTTATCATGGTATAGAGAATATCCCAGTCGAGCACTTTTTGCTTGAACATTCTTACTTGTTGTAATTAATAGCGGCTTATGTGCGGCAATTTGAGCAGCCGCTAATTGTTACCACCGCCAAACAAAACCTGTTAAAACACCAGGAAATGGTCAACAGCAATAGACCGCTGCACTCCTTTAGATTTTTAATTTCACTCGTAATGCGAAAGCATTTTTCATTTGCATTTTGTGTGCATTTTTCTTAAAGCATGAGCCAAGTGAAATAAAGTACATATAAGAATAATCACACATAGGTATATATGTATCTAAGTATTTACATACCTAGTAGTGGCGACAAAGTGAATTCTTTAGCTATAAATAAATATATAAATATCTCAACCAGACTTAGCAGTTGTGAGCATCCATCCTTATGCTTCTAACAAACGAGATTGTGCAAAATCTGATCAATGTTAGACTAGCTTAATGTTAAATAGTTTTTATAAAGAGGTAAATAATTTATTTTTTAGATAACAACACACGCAAATATGATATATGCTTGCAGTGTTATTAAATCTTTTTACTCTATATTCTGTATGCTAAAGATTACTATCGAAAGATCAACAAATGCATGTGTTAACATTTCCTAAAAAAATTTTAAAAGTTCTACGGCAACTACTGCATTGATTCTGGCTTCCTTAAACCTTCGTTCTCTATAAGCTATAAAAGTTGCTATTGCCATTACTAAGTAGTGTCGCATGTGGTAATTGTTTTTCTTGGTTTAGATAAATTTCAATCGTCCGAGAAAAAGGAATTTGAATTGCTATTGAAAATGATGGTAGATGGACGAAATTGCCAGCGGCCAAGAAAGTTCTTAGCCTACAAGCGTCAACAAACCTAGCCGAACTACAAGTTTTCGCGTTCGCCATTTTAGATCTTTGTCTACAAAAGCATTTAACCTTACATGAACTATGGCCAACGGTCTTATAGTGCTTGACAGGCGCACATACATTGGAACGTATGTATGAACATAAAAACGTTATACGTAAACTCGTTTCTACAACAAATTGCAGTAATTAACGGTTACACTATAGTCTGTGTGTGTATGTATGTATAAAGTTTGTATCAATGGTATCTTTGTTGCTTTTTGACAATAAGTTTAATAATTTATATCTTTCCGATTTGTACTCTAAAATCAATGGGATTAATAAATAATCAAAAATAATCCTGATTATAAGAAAATCCAAAGAGAGAAAAATGAACATAAAAGAAAATATATTATTCTTATACCTTGCACCCATTTAAATGGGTCAAAATTGTTAAACGAAGTTGTGTAAATGTCTGTACCATGAAAAAGAAGACGTATTTATTTATTATGGAACTTCATCTTATATTCATGACCAACTGCCGAGTGACGTTATGTTATATTCGGGATGACTAAGATAACATATAAACATTGAAATACGACAAGAATATACGAATTATAGGAATAAACCGAAATAGATAAAATTTCGTTGCTCTTAGATCGATTTAATATTAAGCGAAAGAGAAAGCCCAGCAACAGAGTCCCTATACACAAATACTTCCTACAAGGAAACCAGCCAGTCCTTGCCCACCACCCACTGGGTATGGCAAAAATATGCCCATTGACAGAATATTGACAGAAGCTATTTCACTTTTGGGCGTCGGCGTCGCAAAATTCGCGCTATGACAGCCTTTGCCTTTGCCTTTGCCTTTGTTGTTGCCTTTGCCGTCAACGACTGCAGCGAGGGCGCCAACTTCCAACTCACTTTCACGTGCGTACCAGCTTGCGGCCAATGACTGATGGGGGTTGGGGTATAAAGGTGCTGGGCAGGGTTTCCGTCCGTGCCAAAACTTTTGACTGCAATTCAATAAACAAACGGGATCATTAAATATTTCGACCGATTTGCAGTGCATGCTTAGACGCTAGCGGGTAGTGGGAGCGTATTTGTCTAATACAGAGCCGAGAATGCAAATGGATATTAATAAGCTTCAAGAAAGCCCACCGTCAAATTCGGCAGAGCTCAGCGTGCGCTGCCGCCAACTCTGCCGCTCCGTCCAAGGTGTTTAAATGAATGTTGCCAGGATACAGGTGCCAGGTGAAGCCATTTTGTTATTTTTATTTGCTTTGACAGTCAGCACGTGAAACTCAAAGCAAACGCTGCGGACGTAGAGTCGGGTGTAAACGTGTGCTCCTAAAATTTGCAGTCAAGCCGAAAGTTTACCCGGGCAACGTCGCAGATGCATAATTCAATTTTGTTGCGTTCGGCAGTTAGCTGAAGTCGGTCAGCGACGGATGTTTGTTAAAGTCATTTGTAAACCCGTTTGAATGAATATATGTAACTAGAAACGAAATTAAAAGGCATCATTCACAATTCGGAGCACAATGAAGCCTTTCACAAACTTCAATTACAACTTTTCTCCGGGACGAAAGTGCGAGGATTTTCACATTTCATGTCCTCCCGCGGATTATTACATTTTCATAGCCATATCGATAAAGAACGAGCCTTTTACGGGCTTGCCGCTCCGTTCTTAGCTTGAAGTTAATCGACTTATCCACTCAAATGTGCATACATAGCTTAAGTACGTATAAATTGTTTGCACTATCCAAATCTTATTCAAATTGTCGTACATTTCAACTTGTTTATAATATATATAGATATAGACACATTGGTAAACTCATTTATTAATAACTTCTGTGCTTAATGTCATGAAATTTTCAGACCATAAAGATGGCTTTTATTCTGTGAATATACCTCAAATAAAGGAATTGAAGAAAATATCCAAAAAGTAAAATAGTTTTAATTTGTGTATACTAATCGAGTATCTACTTACCAAATTTGGTGGTTCTCTCTAAGATGGGCGTTCATACAGACGGACAGACATGTTTAGAATGAATTTGAATCTCACCGGACCTACATTATTATTTTTTATTTAATGGGCACATAATACAATAAGCTATTATTTGTTTTTTTTTTTTATTTAAAAAGGAAATAATATACCTAATGATCGAAAACATTTTTGTCAGAGCCTTCTCAGAAATTGTAGCATTTTAATACACATATGTTAACATGTATAGTCTTAGACTGCATTCGTAGCCAGTTGCACTTTTCAGCTAATAACACAGGTGTGAACGGGCGCAGTATATAATAAAGTCAAGTAAACTTTGTCAATGGTATTTCCAAACGATTTGGAAACTTAGGTGTAGTTTTTTTTAAATATCAATAACACTTGTTTTGCGTCCGGTGATTTTATTGATTGAACGGTCACGTAGCACGCAAGGTACAGATTGAATGTTTCTGTCTGATATTTCAATGTGCCTGCGTTAAAGGAAATTTGATTAATATTAGTTAAATACAATAACAGTTTACGAAAATTAAATTTAGCATTTTTACTAAGTAAGCTTTTCATTGTTTCTGGTTACCACAATTCGGTCATGACAATTTATAGTTCTTCTATATGTTTGCCTTATTTATGTAACCGCAATTAATCCGGCAGCTCCATATTAAAATATGGCCTTCTGCATATTTTGTGCATTTGACGCACGCAAATCAAAGTGAAAGTACTCTTGGATGCCATTAAAGTTGAATTTGATTGTCCAACTAGGGGTCACTTGGCTTGCGTGGACAGACGAATAAAGTGAAGGCAAACAAGTAATAATTAAGCATTCCCGCATGCTCTCTCTAAGCATGCAAATGAAACCTCAACAAGTCAACCCTAGCTAAAGCACACGGCAAAACCCCGGAAACCCAAACATTTCGCTAAGTTAGCCTCCGACTTGTTCAGCTAACACATATGTATATGTGCATGTATGTGTAACTTCCCCTTTTTTTTGTTTTTAGCTGGACAGTAATGAATGTGTGGAGCAGTAGCCATAATTCCTATTCGTCCCCACAATATTTGCACTCAGACCTTTGTTTCGATGTCGGCCTCCAGGCCAGAATTCATGAAAATCTACACTCAGAAATAAAATCACAAACTTTTCTATTTAAATCAAGGTAGAGTTCTCAAAATCCGGCCAAGATGAAAATGATTTGTTTGGGTGTTGTGTACTCAATTCCAGACTATTGTTCTTTTAAATGCAAGATTAACTGTCGATTTTGAAGTCCAGATTGATTCATGGCTAATTAAAGATAGAGAGCAAAACTGTACGAATTCCATACCATTCGAACTTGAATTTAGAACGGCGCTTTTCTTTGAGTGTACGAATTAATGGAAAGTCCAGTCGCTTGTTTTGACCACGACTGGTAACCATGGTGCTAGACTTTGCCGCGAGAGCCAGAGAGGTCAATTACAAGAACATGTATGCAAATCCCATTAGGGTGTTTCAACTATATTTCCCGAAAGCCCGTCCATCAGTACGGCCTTGTCATTTTTGACAAAGTTACCACTGGAAAGAGATTATACTTTTCTGGTGCAAATCAAATAATAAATCTATTTTTTTAGTGCGAAAGAACATGAGGATAATCCTGAATGTCACATTAGTATGATTTTATGTTTTAAGGTCACAAATTATTCTTGGGTAGCCATTAATTCAAGTTTCTAACAACTACAAGAGCCATGACCATTCCAAGTTCCAATGTGGTCGTTGACTAGGACACGCTACGTATTTATTCCAAGACTAGAAATATTTAGCATACCGAGCTAGCGCTCTCGGTCAAGCCAAACGCAAATCAAAACCGCAGTCCTTTAGACGTGGTCAAGAGCTTATGTTAAGTTGTGTTTTGTGCGGGCGTTTGAATACTTGAATAATTCCTTACTCTTGGACCTGCTACCCAATTACTTATAAAGTGACATTTGCTCTTCCGTATCAAAGTACAAATAAAAAGCAATGAAATAAAATCTAATTGCGATAAAAATTTCGTGTAAGAATATGCTCAAAGTTAATAAGTATTTCATGATTTTTTTAATTCGGAAGGTTGAGGTGTCTACTTAAATGTCGTTTAGTGTACATAATACAAAAAAAAATTAATTAGGCTCTTTGCTTTTGTTTGTGATGATTTCAATTTACAATTCGTTCGACAAAATACAAAATACTTAATAATTGCAACAAAGCAATATGTATGTAAATAAGTGAGAAAGTTGCAGTGTAACCGACAGTTTAATAACGCCTTAAGACAGTAATGATTGTTGTAACCTTAAGGCAATGACATTCAAACTGTCATTTAGGGAAAACTATCGATTGTTGTCATTTGTGGGGCGGGTTCGGGAACGAACAAAATATGGATTGAAATTTAAAAGAGGTCATTAGAAGACGACAGCAGTAATAACAATTAATAAAAACTTTAGTGATTGGCTCTAAAACTGAAAAAAAGGTAACTTTCAGTGGGCATAGCCAAAAAAAAAATTAGTGACAAAATTGCGTTTATACGTTTTCAGTTTGTAATCGAATATAAAAGAAAAGAAACTGTCTAAATTGCGCTTTGAGTGGTATTCGTGAGGGAAACTTTCATTAAAAGTTGCCTTCGAGTGTCAAATATTAAAAACCCTTTCAGATGTACGCTCTTTTCTGATCTTAGACACACCAATTTTTTTGTACATCAAACTTAAGTTTTAGAAGCACATAAAAACTTGTAATTTGATCAAGATAGCTATCTCGACACGTCTGTTGATACTGATCACGAGTATGTGTATGTAACGCGGTTATTGGGTCAGAAATGTCACCTTCTAAAAGAGCTAAAAAAGCTAAAGTAATTTCACACGTGGGTTTTCATATAGGAAAATCCTTCTACTCGAACGGAACATTAGGCTACTCCAATTTTTTGTTCGTCGATCTTTTTCTTTTATTCACTGCAGTAAGCAAGCACTTTCGAGATTTATTGATTACACTTAAAATAAAATAGTCCAAGTAAATAAAGATGGTGCTAAGTACCTGAGTACTACATACATAAAAACTCACCGAGGTTGTTGTATCCAAGATTTAGTTTAGTGTGCTGACCTTTTATCTTCATGAACACAGATAAGCAATATATTTAAATGCATACACTGGTACCAACCGAAAGTACTAACTTTTTACATTCATATGTATGTGTGTGTCTGTGTGAACCTCCAAACAAGCAATGCAATTAACCTAAATCTAAATAAACCGTTTGGTTGCGTGTAATTTAGGTAGATAACCAATGTGGAATCTGAGGTAAATGGCAGCAACTGACTTGAAATAGTTTGTTTTCTCCTATTTACTACATAACTGCTCAAACCACTTATAGAATTACGCCAATGCAGATATTTGTATATTTCAATATTTAACATAAAATGGTGTCAAAATTCAAAATTGTAAAGAAGCACCGCGAATCGCGTGAGTTCGACCCAAGTGTGATTTGCATGCTGAGTATATTAACACGACAGTGTGCAACAATAAGTCTGTAGCGGAAAACCGCTGCCACAGCTATGATAATATTTATATAAGTACACAGTATACCATGCATTGTGCCAACATATACGTATAAACATGGTAAAGTACAAACTTGTCAAACTTAAGCCACAAAAATTAAAAGTTTGAAAAAAATACTTGAGCCCTTAGTTATACAATATGTATAGAAGTAAGAAGGATGCAACCGGAGTGGGCGTGGCCGAAATTTCTTGGCACAATCTTTGCAGGAAATCATCAGTAGCCTACCTAACTCTAGACCTATGAATGTGGGCGATTGCGATTTGCCACACCCTTAGTCGTCGTATCCAAAAAACCTTAACATTTTATCTAACACGGGTATACAATTATGTAACTTAATTTAATATCGCCTAAAAATTGCTTTAATTAAAAAAATTCAATATCAATACACTTTTTTCACTTCGGAATAGAGCATAATTAATACAAATAAATATTTTGTTGATGTTGAAAAATCCACTTCAAGGTCGTTCATTTTGGAATTTAAATCAACTAAATTGACTAAAATTGCTTAATCGACTCAGGTAGTCGTACTGATCAACGCTATATCCATATACTTTATATGGTCGGAGATGCTTTCTTCGGCTTGTTACCTTCAGTTGTACACCTTATTTACCCTTTCCGAATTGCCAGTTGTAAAACTGAATGTATAAGGGCGCGGTGGTATTTGTCACATCGATTAATATGGAAAAATTTAGTTCAAACCTTACTGTAAATAATAAAAACAATAGCTGTCGACCATTTGGAATTTGGATTTTCCCTTAAGTGTTGTCGATTGGAAACATAACATAGAAGGTATTTATTTTTCATTGTGCGGAAAGTGGCTTAATGTAAAAAAAAGGATATGACACTAGTTACTTTAATATTGAAATGCTTTTTGTGCCTTTATTTACATTTCTTCAACCCGCTAAAAAAATTAGATAATATACATTCTCACAATGCGTCATAAAGGTCACCATGCAATGGTCACGAAGCTTTGTCAAGGTCAGGTCGTTAATAAAAAGATTATTATTACATTAACCATATAACTGACTATTGACTGAAATTGTTTTTACCCAAATGCCATACATTTTTATTGGGGTATATATATCTGTATTACTTTGTGACTAAAATTATACTTATATCCTGAATTCATCGAAAATGAGTAATCAAGAATATAATAGATTTGTTGCTCGGGAGGACTAACTGAGTCGATTTAGACTCGAAACTTAAAATTTTACTTATATGTTCTTTTAGAACAAGTATAATTTTTTCCCCGATATCTGTATATATATATGCATATTTGTATATGATGTTGTATATGTATGTATGCAAGATAGGTCGAATATATGTTACGGAAGTTCGCATCTGGAAATAGGGTATCTGAACCAGAACCGACAGGCAAGTAGGTTGAATTTAATACTATCATTTACTGATTGTTGACTAACATTTCAGCAATGCCTTCGTTTATTTGAGCTAACGGGTTCAGATTAGGATAGAAGAACATGTCCCTCTGAGCGCTGACCACGAATCAACAGATCATTAAGGTGGCATTGCTTAGAGAGGATGGGTACTTAGGTTTCGGTTTAATTTGCTGGTGTTTCTGTAAACACTCTTGGTAGCAACTTGGTTGCGATATATATTTAATGGTGTTGACAATACCTCCTTCTGCCTGTGACATACACATGTACAAAACCATTATACCCTTTGTTATCCACTTTAAATGGGCTCGGCATATAAAAAATAAAAGTGGGAAAGTGTGTCAATAAGTAGACTTCGGCCACTTGTGGTCTTCATTCGTTGTCTCTTGCATTTTTGGTCTTGCCTAATGCGATTTTTCCAGTTGCAGTGGCTTTGCCAATATCTATTCAACATTAATTGAAATATTTTTTTGTATGGAGACCAATAAGAGAAATAAGTTCAACATCTGCGCGTTGTACTGGTTTGGGCTTGGGCCATTGTAAACCCGTTTAGGGTGCCACCCTCGCTATATTTTTCCTGTGTATAGATAACACTACACAACAAAAATACAAATTTCGTAGTCTCGCTTAGTTGGCAGTTACAATCCAAAATTGTAGTACAGTTTTAAGGACCTAAGCTGTGTGTGATATTTAAGTTTCATACAGTATGAAAAAAATAATTTTCTTTTTATGAGCAGTTTTTGCAGGATGAGTTGTGTAAACAAACCTGCCCCTCGATCATACGATACGAATCACAGTAGGGTTGTCTGTGAAAAGGTCCAAACTAGCCAAAGCTAAGTAAATAAAACGTTAGGTTCACAGCTTATAATTAAGTACATGCCATACTGGTAATAATAATAAAAAGAAGGAGAAAAAGTTGATTTTAGTAATAATTTATAAAAAAAAAAGTATTTAATAGATTGACTGTAGAATTGAGTATCGATTGAAAACATGTATATACATAATTTACAATGTTTTAAGAAAATTTCTATGAGAAAATGAAGTCTAAAAAGTAATACACAAATTTCGATTAATTTTTTCGTTTGCAATAAAATGCAGGGTAAAATGATCCCACGACATGGCGTCGAGTATCATATTAAAAATACATCGACTTAAAAATTTGTTGTTGACTTTAGGCTGTTTGTACGGAAATCCACGTGTCCTGTGAATTAACAATTAAAATTAAAATTATTTAAGATTTATATTTCCAAAGTATGAACCAAAAGAGATCAAAGACAATAAGGAACATTCTCAACCAATTTGTTTTTCTTTGTTAATTTTAATTATTCTATTTTTAACTTGTATGCAAACATCCCTATATGGATATTTGCATTTTCCAGTTAATTCTATAAATATTACAATTATGTATAATTATTTGTTTACAAAAGATTTATTTGCTAGTACGGCTATTTTAATTCTAACCCAAGTTAAAAACTTGAGTGTACTAAATAAACTCTTTAAGAACTTATGAAGATAAAGATGTGTGTAGACACAGATGTCATATTACACTGACGACGCCAAAGTTCTCACACACGATTTTTTGCTTTTTTTCTGCCGCTATAAAGTTATGTAGCTTAAGGTTGATCGGTCAAATAAAGAGAACAGAATAAACAGGCTTGCAAATGTGCCATCGGCAAAGAGCGCAGGTAAACTGTGGATACTTAAGTATTTCAAAGAGCGCAACGCCATCTGGCCATCTACTTACATAAATAACAAAACCGGCTTTCTGTTTTTGTGTGCGATCAATGAGCGTTCTCTTGACGATGGCGGCTCGCCTAAACTGAGCCTCCATCGGCAGCCGCTCAGCTGCAGCTCCAGCGTGGTCTTTATGCTCGATTTACCTTCAGTACCATTTTAACAACGACGCGCAAAACAACATTCAAATCAAAGTCTGGAATCTAAGTATTAAATGTATAACAAAACAGGCTCGATGCGATCGAAATAGCTAAATCTGAATATTTGAATTTATTAAAAAAAAAACGCAGTGGTGTGTGGTGAATGAAAGTAAATATCTTAAATTTGTTCCTTTCAACCAAGAAAGTTGAGTTGGAGTTTAATTGCGTTGAACTTTTGAACCAACATAAAGTGTGATATACATTCAAATAATATGACTGACTCTTTTCCAATAATTTGGATTTGCAAACAAGCTCGGATAAGGTCCACCGATCCGATAAACGTGCTGCTGCTATCTCAGCGGATTGCAAGTACTCGTAACAAACGCAACGAGTGGCTAGTTTGGGTTTTATAAATAATATTACGCCTTTGTGAATATCGACGAATTATTAATGTCGAATTATAAACCAAGAAAGGATTATAGCATTCCTTCACACAACGAGCATAGTGGACTTATATGCACTCGACAATACAAGTTAAACTCATATCTAAAATCACAAAATGTTCCAGCAAATGCGTAAATTTCGGATAATACAAAATGCGTAAATGCCATGCATACAAATTCATTAAATAATTTCATAGCCGGCTGTAAGGAAATGACCAAACTGACCTGTTTTTGGACTTCAACAAATTTATCATATTTCTTACGCAAAGAAGGTACTTATAAAAAGTCATAATTTTTTATAAAATTTGTTTTTTTTTTTGGCATTATATTTATATAAATGGTTTATAGATAGAGTGTTCGTGTTTAAAAATTATTTTATGTACTACGTGTATTGAGAACGGCAACACAACAAACGGTTAAAAGCATAGTCTTGAGAATTGCAGAATAAAAATCAAGTTAAAACAAGTAATAACGTTGCATTCGGGGATAACCGACTGTGCAATACTCGTTCAATGTGTAATAACAACTTTAAGGAGTTGAGAACCCCACTAATGTTCATAGTTTAACTTAAAATTATATTTTTGAGAAAATATAGATTGTTGTTATGTATGGGGCGGAAGTGGACATGGTCGCAATTTTTTGCTCGATCTTTAGAGGCGTTAATCAGTCGCCCAGTATAAATATTCGCGATTTGCCACGTCACAGGGGGACGTAGACGAACAAAATCGGTGCAAGACGAGCATTGCACAAAACCAAAATACTCTTTTTACTTTGTGAACGAGTATAACAACTCGAAATCGACCTTGTCTGACCTACTTTAGACGCCACAGTGCCAAAACTGACAGCTTTGCGGCATTTTAAAATTTATGTACAAAGCGTACAAACGTATTTATATTGCAAGCATTTTGTTTGGCACCGCATGCGTGTTTCGAGTTTTGTAAATATTTTTCTTTGGTAACGCTAACAGCGCCGATAGACCAAGTCCAAGACCATGCCAACCAAAGGCAACAAATCGTTGCTAACGCACCACCAAACAACAAGAACGTATTGAGCCGCTAGTGCGGCAGATTATAATTTATGCAACACTGACATCTGGAACTAACAAATAAATTGTTGTTGTTGCCACATCCAATAATAAGCCCCAATGGTGTCTTTTTACTACATTAATTGATGGATTACAGCTTTGCTGCATAAAGAATAGGTGGGTTACCTTATTGGCCTCGCCGAAGCTGGTTTCTTGTGTAGGAAAAGTTTTTCAATCAACCCATTTAGATTAACGATGTACTTTCAGTCTTCTCAACTTAAATAGGCCTAGAAAATATTTATCCACGTTTGTTGCTTAAGTCTTTTGTTTTGCTGCCAACGACACATTAGCCGATGAACACTTGTAAGGAAACGTGTTCTTTGCAACAGCAGTGCTTCGAGCTAGCAGTATTGCCCAAGAGTTTCAGGTTGTAAAAGTGTCGTTCAACTGGAGTTGAAAATTAAAATTTCGAGTACGACAAGCAGTCGCCAAGCGAAGAACAATAACAGCACGAGCTCACATAAAGACAATCATTAATGCCTGACGCCCACAATGTTGTCGTTGTCAGTGTTGTGGCCGCGATCGTCATCGTCGCCACTTTAGCAATATGGCAAACTGGCTGTCCTGCCCCGTTCCCAAACAGCTCTAGCCATGGCAAGCCTCACTGGCACTGCTCTGGCTGGGGCTAAAGTGGAAATGAATTTGAACGTTGTTGAGCAGAGTAATTGCGACAGACTTCGCAGCGGCAAGCCCTTAGCCACGGCTGCCAATAGATTTGCACAGCATACCGCCTTTGTGACGATGTCCAAGCCCGCGCTCCAGGTCGACTGCCGTCTATGCACTCGTATTCATCAGTCACACTCTTTGTTTGCACGTCTGCTCAGTTTTCTTGCCCACAGACGGCAATTTGTGAAACATGTTATTGTTCAAGTTAGCTGCAAGCCCCTCTTTCATATGTACCATATAAACATTATTGTGCTTCATATACTGATATTCACGAAGAGAATAGAGGATATTATATAGTATATAATAGTCGTGTGTATCCGCGTTACATAAAGTCTTACGATTTTTTGACAACCATTTTAATCTTGTTTATTCTTACTTGTTTTCTTTTTGTTATATTCATAGTATTAATATCTGTTAGATATCTAATGTGATGTTCTAGTGGGACTCAAAAAATAACATTTTTAACTTAAAAGATTCTCGAACCTACATAGGTGTTTGCAGCTGAGTGCGTTTTCCTCAAGAATGAGGCTCACGTAAATTAAATCAATTATTTTTATGTTTGCAGTAACCGGGCAAAGAGCTTTATACCAATAAAGTTAAGATTCAATTTGAGTATTTTTCACGTCGACTTCGGCAGCTGTAGGCCCCCCACCACCGCGGATCAGCATGGTCAATAACTTACTGCCTGTTACTCTTGCCCATCCAGCGGCTATCCAGCTGGCTTTCTGCGTCGGGACGCGTCGTCATTGCCGCTGGCAGTCCCACGCACATTTTTGTAACCCTCGTTGATGCTTGTGTTGGTGCTGTTATTGCATTCATTTGTAAGTCTTTTATTTACATTTTTTCCTGCATTTCAATGCAGTGCGGCTGGGTCGGTTGCCCATTCCGTATACCACCACCGATGCAAAGAAACGAATCGTAGAACCGAAACGAAGCAGCAACAGCATGACAGACCAAAAGACAGCACGACAAGCGGATAACACAAAACTTTAAGCTGGCTAAGGCGAAGGCGAAGGCGAAGGCAAAAGCGCGCTCGGCGACTCTGACGAGGGGGCGAAGGGACGCAGGCGCAGGCGCAGGCGATGACGGCGTAGATCTTTAAGTCTGTTAATGCTTATCATGGCTGTGATGATGAAGCCGACGTCGGCGTTGGCACCGCAACTAATCGAGTGACTTTTTGGCCCTGGTCCAGCCCCCGTGGCCTGAAGCCCAGCGCGCATATCTTGTGCATTGTTTGTGTTTTTCATTTACAATCGACTGTAAATTGCAGCCCAGCTTGCAGCTTGTCTAAGCGTTGTACGTTGTTAATTATAAAGACCGCATGGACCCGCGTTGAATTCTAGTAAGGAATGAAAATTATGTTATCTCTTCCACTTCGATTGTGATTGGAAATCTGTGTGAGCTGCCGTTGGGTAATCCACGCAGAACAAAACGAAGATATAGCTATGCCCTTGAATTGAAGTTTTTTAAAATCCAGTTTGATTTTGAAGGATCCAGTATAAAAATCTCTGTTTTGTATATTATATGCACCCCTTTAATGTGATGCATTAGAATACAGACTGGTTTTGTCTAAATGGATTCAACACCCGGAAAGGAATAATTGCAACCACGTAAACTATACATACATCATCATAACTCACCTTCCTCTTCAAATATCTTTAATTTCAATGAAAATAGTAATGCAAATTCTTCTTCATTTTCATTGTGTCGATATAACAATGATTTAATGTGAAAAAGCTGTAGTGACAGACTAAAATAAAACATAAACTAAACTAAATATAATGGGACAAAATATAAGGTTCATGTATTATAAAACAAGCTACTTCGATTATACTCGAATTTTTTTGTGCATCATTGCTTTCCATAGTTTAGTGGTTTCTTTACGATAGTGAACATTGGTCTTCGTACCAAGTTTTTTTTTTGGACAAAATAACTGCCACGGGAACGTTTAAGTAACTGTATTCCTGGAAGTCAAATTAGCCATTACTTTTTCAATCATTATAGGCCATATCCCAAGTACTCGACAGAACGTTACTGAGCGGCGTCTGTTCACACGATCTTGACAGCCACGCAACGGGTTCCTTTCTGCAATTTAAGTTGAGATCAACCTTTTTCTTTAGTATGCCGATTGGATAAACGCCTTCCATCTCGTTTGGTAACAAGAAATCATTAAACATAGCTTAAAATGCCGCCAATGATAGCGTTTATAGCATTTTCTCCGCTTTAAAAAAAAAAAGTATCGCCTCGATGACGCTACCAGGCTATTTTTATTGAACATTTAATTTTGGAAATAAATTTATAAACCTTGGCAACATAACTAGGGCAAAGTTTTCACGTGATTTATGTACATACGTAATTTGCAAGTAGTTTTTAAAAAACAGAAATTACAAAAATCAATATATTTGGCTCGATGTTCAGAGGAGTTCATCAGTAATCCGTCTTTAAAATTAAATGACTCTAGCTTCAAAACTGCGATACAAAACCAATACACTTTTTATTCAACTTTATTAAAGAGTTTTTTTATACACGCAACATTACGGGCGACCATAAAATCAAGAATGAATAATAATTCAGGAATATGTAGTCTTGTAATTTTAATAAAAACAACAAACATATAGGGTGTAACAGATAGCGCAATACTCGTTCACAGTGTTATATGTTTTTTATACTTATTAGATTACGGGAATGTCCACACCCCCCGTAGGCGTAGCCAACAAAACTTAACAATTTATCTGACGTGGATATACATATATGTATTTTTCAAGTTTAAAGTTTCTCGCTTCAAAAGCGGCGAAAAAATCGCATTTATATGGTCAACTTAGATTTAGAATGCTCCTTTTCTCTGAGTGTACTTCTTGCATATGTATTTATAGTAAACTTTAGGTACTTTAAATCAGTTCAGAGGATATCCCATAGTCGGGTACCTTCAAGCTAAAGACCGGGGCGCACCCAAAACACACCCGCAGCTGCAGCAATAAAAAGTTTAAGCACACATGTTTGCTATAAATATGCACATAAATATGCAGATACACACGCTGAAAAAGTAGACGGGCATAACCCCACTGACGCGGAGCCCAGACGCACTGAAAGCCAGATAGACAAAACCCAAAGACGGACAGCGCCCAGCAGTCCACAGTAATAGTGAAGGCAGGAAAACACAGACAGGCATCTAGCATGGTGAAGGACGGTCACATCACGGGAAGGGGACCCAAGTACGAGCGCGGCTAAATAAAAGTTGATTACGAGTCTGCGTCGTTGGCTGGTTGGCTGGTTGGCTGGTTGCCTGCCTGCCAGGCATAGCTGGCTGGTTAAATGACTGGCTGGTCCATTGTCGTGAAGCAGATTAGTTTTCCATCGGGTTCAACTTTATTTGCAACACAAATTTTTATTCTAGTTTAATGCAACCACAGCCTACCAAAGCTGCAATACGAAAACAGACAAAAGTTGCACAGCTCACGAAGCTGCTGCATTTTCCGCATGCAGACCGTGAAGTCAGCCTAAAAATTGAACAACGCCCAAAATCTTGTTTTGCTGCAGAGTGAACTCACGATTTTTGGCGCGGTCTCGACGCGAACCAGACTAACTACGATCAACAGGAAAGGACATTAATCGTATCGTGAAACGGGTACGCGGACGGTTGGATGTCTATATACCCTTTAAAAAAAAGATGGTTGCATGTCCACAAATGTGAAATCTTAGGACTTCGTTGCGCAATATCTTAATTAATTATTATTTACTTAGTCGCCAAGCAAATGCTGTCGACATAATTAAAAATACATTTTAATTGAAGACTAAGAAGCTAAAAGTTCATTCGTTTGCCCATCCGGCCAGCTATGTCCTGCTTACAGCTAGTTATGGTTAGTGGCGTTATTAGACTCTTTAGTTAAAGAGAATGATTTAACAGTGGAACATTGAATTAATTGTTAGAAAGGAAAAGCAAAGCAAAAAACAGAAGGGGAAGGTAAGTTAACTAGAGTATAAACATAAAGAGATGAAAGGAAAAGGGAAAATTAAAGAGATCTTAAAGAGAGGGAAATCCGGTGGGTAAGAACTTACGAGCCGGGAAAGCTCTGCCTCTGCTCACAACTATATAATAAATTATATAATCGATGTTTCAAGGCAAATGTTCTTAACTCTTTTTATGTTTTAAGTCCAGTAAATCGCCTCCCGTTAATTTGCAGAAGCGTGACGATCTCAGTTACCAAATGAGTCGTCGGTTTCCTTTTTGGGCGAGTGGGGGGAGGTATGTAAAAGTTTATACTCGTTTACGAAGTGAAAAGAGTATATTGGGTTGGTGCAATGTTCATCTTGCTGTCCATCTGTCCGTATGAACGCATTTTTTTCGCTAGAGACTTGAAATTCGAAATATGTTTATGTACTCGTTTATACCCGCATCAGATAAAATGATAAGATTTTTCGGCTTCGTCCACTGGGGACGTCGCAATTCGATAAAATCGATATATATATGCCTCAGTTTAAAGCTAGATACATACATTTTTGAGATATATTACTGATTACCTCTTGGCAAAGTCGATAAATATTAAAAATACGGTGAACGAGTATTGTACAGTCGATTACACCCGACTGTAACGTTCTAACTTGTTTTGATCTGTGTATGCTATACGTATTCAAATTACACGGTTTTGATCGACCTACCTCTTATAGTCTGCGAGATATGCCAATAACAAGAAAGTTTCTTTAAATCGATACTTATCGATATTAGAAAACTTATTTTGCGTATGCTCATAAGAATATAGATGAGAATTGCAAGTCTCTTGCTTTGTAGTTTCCGATCGCTGAGTTCATAAAGACGGATGGACATTGATAATTCTAACTGATTTGATCAAGAATATATATACATATGGGGTATATGGGCTCGTAGATGCTTCCATCTGCATACAATTACACACACAATTATTTCAATGGGCCTAAAATTGTATACGATATCGTAGTATCCTGGTAATTCAAGATGTCAATCAAAGCTTTGGGAAAATGCAATTTAGAGATTGACTGAAATCTTGGAGCGCGAATATGTAGTCCATCTGCCGGTTTCGAATCGTATGTGTGTTAAGAGAAATTGAATCAAATGGCACAAATATTGTATGCTACAATTGTTGTGCAATAATGGCGAGGTCTTAAAACCAGTAAACACAAAAAAGCTGCAGACAGGGACTGGGAACACGGATTGAAACTGGAAATGAGACTAAGACTGAGACTGGCGCTTTACTTACAAATGCACACTTACACTCCAATGTGTGTAATACTCGAGCCTGTCTAAGCCAAATGCGGGCAAAACATAATGTTGCAACATATTTGGCCGTAAATTCAAACGACGTAGCGCCAAATGCGAGGGTGCGAGGGTGACCAAAGCTGGATTGCCTCGCCTCAAGTCGACTCTATCCAAACCGACTGACATAACTGGTCATTCGCATGAAGTTGGCTGCAGCTAAGGACACGATGGTGCCGCGCAGTGCAGCTGCACAAACTGGAAATTCGCAAATGCAACTAGCATGCAAGCCAGACAGTTGGGCCGACGGACAAAAACCGGATTGGCAATAAGTTCCAGTTTGAAGTTTGAGCAGCATCAAACAAGACAATGGAGATGCAGTGGCTGCAGATACAGTTGGCCAATTCCCAATTGCGGAGGGGAAGCGTACCGTGTTAGAGTTGAGGGCCAATTGCCTAAACCAGTCCAGCCAAAATTTAAATCCCTAGATATGATACATGTTCCATAGTACATGGGTTGACTTTGACTTCCATACGCTTACATACATTATTATTATACATTATTTCCGAGCATAACCATTTGAAAGTTCGTTCAAAATAATCGCTAAAGAGAGACCTCAAAATTTTAAATATATATTCTATTCTATAATTTTGTATGCTCGTTTTATTTAAAAAAAAAATTTCATGAATACATTTTTAAAAGTTAGGAATTATTTACCATTGCAGCCTATTGTTAGACTAATTGTTTCTTTGGGCATTGATATAAAAAGACGATGTTTTTGTTGTAACGAAGATCAACATTTGTAATTTTGGTAATAAGGTCTTAAAAACCAAGAGCAGGGTATTTATAACAAAATATATTGATCAATAATATATATTTAACTCATAGATATTTTATGCACACATTTAAATGCAAACCAATAAATAGCTAAAACGCTCTTGCTGGTACAGGGTATCTCCTGGTCGGTGACCCTTAACGAAAGCATTCTACTTATCTATTCCTGTTACTCATTTTTACCTTCAGTGTATTTTTCTCATACATGCATGTAAATATGTCACAGTAAAGACAACATTGGCAGCCCCACAAATTCTTATTTATACGAGCTTCGAATTTTTACCATTTTTACTATTTTTTTCAGCCGAGAGACCGCTTTAGAGATACCAGTATGTATACATACTTGTATTTGTATATATTCTACCAGGAATCCACAATTTATTGCATTTCAAATCAAAGTGGATATTTAAGCATTTAATCATCTACCTCAAATTTGACATCTGTTTGTAGAGTTGTAGATACAATTTCAAAAAAACATTTTTAATTTCGTTCAATTCGTGCAATGTCCGTCTTTAAATTGTTTTTTTGCAATCACTAATTTTGTAATTTGGGTTGCCGGAGGAGGCCAGGCCGAAGTTTTGACTTAGTCTTTAGAGAAGCTTATCAAAAGTCTACCTGCCAATTTTGATGCCGTAGCTATTAAACTGTGGGATTACAGATTTTCGCGACTTACACGATCCCAATTGGGAGTGGCCAAAAATCTTAAAACTTTATCTGACGCGGCTAACAACTGTTCGACTTGTGCTGCGATTGTCCATTATATAGCTGCCCTTCCCTTCTCGAAGAATCACCGATATAAAAACTAAATCAACGTCAGCTGCAATTTAATACTTACACATACTGTAAAAAAAATTTCTCTACTGCTGGTAATTATCGCACATAATTCTACGGTAAAAACGCGTAAGAACGTTGCGGTCGGGTGTAACCGACTGCACAATAATCTGTTCACAGTGTAATAACAATACAAAAATACACTCCAAAGTGGGCGTTGCCAAAAAATCTTAACACTTTATGTGACGCAGGTATACACGAGTATATTCCAAATTTCAGTTCTTAAAGTTTACAAAATGACAGACATTAAATAAAACCAATATACCCTTGTCACGTTCTGAAGAAATTATTGCGCGTTTAAGCAGTCAAAGACGTGACCACTTAATGTTCTCTGCCGGTTGGGTTAATGTCTCGCAGTGCGTTTTTTCTAAGATAGATGCTTTATCAAGATGATTGATCAGGTAAACGGTTTATCGAACATTATAACAAGTGCATTTTCCCTGAGAGAGATGAACCTATTCAAGTTTTATATATATACAAGCAAATGTGTATTTGTACTGAAATGTTTTTTGTTGAGTAAAAGCCAATTTCAATTCATTAAGTTATTAGCAAATTAAAGGTTTAACTGAAATTTGAGACATAAAACTAGTCAACTATCTCGGCCACAATTATATAAATACAAAATTCTTGAGACGCTTGCTCCGCATTGCCAGCTAAAATAAAAGCCAGTAGGCTAGATTATCTATATCAGTGCATATGCGGCACATTTCACGGCATGACCTGCTTATTTAAAAGTAGTTTAAGCTCCGTTGCTGAAACCGGGTCGTGAGACGTTGTCAACTCGCTCGTTTTTCATGTGGAGAGTATTGTACTTGGTCAAGGGCTAATAGCTGTAAATTTAATGCTTTTAATTATAAACTTTTCGACATTTTGTTATTAAGCGCTATTTTAAAGTAAATAAGAATGCTCTAGTAAGTCTCTATTTACGTAAAGATAAAAATATATAGATAAAAAAGACCAGAAAAATCATATGCAACAATTTTCGTGCAATCGTTTTTTTTTTACATTTCATATGGGATACAAACGAATATCAACAATGATGATGTGAAAATATATAGGTGACTGTAGAAGATCTTGGCTATAAGAGTGCTGTAGTCGGGCCAATATGCGCTAACATATACTCGAGTTTACTTCAATACATACGTACACAAGAACACACATACACACACCCTATGTAACAGATCTTATGATCTCAGGGATATGTTTAAAAGTAAGAGACAGAGTTTAAAAAAAAAAGATTTTTTTTTGGATCAAGAATATATGTTCATATCTTTATCTTTATAAATACAAATATAAACCTAGATACACTGATAACTTTTGCCAATTGTTTGACAGCGTGTTGAGTTGCTTAAAGATAATTTTAGCCTCATCATCTTAATGACAATGTTGGAGAAATATTTAAACGTTTTCTTAGCTACAATTTAAATCAAATATTTAAATCGTCCTAATCACTGGAGTTAATTAAACCTCAGAAAGACATGCCCTTTTAACATAATATATCTCTGTCTTTAATTATAGCAATGGCTTCCAGCAGTAGCAACAATTTCCGCAGAAAAAGTCACAGCCTAACACATGCGCCGCAATGCGGTCTGAGAACCGCCGCAAGCAACACGACTTCAGATGCAAGCCAGCGAAGGCAAGAAGAATGCTACTATTATCAACCACCTACCTCCCAGCTGCAACATCAACAGCGTCAGTGTCGGCCAACTTTGCAGTTTGGCCTATGGTTGAGCGCAATGACCGCCTATCGATTGCTGACAATCAGCCTCCTAATTGGAATTCTGTGTCTACATCACGTTCACGGAGTGGATCCCAAATTCGACCCCTCCACGCGCATGCGACTAGTGCTGGTGCCGGCCGACGCACAGGTCGGCTCTGTAATCTACAGATTGCGTGCAACTGACGAGGAGTTCGACTATCCATTGACCTTTGAGTTTATGGGCGATGCATCCTCGTCCACCGTCAAGGTGGAATCGCTTCCATGCACCAAGTACAATTCTGTCTGTCAGGCAAATGTTGTATTGCAGCGACGCCTTGAGCCAGGCCGCTTCTACGACTTTCAAGTCTCGGTGAAGGACACAAATGGTGGCATGGCCACGCAATTGTGTTCAATTACAGCAACCAATTTTAGCACACCCCATGACCTCATATTTCCACATAAGCCGGGCATCATCATGATACCTGAGGTAAGTCCCGTTCTCAAAAACCCTAGTTTTTTATACTGTCCCTAAGTTTAACTAATGTTTCCAAATTTTTTATTTTTCAAATTGAAGATCTTTATTGGAAATTTAGTATAGATATATAGAAAAGTGTATTATGGTAGTCGCATCCAATTCCGACAAAAAGTTACAAGCCGTCCAGTGGAGTTAAAATGGCCTTAAGGGCTTAAGGAATCAAGAAATCAATTATCATTCCAGCATAACTGCGCGCTACTCGTTCACATTGTACCAAAATATTGTTGCCTATATATCTATACCTATCTATGTATACCTTAGGGGTCGGAGATATTTTCTGTCCGATTCATATATTTGATTCATAACATTTGCACAAGGCCATCGTTTATTAACTGATTTTCTGTATGTCATTTTTAAGACCTAAACTTAACTTCAAAGTATGTTTGTACTCATGTAAATCTTCTGAGAAGGATGCTAGGTCTGGGTAATCTCAACAAAAGCATTGAGAATTCTTGTATATATGTGGGAAAAAATATATGTTGTAGGAGCCTGCCGATGCTGTATTCTTTTTTAATAATCACTACAATAAAATATATCTGATTGAGATAGCTCCACAGTAAATTTTTCAAATACATAATGTAAGCAACATTAATTACGATATTACATATTTATCTTCTTGTTTTCTTGAAAGGATGCAAAACGAGGCACAGAACTAGATTATGTTATTGCCCGGAAAATCCACTTTTTCAAAAACCAGTCTACCTCGAGCTATGGGTGAGTAATATTGAGAATATATTTAAATCCAGTTTTCATTTTTTAACTTTAGGGATCGCCGTTATTCGCTATAAGGCAAAAAATTATATCAGCTGAGACCACAGAAGGAACAGTTTTCCTTTTAGGACCTTTGGATTTTGAGAAGCAAGCTATGTACCATTTAACAATTCTTGCTAATGTACGTCTGGCTGGGTTATTGGCATGATTGTGATGTGTAACGTCAAATTTCTTGTACACTTTAGGATGCATATGCCGAGCCTGGTCAAGATGGACGCAATATTGCGGGCATAGAAATTGTTGTTATTGTGCAAGATGTTCAAGATCAGCCGCCTGTATTTACTCTGGCACCCCCAGTTACAAAACTACAGCCCGGTATTCTTCCTGGCGACAAGGTGATCTTCGAATTTAAGTAAATTATACAACCTATTCTTAATATTGAATATTCTAAGATATTGCAAGTGCATGCGGAAGACGGAGATAAAGGAAACCCACGGGAAGTTCGATATGGTTTAGTTTCAGAAAACAATCCTTTTACTTCCTTTTTTGATATCAACGACACGAGCGGTAAGTCCAATGTCAATTTTAAAACATATTGTTCAAATCAGCTCAGATATAAAGATTTTTTTGATTTTTGGCTTGGAATGGTTAACACAAATTTAAACAAGAATAGGCCTGACGCGGGAATACACGAGTATATATCCGAATATTTTAGTCTCTAGCTTAAATAGCCGCCAAATATATAAGCTTATTACTTCGTAAACGACTTGAACAATTAGCCCCAGCAATACTTACTTATGTATTAAGATATTCCCATGTTAAGGTCACAGATGCCTTCTTCTGACTGTAGCACACATTGGTAAAAAGTTTATGATACCCTTTTTGCCGATTTAATGTGTGTAGAGTATAAAAAACGAAATGCAACAACATCAAAAAGATATTAACATAACTACCAGCAATCGAACGGGCCAGCTTCAATCCGGTCCATCGTTAGACTCGTTAGATGGCAGAGCACATCTTCAACGATGCACTCTGTGTACGTTGTGACCAAGTTCTGGAACTGCAATTTAGCTCTAGGCTCAGCAACGATTATGCCCTTCGCTCCCCGTAGTCACAGTCCAGTCACAATGATTTCGCCTTAGCTTCCTCGTTTCCTGCTTGTCTGGTTCATTGCCAGTTTGACGGCAATGACTTTGGGCCAGGCAGACTGGAGGTTCTATAGGAGGCTGTCTGGCTGTCTGGCCGTCTGGCTGTCTTGCTTTTGGCGGTCTCTTATGGTGCTTGGTAAAGACAAGGCCTCGAATAACGCTGTGCCTTTGCCCAACTGGATCTGTGTACATGTGACTACACACACACAAGCTTACTTTAAAGTCTATCTTTTTTGCGAAAATCTGCAAGGTTCTCGATGAGCCACAGCGTCATTCGGAAAACACATAAGAATTTCATATCATGGTTTATTGGCCACCATCGTATAGATATCAGGATTACAAGGTTGTTGACGCAATATGTATAGGTTAGCTTTCAGTGTAATTAACGGACTGCAAAATGGCAAAGAACTTAATTAAGGATCAGCTAAATATTAAACTGCAATATATCTTATAGTTTAAATATAAATTCAAATTAAAAATTCTTCTAGATACTTCAATATAAAGAAAGCAATAAATAACGAATATACACATATATAATTTACATAGAAACAGAAAATTAGGCAAATAAAAAAGCATAAAATATTCTCAAGGCATCTTATGATTACTTTCTGTTCCTTGGTCTTTTGCAAGCAAAAAGTGAAGAACATTATCGTTGGCGGTTTACATTGTCTATTAGTATGAGTGCAGACTGTATTTTATTTTTTTATTCTTTCACTGATGGAAACTTTACCATGGCTATGAGGCTTGAGTTTTTATAAGCTCTTGTGGGTTTCTACAAAAAACAAATAAAAGAGCTTTAGTTGGAAGTGCCCGACTGGGAGGTACCTTGTACCCAGCCCAGAGCTGCCGTGTCTTTTCATAGAAACCTCCTCCAAGCTATAAAAACTTCATACTTGAAGAACTTCCGTGTTTGTTAATGATCGCTTTACAATTTTTAAGGCTTCTAAACCACAAGCGGAAGGCTGTTCCTCGAAAATTGTATTTTAAATAATTTAATTTTGTGGGAAATAGATGAAAGTATTCAAAAAGAAAACACAAACAGACAGTTAAGAAAATAGGATACTTATTGAAAAAGTTATAAGCAGACCGACGATGCCAGATCGATGCGATTAATCGTCCTGATCATGTATATATATTTAATGGGTCTGAGACTATCCTTTTTTTTACTAAGATTCTTGTGGGACAGGGAATAAAACTCTAATTTCCATCAGCTTATAGAACGAAGGCCAAAGAATACTGTATTTAGATCGAATTTCAAACAGATTGACAAATAAAGGTCCAATTCTGACAGACGGTTCAAACATCTTCGTAAGTCTCGTTTTAATTCAAAAGACAATTACATTATATTGCAGGTGAAATTTTCTTAATGCGACCTCTCGAAGATATTGCGGCAATCACGCATGTGGGCGATCCCGTCTTGCTCACCGTAATTGCGGAAGAAGTTAAAGTTGGTCGTGACGAACCTCCAGCAATGGCTTCCACAGTGCAGTTGGCGTTCTTTCTGCCGGACCGTACAAATTCACCGCCTTACTTCGAGAATGATCAGTAAGTAGCAAGGCCTAAAAGGGATAGAAGAATAACCGCAAAAAAGCATGAAACAATAATTTGGCCAAGAATACTCCACAAGAAAGTGCCTAACCTGAAGAAGTAAATCAAATACGCAACCATTTTCACTTGGTTTTACACTAACATCTTGGCATCGATAGGTGCATGTATTTAAGTAAACATACATTCACTCGACTAATTATGAACAACTAAGAACTACTATGAATAGCTCCCCGCTACTCTCTTCATCAATCTAAGAGCAAAGAAATAAATGCTTTATATAATATAAAATTTATAGAATATGATATATTCGTGTGTGAATAGTGAAACACACATAAATAAATATTAATATAAATATATTTTAAATTCTATGTAGGTTTAGGGCTAAAAAGCTTCACGAATTTATTCTTCAAACGGGTTTTCTCGATTTGATAAATAAGACTAAGTTTATATAAACAAGAATCCCGCGATATTTTAAATCCCTTCAGCCAAAAAGGCCAAACGAAACACAAACTTTGATGTGCCTGTTCATAGCCCATTTAAATAGTACTTGTTTTCTTGGCTATACTTATATTGTTAACGATGTGCTTATTTTCCTGGACATGTAGCTACGCCTCGAGGGTGGACGAAAATGCCTTGCAAGGAACAGCGCTGACGTTCGTGGATCCATATGTCCCGCGGGTATACGACGACGATACCGGGAAAAATGGCGTCTTCTCGCTGACACTTCTGAACAATAATGGAACGTTTGAGATCACGCCGAATGTGGCGGAGCACAGCGCATCGTTTCTCATCAAGGTGCGGGACAATTCGTGGTTGGACTACGAGCAACGGCATTCGGTTCAGTTTAATATTCTCGCTCAGGAATTGGGTCCAGCCACCAATCTTTCGGCAATGGTGAAAGTCGTTGTGTATATCAACGATGTTAACGACAATACGCCGGTTTTCGATCAGCCAAGCTACACGGTGGAGCTGCCGGAGAACATGACAGTGGGCACAAAGGTCGTGCAGGTTCACGCAAGTGACTTGGACTCGGGCCTGGGTGGCATGGTGCGCTACACGGCCATTTTGGGTTACCTGAACACCTCGCTTAATCTGAATGCAGAAGACGGATTGATCAGCGTGGCAACCAACAGTCACGGCTTCGATCGTGAAGTTATGCCTGAGTACCACCTGTATGTGGAGGCTCGGGACATGGACGGCAACGGCAATCGAGCACAGGTTCCGCTCATTATCAAGCTAATTGATGTTAACGATGAGGTGCCCGTCTTTGACAAGGATTTGTACGAGTTCATACTAGCAACCGATCTGATGAGCTTTACGACCAGCGCTTTTATACACGCCACTGACAAGGACGCCACCGCGCCGAACAACGAGGTGCGCTACGAGCTGATCAATGGCAACTATGACAACAATTTTGTACTGGATAAGGTGACGGGCGAGCTGACTGTCAGGGAAAAGATCCATCTGCGTTCCAAAAAGCACATCGGCATGCGACGACGTCGCGATACACAGGCCATGCCGTTATCCGACGATGACAGCGATTTGTTCATACTGACCGCTCGGGCCTACGACCTGGGCGTACCTGTACGCTTTTCGACCACGACCATACGCATCTATCCACCAGAGAGTCGAAAGCGCATCGTCACATTTGTGGTTCCCGGTGTCAACCTGGACAAGCGCAAGACAGAGGAAACGCTCTCTGCGATAACTGGAGGCAAGGTTTTTATTAACGAAATGCGGCCACTCAGGCCGGAAGAGCCTGGCGCTAGGGACATACCCAATGGCAATCCGAACATCAAAGAACGGAGCGTGGTCACAGCGACCGTGCTCTATGACAGCGCATCCGTCGTTGACATCTCGCAGATACAGCAGCGACTCTCGCAGCACAACAACTCGTACGCAATCATGCCACAAGACACGGCTGAGACAGACGTAAGTATCTGATTTGGAAGGCAACCGCCAATATGAAGCGACTAATGGCTCGTGTGCGTTAATAGAATCTCACTCCCTTGCAGACGCAGTACAAGGCTGAAAATAAAGTTTTGTTCTGGCTGCTTATACTGCTGGCCACTCTGGTTGCCTTCACGATCCTGATCCTGCTGCTCTGCTGCATATGCTCGTGGTGTCCGCTCTATGGGGCAGCAACGTAAGTAGCTTTAAGCGCAATGAACCCAACTAGACTTTGTAAGAGCTCCCAACACTTGCATCCCTTGCTTCTTGAATCGGTGACTTAGTCTCGGTATTTAATTCAACACTGGAGAAGCTATACGATTAATGCCAAATTGCTGTTCAAGTAACCCGTAACGATCCACATTCAAAACTTTGTGCAATTAATTACGAATTCAAAGCACAAACTTAAGCTAAAAACTTGAGACTTTCATAAATCATGTAACATTTAGTAAACTTAAACGTTGTGGTCAGGTGTCACCGACTGCGCAATACAGTGTAATAGTAACTAAAACAAAGTACCCTCTTAAAAAATATATTAAATTTTGGGGTGTAGAATTGTATCTGAATCCCATACTGCAGCTCCTAATTATCAGCTTATTTCAGCGTGGCAAAACTCAGATTAAGTAATAAAAGCATACTATGCAATTAAGAACAGTCGCAACAAAATTCTAAGAAAAAAAGCTCTAAGAATAGAACACGTAAATACACTTATTCACTTCTGTACATGCTTCCAAAAACTGCATGCGCTTGTTGCCAATTGGCTGCTGTGGCTCTGAGCCAATATTGATGCAACTTTTTGCAATAGATGACTTAAGTGCTACCGTCAACATTTGTGTGAGCCAAATTTGGTGTCATACGCGTTCACACAAATATTGATTTTTGAAATGTTGGGAGGGCACAAGCGGTCTAAATGTTTTGCTCAATTTTAAGTCATCTGTACTAATGAATAATAAATAATTTTAAATTGATACAGGCAAGCAACTCGCTCAACACCTAGCTAATATATTATGTGCACTAACAATCAATACTTATATTTATTTACATGTTTTCTAAAAAAAAAAAAAAAAATAGACACTCTAGTATTGTACCAAAGACTAAGTACAGATTTCAATGTAGTGAGAAAAATATCATATCAATAATTATCGACTCATACTACTCATATCATCATTAATTGTTTACTCTTCTCTTGTAGCAAAAGAATAGTTAATATCAGTAGAACTGAAGACGATGTACATCTTGTGCATAGAGAAATGGCAAATGGAAAACAAACAAAATCTGTTCAGGTAGATTTTGATCGATTTCAAATTACACAGTACTTTGAATTTTGCAATTTAGAAAACATCAAATACGCTCACAAATTGGCAATTTCGTTAGTTAACTCACGCTTTAGTTTCCAATTTAATTCCATCCAAAACTCTTAGAAACATCTTAACAATAACTCTTTCCCATCATTTCAAATGGTTTTGGAAGCACATCCCATTTTTAAGTTTCGTATATTTTGCAACTTAAATCACTTCTTTTTTTTTAATCATAAAATTTAATTAAATAATAATTATACTTAATATATGTTCTATACCTATTCTGGCATAAATTACGCCAATTCACAGGTCGCCGAGTGGATGGGAAGACGGGAGGCTTGGTCAGCGGAGAAGCCATCAAATACACGAACAAAGCCTACCCGCTGGGAATTCCGCGATGGGCGTGAACAGCCTGAAAACGTAGAAATGCACAACTCAGGTGTCAACACCGACGGCGAAGCAATCCGTCGCGCAGAATCCGCCGAATACCAGCAGAGACGCGTGCGCATTAAGTACTGACCTATATATATCCCAATTTGATGGAGTCACCAATGCCAACTTTTTATTATAGAAATAACCAAACAGCCAAAGAAGACCCACATCTTAGTTTCCATAACTCTAGAACTAATTTAATAAACGACCGAGACGTTTACATTGAGGACGTAATGGATGATCAGCATCTAGATGAAATTAAAGAAAAGTTTGCCCGTGGCAAAGCGAATAAACTGTTGGAAAATGCCCGATTAAAAAACTACGATTCGGATGCTCGACAGATTGACGACGACTCAATGCGAAGGCACGAGATAGACCGTGGTAGCGACATCGACTTCAATACTGCCCAAAACAGTCTCAAGAATAAGCGCGAACTTTTTATAAAGGACGGAAACGTCGAGATTCTACAGCTTATGACCAGAGACAAAACTCGCGACGGTGCACTTTTGGATGACGATAATATCTACGTCAATGTGCCAATGAAGTCGTCGGCAAACTTTTCGCATCCACAACTATTGATGGTGGACAATACGGGCAAGGAGATTTTGATGAGACGATTCATTGAAGAGCAGCCGGATGGAAAGCAGATTATACGCGAGCACTATCATATTGTTCCGGGCGCAACATATATTCAGTCAATGCCAAACGAAATACAACAAGGATCAACTTTAAAAGGCGATACATTTCCCTTGGGTAAATCGGGACCAAATAGTATTGTCTACTCCCAAACGGAACCCGAAGTGAAAGTTATACATACCCAGTCTGTACAGGGTGTAGAAGAAATAGCTCAGCTGCAGCCCGTTTTATCAAATCAGTCGCTTTCGCACGAACTGGAGCACTCGCTGAAGCAACAAAACGCGCTTTTGCGACAGATATTGCTGGAAAAGGAAAAACTAGAATCTAGATACACCCAACACGAAATAGTTTTAGAAACACAAAGTCTTCCAGGCCAATCGATGGCCATAGGGACACAAACCGACTGCGACGCTGGCACCCAAACTGAACCATTCGAAAACGCAACCGACCAACCAAGGACAGAGGCACAGGTCCAAGTGGGGTCCACCCGTCGCCGAGCGCGCAGTGAGAACGATGACTCGATGTCTGAGGATGAGTACAAATATGTGCGTTTCAGTCCACCAAATAGTCCCGAAGGCGTGTATTGGATAAAGCGCCATCGTCCTAAAAGGCGCCTAAGGCTACGTGGCAGCTCACAGCCTCGGAAAAGGATTGTGATGGTAGAAGACGTGAAACGCAAAATACGAACACCCATAAAGGAGGAGGAAGAGCTCTACGAGAATAAGAGGCGGCTGCCACCTAAGAAGCCACTTCGCGAAACGAAAACGAGTATTTTGCGTAAGCAATTGAGCGATGAAAGCCGAAAGGTGGACGTTGGCCAACAAAAAGAATCGAATGGCAAGCGTAAATCTGAGACACTGAGCCGAGAGGTACTTATGGAAATATCGGACTCTCTGGATGAAATGGGAAGTCCGCGAGAGCATAGAATCAAACATATTTCAGATCAACAGTACTATGACAATATTGACGGCGAAATGGACGAAAACGATACTGAATACTCAATTGATTCGGATGATGATGAAATTATAATTAGGACAAATACGAACTTAGCTGGCTACGTGCACGAACAAAATGTCTACGCCAAGAAGTCAAGAGACACGGAACTCCATGAAATGCAACTGAAGAATCTATCCCACCAAAATAAATCCATAAACACTATTTCGCTATCGGAGTCGCGGGAAATACATCCAGAGGCTAAGCCAAGGCTTTCACGTAGGGACAGTTCCAGACGCAGCCAAAACTCGCGCAAGCAAACATCTTCGGAGCCGCCGAACAATCGCTTTTCGATTTCCAAGTACGAAATAAGTTTGAGCGAGAATGGAAAAAGCCAGATTAACTCAACCGAGATAAGTGGCTCAAAGCGTTCCTTAAACGAGCGCTATTATCAAAGTGAAACGGAACTGGCAGGTCACGATGAACCAACCGCACGAAATGTGCCCAAGTATATGGAATGGTATTATAGCAAGAAGAAGCCCCCATTAAGCGGGCGAACTTCCACGGAGTCGTCCAAATCGCAACTATCGACCAAAAAGAAAAAACCAACTGCGCCCGAAAAACGTGTGTCGAAAGCCCGTTTGAACACCAAGTCCGAAGATCTGGCACCACACGATAATGCTGGAAAATTCAAGCCGGAGCCGGCACCGCGAAGATCTCCGTCAAAAGGTAGTCGGATGCTAAAGGAGGATAGAGCATTGAACAAGCAGCACAAGACCGAAATAGAGACTGATACCAATCATCCGCTTTTGCAGCACTCTGAGCATCGTTTCGAACGTGAAAATGCGCCGGAAGTGCCACCTCCTCCCACCAAGTTGCCACACTACATGTATCCGGAAACTCCGCCCCATGCGACGCCAACGGATAAGGATAGTTCATCTCAGAGGCACAAGCCGAAACCGTCACCCATCAAAGAGAACGAAGTTAAGTTGACAAAAGCAAAAATTAATCTCTATGTTGAAGAGCCAAATGCGGCGCATCCACCCGCTTCGCATGCACAAAAGCAATTGAATGCATCTACTCTGGAGGATGACCACGACTCGGGCATTGCCATGAACTCTCTAATGAATAGTATGGGCCGCAGAAATCCGATAGCGGAAAAGAAAAGCGTTTTCTCAATTGCATACGACGATGTTAGCCGCGTTAAGAAGATAGCATCCGGTGGAGAGTCTCCGCAGTATTCATAATGCTAACTCCGTGAAATATTTTAAATAACCAATACATGTGATAGCCTCTAAGGCTCTTTATCTTTGAAGCAAGAAATCACCATACGATTTATTTGTACACTTCGCTCATAAATATTATGCTTACGTATGTATATTTGTGTATTAGTAATCCATAAGGTCAGGCATGAGGATATTAAGGATGTTGCAATTTGTTTCAGTCTACAGAATACGCCTAATAGTTATATTACACATATCGAGCGTTGGCTCTTTATACCCTGTACCCATTCAAAATGGGTATATATTAATTAGGCAAGAGGAAGTGTCTCTGACTCCATAAGGTATATATATATTCATGGTCAGCATCAACAGCCGAGTCGATTTAGCCATGTCCATGTCTGTCCGTCCGAGCTAGAGATCAAGTTTATTTCCTAACTATTATCTATTATTATAGATCAGCGAAGTTATTTAGCTTAACGTGTGTACATATGTGTGTGTGTTTATTTGTGTGCGTGTATGTTTGGCTCGAAGCTGGGTGCAGGGTATCTCCTAGTCCGGCATTCTCGACTAGAACACTCTTGCTTGTTATAATTTGTATTATGCATTTCAACCACAAATTAATGAAATGGGATTTTAAGCTCATATTTGAATTTCATGTATGTATTAAGTACTTAAGCTCATCCTATGATTGGACTTCAATAAATACATAGTTTTAGTTATCCTTGTCATTGTGAAGATTATACTTTTTAGACTTACTTAACCTAATGTAATATGAACTTCATATAATTCTTTTGTTCCTACTTGCATACTACCAAAATTACGTGGTTATTTAGTCTATAAACACACATCTACCCACTGCCATGCGGTTCAACTGGGGTTTTTTTCTCTTTTGTCAAGCATACAAATAAACAGCACTAGCAAAATACAAAATTGTATTTTTTACCCGTAATTATATTGACACGTAAAGTGAAATGCATTTAACCAGATAGCTCCAACCCCATGAAGTATATACATATGTATACATATATTCATTTCTAAACAGCTCTGTTGATTCATATTTTGGACTTTTTTTTTTTTTGTTGAATTTTCAATTTTTCTTATAGATCTGCTAGTTTCTATCAAAGATAATAATACAATGCGCCCTCATTTTCCACATGCATATTTCCTTAGTTGTAATTCTTAAGTTCGAAAATACCAAATTTGTTTTTTCCTCACCTCCGCACCTATAATCAAGTCGCCTTTGTCTGATATATTTTGAGCTGTTAATTTACTGTGAATGTTGTGAACCAAATTTTTATTTGTGCTTAAAATGCATACAATTTAAAAATAATGTAAATGTTATTTAGCTTGTTATACCTAGAAGCTGTCTGTCTGACCGCCTGTCTGTATAAACGAGTCGATCTCAGAGACTATTAGATCTAGAGAATGAATGTTTTTAAGTTCCTGTATACCATGTTTAAATTCATCTTAGTTTCACCGTTTTCCTAAAATCCATAAAAAACTACATTAACCGCAGATTTTGTAAGCCCAATCTCGTAGATTGTAAAAGCTTAAAACACCAAATTTGGATCACAAGTTTCATCGGTAAGGAATAGCAGCAGTTATTAAACAAAACTTTTGGTAAAATGTGACAAATTTAAAAAGCCAATTGCTCTAGTAGTTTTTGATCTATTTAATGTTCATTTAGACCAGGTTACAGGGAATCTCTTAACTGACCACTCTCGAATAGATCATCATCACTAAAATTAAGAACAGACAAGCTTTTAATTTTTTTTTTTTTTTTTGGATATCTGGCTTATTTAGTTAATATCAATAAATATAAATTTTAGGATATGAATTTTGTGGCATTTCTTAAAGATTATTGAAGCAAGAGCTAGGAACTTTGGTAGATACATCTGTTCTCGAATAGCATACTCAAATCAAGAATATTTCATTTTTAGGTTGGTTTTTACATACATTAAGGTGCTACTTTTATTTTTGTTCAATGACGGGGGCTAAGGGAAGCCGCTTAGTAAAGTGCGCAGCTTGTAGGGTGTGTATGTGTGTGTGAGTGTGTGTGTGTGTGTGTCTGTGTGTGTGTGTGTGTGTGTGTGTGTGTGTGTGTGTGTGTGTGTGTGTGTATGTGTGTGTGTATGTGTGTGTGTGTGTATGTGTGTGTGTGTGTGTGTGTGTGTGTGTGTGCGTGTATACGTATACATATGTGATTTTGTGTTTGAAAATAAAACGTTACGGCAGCTCGCAGCTGGGTACAGGGTATTTCCTAGTCGGGCACTCCGACTCGAACACTCTTTTTTGTTTCCATAAAGAGTTTTAGTCCTTAACATGTCTCCGACTATATACAAACCTTTAGTTACTCGTCACATAAATAAAATATTGTGTAATAACTGCCATATTGACATAAAATAACAACATAGTGTTCACAATCAATCCAATACATGTACATATAGATTTAAAAAATTAGTTAATGGAAAAAAAAGTCTTGCCCTAAGGATTATGTAAATACTTATTATTAGAATTTCATAATAGCAGCAGCTGATTTGTTAAGCACTGTGTATATTTGGTGAATCAAAAAAAGATATGTATACATTTAATACACAATATGTATAGACTAAAGCAAATACCATGTATAACGTTTTTATATCGAATTATTTATTATACAAATACAAACCAATTAAATAAACAACGCTCTAAATCATTTTTTGCAGAACATTTATTCGATACTTTGGGAAATGCCACGTAAATTAAATTACAAATGTCAAAATCGGGTATTCATATTTTAGTATACATATTTAGTACCTCATATCACATCTGAGTTTTCTACTATATATATATTTGCGCCTAAAAGCAAGCATTAAGCTAAGAAAATTCCGACCCCGAAAAAAATATATAAAATGTTGAACAAGACGAGCTGATATAGTCTGTCTAAGCGAACTAAACTCGCAGTTTGAATGACTTTTTTGTTGCAGGCAGTACATATGTCAGAAGGACCTAATCGGTCCCCTATCAAAAAATCAAAAATTAATCGAAAGTTGAGTTTTTATGTAAAAAGCTGTATTGTTTTTCAAGGTATCCTACACAAGCTCTGCAATTTAGAGCCACACTATGCTTCACACATAACAGAAAATTATCAAAATCGGACCCTTTAGCATATAGCTCCAATAGAAAAAAAAAAAAAAAAAGTATATTTTCTAGCATAATTTTAGAATTTTCATTTACCCGCTATGTGTGATACGGCTCTTTTAAAATTTTGTAGCAGATATCCATAAAAGTGAATTCAAATATAAATTCACTATGTTAAGAAACAAAAGTGAATGTTTAGTTAGACATAGAAACATTTTTTATTGTATATATTTTTGGCTTGTAATAAATAAGTTTATGGAGATTCAAAAGATCATTTTATAAAATATATGAGTTCTCAAATAAATATTTATCAAACCTTAATATATTTGTACACAAGACTTAAAATGCAAAAATGTTATCAATCGATTACTCGTGTATAGCTGTTTTAATGTTGTGTTTGGACTGCATTTGAAGGTCAACATGGTGGTTCATTTAAAAGGCAAACAGATCCGGTACAAGCTAGTTTAATCAAAGCTTCATTGTAAGGTTCATGACACTGGCACTAAGAAAAAGAAAGATTATTAAACTATGTGTGAACTATAATAACACATTTTGTGCAACATACCTCCTCTATTATTGGTTTAAGCCATTTTTTATTTTATCGTAAGTTGATTTAAATCCATCTTGAATATCGTTCTTGATTTTGGTGACATCGTCCTCTTGCTCGTGGTAGTAAAAAAAGTAGACAAGTAAACCGACAATTACAAAGACCACAAAGAATGCACTGATTATCGATACCAGCATGCTAAGTGCGCAACTAAAGCAGCTGGAAATAAAAAAGGAACAAAGAAAATACTTGTTATTCATGTTAATTACCAATGATTTTACTCCCATTCCGAAATGTTGTATACCTTACAGCAAAGACACTGATTTATACAAAGTTTCATCAAAATAACATCATTGCTGATATACTTGTTTGCTTTAAAGCAGACGGACAGACGTACATAGCTATAATGACTCAGCCCATCCTCTTTATCAAGAATATCTGAGCGTTGGGTGATAGCTCATTTAATGTCTAACTATTCCCATTAATAAAATTGTTTCTTGTACTCTAAATATTATTCATTTTATTTTAAAGTTAGCAGCAAATTTCAACTATCTTTATGATTTAATGCTGTAAAGTTATATTTTCTTTGTTTCATTTACTTAAATTACCATTTGGAATGTTTGCTCATATACTAATGTATCTGACTAAATTATTAATATAAAATACTATGAAAAATCGTACAGTTTTAATTTGAAGATTTTTTATCATTTTGTAACAGAAAATTTGCATTAAGAGTTGACAAACGAAAAGAACTTGTATAGCGTGTAGCCATTAAAAAGCTTTTGGTACTAATTGCCAATTTCTGCTTTTATGTTTAGAATGCATTTATCCTACGCCTTAAAAATGACTACAATATAATTATGGCTTGGCCACTTAAACGCTAAAAATGAAAGTTAAATAAAGCCATGTGTATATGAATAGTGTCCCTGAATTATATTTCAACCCTTGTTCACGCGACTTATTCAGTCACTGCGTGCATATGAATAAAATGTCGAGTTGGCGCCCGGCTGTCGGCTAACTGAAAGTTATCCTTGGCAAGCTCTTTAGCACGGGTGGGACAAGTAGTTGAACATAGCTATGTATGTATATAGCCTCGCCTGAGTGGAGCCGGGACTTGCTGGAGCCTGGCAAATACGCATTTCAATTCAGATACACAAAATGCTCATGCAAACAAAGCAGAATATACACATCTACATCCATGTATAGTATTCGTATCCGTAGAAAATAGGGGTGACAGTGGGTTAATGGTCCGTATCGTTACAGTACATACATACATATATACGTACATGCCTAGACATTTAAACATGATATTGTCATGAAACCGTAATCGGATATTGTCTGTCTTTACATACTTAGCTACTTACGTTCATTAGTACATAGAGTTGTATTTATCAGAGAACATAAATGTCCACATTTAATTTGATTAATTTAATTTAAATTGCATATACCAAATACCGTAAAAACATATACAAACTAGCATATAAACACTTGCGTAAATGTGCAAAAGGGCATTACAGCAAAACACGGAATACAGACTAGGGGATCTTTCTATTGCTACCACCAATTGTACCTGCGTTGCAATATCTATCTGCGAATGTGTGTATATACAAATAAGATGTGTAGATGCTTTGATACAGTTGCAAACCTGACCCATACATAACTGCTTATGTACGTACATACATATACTACTGGCTTTTCTCTTTGCCGTCTTCAAGTCTTTGTGCACGTTTTTTATATATATATGCATATATATTCGTATGTACGCATTTCCGCTTCTCAAATAGTAACAACATAATCTAATGCAAATCTTATACTATTGAGCATCGTGAAGTATGTGTAAACTTATTTATTTTGGAATATTTGTATAAATACATAGCGTTGTGGACATATGTGCGTATGCATATATTTACAAATATCCAAGTACAGAAAGTACTTATTTTTATTTATATTAAATACACACATACAAACCGAGCAAAGCAAACCGAGACAAACGTAAACTTATCCGTTAATTAAGTTAAACTTACCAGCATGCTACGTTCCCGGCCAGACATTTGCACATGATGGATTAGTTAATAAACTTTTCTGGAATATAAATTAATTAACAAACTGCTGGTATAATAATTACAGCGCTATGCATTAATTTTTCCAAGCATTATTTTGGATTTGTGCACTCACTCAGCTACACACAACGTACCACGCCTGAAGATGTGGAGAAACTGAAAACGAAAACCGTCTGGCAGCCACTTGACGCGACGGCAAACTGCGTTCTCAGAGAGTCGGCATGCATATACATCCGCACGAGAGTAAGCACGGTTTACTGATCAAAAGCATAGTGTAACAATATAAGGTGGTGTCATGCGTAACCAGTACTCAGTACTACAGAGAAGCCGAAAGGCTTTGCCAGTTATTGTTATTATTTTTAAGTGCAAAAAGATGAGGTTACATATTGTACTTTTATAGGAGTACGTATTTAATGGAGAGTAAAATAATTAAGTGTATTTAAATATTTATGGGAATGTGAAGTAATTAAGTTTATTTTTGTTAGTTTTTAGACTTTTAAAATATTTATATATTTACATAAGAAAAACATTATTTATAGCATATGTATTCTTGCCGGTTTTACCAAGCTTTGCCCGTGCCCATTTCCCGCCCATGGAAAGAAAATCAATCCGCTCTGCCTTGAACGTTTACGGGATGTTGCCAATAAACAACAATTCGCTTTTAACATTTAACAAAAGTACAATCGTAAACGGAGATATACGGTTGATATTCTGGATATTGATGTTTTATTTTTTTTTTGTTCTGCTAAAATATTCAAATCGTTTAGTTTTGGATAGATGTTCCAAAAATGGTATTACACATATTTTTTAATTTTTTATATAAATTATTAGGAACTATTTTGACATTTTTTTATAGTCCGGAATTGATAACTTAATAAATCCAGATATAAATCTTTATAAAATAATTAAGAAATAAAATTATCATGGCAGTGCCAAATGAGTAAATTATTGGAGATGAGTGTCGAAAATTTATAGACTTTCGGAGCACGGAAATAAGCAGATAATCGTACTAATATTGACGACATTTGAAATAAAATATCGGATTTTATTTAGCTCAAATATTATATTTAATGTTTAATTTGAAAATTTGTGGCTTGGTGCAGTCAAAACGAAGCTTGTCGGGCTAACAGTGCCAAAGTGAGTCGTTAACATTTGATATGAGTATCGTTATTCGATATTTACATAAGTTAACAGCCAACATAAATTCAATTTAAAAACTTGCTGTCAAACAGGAAACTTCCATTTTGGAAATAAAAGTAATTTTTTCTTTTTGGGAAAATATTTTATTTCTAACTTAAGTTAATGAAAAAACAAATTTCAGCTGGTTTAATAAAACTTACCTTAGATAGTTAAGTTTGCTAAAACTAAAGTTCAATTAATTATAATCTGTTTCACACATTATATACAACCAATATACTCTTTTTGAGTTTGTAAACCCAGTATAAAAACAATTGGTAAGCAAATTTCATTAGATTGAAAAAGCTGAACTTTCGAATTTGAGGGCCATTTAAAAAAAAATATAGTTTTCTCCAGTGCAGTCCAGTACGCGGGATGCAACTGCATGTCGACAAAATACCCAGCATATAATCATAAAGCACATCGATTACATCACAATCCTGCAGTTCATTCTTGGTTGGACAGACATGGCTAGTCGTCCTGATAAAGAAAATATATCCTTTTCGGAGAGACAATTCGTTTTGATTCGTAATTCGTACTTATATCATGTATGTGCTTCAAGAATCGTGAATACTTAATTCGTATTCATTCGAACTTAATTTAAGTCCGACTTTTTTCTCGCTGTGTACATTTGCTCAATACTATTAATCCCTTGTTTTCACTTTCCATTTTCATCTGACCAGTTCATTTTTTTGATAAGCAAGGCAATCATTTTCCTAATATACTGCACATACTAAGAGCATCCTTCCTTAAAGGAAATTTGTAAACAATCTTTTTATCTGACTGCTGGCCCCACACTCAATTCGCCGCTGTGTGGGCGTGTCAGCAAACTAAATATATATACCGCCTTCTAAACACGATTAGAAAACATGTGAATGAATGAACAGGCGCACAGCAACCACAGTACGCAGTGGCAAAGCTCTAGAGCCAAAATATTAAGAATATTTCAAGTGTGAGACGAACAAAGTTTGTCGTGCAGTAGCTTTAAGCACACACAGAGGAACACACATTGCACATTGTTCGTATATACGGATTTGAAATTGAAGGTGTGTGCGGACGCTAAAAAGAGAAAGAGAACATAGAAATTCGACGCAAACGCGAGAAAGAGAGCGATTTTTGCGAGAGTTGTTTATACCCTGCGTCAAAGTTGTCAGCATTTAAAAAAAAAAAATTTTACTTGATATTTTGTGAAATACAAAACAAATAAAATGATTACAGCTTATGCAGATTAAAAAAAAATAAATATAAAAATATTATTTGTTTTATATTCTATGATTTTAGTATACGCTGTACCTGTCATTAGTGTCGGGAGTGCCCGATTAGGAGATGCACCGTGCCCAGCATTATCCTGTTGTAATATACACTGGAACTTATACTTATACACTCAAACAAGCAAGGTATCACTTTATTAAAAACCGATTTCCAAATTACTTCTATGTTTACTGTTCTGTCTTCATGTATCAATACCAAAGGGCGAGGCTGAAGTGAGTGATATTTAAATAGAGCTTTTTTTCAATCAGCTTCGGTGTTTATTGTCCGATCTTCGTGAAATTTTAGGGGATTAAATATGGCATGGTTTTTTTTTTTTAAGAACTAATACGCGTTCATATGGACAGACACACAGATATGGCTAATCGGCAATTGTTGTCGACGAAAAATATATTTATGGGGTTGGATGGGGTTTCTTTGACATATTAAATACACATTTTAGGGTAGACCTAAATAATTAGTTAAAAATGTTTCAATAAATTATTTTAAGCTCCCTTTAGCGATTTTAAGTATCAATATACTTCGAATACGGAGATTTTTGAATGTATAATATTTTTCTCCCAAAATTTAAAACAATAAAAAAGTTCGGGTTTCGGAATATGCACGCAGTTGAATGGGATTATTATGTTCTGGAAATTCCATAACTTGCATTTTCCAAAGAGTGAGTCTGAAAGAGCCGATGCCTAAAGTACGCAACGTGTTGTACAAAGTATTTTATTGTTTATTTGTCACCTTAAAAATTCCAGAATTTACCCCAAAATCGATTTTAAATTTAATATCTTAATAAAGTTAAGATAAATAAAAAGTTGAAGTCAACGATTTTCCGACTTAGGGCGGCTAACTTCACCAAAACAGTCGCTTACGGGTTGTTTTGAACGGAAAATGCTGTTGCGCAGTGTAATATGCTTGTTGTTCGGATGAAGGGGTCCAACGTCGCGACGGTAAAAATGTATGTAAGGCGTAAATGCTGCGCCTGCTACTGACATGGGCATTTTGGGGAGCTTTGCTATTGATTTGGCACATACATAGCTACCGTTTTATGTATGCCTGGTACAGGTTGAACGAGTCGATGACTGCCAACAGGCTTTTATTTATCGATTTTATTGAATTCGAATTCACATTCAATGCACACATTCGAAAGGATATTTGTATGAATTTGACATATGGCCTATATGACAATAAAATATGATTGTTGCTGTCATAAAATAATGTTGCATTCCACTATTCCGGTTTATAGCATTTCATTTACTTTTTTTATTAATTATTTTTAATGTCCTTACAATATATATATAAATTTCGCGCTTTTTGTTAGGCATCATCAATTGTTCGCCTAGTAATTTTATTCAAAGGGATTATTCATACACCGAATTGATTCTTATAAAAACGTGTTTTGTGCTCTATTTTACCATTTCAGGATATTTTGGTCAATAGTTGTCAAATGCGAGAAATCCAAATCATAAAAGGCTGTACAACCTTAACGAAAACTTCAGACATCTTAAAGAGAGAGAGAGAGAGAGAGAGAGAGAGAGAGATAGAAATTATCCACAACTCCTTTTTCAACGACAGACAAGTCACAGACAGCAACCACTTTCCAATTTTATACAAATCGGTTCACCTATAAGGCTACAATGTTTACCAGGAAATTACTACACAATAGAGACTCGAAAGCATTTGAAACATGCAATTTCTCTGACACAAAGGACGTTAACAAGAGATACAAAGAGATGCTAAGGCAAATACAATTACAATGCCAAATACGCAAAAAAGGACGAATGAAGATAAATGCAGAAAACTTATTTCGGTAAAGAAACGCATGAATGCAAGAAAATATTACATATATTAAAAGGTTCGAGGACATTCAGCAGTTATAACAGCTGATCAAAAGTTTGACAACTAAATTAAAGCCCGTAGAAAAGCCGATGGTATCTATAACGTATCACACATTATTTTCAATTGCCACCAAGTAAGCAATCCCCATTACTAAAGAAATACAGCGACTTATTTAATTTCCATAAAAATGAGAAAACTGACAGCATAATAATAATGAGTAGGAGAAGTATTACTCTACGTGGTAGCTATGAAACTCTGTTCTCAGTTTAATAATTGCTGTCATAACTAAAGAAGTCGTTATAAATATATTAATCAAAATTTGCTGACTTTGAAATCTCTCTAAAACTGAGATACATTTAGCTGTGCTTTCGCTTATTTCAAATTAAATAAAAAAATAAAAATATCGATATATCGATATTTACAAAGCAACCAATTGTCTTATCGCTTGAAACCGATCAATGTCAATAACAAACTATAGAATTCAATGCAAGCACGCATTGAAATTGACGATGATTACGAGCACAAGGAAAATGTGGAATACGTTTTAGAAAATTTACTCATGCCCGATGACGGCAGTCCAGAGTTCCGACGACTGCAGGATGACTACAATTCCCAGCTGACATTCTCATGCAAATGCATTAGCAGCAGCTACAGTTGCGACAACGGCGCTCATTGCTGCCACGGTGGAGGCTTCGAATACAACCATGAAAAAGGTGAATTAGTCCTATCTCGAAGAAGAGAAAGGTTACTTCACGCCATTGTCGAATGCAATGATCTTTGTGATTGTCAGGCCAACCGATGCACAAATCGACGTGTGCAGTTTGGTCCACGCAAAGATCTGGAAGTGTTTGAATCACCGCTGTACAATTCAAAAGGCTTGCGCACGACTGTTAGTATTCCGAGTGGAGCTTTTATCTGCGAATATGCGGGCGAGCTGTTAACTTTCCCCGAGGCTCAACGGCGCCTTAAGCTCATTGACAAAAATGGCCTCATGAACTACGTATTATGTCTGTATGAACATGCCGAACCTACGAGTTGTAATCCAGAGCACAAGTCGCTACAAACTATTGTAGATCCATCTCGGTGCGGAAATATTGGTCGTTACCTAAACCACAGCTGTCAACCGAACTGTGAGATCTTAGCCGTACGAACAAACTGTCCAATTCCGAAAATCGGTAAGCAAATTTGCTTGCCTTACACCAGCTTTCTGTATGTTTGAATATTGCTGTTCCTGTAGGAATCTTTGCGAAACGCAATATATCGAAGAATGAAGAATTATGCTTTCACTACGCAGGAGAAGAGTATCACGAAGGCAAGCCCAATGGAAAAGCCTGTCTGTGCGCAGCCCCTGATTGCATTGGCTTCATTCCAAATACTCAAATTTAATCAAGTCAGAACGTTGCAGTCGGGTGTAACCGACCGCGCAATACTTGTTCATAGTGTAATCACAACCAAGCCCTATATACCCTAGCATAATTTCATCGGAAAGTGCGGAAATTTTCTGGACTCCTGGACATACACATATCAAAATCAATGTTACTGGCCAAAACGGCATACACAGAGGAGGAAATCTTCTCTAAACTTACCTTACAGAAAAAACCGGCAAAGGTCTCCGAAAATGCGTGGTATGAAAGCGCAAAATATGCAGCCTTTAAAATCAAAGCTATTGTTATGCGAGTCGCACAAATGACATACAATACCTATGCAAATTAAAAAAGTGGACTCTGACGCAGTGATAAATCATAAAAAAAAACAAAAGTACTTAAAGTACGAATGAATTTCTTTCGAATTTTCACAACATTTATTAATTGTAAGTAATCTGGCAGTCATTTAAAGTTTATTTGTAGCTTCTATTTTTAAAGGCGGCAATTTTGTCAATATCCATTCCTGCAAATTGAGAACCGAACTTTTCTTAAGTTCGTGTAGAGTATTTTTTATGGGCGTGAATGTGCCTTGTATGCCCAATTTCTGAAGTGATTCAAATGTCTCTAGCCCCCATTCCAGCGGGACCAACGTATCACGCTCCCCGTGAAACATTCGCAGCTCGGGCAGCGACTTATTGGGCGCTTCCTGGTTTTCCAAGGATTCATAGACCACCGATTTGCGATTCAGGAATGAAGAGTGTGCGAATACACCGGCCAGCCCAGTATTCAGGTGGTAGCCAGTGTGCAAGGCCACAGCCCCTCCCATTGAGAAACCGCCGACAATGATGCGGTTCAAGGGTATACCGTCGTCTACCTCGTTCTGTATGAGCTGGCGCACAATATCGTAGCACTGGGACATGCTCTTTTTACTTTCTTGTGCGGCAATATTTACAGACCGGCGATCGAACCACACAGTTGATAGCTGACCATTTAACGGCGTATACTTCTGTTTTGGAGCAGTTGGGTATACGATTTTTATATGCGAGACGTCAAGATCCCGGCCTAGTAAAAAGCGGACCCATTCCAGTAAATTTGGTCCGGTATCACCTGAACCGTGGAAAAAAATAACAGACGCACTATATTTTCGTATCGCTGATGCTGACATAATGGTTGTTTTTATGGTTTTTATTAAGCTGTGATTAAGCAAAATGTTACGCAAATTGTAAGGTTGATAACAAAAACCAAAATAAATAAATACCAGTGTGACCGCCAATATAAAATGCGAATATGTCCATTGTGGTTATAAATATACTAAAGAAAAAAATTTAATAAAAATAAGTTTGTAAGTAATTAATGTACACAGATGAAATTGTAAATATTAGCATAATTATAAAGAAAATTATTTGTCTTTCAAAAGTAGATGCTATTTCTTTTAGTTTATAAGTGTGTTAATCTTTTTCAGGGACTACCCATAATAATATTTTCAGCTTTGTGGCAACACTGCAACGCTTTAGTTAAGAGCTGTGCACGGTTGCGGTTGTGAGTGCTACGAAAGAATAATAACAAACGGTATTATAACGGTCTAATACACTGCAATATCAAAAACAAAAGATATTCGTGTTTATGTTAATTTCCATGTGAACAAACTACGATTAACCGAAGGGGTCTTCATCTATCGAAATCCCAAAAACAACAATTCGAAAAAATACCCAAATCGCATTACCCCATGTATCAGCTGTTTGGGCCACTGAGGTTTTACCATTTGTGTATACACGTGATAGCTATATTGTCGCTGTAAACCAAGTATTTATAAACATTTGTAGCATGTAACAAATGTAGACAAATATTCGTGAATATTAGTACTAATTTGTGTTCAACGACGCTTTCCAAAACCTGCATATTAGTTGTATCTGCTTCAAAAATCAACAAGTTGTTGCAAACAATTGATCAATGGACATTCACACAAACAAACACACATCCATATACACATGTGCAGTTATGTGCATGTCTTTATTTTCATAAAAACAAAACTTCTCTCGCACACACTCTCAGCTCAACCGATTACGTTTTATATCTTAAACATTTGTTTATACACATGTACATTTGTACATGCTGTGTGTATGTGTGTGTGTGTTTGCAAATGAACATGTGTGCATTTATGCCTTCTCATCGTGATTTGACAGTATTCCTTTCTCTCTCTATTTGTGGCTTTGTGCTTATCGGTTGCTTGATCAGAATTACGTGAAGGGAACTCCTTGCGCTCATGATAGACCCTCATTTATGCCGAGTCATCCCAACAGCAAGTCACTCTACGCACACTTTAAGTAAATCATGATCGTACACGCAGGCTTTCATACATAAATATGTACTTAATTGGCAAGAATCAAAACTTTTAGAATATTGTCTGTATCTAAAACTATATTTTGTTAATCTTAAAAACCTAGGATGCTACATTTTTCATATTTGCCTTTTAGCTTCAGTCGATTTTTAAAATCTAATCTTCATTTTAGACGTGATTCACACTTTTCGAATATGTTATACTCTGTTCCCATGCAAGATGGGTAATAACAAAGGGTATAATGGCTTAGCGCAAAAAACTTGAGACTTGAGGTCAACCAGCTTTTAAAGGCAGTAAGACGGATAGTCATTGACGTGTTTACATTTGACTCGACAAAAAAAGGAAATCAAATTTTGTAACAGTCATTGATAAATTCACAACTTTATTGTAAATGTTCCTAAGTCACCTTAAATGATATTTTGTTTGCAGTTTCAGTTAAGCACAAAAATTCGTATTGGTAGCATGACATGGCACATAATTTACTATGCAGCTTCGTACATTTCAGAATACCCTGTACCAATCGAAGTTGGTAAAAAAAATCAAAGATGATTTTTTACCCATAAATATATAAAAATATATATAAATAAATTTTTAATCAGGATAGAAAGCCCCGTCTAGATAAACTCATCAATCACAGAGACTAAAAAGCTAGCGGCTTAATTTTGAATGTAGGAATTAATAACAGAACAGAAACTTAGTACACAGTACACAGATCAATCAATAATAACACAACCAAAATTAGAGAAAATAATTTGTAAATCTACTGTCCAGCCTTAAAGTATATACAGACATGTTAAAGACTTTTAACACTAAAAATCCTACAATTATTGAAAACAATATAAAATATAAATATCTATATGGATTTGGTTATGAATTCATATTAAAAAGTTGGTGTAAGTGCAAAGGCAACAGGGTATTTCCTAGTTGGGCAGTCTTGAGTTCTGCACTCACACTTGTTTATTTTCTACAGCTACCTGTTTGCGTCGGATTCAGTAAAGGAATGACAAGGCAAAAATAAGTTTAGTTAGATTCCGGCGTACGCACAATCAGTCGATGTCGAAGGTGCAAGTTTCATAAGTTGATCTTTCTAGTTTGTAAGTTAATCGTTTACATTCTCAAATAGCGCAGGAAGTCGTGTCCACTACCCACCCAATAAAAATCCTACCTTTACTTTCTTATAATATAACAAACAGACTTATTAATTAAGTTTATGTTCCGACGTATATATAGACATATATAAAGTGTATTTCGTGTAATATAATTCAAATAACAATTAATCATTTCAAAGTGTACGAAAAGAACTTCTAAACTATTGCAGTCTTCTTTTTTCGTTACTTATTTCGTGATTGGACTTTGTGCGCACCTGGCCAGCCTTATCGCCCAGTTTTATAGATCGACAGCCCGGCACAGCTTTTATAAATAATACGATTTAGTTTTGTAAATATAAAGTTTATTTTCAATATTCAGATCAACGAATTACAGTTGTTCGCCCAATTTTTTTAAAAACTCTTATGTTATTGGTGAAAATGGGTTTTGCATAGTCATTGTCATACAACTCGTTATACAGATAGTCTTGTTTGCTCATTAAAATTGAATCATTATTTGATCACGAAATGTGTAGCGCAAGAAGACGTCTCCGACTCTCTACAGTATATATGTATATATTCTTGATTATGACAAAGACCTGTCACAGTTTTAAAACAATCCTAATATAACTTGGAAAATATTCTGTTCTTGTATTAGGACAAATCGGGTACTAAATCTATCTTTTTTGATTTCTGTTATCTAGTCAAAATTTGCGTCGTAGGTAAACAAATCAAAGTTTTTATACTATGTTTTTAGTAGGGATATATTAATTTACTGCAGCTGTATTTCCGTAAAGACGGTTAATTTTAACATTGAAGACTTCTTGGAAATTGCTAGCTGCAGATGTTATAAAAATACTGCAGAGTCAGAAGATTCAAACATTAACGTTCTATATCTCCTAGAGGCTTTGAACTAGAACTCAAAATTTGCAACATTGTGTATTTTGCAAAGATCTAGCTCATAAATTGTGACATACTTCCGCCTCAGAAATGCCAAAAATCAATATTTTCTAAATTTACAGATTGAAGGCAGAGATTCAAGGATACAAAAATAAAGAACATAATTTTCGATTGTTTAAAGCTTTGAAGAGAGTATTGGGCAGTCGGTTCAACATTCTTAATTGTTTTTATAATACATATTTTCTTTAAGATATAGACATGATACCGAAAGTTAGGGTGTCTAAAAGTTGTCCACTGTCGACATTTCTTTACTTATGTATGAAAATATATAGCACTTGAGCGAAAAGTTTTCTTGTAGCATTTTATAAAAAGTGCTCGACAACAATATACAATGTAGAAAGATCACGTTTGCATATTATTACAAGAATAGTTGTTTCCGGAACAATGATATTTTGAAGAAAATATTAAAAGAAGAATATTAGGTTAGCAAATTTTAATTGACATCGATGTAATATATGTACTTGCAATGATATTTATAAAATTGAACTTATAAAGTTATATCTACTGATAATAGAACCGGAAGCCTCTCGAAATTGCTATGCCACCTGACACCTGCTCACTGCTGCGCAAAACCAATATACTCTTTTCAGTTTGTGAACGAGTATTAAAATAAAGCCAACATTGTCGTCTGCTAATAAAAATACTAGTATGTTTTAAGACAGTCCGATAAATAATAGATTATTGCTCATTGACCCGATCAAAAATGATATAGGCTATAACTCTATATATAGAGTGCGAGATGTTGTCTTTAACCAGGTGTGCAACTACCTGGTGATGGAATTATAATATCCCTTGCATACAAATAGTCCAAATTAACGATTGTTGGTGTTTTCAATATACTTGCATGTAAATATAGAGATGAACGAGGCCTCTGATACCTGTTCCCTCTCAACACCATGCGGGCGGTTCGAGACAGCACGTGCCATAGATGACCACGATGCGACAGATGATGACATGACCTTCTGCATGTCGAACTACGCGAAGGAGGCACTCAAAATGATGTTCATGATGCGCTCCCATGGCATGCTTACAGATGTTGTGCTTGAGGTAAAGAAGGAGCTGTTTCCCGCCCACAAGGTGGTTCTTTCTGCTGCCTCACCGTACTTCAAGGCCATGTTCACGGGCGGACTGAAGGAGTCTGAGATGTCACGGGTGCAACTTCAAGGGGTAAGTGAAGCTTAGCTACATAGCTCCAACTTGTTGCTATAATAGATGAACAGCGCAATCAAATTTTTTAGGTGTGCCCCACGGCAATGGCCCGCATCCTTTACTTTATGTACACTGGTCAAATACGTGTCACAGAGGTGACTGTGTGCCAACTTTTGCCTGCAGCGACCATGTTCCAGGTGCAAAATGTCATTGATGCATGCTGCGCGTTCCTGGAGCGTCAGTTGGATCCAACCAATGCTATCGGCATCGCCAATTTTGCCGAGCAGCACAGCTGCAACGAGTTGCAGAAGAAAGCCAATCACTTCATAGAACGGCAATTTATGCAGGTATGTTAAGCCTTTTGGAAATTGTCGTTACCTTTAAAAGCCCCTTTGTTTTGCTCGGATGGCAGGTGTGTCAGGAGGAGGAGTTCTTGCAGCTGTCCGCTTATCAGCTGATAGCGCTTATCAGGCGGGACGAGCTGAACGTGCAGGAGGAGCGCGAGGTTTACAATGCCGTTCTCAAATGGGTGAAGTACGACGAGGACAATCGGTACTGCAAGATGGAACACATTCTTGGCGCCGTTCGCTGCCAGTTTTTGACGCCCAACTTCCTTAAGGAACAGATGAAGAACTGTGACGTACTGCGCAAAGTTCCTGCCTGCCGTGAATATCTGGCCAAAATCTTTAAGGACCTAACATTGCATAAGTGTCCAGGCGTCAAAGAGCGCACGCCAAACACAACTCGCATGATATTTGTCGCCGGTGGCTTCTTTCGACATTCGCTAGACATACTGGAGGCCTATAATGTCGACGACAAAACTTGGACTCCCTTACCAAACCTGCGCATTCCACGTTCCGGTCTGGGCGCTGCATTTCTTAAAGGAAAGTTCTATGCAGTGGGCGGACGCAATAACAATATCGGCTCTTCATATGATTCCGACTGGGTAGATCGTTATAGTGCCATAACCGAGACGTGGCGTCCCTGCTCGCCGATGTCCGTTCCGCGCCATCGCGTCGGCGTTGCCGTCATGGACGAGCTAATGTATGCTGTGGGTGGCTCGGCAGGAATGGAATACCACAACACAGTGGAGTAGTGGGTACTCACATTATAGAGAATGAGCTTACGACTAAATCTGTTTGCCTTTCAGCTATGATCCTGACCAAGACCGCTGGGCCCTCGTCCAGTCAATGCATTCCAAGCGCTTGGGCGTTGGCGTTGTCGTTGTTAATCGTCTGCTCTATGCCATTGGTGGTTTTGATGGAAACGAGCGCTTGGCCAGTGTAGAATGCTATCATCCAGAAAACAACGAATGGAGCTATTTGCCTTCCCTAAATACTGGCCGCAGCGGAGCAGGTAAAATATGTTTGCTGTAACGCTGTAGATCAAACCGATTGGATTTGGATGTAAAATGGATTGTATGCCCGCTGTACACGTACAAACATTGAATACCCATTTGGAGCTTTTTCCTCGCCGTTTGTTATGAGTTTAGCCTAGAATTTTAGCAGCAAAGCCTAAGATGAGACTCATGTTGTTCAGTCTTGAAAGGGTTATGCCAGATGTTTCGTATTTCCTTCTCAAGAGTATATAATTATTGCTCGTGTTAACTCCAATTCCGACCATTCCCCCAAAATTAAAAACATTTTTAAAGGTATAGCCTTGTTCTTCGGCTTATTCACACATTTTTATGCCATATTTTGTTCCTTAGTTCCTTGTTTTGTGTGTGTTTTATTGTGTGTACGTGTAGAGCTGGGAACAAGGTATCACCCAATCGGGCACTACCAACCAGATCACTCTCATTTAATAAAAAATGCTTTTTTTAGGTGTCGCAGCTATTAATCAATACATATACGTCGTGGGTGGATTTGATGGCACCCGTCAATTGGCGACGGTTGAGAGATATGACACGGAGAACGAGACTTGGGATATGGTAGCACCAATACAAATTGCACGAAGTGCTCTTTCGCTTACACCGCTCGATGGCAAGCTGTACGCCATCGGTGGCTTTGACGGCAACAACTTTCTGTCCATCGTCGATGTCTATGATCCTCGCACAAACACTTGGGAGCAGGGCACTCCATTAAATTCCGGTCGCTCTGGCCACGCTTCTGCAGTTATCTACCAGCCTTCCTGTGCCACCACATTGATGGACTACGAAGAGAGTGTAACGCCCAGACGCGACGACAGCAATGGTGACAGGCAGACCGAATCACCCCGAGATCCCTGTGGAGGCAGAAGTCCGAACTTTAGCGGCATTACATCCAGTATGCAGTTTCATGCATCGTATGGTGCCGGTGGCTGCCACAACTGCGAGTCAGACATAAACGCCAAAGTCAAGCATCTGACGGCATCGCTTATTAAAAATATATCGCGAAAAAAAACCAAACACTCAAGTCAATTGCACAAAATTCGACGGTCTGACGATGACTCGGGGGACAAAGACTCCATTTGCCATGTACCACAACTGTTGTTGTCTGCAGCATTAGCACGCAACAAACCAATACCGCCCAGTAATCAAATCAAAACGCGAAGGCGTTGTATATTAAGTCCTGTGTGTATAGCCATGCACAACATAGTTCTTAAGAGCATCGAGTGGCGTTATAAAAAGTTCACAACAGACTCATGACAACTACATCAACCGCCAAACGCCGTTTTAAAAACAAAAACATCCATTATATAAATCCACTAAATATCCATTTCTTACACTTTCTATTCCATATCGACAACCATTCCAGCCATTATACACATATATAGGTACACACGAGTGTACAACTTCTTAGTTTAGGCCTGCAATTCAACAACTTATAACATAACACATGGTATTTAAAATACGTTTATGAGGTGATTGTATTCATACATAAATATGCAATGTATATATATAAATATCTCCTTTTCATGACCATAACTATCTTATATATATCTTTTTTTATAAAGATGAAGTTTATATAGCATAAATACAAAGAAAATCGTTCGGTTGATTTTGATATTGTACTTCAATAGCTTTTACATACTTCGTAGGTTATAGCTATTATTCACAAGAATGTATAATATGTATATACTAAGGCTTTTGATAGTTCTTCAGCTGTAAGTGATTACGGAAATATTTATATTAAATTAAGTATCTATATTGATGTTGGCTAAATCCTATAAAACAAAGTGTAGGAAAGTGTTTCCCTATTTTTTCATCATTGAAAGGAAGATTAACTAGTTTTCATAAATGCAGATTGGCGAACATATCATATGATGAGCTCTAATCGTGCTAATTTAATAAAAAAAAAAAAAAACTGCAAGTTTAAATTTACGAAGATTCTAGTCTAAGAAATACACCTAAACGATGCTATACTATACACAAGTCGAAAATATTTCAAATTCCAAACGCTTTATGAAATTATTTAATTTATAGCTATTCGTGTTGTGTACGTTAAACAATGTTCATATTTAATTAAAGACTCCTTTGTTTTCGAGGTCGCGGAGGATTCCAGGATACAGGCGTGTTATCGGTAATGGAAACTATATTTAATCCACCCATTTGCAGGCCTTTAATAGCTGACTGTAATATCAAACAATTACTTATATATGCGATCTAAATATATGATCATTTTACCATTCTTCCAGGCCCAAGGCCACGAACTTTTACTCTAATTGTTTTCCAGCCAAGTTCCACTGCTTTCTGAAAGAATTCAAAGATAATTCATCGACTCGAATCGATTCAAAAACTGCAACTTACTCCGCTAATTGTAACAGCCGTTGCTTGTGCTGCAATATTTGTGCCTTTTCTCGTATTTTTGAAGCCTTCAATTCCGCAAGAACGGATAAGTCTGGGCACACCTGGAACCAGTTAAGAGTAATAGTTAATTAACATTGTTTTTGCCTACGTCAAGTACCAACAACTAGCCTTTGTAGTCCGTCACTGAAATAATTGTGTTGTTGGGCGACACGCGAATATTGCAAATGGGCAGTTCGTTGAAGGGAATGCCGTTGAAGAGCTGTGTGGCCGTGCTCGCATCGGGGAAGGACTTCGCCCTGCTGTTGGTTAAATTGTAATATATTTATTTAGGTTAACAATTAAATTATATTTATTTGCTTACACTTACCGATTAATCAGCGTGTCAATGTCGACGGACTTCTCACCCACTGTGCCCTCGTCTTTGGCCGGCAGTGAGGCTAGCATTTCCTTGCGATCCTCTGCCTTTCTTAAAAGCGCACTGGTGTGAATAAACGAATTCCTTGGCGCTACGGCAAACATACATTGCTTGACATAATGTATGCCAGCCAAAACTGTGCTTTTCATGAGCATGTTAAAGTTATTATTTTGTACAATTATATCATGCACTTCTGAAATGTCTGGCAACTCTGTGATTTTTATTTGCGGTGTTGGAAAATGCAATGATAACTGGTGTCGTTTGTGTATGGTCACACTGTGTCTATAGAGAAGAAGCACATTTATTTTCACGTGTTTGGATTCAGAAGTAGAACTTTAGAAACGGTTTTAAAATGGCTCTTAAACGATTAAAAAGTTAGTATTTATTTCATTTTTCTTTAACTAGAAACATATTGACCGTATACCCTTTCAGCAAAAAAATCAAAGCGTCTGACCGGCAAACTCAAGCACAAAATTGACAAGAAAGTACGCGAGCACAACCGAAAGGAACGTCGCGAGGCCAAAAAGAATACCAAGAAAGGCAGCAAGAAGCAAAAACTGATACAGATACCGAACATATGCCCATTTAAGGATGACATACTGAAGGAGGTGGAGCAGGCCAAGCAGCACCAGGAGGCCGAGCGCCAAGCCCGGCGGGAGATGTTCAAAGCGGAACGCGAACAGAACAAATTAAAGTCCCTGGAGGCGATTGTCGAGAATGCCGACATGCGGAGCACTGTGCACGGCCTCATGCACGAAAATGACGCTGCCAATGGTAATCCCAATGAGAAGAAATACAAGAACGCCGCCACCAAGGAGCAGTCCCTGAAGCAGTACTTCAAGGAGTTCCGCAAGGTCATTGAGAATGCGGACGTTGTGCTGGAAGTGGTCGACGCACGCGATCCCTTGGGCACACGGTGCCAGGAAGTGGAGCGAGCTGTGCGAGGTGCGCCGGGGAACAAGCGGCTGGTGCTCATCTTAAATAAGGCCGACCTTGTGCCCAGAGAAAACCTCAACAACTGGATCAAGTACTTTAGGCGCAGCATTCCCGTCACAGCGTTCAAGGCCTCCACACAAGATCAGGCGTCGAAACTGGGACGTCGCAAACTGCGCGAGATGAAAACCGACAAAGCCATGCAGGGCTCGGTCTGCATTGGAGCAGAGCTGCTCATGTCCATGCTGGCCAACTACTGCCGCAACAAGGGCATCAAAACCTCGATCCGCGTCGGAGTCGTCGGCATACCCAACGTGGGCAAAAGCTCCATCATCAACTCGCTGACCCGCGGACGTTCGTGCATGGTTGGCAGCACTCCCGGCGTGACAAGGTAAGTGTTTACCAAAAAATCAAAAATGGCATATTGTAGACATTTATCTGATATTTAAAAAAACGACGCATTTATACGCTAAGGTATTCCCATGCATAAATACACACAGTATTGTGTTTTTCATTTTATAGATCCCTCTTGATTCTCTAATGCTTACGAAATATTGGCAAATCGATTTAATCTTTATCCCCCTAATTTTGTAACCCGACTGCAACGTTCTTGCTTGATTGAATTGGGCCCTTGGGAAATTAGCCATATATAATTGTTATAATCAATATTTACTGTTTATCATGATTTCGCATTAAGTCCTTTCTAACTGCTTGTTTCTTTGTTAACAGAGCGATGCAAGAGGTTGAGCTTGACTCAAAAATTAAGCTCATTGATTGTCCGGGCATTGTTTTCACCAGCATTGCCAGTGATAATAACGGAAGTGCACACGCCGTGTTGAAGAACGCTCAACGTGTGGGCGACGTCAAGGATCCATTTAGCATAGCCGAGAGCGTTTTGAAAAGAGCCAGCAAAGAGTACTTTTGTAAAATGTACGATATTACAAGCTACGACACGTTCGAGGAATTCTTTGCCAAGAAGGCGGCCAGGATGGGTGAGTAAACATCCTTCATTCATCGCTCCTTTTTTATTAAATGTCAACCCCATTCTCAGGCAAGTTTTTAAAGAAGGGTGTTCCAGATGTTGTCGCCGCTGCTCGGAGTGTGCTAAACGATTGGAACACTGGCAAGATCAAATACTGCACACAACCGCCTGAAGTGCCAGACAATACAAATGTGCATATAAGTGCTTCGATTGTACACACAGAGGTGCGCGAATTTGACGTGGATAACTTCGAATCGATGGAGACCGACTTACTAAACCAATGCCCTGAGAAGTCGGATGATGTTATGGAGATAACGTCCACAGGGCCACTTGAATTAAGGGTACCGCGTGAAGAAACGCCGGCAACCTCCGCAGCGATAGCTGAAAATGAAACACCGGCAAAGGGCCGTAAGAGGAAATTGGGCGACGATAAAAAAGATAAACCAGATCCCGTGTTGCTGCTAGAAGGTAAGTAATTATTTAACATTTAAAAGTCGACATCTTTACAAAAATACGATCTTTTTTTTCAGAAAATCAATCCCTCAACAAAAACATCAAGGAGCTACAGAAAAAGAAGAAAAAACAGAACGTTCGGAACGAGAAAAAAATTTCAAAAATAACCGACGTTTTGGACAACTTTAGTTTGGGTTCGGCATCATTAAATGCTGATAAATATGATTTTAACCAGGATTATGTCATTGAATGATTTCAAAATGTGTTTTATACAGTTAAATAAAATATTCAATAATGTGGTTAAAGCAATGTTTGTTTGCCCAATAGAACATCAACGAGCAGATACACAAACTTTGCTATAACCCATAGGATGTTAAATTAATAATTATAGTATAAAAAACTTGGTTAGTTTCACATATTTTAACCAAGCAATTTAAAGTTGTACCTTGTTAGCCTACAAATATTCAAATGGAATGTTTAAAAAACTTTGCGGTGCTATTTTTTCATCAAATATAAAGCTGACCCAACTTTAGTTAAGAAATAGTACTGACAAATGTAAATGATGATTCATAATTGCCTGAACGTTTTGTTTTGTAAAATTGTAAAGGATAATCTATTTGTTAAGTAAAATAAAATTTAACGTAATGGCTTTACTGGGATCGTCGACCACTTCCACCGGTCAAGTCCGGGAGTAAACTTCGCTAAAACGGAGATAGCTCTGTTAACTAAAAACTACAAAAATGTTAAACAAATACCTGGGATACGTGTTAAATGAAAAGCTTGTCTGGAAGCTTAATACAAAAAGTGCCTAGAGATCAATTGCGCTTTTGTGATGTCAAGGGAGACTGTTGAGACATGTCATTTGGCTGAGGTGGGTTTTGTTGCCAAGTGGTAAGTAGGCTATCTGGAACAGACTTGTGTCTCTTAAGGGCAGATTGATTGTATATCCCAAATTCATAATCTCTCTTTTAGCTTCATCGGTGCGTTTATACAAACCTCCTATATGGCTCCTTGTACTCAGCTAGTCAACCTGATCAAGAATATATGTCGTCGGAGCTGCTTCCGTCTGCTTGTTACAAACATTTGTACACAATCATTAAACCCTTGTTTAATCATTTTCAATGGGTACAGGGTTTAAAAACAAATAGTAAAATAGTTAAAAACAGTCCTTGTAACACAAAAGAAGGAATAAATGTTAATTACTGATCGCAATCGCAATAGAATAAGCAACTTATTTTTTCATTATTTTAATATTTGTGACTGTGCCAAAAGAATTCATCTTAAGCACTTAAATATTGAAGTAGTAAATAATATAAATAATACATACAAATAAAAAGAATTACATACTCTTCTAATATTAATTATTGCATCGAGTAACATTGAGTTGATAGCAAATACGAAAATGACAGTGAAAAATCGAAATCTGTAAATATATTGAAATTTTATTACAAAATATTTCTTAAAACTTAACAGTAAAGCTACAACTATTAACGCTGATTAAATATTTGATCATTTCGAAGATACTGTAAGTATATACAAACGTACATATGCACGCATGCATGTAAGAATGGATGCATGCATACATATGCCTTTGATAAATTCAAAATGACTCAAGTCCAAGCAGTTTTTAAAATTAGCTTTTTACTATGTACTCGTATGTACTTATGCTTTCATAAAAGGGCGTATGGTTATTATAATAATAAATTTTTGGAATTAAAATGTACATTATTACATATGTATGTCTGTATGTACTTGTATGTATGTGAAGGCAATTTCAGAAGTTTCATAGTTTCGTTGGGACCTAAAAGCGTACACTGAGCGTAAATTTTATCGAATAAGTATTTCTCTTAACAATATTCAGCAATCTGGAAGAGGAAAACGAATTGAAAATTTATTTCAATATAGCACAAAATGCCTCAGACGTGCTCAAATTTGCATTTCCGTCATATTGAAAGGCAACTGAGTTTGGGGTTCGGGCTCGGGCTCGGCGAAAACGAAAAACACAAATGAAAACATTTACAAAATGCAGCGAAAGGTTAATAATCGATCAACACATCAACATAAAATATAAAAATGCTTGAGCATGATCTTTAAAAGTGACAAATTATAGGCCCACTGAATCAATATGTTCCTGACAGTTACGTTATATTGTTATTATCGTTGGTTAATGTCAATTAGTCTGAATTTTATTCAAGGAATAGAGGCCAGTTAAGTTAAATACTGCATATATTTCATTTTAAATTTTGCCCAATCTTACAATTTTTAGAACACTAAAAAAAAACCAAATCGGGCTATCAAAATTTGTACTTAATTCGCCAGTTTCCACTCGAAAAATGATCATCACAAGCAAAAGCAACCTGGTGCATTTATTTGCTTGCAATTGAAATGGATACAGGTAGATCAGCTGCCACTACTACTATGTTTAGTATGTACGTATACACTTTATACAATTCAATGTACATAATTAAGTATTTATACATACTATTGAAATCGATTGCTCCTAGCTAGTTTTAGTTTTTCCGTCCGTACATACTTTTGTGTGTAATTCATACATACTTCATACATATGCAAATGTACATAAAGAGTGAATCACAGGATTTTAATTTTAGCTATGTTTAACAATCAATTACTCTTTGAATTTAACACTCCTAGCGTCGTCGCTGCGCATGCTTTATACATAAGTTAATTTCGATGCGGCCTTTAGCAATTAATTGAAATATTATTTCATAAGGTTTGACTTTAGAAAGTATATAATTTGCAGTCCATTTTTGCCCCCATATATCAGTTGCTCGCTAGTCCGGGTGCCGTAATTGAAAGCAGTCTTAATATGCACGCTTTACTCTCCAGCCGGGTAAGCAGTTTTTGAATTATTTGAAGCAGCTGGCGCGACCGGCGGACCACATTTGGCCTACAGCACATCGGGTCAGTGCAGGCTGTCCCAGTTAAATGTATTGTAAAGCAACAGGCGCCCATCGGCACCGTCAGCTGACACTGTCACCGCAGATGACTGAAGTGGACTTCCAGCCAACAGGGGCAGCCCATAACATCCTGGCGCCGGTAAGAGTTACCCCAACCCTTGGCAAAGCTGATCTTCATGCTGAACCGGTCGATAGGTCCCAGATGGGTCTGTTGCGTCTGCTTGCCAGCCAGCCACTGAGCCCTGCAGAATGGTTTACGAGTTAATAATATTGGCATTATACAGCGCTGCTAACAAAAAACTTACTTGTTTGTTTCAAAGGCCTTGAGACAATAGCCAGGCATCACTTTGCAAACCCGATCCAAGCGTTCGGCCAGCGTGGGCGAGTCCACGAATATCGGCACATTGCTGCGATTGTAGATCCACACGTCGCCACCCTCCAGACTCAGAGTTACACCTGCAACAGCCAATGTAAATTGCCATGCCACGTCCATCTAAGGATCCACTGTTGGTACTTACCGAGACCGACCTTTTGACGCGTGTTCTGCACTGCATCCAATGGGGTTCGCTTTCCACCCAAATCGCGCAAGCACATGCTCTCCCCGGCGCAGTCGACTGGGCCGTCTGCGTAGATATTGACTGCTGACTTCTTGGCGTGAAAGAAATCACCGACGCGTTGAGCCAGTTCCCAGTACGCAATCTGACACCAAACCTTACTGCAGGCGCTGAAATCTAAAATAGATAAAATGCTACAGTTAGTAAGACAGCTTTGTAAATATGAAAAAAAAAAAAAAATTAGACAAGGTCTTAACTATTTTTATTACTTTAGAAAAATATCGATTTTTGTAATTTGTGGCTCGATCTTAAGAGGAGGTCGTCAGTAAACTGTCTGCCAAACTAACTCTAAAATTGTGGTAGATATGAACTTTCGCGGTATACCCGCCCCCAATTGGGCGTGCCAGATAATTTATTTCTTCATCTTTAGAGGAAGTCATTAGTAATCTTTCTGCAATATTTAGTATATGTAACTTTAAACCTGAGAGAGATATACCGATTCAATTGATTAGCCACGCCCCAGAGATCGTAGCCAAAAAACCTTAACACTTATCTGACTTTATCTTTAAACATTATTTCAACTCTCTAGCATCAATAGCGACGAAAAAAGTGTTCATACGGACAGACGGACGGACATTGCATACTCTTTTATCATAAGCGACCTCGGTCCGAAGTGTTTTTGGCGTGGCTAGTGGCCAGAGGTGGATTGGAATTGGCTGAATTTATAATGTACATCTGTACTTGTACATTTTTAGCAGGCAGAGAGCAAGGCCCATGCAGATCAAATCGAGCGTCAACGACTCTCGCACACAATTCGCATGCACGCATGCCTCACTCGCAAAAAAAAAAAAAAAAAAAAACCCAACCGCAAATACTAATGCATTTATTTATATAGACTTTTTGAGCAATAATTTTGGCGCCACATCATTACGTAAACGGGTTGGCGCCGTTTGGCTTACGGATGCCTAGAACATGCTGCGCTTCCAAGAAGCAGAATGATCAATGCGCATTTTGCATACCAAGTACCCGTAAAAAGAAGCGAAATAGGGTACAAAGGTTTTGAGCAAGCCAATCGACCTAGCCATGTCTGTCTGTCCGTCAGTTTGTACTTCTGTATAAACGCGTCGATCTTAGGGACTTTGGAACATTAGTTCTTGTATATTTGTATTGCATCCTGATTTATATTTATATTTGTAGGCGTATTTCGAAAATTCAAAATGAATACACTTGGTATGTAGCTTCTGGTTTAGCTTGCACCTACACTCATGGTCAAAATAATAAGTACGTCATCATCATTTATCTTCCTCTTCAAATATCTTTAATTATAGAATATATAATAGTGTTATTAAGTACAGAAAATATCAAAATAATAAGTATATTTATTATTAACAATTTTATGTTAAATAAACTTCGGTTTTTTTTTTGTTGTTTTAGCTAGTTTAATAAAGCAGATGGTAAATCTATTATTGTTTTCTATGGCTGAGCGGATTTTTTGCTGATCAGTTATCAAAAAAGTTAAATATTCTTAATAAATGTTTCATAATCGATTTTTAGCAATATTAAGAAAATGGAGCAACATATAGCGAAATAAAGAATGAAAATATATATTTGAAAGTTTCCAGCTCTTAAAATTCTCGAGATCGGTGTTCTTATAAAAACGGACAGCACAGACAGACAACTCAGCTAATATGGGGTTGGAAACCATTATGCCCTTGTTTACCCATTTTCAATGAAACAGGGTATACAAATGTTTATAACTTGTAAAGTTCTAATTAGTAAATAGCAATTTAAAAGCTTATCAGCTTGAACGCACAAACATACGAAACTGCATTGCGTTGTGTACAAGCGAAACACTGGTTCTTTGTTAGCGCATATTCGCAAGGGCAAAGTTATGCTGAGGTGAGCACATACTTGTACAAAGGCGGACATCGCCATGTTAAATACGCCAATAAACTGCACTGTCAATAAACGAGCAGAGACCGCTGGCAGCATAGTTCTTCGGGTCTTATAAACTACTTACGAGTTTTGAAGGGTATTTAACAGTTGAACACATACACATACTGCTATACACAAGCAATGTTTGCAAAGAATTAGCTAAAATTCGCAGACTTTTTTTTTTGCATAGGGGGTTGGGGTGCCGGTCATGGTCAGTGAGTGGCGCCCTCCGGCAAATGCCGCATTAGCCACTGTGTACACAAATGGGTCGACGACTGGCAACTGTGGCCCCGGCGCCATGGCCACGAAAGAGTATTTTCCCACAGACACAACTGTCGACAAAATGAAACTTTTGGTTGGGAATATTCTTTGATTATGAAATAATGTGTTGGTAATTGTACTAGGGAAGGGCAAAAAGGCAATGTTTTTGCTAAAAATCGAATTACAATAAGAAGCAAGCCAACTAGGATATACCCTGTACCAAAAATACTACAATTGGAATAATAATAAATGGAAGAATACGCAAAACCGTGAAGCGTTCCACATTTTTTCTCTTGAAGCTACATTTCTTACACAATCGTATGTAAATGCCTTCCTTGTATGGCTGGAATTTGGGACTTGCACCTGGAAAATCCTCCCTAGTCAATTGCCCAAAAACAAATTACCATTGACAAAACACAAATGTTCCTTCAGATAATGTTGCGTTATCTATTCCCGACATTCTAGATTCTAATTAAATATAGAGTATAAAAGGTAAACAGAAGGAAAGCATTATCAAATCCATCTGAACTGCAACTCATAGAATGTGTACAAAACTGCATTTGCATGCGAAAACACACTATTAAGTATTTCAATTCTTTAACAACGACGAAAGGAGTGTACGGACTCGGCAGGGCGTTGCCACTTCTTTAGCGCCAATACTGTCTGCTCTGGCACACGCCATCGACGAGCGGTATTTTCTCGCATAAGACTCTTTGGGATTCTTAGCGCCGCTCGGGCGTTGTTTTGTAGTTTTCGGCCAATGTGCATACAGTTGTACATAAATACATTAGTACATACAGTGCGCATCCACAGGCTACTACATCATCTTTAAATTTAGAATCATTTTATATTCTACCTGGGCGTGTGTGTGCGAACAGTGTAAGTTGGTTGGTGGCCACACATGTCGTTGTTGTAAGAACATACATCTAACAAATTTACTCATAAACCATTATCCATTTGTTATCGTTATTATTATAATTATAATTATTTTTATTATTATTATAATTATTTTTATTATTATTAGAATTATTTTTATAAATATTATATATATTCTTATTATTATTATAATTATATTTTTATTATTATTATAATTATTTTTATTATTATTATAATTATTTTTATTATTGTTAAAATTATTATTATTATTCCTATAACTTTTTATATAAATAATATATTATTTACTAGCTTTTACTCGCGACTTCGCTAACGGAAGTCGACATTCTTACCCCTTAAAAAGAAGTAAGAACGTTCTAGTCAGGAGTGCCCGAATAGGAAATTCGTGTTCTTCTCCGTGTTATACATGCATACACACATTTGCACAAAACCATTAAACCCTGTTTACCATTGTTAATGAGAACGGGGTATAAACATTATAAAAAGAGTTACTATTCCGAAGCAAGTTATTAAATCTGGTTTAATAGCTATGGAGTTTATTAATTGTATATCAAAAGCGTGGGATGTTGACATAAACAATTAAATTATTGAACTTGAAACTATTTTGAAAGCCGGTAGTGGTCAAACTGCGGCTGGGACGCAGTGGATGACACTTCCCATTTTTATTTTAAGCTAATAATACGAATGACAGATTCAAGCAACAGATGTCTATCTATTTACACTCTTGTGAAAAACAGCGGCTCAGCTGCCACAACAACTTCATAAAGAGCTGAGTATTGATTATCACATACTCTATTAGTCGGCACAAACAGTTGTAGGAACATGAGTTGCAAGCTGATTTGAATATAACAAACGCATTTGGGAGTGGCATATTTCTTTTTTTACTCTGCCCCCATTAAAAACGGGTTAAAAAGGGTATGATGGATTTTAGCAAATGTATGTAACAGACAGCAGATGGCAAATAAAGTTTATACTATTTTCTATGACAACATCAATTGCCAAGTAAATTTTACCAAGTTTGTCTGTCTGTCTGAACATTACAGAAATGATGTCTCTGTGTGAGCTGGGCAGAGGGTATCCCATAGTCAGACACTCCCGACTGAGCAATATCAAACCAATTTCAATTTCGAAATTCTTCAACATGTGGGATCCAGGCTTGGGCTATTTTAAACAGCGCCAAGCTAACATCTCATTGGAATGCAAAAGCTTTTCCGTCATTTGCCGCAAAAGGGAGCAATAAATATTGTCCAGTTACACGGTGTTGGCGGCGCTAGCGCCATGTATGATATCATAGTCATAACGCGACTTCCTCCGATCGCCCTCCCGCCGTGTAGCTGGTGGTGGCGATAACCGGCCGCAGCCGAATCAATGCCACTCCCGCGTCCGGCGCCGCTCTACAAAACTTTCGTAAGCAAGTGCCAAGATTTTTGTTGCTCCCGTCTCTGCCGACGTCGCTGCCGACGTCAACGTCAACGTCGACATCGACATCAACGCTGTCGCCGCCTGCCTCGCTTATTCGCATTCGCCTGGCGCTGTTTGTATTTGTTTTTCGCTCATTATTTATTTTCGTGTTGTTTTTGCTGTTTTCGTTTAAAAGTTAATATCAATATAGAAAGTGACGACCTGACGCGGCAAGCTGGCGCCACGAACAACTTGACTGCTTGGCTCGGCCCGTACCGGCGTGCTCAAACACACGCACGCGACCGCAGCCATAGCTCTCACACATTTCACAATTATATTTACACACGAACATACATACTTATGTATAAACATATACCTATGAATGTATATACGAACACAAGTATTGCGCATACATGCACACAATATGAATATACATGTGTACGAGCGAGCACACAAATGCCGAGAGGTGCTCAATGCTCAATAAAGCCGCTCCGAAGATAAGAAAATGAGAGCAAGAAGAGGCCACGTTCCCCCGCGTCGCGACGTATCGACTGCGGCGTGGCTGCAAAACTCACCTTTTCCATCAGTGGTGAAAGACTCGAAACTCGGTGCATAGAGCTGCGACTCCGCCTGTTTGATGATGCTTGAAATGCTTTGGCTTTGGCGGCTGCTGTTGTTGGCCTGCACGGCCCACACGGCCGCCGACGACCTTTCGTTGTTCTGAGTGTTTCCCTCGGAATCTAGGATTGTGGAACTCTGATCAGTTCGCTGCCCCAATCATAAAAGCTTTTACTACATACCTGTATCTCTTAGTCTCAGCATTTTTGAGCGCTGATACGGCGGGGGTGCGTATTCTGAAAGTGCAATAAATAAAGATAATTGTGAATACCCTGCGATAACTACAAAGTCATAATGTGTTGATGCGTATGAGTACGCATGCACATATGTATGTATGTATGTTCAAACATGACTTCATAACAAATACATATGTACATGTATGTATATATATAAATGATTTCTGTACCCTGTACCCATTGGAAATGAAAACATTAAGGTTTTGTGCAAATGTCTGCAACAGGCAGAAGGAGACTTCTCTGGCTCCGAGTCGGGTTCCCTCGACTAGAGCACCCTTTCTTGTTTAACCTTTTTTATTGATACAGTGCTAATTCCATAGTTAAGAAGTAAGAATGTTGCCGTCGGGTGTATCCGACAACGCAATACTCGTTCACAGCATTATCACAACCAAAATATTTATGTATGTACCCTGGAATTATTTGTACACATGAAAAAATCCCAGAAAACATGACAACAATGCCAACAAACTTGGTAATCGATTCGGTTTTGACAAAGTTATGGGAGTTTAAAATATATGAGAGCTTTGGATCCGAGAGCTTTAGATGTCACAATTGCTATCAATCTGCCAATAACAACCTTAATCTCAGGCGGGTTATTACAAGTATATATTCCAATTTTTAAATCTCTAGCTTATATTCGAGTAAATATTTCAAGTTTCAAGTCTCTAGCTTCAATAGTGGCAAAAAAATTTCATTCACACGAACCAATAATACGCCTTTCAGTACGTGAAGCTAAGAAGGTAGCTGCCTTAAAACTGTTACTTGAGGAAATATTTATTATTAGTAACTTGTGGACGTGGATAAATTTTTTTGGTTTCTTGCACTTTCAGAAAGTATACAAAAAAAAAAAAAAAAAAAACATGGATGAATAAATATTGCGTAAAAAAATATAAAGACTACAAATTTGCTTTCGATATTTGAGAACTATGATTGCACATTGCTAACATTATATGACATATTGGGGCCAACTGTTGTATTATAATGAGCAAACAGTTTATGACATAAATGTGGTTTTCATTGAATTAATTAATCAATTAGAAAGGTGCGGCACAAATAAAAATTATTTTGACTGCATCAACACGCTTCAACCCGAAATGTCAACCGGTGGAAAGGCAAAGAAGGCTGCTTTATATTAGCAAAACAAACGGGTTTTCAAAATTATCCATTATACTAGCGCAATGGGTGCTACGTGAGAGAATCCCAAGACATGTCACAGAAACCACTGTTATTATTGACATCGATATCATTTTGGCCCGGAGTTTGCAATGCAACTCAAGTAGGACTGCAAAGTCGAGAATGCATCAATGGATATTTCATATTGCATTAAAATTACGGATCTTTTGTAATTTATATCAAGAGAGCTTGAAAATATGGATTTTAGATATACGGACATAGATACATGTACATACAGACGGAAAAGGCAATATTGACTCGGTTATTGGCACAGATCGAGAAAATACAGCTATATACTATATGGGGTGGCAATGTGTCCTGCGTTACACATTAGACTCGGCTCGTCAACCTGGTTTTCCATTTCATGCACCTTGGTTTTGTTTCGAACCTTTATTAATTATTATATTATATTGTCTTTTTTAATTAATGCTAATTTATAGGTTGGACAACATATGTATATATATTTTTAAGGGCGCGTGGCAAATCGCAAAACTACTATAAAATAAAATATATATATATTAGTTTTTGCGATTGTAAAAAATACATGTAGTATAAGTTAAATTGAGTTGTGTCACGCATAAATGAACTGGTTCTTTTTTCTTCCGGTGCTTTGTAGGTCAGAGTGTAAATCGACACAGCGAATAAAAATTTGTTTTTTTATGTACACCTTGACACATTTTATTTGCATGTCTTTTGTGTGAACACTATCATTATGTATTTTACAGGGTATCTCCTACGTGATTTAGTTGTTATTACATCGCCCTCCCATATTACATTAAATTAAAAAAAAATATTTCATGTTCCCAAAAAATAAGAAAACCAAAAAAACAAATATCCCAATTAAAAATATAAAAAAATTAGGATTGTTCGGGTTCGTGTTCGACTTTATTTGTTGCCCAATGTTTAGTTAATAGTACTTAAGTAATAGAAAAATTACTGCCAGGTTGCAGTCCCAAAAAAATGATGGGTGGTTCGGTTCACGGCTCGAACCAATTCAGATTTGATTCCTAAACCAGATTTTCCACATCAAGACAGGTTTTTATGCGCAACTTGGTTCGTTTCATTATTTAAAATTTAAAAATATTATATTTATTTTTTCTGATATTTCGTTTTAAAAAGCAAATGATTCGGTTTAAGACTTGTATTCACTGAATTTTTGAGCAACTTCTGTTTATGGTTTAAAAAAATATTAAAATTTTGGGTTTTAACCGGTTTGGTTAAAAACCAGTTTAGAGTCTTTATTAAGCGTTCAAACCGGTTCGATTCATGAAACGTATCTGGGTCGAGATTACCAGGAAGCCTTCTGGCTTAACTTGTATTACACTTCATCAGGCGAATTTAACACATATCGTCAGATTTCGGGACTTATTGAGGAAATTATTCGCTTTGTAACACACGATGTGTGTAAATTCTTAAAAACTAACATCCGTACAGATCAGACGGAAATCGAAACGGGGACATGCTTTTTTGTCATCGTTATGTAGTTTGGACATTTGGGTAGCAGACCCAAGACTTCAGTTTTTAGAGCAGCCTTAGTGTCCTGATTGAACTGATATTGCGCAATAAATGAAGATTTTGGCCTATTAATTGTAAGCAGTTTGAAGAGTAACTCAAGACGACGGGTTAAAATGCGCGTGTTTAAGACAAGCTGTGCGATGAGATCATGCCTCACAAAAATAGTACAATATTAGTATTCGAGAATACAAACACACACATACATGCATATATGTGTGTGAACGTAGATTCAACAAAAACCAACGCAAAGCAAAACTGAAACAGAAACAAAAACAGCAAAAACAGAAAAGAAAACAAGTACAAATGTTAAAAAGTGCTCGACGAAAAAATACCCTATACACTATACCTAGAATTAACGTATTCTAATAGATGTTGGTATTTTATATGCACAATTTTCGATAATATAAATGCACCCACACCTCGCTCACGAAACAGAAAGAAAACTAAAAACTTTTACATATTCATTTTAAAACTTAATCAAAAAATTAACAACAGAAATCAGACTTCAGTTTATATTTATTTGAAAATTAAAATATTTCATTTACAAAAATGATCGCCGTTTATCAAAAATATAGGCCGCCAATTAAACTTTGGTATAAACAAGCAGAGGCCGCTAAGCAAAAAATGCCACTAAAAGATAAATCTGTAAAATAGTTTCTTTCAGTGCAATTGTAAAAACAGTAAAGCTATAAACACTATGTGAACCTCATATATACAGACGTATAAACTAGCAAATTAATAACAGCTTACGTTTTCTAACATAAATAACAATAACACAAAAGTAGAACACCCTTTTCGCAATTTCACGGGTACGGGGTACAGAAAACAGCAACAAACTTGAGCGCAGCCAAGCCAAACATCAGCGCGACGAAATAAAAATAAATAAATAAAATAAATAATGTTTGCATATCAGCCAGCAGCACTGGGGGACATTTTATTGGCGCACAAATCGTTTGATGTGCGGCGCTTGCCGCTGGGAGGAAGCTGGCGCTGCAGACGTCAGCATTGCTAGAAGCGGCAACGGCCCCGTCGACTTGGTTAGCCCCGGTACCAGTTAAACCTGATTACGTTTGGTAGCCGCCGCCGCCACTGCCGCCGCTGCCTTTGCTGCCGTCGCGTCGCTGTCGCCACGCCGCCTTCGCTGCGTGAATCTATCAATTCTTGAAAACCGAATGAAAAAGCCAAGCCAAAGGGAAGGGAGCAGTTAAATTCCAATGTTGCCTTAATCACCCCAATGAAGCGGCGTAGCGTCCAACCAGCCAGCCAGCCAGCTCCATCTAAATAATCAAGTGATTTTTGCTCACCTCGCTGTATTCGACATTTTGTTTGATTGATGGGATCGTTTCCACAAAAATAAGCGAGAAAAAACATGTATGAATGCCTTAGTCGAGATCGGTCGACGATACCCTGTACTTGGGCTATATTCAATTTCAATTTACGCTAACATAAATCTCAATTAATAAATGCTAAATTATTTGTGCGTACAGGGCAACTCATAGTCGGGCATTTTAAAGTTTAAACTAAATATTTTTGACATGGTTTGTTGCTAAGATATTTAAAAACATTGGGTGGACATTCAACACGTTAGAGCTGCTGCGAAGTAACTTTTCTCTTTATGAGAATTCTCGAGCGAACGAACACAGATTCAAAACATCAGATACAAATGTATGTATGTAGTACGTATGTAGAGATATACATGCACACAAAATCGTTAATACATCCCGATCTGGTTGCGTTTCGCTACAATTCCAGGAACCGTCTTCCTTTGGCTGATGTGAATGGAATAATATTATCGTCTTGTTCAATGTGCTCGGCGCCATCATTAAAAAAAACCTGTCCCAGTCGATATCGGCAAGTTGATTCACCGCCAACAGACAAGAAACGACAGACGCTGATGCTGATGCTGCGGCTGCGGCTGTCGAACAGGTAAACGCGGCACGAACCACGCTTCCATACCTCCAAGAGCATGTTTACCTTTCCGTCGTGCACCAGGGAGGTACACGCTTTTTTCTGAGCATGCACATTGGAGGCAACAGGGACGATTACAACCGTTGTTAGCAGCAACGAGAAGTATTTTTGGCTTGGTATTAACATTAATTGGGCTATGTTCCACGGACACACACACACATACATCCGTGACTGCATTGGTATGCGGCTACTTAAGGTATTTGCAGTAGAATACAGCAGTACATTTCATTGAGAACTCTCTTTAGAATGAACCAAA